>CM039437.1:12063940-13263940 GCA_022379115.2 Bauhinia variegata
GATTATGAATATTCATTGTGGGGACTACCAGAAGGAAGTGATGAAAGGGCAAGGATCAAGCATGAAGTTCACCTCCGATCTGCGCAGAAAACTTCAAGAAACTGTGTTTTGAAAACGGAGGAATATACATTAAGCTTGGCAACATCTTGGGGCAGTTGGTACGCTTTTTATTCCCTCTCCGAGTTTCTATGTAGGAAAAAAAAAGTACAGAGCAATGATTTTACCATCATTTATTCTATGCATAAGTGGCAATTTTTGATCTATTTATTTTTAATAGGAATACTTAATTCCTCAAGAATATGTTCAGACAATGAGAGAGTCTATGTTGAATAAATGCCCAGTTTCTTCATATGATCAAGTATGTGAAGTCTTCAAGAAAGAGCTTGGAGAAACACCTGACAAAGTATGTTTTTTTCCACTCATTTCTCTTGAAATAAATACCTCAATTCAACTGGGAGGATTTAATATTTCTAAATGTCCACATAACTTTTATTCTTCTCTAATTTATTTATCAGTCAAAGTTGCATTACTTTTTATGAAATATTTCTGTGATGACGGCTGAATTAAGCCTTATGATGTGCAGATATTTTCTGAGTTTGATCCAGTTCCTATAGCAAGTGCTTCCCTTGCTCAAGTTCATGAAGCCCACACACATGATGGCCAAAAAGTTGCCGTCAAGGTTCCACTTGTTGCTAATCTTCCTCAATTGCTTGTTATTAATAGTTTGATGCATTGTTTTTGTGTCTGATTTTAAATATGATTTTTTCTTATGAAGATTTATTGCCCATGTCTGTGTAATCTGTGAACTTTCAGGTTCAGCATACTCACCTGACTGATACTGCTGCTGCAGATCGTGCTACTGTGGAATTGATTGTGAATACTCTGCATAGGTTTTTCCCCAATTTTGATTACAGGTAAATCAGCGATTCCTTTCTCAGTTGGAAAAATACTAGTGTGATAGATTATGAGAAATTTAGAAGCTATTTAGTTGATGCATGAATATACGCCTTTAATTATTGAAAGAACCGAAGCCTTAAATTGTCTACATTATGAAGCTTGTCAGGTTGCCTAACATTGATGGTATTCTTATAGTTCTTTTCATTTTTGTCTGCAGGTGGTTGGTTGATGAGATACGTGAAAGTTTACCCAAGGCAAGTTGTTATGATAATTAGTGATTTCAAAACACTATCCATGTCAGAAGTATATTCATACATGCTCACATCTACGTTTTTTCTTCCATAGAAGTATATAGTCCTTTTCTGGGCAATGTACATATCTTTGATTTGGTTCTTTCTGCTCTTTCATTGTTATCCTCCTGCCTTGGGAAGAAGAAGTTGGAAACCCTCGTATGTAGCTAGAATTATTTACATAAAGTATTTCATTTGTTTCTTTCTTTGATAGAGGGAATATACTCTATTTTTATAAGAATCTTTGAACAGGCATGTTTTAGAATATTATATCTACATGCTAAGCTATGAATATTGAAAGGATTGTTTGATCAATAAATTATGCTATTGCAGAAATTTCTGGATGAAATCATTGTCTAGCATAGCATGAGTTTTGCACTTGATTTCTTTTTTGATATTTTCCACTTAAAGCAGTAAAAGAATTACCACCTTAGTTGGATGTAAGAATCTTGTTTAAATTTCTATTCCGTTGTGTGGTAATCCTCTGCAGGACTACTGATTAAAACTGTGATCTCTTTTCTCACAATAGTGTCCTGAGCCCATATATTTTTAAGGAAATATACGATAAAACTAGTAGCCTTAGAAATGATTGTAATAAATGTTCTAGCATGACTTGCATCTGTCTAATTAGAAATAATTATTTAGAATTTTGGAATTTCACATGTCTTATATATTTCTTGGGTTTCTTGTTCTTTTCTTCCTCTTTTTCACTCGATTTAACATATGGTTTCTTAATATTATGGCTTCCAGGAATTGGACTTTTTGATTGAGGCAAAGAACAATGAGAAGTGTTTGGAAAACTTCCTAAAGTTTTCTCCTCATCTTGCGAATTACATATATGCACCCAAAGTATATTGGGGTATGAGTACCTCAAAGCTTCTGACCATGGAATTCATAGATGGTGTGCAAGTGAATGATGTAAAGACCATTAGGAGGCTTGGAATACAACCACATGAAGTTTCAACATTGGTAAGCTCTTGCTTGTTTGTGTCATATAAGATGCTTGTGTTTACATGTATCAAGTGTGATGATTGATTCTGCTTGCCCTGGTTTTCTAATATTCGTTTGTTTACAGTAGATGGTTGCATAATGGTCTATGGTTGGTAACTTTTTGAAGGATTTTTTATAACACATCATAGATTCATGTTCTATCTTTGACTACATAAAGAATGACCCTGAAAGAAAGATTCAATGAAGTTGGGAAAGTATATGAATGCTGCTTTGATTTCCTCATTCAATTGGTATGCTGTATATATGTTGATCAGCTGCATAATTCAGTAATGATAATTATTTATACAGATCAGTCAAACTTTTGCTGAAATGATGTTTAAGCATGGGTTTGTACATTGCGATCCACATGCTGCTAACCTATTGGTTCGTCCATTGCCTTCTAGCGGAAGGAACATTCTGGGTAAGGATTCCTACCCTACCAAACTGACACTCTCTACATCTCTGTAGTTGTACTATCTGAGCTCTGAGTATACTTTAGTTATGGCCCATGAGCAACTAAAAAACTTCGTTAGTTGGCATTGAGTCTGCCAAGGAGTAGTCTGTCCCATCTTATTTATCAAGCAGTGTTACAAGATATAGCTTTCTAGTGGGTAGGTTGGTGAAAGGCTAATAATCACTATTCAAATGGTACTCATAGATTTGAAAATTAGTTAGAATAAATGCAATTTCTATGCGTATATTCAGAAATAGTCCTTGTAATGTTTTTCAGTCTTCCAAATACAGATAGTTACCATATAATCCATTTGATAATTTTCCATATAGTTTTTGGCTTGTCCAATCACTTGCATAATTTTTGTTTTGTTTTCAGAATAACTATATTGTGGATATTCTTTTTTTAATCTCTCTTTTCCTAAGGGAAAAAAATCTAATATTTCTTTCATAACTTATGGGTAGGCAAGCAAAAACCACAGTTGATACTTTTAGACCATGGACTCTATAGAGAGCTTGACTTCCATACAAGAACTAATTATGCTGCAATGTGGAAGGTACGTAACATTATTTATTCTCACCATAATATTCTCATATGATGTAACTAAATGAGTCTTCTTACCCTCTCTGATGGTACAGGCATTGATATTTGCTGATGTTAATGCCATAAAGGAATATAGTGTAAAATTGGGCGCTGGAGAGGATTTATATGCATTATTTGCTGGAATTCTAACCATGAGACCATGGAATAGAGTTGCTGACCCATCCGTGGATCATTTAGTCATACAAGGCAGTGAGAGTGATCAATCAGAACTGCAGGTCAGGCTGTCAGCTATGGTTTAAGCGAAGTTCTAACCTTTTGAAATTGTTCAATGACGTTTACTATTTAAAAATAAAACTGAACCTTCTTTATGATATGTAAAGTAGTAGTGCATGGTAAAGTTTCCTTTCTGCGTGATGGATCGTATTTGAGAAACATTCATCCATCCGTCTTGTCAGATGGAAAAAAGCATTGGAATGACTCTGGTATTTTCTTTTGCAGATGTATGCTTCTCAATATTTCCCTGAAATTTCTGAGCTTCTAAGGAGATTGCCACGTGTAATTCTGTTAATGCTGAAGACAAATGATTGTTTACGATCAGTCAACAATGCTCTGGTACAGATTATGTTTTGTTGTTTGTTTTCGCTCATCTTCATTGC
This sequence comes from Bauhinia variegata, assembly GCA_022379115.2. Taxonomy (NCBI): domain Eukaryota; kingdom Viridiplantae; phylum Streptophyta; class Magnoliopsida; order Fabales; family Fabaceae; genus Bauhinia; species Bauhinia variegata. The sequence continues at coordinate 12,067,768 of CM039437.1, forward strand.
ATATCATGTGACCTTAAAGTTGTTAAAGAGCTTCCTATTGATGGAGGAAAAGTTAGATAAATGGAGCATATATTAAGTACTGTGATTTTAGAGGATCATTTGATTAACCCATAAAGAGTATAGATACTTACAATAAAGTTGAAGAAGTACGAGTGGCTTTTTCTGTTTATAATGATTGACTTACAGATTTTTTTCTTTTTGGATATCTTGATCAGTTACAGGGATCTTCTATGGAGACATTTTATGTCATCGGAAGGGTTTCTTCCGAAGCTCTCATTGAGGCCAAGATGTCACAAAGCAAGTCCTTTTTGACTTGGTTTAGTGTTTTATTGGATGAAGTTTTGCTAGAAATCCGACTATGTGGAATGCAGGTGGCCCTGTGGCTCTTGCAACTCAGAAAGGCATTGTCTTGGTTAAACTAAGGATCAGTAAGAAGATTTTCAAATTTGTTTCCGGAGATATTCTTTGGTAGAAAATAAACTCTTACACACTCTTTGTCTCCGTGGTCGAAACTCCCAATTTTCAAGTTCCTTGAGCACGGACTGACTAGTTGTGTTTTATTTGTTTTTTCTTCAAATAATTGAGAGAGGGGGAAGGGGGTAAAATAAAAGAATGTCCTAACCTGGATGCATCGAATATTCATGTATTCTTTGGCTATATTTATGTTGTAAATCCCCATCAATAAGGGGATTAACATGGGGAAAGAAATAAAGAAAATACAGTATTTTGGACAGTAATTTCAATAGAATTTTTCCCCTTGATTTTTTTTTTTCTGCACTTTGAATTAATAGGTGGTGGTGCAATTACTACACATGATTTGTCTTCCGTTTTATTTTTCCTGACTTTCTCTGCTTATTGTAGTTATTGCCCTGGCTTTCAGAGACGTACTGCGATGTGCAGTTTTTGACTCCCGGACTTGTGTTCCCCTATCCTTTCTTCTCCTGTGGCATCGTACATATCCTGCCATTCCCGTAATTGGCATTAATTGGTTTCTCTGCGTTTGGTGGCCCACGCGTAGTCATCTCATTCGTATTTATTGAATTCTCAGCACCGAGCCAGTAGGTGGTCGTTTGGCCGATTCATGCCACTGTCTTGAATATTGATGTGTATTCAAGTCTCTATCCAACTTGAATAGGTTTTGTGGAGCAAACTAGTACTGTCATTGGCCATTCCTACTTAATATTTATTATCTCACACCTAAATCTCATAATGGAAGCACTCACTTTCTCGCCATTCTCCTCCCTCCATTACCCTCTTAAGCCTAATCGCTTACACCTTATCGTTACTATTTTTTTATGTTGCTTCTGAACTGCTTAGAACATTTCATTAAAGTGCCACGTTAGAAGTAAATGAATTGTGTTTGTTTTATGAATTAAATAACTTGTCAAAATATTCCCCTATAATTTGTGTTGAGCAAATTTTGATTGATGAAAAAATTTAACACTAATTGGCAAAATTTATGAAACAGGAAATATTATCCTGATAAGTTTAGCCTGGCCAACTCCCCACCGAAAACCTTGTTTTGGCTAGTTGGAGTGTCATTATGCTGGTCATAAAGGAGAGAACCTACTCCAATCAGCCTCGTATATATATTTATAGAGTTCAATTCAATTGATTCTCAACTAATCATTTAATGCGTGCAGAAGTGGATCTCGTCCATCCTGTTCATTGAATGTGAGTAAGAGAATTCACATTTTTGGCATGTGCACTTATATGTGTCACTGATTGTAATTTGTATTAATTTATTTATTAATGCAGTGTAAAAATTTAAGCAAGTGGATTTTAAAAAATCACTAAAATCAATATATGTTTTAAGATTTTGAGAATGCTTAGAAACGTTTATAAATTGTAAGATATCACACTAATGAGAAATGATTTAACGGTGAATTCCGAGCTACTGCTGGCAACCCTGTCTATGTGACATCATACTCGTATACTCTGCTATAGTTATAAACTTGTCTCCGTATTGGAGGGCTTATATATATATATATATATATATTTAAGTTATTGTTTATTTGGTTTGGGGCGGTCACATATATTAATTTATAAACATGAAATTCATTGTACATCTACTTTATGTTGTTTTATATGTAATTACTTTAGGAATCAATTGCACTTTTTATTTGATGCATTAGTTTTTACTATTTTTCTGTTGTTTTTCTAAGGTAGTTTCGTCCTAGACAATATCCTAGGATATGTCTCCTGGGGCTTAAGCCGAGGACTAAGGAGTTATGAATTTTATCCTTACTTTCCAAGTTAAAAAATTGCAATAAAATACTGATAAAGTCGTTTAAATTTATTGAGTAAATTAATTTATTTTTGTGTGAAAACTAATTAAATATCCTTCAATACTCTGTGATTACTATGTTTATAAATATTTAGAGATAGTTATTATATAAAAAAATATGTAATAATTTTTTGCAACTTTTTATTTTTTCTCTTTTGTATAAAAAATATAACATCACAAACTAGTGGTAAAAATATATTTTTTTCATTGTGTAATTATTGGATTGGATTTTCCATCTAGCGAGAGCGGGAAGACAGTTGGTCGGTTTCTATATACTTTACACTTTCGGAACTAACCAAACAAATTTCCCTCGCGTTAAGCCACAAAAGACCAAAGCTAGACGTTGCACATCGTTTTCGTCCTATTAGTATTTCCTTTTGACTTGGTCCATCGTTTTCAGTTTCGTTCAACTGTGAGGGCGAGGGAGCTGAGCAAGGTGGTTGTCGTGTCAGTGCCGCACTGCGGACATCGGCGGTGCGTGGAGCTGCTGCTTTTTTTCATCTTTGCAATTCAGACAGAAATGGTTGGACCAGCGAGGCCTCAGTTTGTTCTCTTTGGATCCTCCATCGTCCAACTTAGTTTTGGCAGAGGTGGTTGGGGTTCCATTCTTGCTGACATTTACGCTCGAAAGGTAATAACTTTCTCTGTTTTCTCTTATTGACTTTGATCAAATTTGACTTGAATGAAGTTTTGTGATTGTGTCAACAAACTGAACGGACCAATAGGGTGTGAACACCACTTTTTGGTTTTTTGACTCAGAAACGAGCTCATGAATCATGATGCCCCCTCCAGGGCTCGCAGTGGTTATGAATTCTAGTTTATTAGACTCATTTGCGTTTGATACATGCCTGATTCACGAGCATCTCGACTTTTGAAGGCATGTCCATGTGATGTCTTGCAATTCTTTATTGCCATCTGTTCTGTGTCTCAAAATATTATGAACCACCGAATTGATGTATAATTTTTGCATTAATGCTTTTGCCCATTAGCTCAGTATGATGTCTCGAATTTGTGAAGCAGCTAGGTCCAGGACCTCGGAAATATTAAGCCCACACTAACTTTAGGAATTTGAACTCTCTCCCTTTATATTTGAACAGTTCCCTTTGTTAAAAGTGTGTCCTGGTGAAATTATGTGTCACTGATAAAATTATAACTAATGTTACTCTGTTATGCCTTGTCGTAACTTGTCATGATACCCCTCTCCTGAAAACTGGTAGAAGTAAAATTTATATCATTTTGGAAATGTGCAGTTTTTACTACGTCTTTATGCTTAACAACCTAGCTCTTTCTTAACTTCGACTTTCATCTTCTCAGTTGTATGTACTCTTCTAAACATATTTTAATTTGAATATACGTTGGTAAACGCATGAATTACTGTTATTGAAGTGAAACTCCCTTGGCGCTATGTTATCCTTGACTTTTTGAGTTGAGGCATTGCCTATGATCAAGTATTCCCTCGTTTATTCAACTAATATAATGGAAACGGAATAAAAAGAAGCACAAAAATTGTTCGGCTTGTTCTAATTTACAATTTATGCTTTTCCTCCTTTCTTTGTCTCTTGATCCTGGTATCCTTCTGTTCCCCTTCAACATGCTGTGAATGAAATTACAAAGTTGAAAACGTATTTGCTATATGCGCACTTTTACATATAAAAAATATTAAGAGAAGGCAGGATATTTGGGCTCCCACTTTCGTGGGACTAAGTTTTCCCCATCATGAGTTTTTCTTTAGAATTCTTTGTCAGAAGGAATGTCTAGGAGGTTGCTCCATTGTGCATTTTGTGTCTGTCTAATCTTCAGTGACCTTGTAATTCATTATAGGCAGACATATTGTTGCGGGGTTATTATGGATGGAACTCACGACGTGCTCTCCAAGTCCTCAATCAAGTTTTTCCTAAGGTATTTCACCTCTCTTAATAAAAACCAAATATTCATATGCCATATAACTACATCATCAAAACTGAAGTGATACCCATGATGCAGTATGTATTACTAGGTAGAGCTGATTGACGAAGCATGCATAAAATGATTTATAGTTTATAGAGCGAGGTCTCTTTATGGGGGTTGCTTTTTCAGATGTGCAAAGGCATTGGCGAACCCTTTTGAACTGATTTTAGTTTCTAATTCTTATGCTTTAACAAAGTTTCGGATGGTGATAGTCTGAATGCATATATACTGCATTGACACCGAGAATTTGGAGATATATCTGCGTGTGTGCATAAGAGCGTTATATGGATCATGATTTGTATGAAAGTAGATGTTGGTTTAAGCACTGTAAATTTTATCTGTTGAACATAGGATCCACTAGTTTTCTTCCCAGGTAGTGCTTGCCTTTCAAGAATTTGTGCTTACATAATATGATCCTTCTTTTTTCCACTTCCCAGGATGCTGCTGTACAGCCTTCTCTTGTTATAGTTTACTTTGGTGGTAATGACTCAATGGGACCTCACTCATCTGGCCTAGGCCCTCATGTACCTCTTCCTGAATATATTGAGAACATGAGAAAAATTTTGATTCACCTTCAGGTACTATTTTTTCTCCATCAATATTTTTCTTTTTGGAATGACTGGGTTATTTCTCCATTAGCACACATTACCATGTCTTAAGGTCAGGTTCTTTCACCAACAGACTAATCCACACTAAAAATGAAAATGCTTAAACTTGTAAGTCACCATAGAAACTGAACTTTTGCCGTAAAAACTTGTGTGAGGAAATGGAGTTACTTCTGAGGAAGTCCTTTGATGTCATATAATTTATTTGATGTTAAACTGATAAGAACCCAAAATTGAGCAGTAGATACAATAGGAGTTTTATTAAATAACAAAAGAAAATACACAGAATCTGGTTGAGATAACTCTCAGTATCAGCCCAGAGCAATGTTCCTTCAGAGAGAACAAACTCCTTGCCCAGCCTAAAGCCAAAACTTCTAAAACACTCACTTACTGCTTACCCCCTAACTGACAACTCCTTAAATAAATACTCATAAGTATCTTTATGCACACATACAAGTAACTCTATACAAATAATTGCCTTGCACACGCATAACGGATCCTGTCATAAACAGTCTATCACATTGCAAGTGCAAGAGTCCATTTTGAAATGGAGGTACTCATAATTTTGGTTCTAATTCCATCTATCGTTTCTGTAAAACATGTTTGCCTCTTGACTATCAGAGCCTCTCTGAAAAGACACGTGTCATTGTTCTTAGTTGTCCTCCAGTCAATGAGGCTAAAATTCGCGTGAATACCAGGTAGTCTGATTTTCTTCCCTCTCTGTTTGCACGAGATAAGACCATTACGTTCTAAAGCTGATGCTTTTCTTCTCCTTTTCTGAAACAGTGGAATTTTTAGTGAGTTGGTAAGAACAAATGAGTTATGCCAAAGCTATTCAGAAGCCTGCATAAAGCTATGCCAGGAAATGGATGTGAAAGTTGTTGATCTTTTCACCGCTATACAGAAGAGAGACGATTGGGAGAACACTTGTTTTACGTAAGTTTCCTTAACTCTATGTCAGACTCGATTGACGATATAGATGTATTTTCTTGCAAAGAATCGATCTTAAATGAATTTTGCAGTGACGGAGTTCATTTATCTGCTGAGGGAAGCATAATTGCTGTGGAGGAAATACTAAAGGTGCTTAAAGAAGCTGACTGGGATCCATGCCTTCACTGGAAGTCCATATCAACTGAATTTGCAGAAGACTCACCATACGATCTTGTTGCGGCTGATGGAAAAAGTACATTGAATCCCTCTGAGTGGACTTACTTCTGGGAGATTCAGTGGAAATAGATTGATAACTTATCTTCTGCTCTGATATGCATTCAGGAGCAGCCCTCTATAGCCTCTACAGAGTCTGCAGGAACTCGCAGTCTTCTTTCTATTTTCTGCAGCAATGTGGATTGGTCCTATTTGTCTTGTCATCATTCATCAACTCTTTAATTTGCAACTCAAATGAAAATGAGAGTCAACACATTACTTTCCTATGCTTATATAAATTTGAAGGAACTATGAAATCCTATACGTGAAGAATATTTTGGTCTGCTAAGTTATATGGAAATAGTTATAAATCTATCATAAAGTATTATTTTAACAATTTATAAAATAAGTGAAAGAGAATTGCTAAAAAAGTAAAGAAATTTTATATCAAAAACAAAATTTATGACAGTCGATGTATATTTTCCCCAAGTTTTGGTACCTTCATATTTTTCCAAAAAATATTTTATTATTTTTGCACATTATTATTATTATTAGAGACTAAAAGATATTATAATATAATTTCAAGTATAAAAAAAATGAAAATATGTGGAGGCAAGAAGAGAGGGGGAAAAAAAAAAAAAATCGCCGCAGAAAATGAAAACCCGCCTCTTTTTACATTTTGTTTATGTTCCCGCCGGTTTTCAATTTTTTCGATTGACTTTTCTCTCTGTTCCTTTGCATTTCTCACCACATCCACAGACACAGGGACACTGAGGTTACTGCCACTTGTTAGTAGACACGGCAGCCGCAGACCCATCCCCAGGTAATTTTCTGCATCTATTTCTTCTTCATTTATAGCCCTTTTTTTTTTTTTTTTTTTTTTTTTCCAAGTACAAATTTTCAGTCAAGGCCATTTTCGGTGCTTAATCCGTCTAGGTTTTCAATTTCATTTTTAGAATTTTTTCGTTTGAATTTGAAAAACAACCGTTCAACTTCTCAAATATGCCATTGTTCATGCATTTTCTCCAATTCGGAGATGTTTTAGAGCAAAAGTTCTTCGCAATTTCCGAAGGCTGTTGGTAGATCTTGGCTCACTAGACGGCTAGAGCACTCTCTTTTCGTGTTCACTCTTTCCCTCAAAAGTAGCCCCGGCATCGCTCAGAACGACATTGAAGGCCGCAGGGCTAAACAGTAGGTGAGGTTTCGAGTTAACACTCTGGTTGTATGGTTTCGGTTACTTTGGTCTTTATGGTTTTTGAATGTGACTTAGTCGTTCATGGGGATGGTTTGTGATTGTTTCCTGTTTCGGTTGCTGGTTGGGTGATTTGTTCCTTTAATCTGCCCTGCTCTTAAGATAATAGTGCGGCTTTTCTCTTATGCCACTAACGTTTCAGAGGCAATCTCTTTATGCGTTTTAAATTTGTTGGGTTTTCTCCTTTCAATTTCTTATGTCTGATATAAGTACTGATTTCTCATGCGCTACTTGGAATAAACTTCGATGTGGGTACTCTTTCCTTGAAATTAGTGAGTTTTGTTTCTGTTTTGAAATCTAGTACTATTGCACGAAGAAAATATGCTATTGGGTAGTTCTATTGTGTCTGAATTGGTTTTCTGAATGTGGGTGTGCCAAACTCCGAGTGTCCTTATAGCAGGTGATTGTGTTTCCTTTCTTAACAGCACTTGTCAATCGATTCTTCTCTAGGCTGTAAAGAATCTTAGTGCCACTGAAACACCTTCGACTTTTGAGTAGGTACAGAAAGGGGCTACGGGAGGAGAGAAGTATAGAAAGCCCACCTTGTGTTGTGTGTTGATGAGCTATCAATTACAAAAGGACCATGCAACATATGGTATATGTTACATAAATTTGGTTTTACATAAAAATTTGAAAAATAAAAATTGGAGCAGTTCTGAATTTGTATCATTTCCTAATTTCTACATACCTCAAGACTCAAGCTCAATGTTCTTCTATGCAGTTCTCTAGTAAGCCGTCTTCAATGAGTCAAGAGAAAGTGTGAGCAGTAAGCTGGAGACCAAAATGGCAACGTACTATGATATCAACGATATTATCACAGAGGAAGAGGTTTTTTCGCATTATCTACCGACTTGCTTGTTACCCCTCTTGAACTTCTTGTAACTTTCCTTTTTTATGTTCTTGTCACAGATTGTCTTGGCTATATTCCAGAAGGCAGCATCAGGAGTGGGAATAGATCCAAGTTCTGAAACAGACTGTGTAAGTACTGCTGACACTGGTTTATATCAACCCCCGTTCACTTGAACAGCCCCCGACACCCCTCCCCCCAACAAAAAAAAAAAAAAAAGGAAAAAAGAAGCTGCTGAATCTAAACTGTTTCGTAGACTAGAGATTGAAATAAGGTGACCTGAACTAGTACATTTAATTTTCAGGTTGAAGCTGGTTCCAAAGTTGAGATGCCTTTCTGGCTTGCTCACGAGTTACAATTGAGACAAGCAGTATCAATCAATATTCCTTCTTGTTTCAATCAAAAGTAATGACCATATTATCTCTGTACCATTTAGGCATTTATAGGCCCCTTCATATATAGTGATGACAGGGAATGTTATGATATTTATAGAGTCAACAAGCAATTTGAGTATACTTTTTTCTGCTCTATTAGTGATCTGTTGTCATGCAGGATTTTAGTCATTCTTGCCCTAGGCAAAGAGTAAGTGCAAGATGATGCACGAGTAGTTGCAAAGTTATAAAGTGATCAAGTTTCGTGGATTGCATGGAAGTTTATTGAAACTAATAATAGCACGTGCTTGCAAAACTTATTCCCTTTCATCCAAATTTATTACAAAAATGTTGACGGGGTTACTATTATATTGATTTGGATAGAAGTTAGTAGTGTTGCCTAAATTAATTTTTGATGCCATCTGTTCTTACTATTGGTAGTTCTTGATTGCAGAACAAGGCTAGAGATTCAGGCTGATTCTGCATGTGTGGATCTGAGATCTCGGTGTCCGTTCTTTTATGAATTTGGATGCAAGATAGCACCCCTGTAACTTCTACGCCTATATTTCTTGCTTGCGCTGTCTTAAAAACTTGGTTATGTTTCTATGGGATAATTTCCATTTTTATTCGTATAAAGTATAGTTTATTGCTTAGTCCTATCTCAAGAGATAGTGTACGTTGGTGCCCTCAACTTTCACATATAAGTGTCCTGAAGATTGGTCATAAACCATACTAGACATAGACTATCATCATTTTGGGCATACAAATGAGAGTTACAGCTTACTCATTTGACTGGGCGACATCTCTCTTGCATATAAGAATAAATCTCAACATAAACAGGGGAAAAGGCACATTTGCTGTCTAGTTTGTTATTTAAATTAAATATAACTAAAGGTATCCAAATGATGTCTTTGATAGCCTTTTATTATCTTGCTATCTCTTCTTGGTGTGGCTATTAGATTACTTCCCCAAATTTTGATTCAATTGTTAATGTTTTGTTAATACTTGATGGCAGGGTTAATGATAGAACAATCGGATTTCTGCTCTTATCTGCATTTAAGAGTAGGTACAAGGAAGTCCTCACCAAGGCACACACTGCAGCATTTGCAGCAGCTTCCAAGCTCTGTACAATTTTAACAAAAGAAGAGATCAATTGTGAGATTTATTCAACTTAGTGGATAGAGCATGTTTTCTAACTTCATTTATATGTTACATGATTTTTAATTTCTATTTTATTTTGAGTTTGTTCAATATAATTTATTTTCTTTATGATAATGCTTTTTTCTTTTTTTTTTTTAAATAGTGTATGAGGCAGCTCAATCCTCAATGGCATCCTTCAAGAAGTGGCGAATGGGAGGCCCCAGGTTTCAGAAAGCTCCTGTTCTTGGAAGAAAGAGAAAATCAACTGAATAGTAGCTCCTTAAACACATTAGACGTCTATTTATGTCAATGCCATGAAATCATTCCTGTAAATACATAAACTTACTTTCCTCAAATGATGAATTGTTTGTTGGACTTTCTGATAAACCAATCACAATATTGCAGTGTTTTAATCATTGGTAGAAGGATAGTAAATAGAATGAATGGACTTTGGCCACTTATAAAAAATGTACAATTAAACCTTGTACTTGGTTTACCGTTGGAACTTATTCTGTTGACAACTGATCATTGGGTATGTTGTGTTCCAGAACCGCTGGATTCTTCATGTTCTGGCAGTTGAATTTTCTGTATCACTGAAACTGTAGCCGTTCGGTTTTGTTCTGTTGAATAGCCGGCATTCCTACAGGTAAACACCCGTTGATATAATTGTTAGTTACTACCACCACCTTAACTTGAAATGATTATCAGAGGTTGTTTTTTCTTTTTGTTGTGGTTGATGTCTCAGACTATGTCTAAGATAGAGTGGTATTTATTCGTTCTTGTGGGTTTATTGCGTGGAACACGCTATTTTCAAAAAAAATAAAAATGTTTGGGGCAATTTTAAATAAAATAATAAAACATTATTTCCCCTGCTAAAATAACAGGTTTACTTTTTAGAATATCAGATGCATGAAGGAAAATGTTGTTTTAGCTCTAAAATAAGAATTTCGATTACAATCATCCAAAGAGTTTTGATTTTTTTTTTTTTTTAATGTTGAGGCTTTTTATTGAAACTAAGATGTTAGATCAATTTATTCTGTCACGTGTTTAGGTTTTTTTTTTTTTTTGAAAAATAAATCTATTTAAATATAACATTTTTGAAAAAAAAAAGAAAATATCACAGCATCAAAATATAGCGTTTGAAGGAATCCAAGAAGTGTCACTGTATGGTTGACTTCCACTCCATAAAATTAGAGAATCTGAGTCCACTCCTACCATCAATTTTTGAAAGATAAAAGAAAAAGGAAGTGGAATCACTGAGAACTGCCATTCAAATATCCTCCTGCTCCATCGTCACCTCAGTCACTTTCTTCTTTGATCATAGAAACTGACCGTCTAACCCAAAAGAAAGAATATGTAATTTAATTAAAAAATTATATAAAAGTATGTATATAAAAATAAGTTTATTTAAGACTTGAAATTAAAAAAAAAAAAAACTAAAATTGTAATAGCTGTGATATTCAGAAAGTAATCGTGTTTGTCTTCTTGTATTGATTATGAAAACTGAAACAGAAAATAAATGCAGCCGCAAGAGAATAACGAAGGGGCGGCAAAATGCTTAGCAGTGCAGTTTGCACCATTCATCAACTATAAGCAACAACTATATGAGGCTTCTAAAAAATCTGTGTTGTCTTTTTGACTTTTTCTACTACTTTTTATCATTCATTTCTGGACTAACAGATGAGATGTATGAGCTCACTTTGGAGATATTTTGAATGTCTGTACACTGTAGGTATTGGCATTAGAAACGTCATCGTCGATGCAATTTCCAACTTGCCATTGCCAACAGAATCAGTAGATTGCAGACGTACATAAATTCTAGATTTTTTAATTTTAACTAAAAATGAAAAAGCCATTAAAAAGCACGTAAGAATATGCTAAAAGGAAAAAAAAAAAAAAAAAATCCCAGCTGAGGGGCCTTTTTTCCTCCTTTTGCCTTTTAATGGATTAGGAGTCAGAAGATATTAAAGAGGGGTGAAGAGCAGAAGTTGGGGTCGGCGATCACAAAGTAATTGCGGTGGGGTATGTGGCACGTGACCGTTCCTCCGGTGCGTCACTTTTTCTTCTTTGCGCTTCCAAGAACATGTCTAGTGGAGATTGTATAGGTAAAATAGAAGAGAGAGGGAATGAGTTGTAAGAGAGAGAAAATGAGGTGGAGGAGAGAGAAAAAAAAAGAGTTGTAAGTATTGGTGTTGATGCATATATTATTTATGGGACTTATAATTTTTTTTTATATTTTTTAAGAAAAAAAGAAAGTTTTATAAGGTAAAAGAGATAGTTGTGAGATCCATTTAAATTTTTTTTTAAAATTATATGAGTAGAGAAAAAATCATATAAGTTGTATAAAATGATGTGTCATTGTTGGATCTATTAAAATAATATAAATAATTAAGATATAAAACTCTCACAAATATCATAATTAAAAGTAATCTAATTGAGATATTTTAGGGTAAGATATTTTTTTTTATAATTTTATATTGGACAGGGAAACAAAAGCTACTCCTTTTTGTCGACGTGGCAGAATGGTTCATTGCACTTTTCACTTTTTCATCCGGTAGATTTCCATCCCCTAGATATTTTCTCGCCCGTGCAATCCCCAATCGCACTCGCGCGTGTTTGTTTTTTCTTTGGTTTAAAAATGCACTTCGACGCGAATATCCGTTCTTCCTAGTCTTATATTGTAGAGTACTAGTTATTTTTAATTTTTCATAGTCATGACGTAATTGGAAAGTATAAAAATTTTAGGAAATTATAAAAATGATTAATAATTTATATAAATCCAAATATCAAATAACTACTTGCTAACGTGTCCATGGAAGAACCTCCTTTTATTGATGCAATAAAATGAAATGAAACAATAATTGACTTTCTGAATTTATATGGCATAGTATTTTGTTGGTTTCCTTGTTCTTGTGGTATTAGGATTTATATAATAAATCGCACGGTCTCACTTGTTTGGTTGTTCGCGTGAGGGTAAGCTGCTGGTCTGCGACTGCACAGTGTTAACAGATGTGATTCCCGTTGCAATTGCTAAATGGAAACCATATTCTTCCTTATCCCGAGACCCAAATAGGGACAGTCTTAGGTACTTATATGTTGCCTCGGTCTCTCTGAATTCACCAAACCAAGTTGCAATGTCTCTCTGAATTCGCCTTCCCTTCTTCTTCGTCTTCTTCTTTTGTCGAGGTGCATATGAACACGTTTGATTCCTCCTCCTCCGCCGCCGGATCCAGCATGGAAGACACCTCTGCCCGCCGCCGAAACCACCGCAAGAAGTCCCACCAGCCTTCCACAACTACCACCACCGTCAGCACGACGACCGGCGAGTCTGACGGTGAGTTCGAGGAGGCTGAGGACGGCGACCCTGAGGTCTGGGCAACGTTGAACAATAACTTCCGTCAGGTCCAGTCGGTGTTGGACCGTAACCGGCTTCTGATTCAGCAGGTGAACGAGAACCACCAGTCAAGGTTACCTGATAACATGGTAAAAAATGTAACTTTGATTCAGGAGCTTAATGGGAACATCTCCAAGGTTGCTTCTATGTACTCTGATCTCAATTCCAATTTCTCCACCATGTCCCAGCAACGCACGAAGAAGTCTAGTAGCAGACGCGACAGTTGAAGGGCTCGGAGCATTTTCATCAAATTCATCCTAGTAATTTCGAATTCGATCTCCCTCTAACTGTGCTATGTCTCATTTGGAACTCAACTACCATTGCTAGCGATTCTCTAGCTGTGTCTGTCTGTGTCCCAGGAATAAGTTATATTAGCATTCTTAAATGAGTAATTATGTCTATAGTGGTTTATAGAATATCTCTGCTGCTGGTACCGGGTTCTGTTTGTGAAGAATGAGGACGATGAAGGCGAAGCAATTTGTCGTCCCCTTGAACTTCTACACATATTTAGGTATTTATGTTCTGTCTCTGGCCTTTTGGCCAGGTGGAGTCGTAGTCGTTGCTGTCAATGTACTTGAAAGCAATAAAGTAGTAATTGCAAGTAAATTAAACACCTTGTTCGTCCCCTCCCCATCATAACAAGAAAATGGAACCACGACTGCATAATTTATGTAGCATTTGGCAAATCGGCTAGTGTTGGTGTTTTGGTTATGCTGCTAAAATTGAATAAGCATGGCCAGAATCAAGTTCTTATCTACAGCTTATCTGACATAAGCAGTAAGATACCAACCAACCCAAATTGCCAATATACTGATAGTCTATGATGGCACCTCTTTCCTATATTGGGGTGAGACCGTAAGAGGTAACGGTTCAAAAAGTTATTGATGCTTTGTGTCCGATTTACCAAATATACCTACTGCTTTTAATTTTCATATACAGGACATACTTGTTAAGGCAATAGTTTTCTGTATCTAAGTTTGAGTCACTTTTGGTCAGTTGAGTGAAGAATGGGTGAAAATAATGGGAAATAGAACAATTTCAGCACTTTTTATTTAACATTGACTTCACTATTCTTAAGTAATAGCTACATATTTTAGTGTGTCGAGGGACAGGACTCAAAGTGGTGTGTATATGCAAATATTCTGAGTCTGAGCTTTCACCACACTTGTTTATTAATTCCTCGTTGCTTATTTGGTGCTATTGTTGTGGTTTTTAAGGTTGATGATGGCAGGATTGTTAACCATCTTTGTTAAGCCAAATGCCTAATATAGGTGTGGAGAGGTTGCATTCCCATTCTTTGAGACCCGATATTCAGAGCGATCATTAGAAAAAATCTAGTGCTCAAGGGGGACAAGGTACTAACTTTCTTTGGCCTTTTTAGATACTGGTCCCAAAAGGAGGAGAAAGAAAAGAACATTCTATTCTATTTATTTTATAAAGCTCCCTTTTAGATTGATTGATTTACTTTCTTGACTCTGTACTTTGGTTCCAAGGACACTAGCGGGTACTGCAGAAGAGGGAATCAATACAAATCTTGTATTAATAACTGAGCAAAAATGTATAGGTAGTTGTATATGAATTTCCAGTGGCCCAATTAAAACTTTTTCCTTTTAAACTCGAATGTGAACTTTGTATTGGTGGTATTATCATTACTTTGCTATTTTCCTTCTGGGAAGTCCCTTCTGAGAAAGACGACGAAGCTTATTTGGCTAGAATTTTCAAATTCAGAGAGGTTGAACCTGGGATTTTCTCATATAAAATCTTTTGTTGTTTTCTTAGACAACTATGGCAATCGGTGTATTTCTGTTTTTCCTTTTTTTTTTGTACAGAGTACTAGAAAACTTGTGAATATCTACCCGCGTTTTAATGTTAGCATGAAATGCTACAATTGGAGGCTGATGTCTACCGATGCAAGTTAGGGTCCCTTGTCCCAACGCGATGGCCAGTGAGTGGCAGAAGTCCTTTTCTGTCTTACGCACTATTTGACTTCTTTTTGCTTGCATTTTTGTCATGAAATGACCATTACTCGTGAGGGACCCGACCATGTAGGCAGCATAAAGCTAAACGGTTCCTAGTTTCTTTTGGTTATCTATTTCAATTGTTAAGTGGAATTTGAGACCCCCAAAGAATAGCAAATATATGTTTGTCTTCCAAATCCTAAGTTGAGTTTCAGCATTTGCCCACATCCACTCCTGGGAATCCCTAGCTTCAGGTAAAAATATCACATAAAGGGATGTAAGATTAGTGATCAAATCCTTAATATGAAATCGACCATACTTAAAAGTTGTAGGAACTGTTGTCCCAAAAATGCCCATCACTATGTTATCGGAAGAAAGTAACGATAACACGGTGCAAGGCAGTTCTAATTCCCATTAATTTAGAGTCAGAGTGACCCACTCGAGCATCATGATAAGAACGACATCGTTCTTTTTCTGACGATGAAGATGAACAGCTGGCTAGTACAGATAAATAAAATTAATGAGAATTAAATATCCGATCTAACAAGTCAATAAACATTTCCATACGTCATTTCTGCAAGGAATAGATACTTGAGCTCCTTCGCAAAAATTGGCCTAGCACCAAGCAAGCATACCGATCCCTTTAACGGTTTTTCTGGCACATATCTACATCACTTTAACCATTTTCAATGGGTGCTTACAAGGTAGTAGTAAGATTAAGATTAGATAAAATATACAATAAAACAACTCATAATGTTAATTGGGCGGCATAAATAAATATCAAGCCTTATCTTCTTTATAGATCATTATGGTATTATCTAAACTTAAATTTTTGCATTTGAAAAAAAAAAAAAAAAAAAACGCTTGCGCATAGCCACGTGTCACCATTCTTCGGATTATTATAATGCAGTTGACGTCCAACAATCCCGCTAGAAACGCTCTATTCGATCGTTTTCTCTCTCTCTGTCTTCCTCTGAAACTCATAACTCCAGCTTCACCTTTTGATCCGTTCTGCAATCTCTGTCTTCTTCTTCATCTTCTTCCCAGTCAATTATGATGAATTGATAAGCAGAGTCGGTGTGTTACTATAGAATTGGTAGAACCATCTTCACCAGTACCTACAACTACAAGATGTTCAAGTTCTTCAAAAAGTATACCATGACCGAGCCCGGTCCGCCCTCCGACATCAAGGAAGCCTTTTCCAAATTTTCCGCCGACGGCAAATACATGTCCGCCCATCAGCTAGAGCGGTTCCTGGTGCTCCACCAGGACGAAGTGGAGTGCACCTTTCCCGATTCCGAGCAAATCGTTCACAATGTCTTGCAATTACGCAAGCAGAATCTCGAATCAAATTCCAATGAAGATCATGGGGACGGAGACGGACTCAGCCTCGACGAATTCTTTCATTTTCTTTTTCACGATGATTTTAATAATCCCTTGAAATCTCAGGTAACCCTCTGTCTCTGTCTATATGTTAGCACGGAAAATGTCGGAAAGGGGGAGGGGAAAAAGAACGCTCTTTTTTTTCTTTTTTTCTTTTTTTTTTAACAAAGAGCAAAGTGGAGAAAACAAAGGGAAAAATATAACTAAACGACAATAATGGACCCATCCCAATTAAAATGCCTTGACTTTCTAGCCTATCTGTGGTTACGAAACTGAGATTGAAGTGTGAGATATCTAACATGAAAGGGAAAAGTCTTCACTATTCATAGAACTTATCAGATGATAGTGCCAGACATAAAGTGCTTTTTTTATCATAATGGTAGGAATTTCGCATGTACAAACTATTATTTAGATTTTTTTATTTGCCGTGACAATGATGTTTCCATCCCAAACTAAAAGGAGAGAAAAGAAGGAAAAAGAAAAGGTGATTTCTTTGATATAAATGAGTGCGCATATGCATTGTTTTTCTTCTCTCTCATTCCCTGCTTAATCCATCTGGAGAACTAAAGAAGAAGAATGACTAATCTGGATAAAACACTTGGAAATTATTTTGTCAAGTTTGTGAGCGTAAAAATTATTTTTCAACAATCAATGATTGAAAACATAATAGGCTTTACATTAAGTACTCGATAATCTCATCCTTCGTATATCAAGTTTTATCATATGACCTTTTGCATATAAATGTTCCCTTCCCTCTCTTATGGAGCATTATATTTAGGATGCACATTTTCTGAGTTACTGTAAAAGGGCAATGGTTTAGGTATTGTCTTGACTATACATATGATGTGTCATTCCAGGTTCACCATGACATGAATGCTCCGTTGTCACATTATTTCATATATACAGGGCATAATTCCTATCTGACTGGGAATCAGCTGAGTAGTGATTGCAGTGATGTGCCAATTATAAAGGCTTTGCAAGAAGGTGTTCGAGTTATTGAACTAGATTTATGGCCTAATTCAACTAAAGATGATATTGATGTAGTTCATGGAAGGTACTTGCTGATCTTCAGTTCCATCTTATAGAGTTTGATGATTATTTCCTTTCGTCCTTGTGGTTTTATGTTGTATCAATAATGCAACTTTCAGCATTTTTCACTGAATGCTTGCAGGACCCTCACTGCTCCCGTCTCACTCCTCCAATGTTTGAAGTCGATAAATGAGTATGCCTTTCGTAAATCTCAATTCCCAGTTGTTATAACTTTAGAAGACCACCTTACACCAGATCTTCAAGCTAAAGTTGCAGAGGTAGGCTCCTTCTTTTACTTCCTCTTCAAGGATTTAATTGACGTCCCTGTGTTGCTTTTGCTTCTACGTTTTGATTTTGTTCTTTTGGTTGTAGATGATAACTCAAGTATTTGGAGAAACTCTTTATTATCCTCACACAGATTCACTGGCGGAATTCCCCTCACCAGAATCAATGAAAGGTCGAATTCTTATTTCAACTAAACCACCAAAAGAATATCTCAAATCCAAGCAAACCAAGGACGATGAAAAGGAATTGCCAGTAGGAGTATCATCATCACCAGACCTTATGGCTGGAATGGATGCTGATGACAAGGCGAGGAAAGAGATTAATTCATAGTCTCTTGCAATTTGATATATAAGCTCTGCTTGCTTAAGTAATTATTTTTCAACCTTCACTGGTTAACAGAATGTGAGTGATCAAGAAGAGGCCGATCTGAATGCTTCTGAATACAAATCAAGCCAGCAGGGTGCACCTCAATACAAGCGATTGATTACGATCCATGCTGGGAAACCAAAGGGTCAAATCAAGGATCACTTAAACGTAGATGGTGATGTTAAACGCCTAAGCTTGAGTGAACAAGAACTTGAAAAGACTTCTGAATCTCATGGAAATGATCTAGTTAGGTATAAGTTTAACTTACTTTGCAGCAGTAACTGCAATGAATTTTAGAATGTCCTAACTATGTGATACATGCTTTTATGCTTCCAGGTTTACACAGAAAAATATTCTCAGGGTGTATCCAAAAGGAACACGCATCACCTCCACAAATTATAAGCCACATATTGGATGGACTTATGGAGCTCAGATGGTTGCTTTTAACATGCAGGTTAGGGACTTAGGAATTTTGACCAAGCCTATGTTTATAAAAGTAGATAGTTTTCATCTTGGAACTTTTCTCTTTTGAGGAGTCTGAAGCAATCCTACTTGCATGACGAAATAATTTCTGAAAGTTTTATGGTTGTGTGTGTATAGCCATACTTCCACGTTGCATATGATTTTAATAAGCTGTGGCAGTAACATTTTACTGCTGTGCTATATTACTTTCTTTGTTACACTTTGCATGTTTCACATGAAGGATTTCTTAGAGGATTTACTTCTTGATTATAATATTAAGGAGCAAGATCCCGTTTTTGCAAGTTATTTACTTGTGTGCGTCCTTTGATAAGTATACGCTTGTGAGTGAACTAACAAAAACATAACATGGATGCATTAAATTCATTCACAAATCACTCAATTTTCAGCAGTAGTCCAGACCTTATCGCATATGTTTTCCTTTTGTAGGGTCATGGCAAATCACTCTGGTACATGCAAGGGATGTTTAGAGCAAATGGAGGATGTGGTTATGTGAAAAAGCCGGAGTTCCTATTGCCGAAAGATCCACATGATGAGACTTTCGATCCTAAAAGACAATTGCCAGTGCAGAAGACATTAAAGGTGACAAATCATTTGAAAGGGAAATTGATTTCCTTAACAACACCATCTAAATGCCAATTATATCCACTTCTAGGTAAAAATATATATGGGGAGTGGCTGGAGTGTGGATTTCAGCCAAACACACTTTGACACATTTTCTCCTCCTGATTTCTACGCAAAGGTGAGTTAACGATTTATGGTAATATTACAGATTAGGAACACCATCTTCCCCGTTAAGTGACCGATGTTTCACCATTCGACTTGACGTTTGGCTTAGTTTCCATGCTTCAATACTGATAATAAATTGCCCTTCACAGAATCAATTACTTGGCCGGTTCTTTTCTTTCATTATTGGTAAAATCCTTTAACTATTTTCGTGTGTGATGAACTCATATGACAGGTTTGTATCGTTGGAGTACCAGCTGATCAAACCAAAAAGAGAACAAAGGTGATTGCAGACAATTGGTTTCCTGTGTGGGATGAAGAGTTTGAATTCCCTTTAACTGTTCCGGAGCTTGCTCTGCTTAGGATAGAAGTACGAGAGCACGATAAGCACGAAAGGGATGATTTTGGTGGGCAGACATGTTTGCCAATCTCAGAGCTAGGAATTGGATTCCGGTCAGTGCCTCTGTACGATCAGGAAGGCGAGAAATTGAAATCTGTAAAGCTGTTAATGAGGTTCCAGTTCGAATAAATGCTTGGGATCAGCCATCCTCCCTGCATGATCTTGTTACTTCTGATGGTCCTATAGCTTGGCTTTTCTCCTGCACAGGGTTTATCAAGAGAATTGTTGTAATTACGAATTTATAATCACCGTTATATTTAACTGATTGAAACAATAAATTGTATGTTAACTTTCCTCTAACGTCAACACAAAGTTACAAACTGTATTAAGAACTTCTCATACTGTATTAAGGGGTGGAGAAAAGAAATCACCTAGATGCAATGCTCTCTGTAAAATTTTTAATTGATTGGGCTTGCCAAATCCATGAGCCACATCAGCGGTGGAGGTGTCATAATCTGAAACCACTATGCCACTTAATCACGACAAGCCAGAGAGGTACACTACTCCTAGCCAATATCACAGGTAAAAAGTTCTAGTCCGCTGGTTAAACCAAGGGATCCCTCAACTAACTGTACGAAAGATAAACTTATGTAGCAATTTGAATGCTCGTTTAGTTTTCTAGTTCAAAACAGTAGAGTCGATTTTGACAGTAAGTATTAACTCGACACCTTGTTTAATAACCACATTAAAATAGGTAATATAAGAATAACTGGCTCAAAATCTTGATAACTATTTTTTTCTTAAAAATTATTGAAAAGATTTAGATGGATAAACATTAAAAGGGGACTTTTTATTGTTAAATAAATTCTAAATGCATAACTTAGCTTGCACTCAATAGATGGAAAAAACCATCCTTGTACTTTGTTCAAGTTAAAAAGAAATTATTGCCAATTTTTTTTTTTTGGCCATACACGCTATCAAAATTAGCAACGGACTTGTACACAATAAATTCTGTCAATTTCTTGTTTGGTCAACGAGATATTAGTTCCATACAAAATATGCCATGTCATACAAAAGTTTAATGCATATTTATTGCATGCGACATTTAATATTTTCGCATCATCCTTAAAATACTAATTAATAACGTTATCCAGCCAAGTAATACAGTTCAGTTGCAGCCAGTATCATCACAATGTGAGCCCCACAGTCTTGATTGAGTACCAGGTGTCCATCAAATGATTGGTTGGAGTAGCATTGTATGGCCCTCCCTAGCTTTTTGGAGACAACACCTGGTCTAAATTTCCTCTCCTAGAAGAAACGCATCCGATCCAAGGCGCAGCTCAAAATCCACCCACGCTTGTTACACGAACAGCACACGCTCTACTCTGTATACAACTACAAACTGTGTTCCTGGCTCTAGTGAACTCCGGTGTCTGAAAATCGAGGAAGGCTCATGTCGAGACAGACATACAAAGTGTGTTTCTGCTGCACCAGGCGGTTCAAGCTGGGTGTGGCGGAAGTGCCGCCGGAGATCAAAGCTCTTTTCGAGAAGTACTCTGAAAATGGGTTTATGGGAGCTGCTCAGCTTCAGAGGTTCTTGATAGAGGTGCAGAAGCAAGGTAAAGCCACCGAAGAGGAAGCGCAGGCCATAATTGATGGACTTAAGCATTTGACTATCTTTCATCGTAGGGGTTCGGCTCTCAACCTTGATGGTTTCTTCAAGTACCTCTTCAATGATAATAACCCACCTCTCATACCTTCTACTGGGGTAATCTTGATTTTATTCTTTTTTAGCTTTCTATAAATTGGCGAATATTTTGTTAGGGAACTCTGGATTTGGCGACAAATCATCTTCAATAACCGGATTTGTGCTAAATCGATTAGCTTGTTATCAAAAAAAATTTCCTTTTGTTTGCTGTTTGCTTAATGCCGACGCTTACTTTTAACACCCACCATCATAATACATCTACTAATAGTGTTAACCATATCCATAAACTAGAAGGATTAAGAAGGGTTTTGGCAACTTAAGTTTTAGATGTTCAGCTTCTTTTTGGTTTCATGATTATAACTTCAATCGTTTATTTGCATTTTGGTCGAACCTATTTGCTACCAGAACCTGCCACTGAAGTTTCCTTTTAAGAAATGATAAACCAGATGCGGATGTGGTCAGATGTGTTTATGCACTTAACATTGATCCTCATAAAATCCTCCCACAAATCATCTTTATTGCCATATGTACTAAATCTTATTATTTTGCTCTTTATCATATTTCTTCTGTTCCAGGTGCACCATGATATGACCGCGCCCCTGTCTCATTATTTCATATTCACTGGTCATAACTCATATCTAACTGGGAATCAGCTTAGTAGTGACTGCAGTGACGTTCCCATTATACAAGCTCTGGAGAGAGGTGTGAGAGTAATTGAATTAGACATATGGCCTAATGCCAAAAAGGATAATGTGGATGTTCTTCATGGAAGGTATAACTTACAGTGTGAATGATGTTAACTTTTGAACATGAATTAAAGTGATACCCCCAGTTTTTATTTAGTAACCAGGAGGAAGTCAGAGAAATCATTCTATCAGTTACAATATATGTATATTATATTTTCAAATAATATTTTCTTCTCTTGTTTGCTGTCATCTTTTCTCTCTCTCCACACACCCTCTGCGCAGGCGCTAACTTTCGTTTCTCTTGTTTGCAATACTGAGGTTAACCATGATTGCCTTTAGAACAGAACTTTGCAAGGAAATTATATATGTTCATGATTTGACGAAGAACCATTCATCTGTTTACGTTAAAATTTGTGTTAACCTGATCATTTGAAGTAAAAACTATAAAGGATGACAAACAGTTGTATATTTCTCGCAATTGTCTGGTATAACTGACATGATAGAAGATAGCTCCCTGTTCTGTTTCTTAAAAGTTTAATTGGAAGTGTTCACCTTCAAATTACATATCTATTTTGCGATGCAGGACACTGACTACTCCTGTGGAGCTCATCAAATGTCTGAGGTCCATCAAGGAGCATGCTTTTACAGTATCGGATTATCCAGTTGTAATAACTTTAGAAGACCACCTTACTCCAGATCTTCAGGCTAAAGTGGCTGAGGTTTAATTACTTTAATTCTTTCTTCTTCTTTTTTTTCTTTTTTTCTTTTTTTGTAATATTTGTTTTCATTTTATCAGGATTCAAAATGCTTATATTCTTATAATTTATTATCAGATGGTCACTAAAACATTTGGAGATGTACTGTTTTCTCCCCACTCAGAAGGCTTGAAGGAATTTCCTTCTCCTGAATCATTAAAAAGGAGAGTTATTATATCAACCAAACCACCTAAGGAGTACCTCGAAGCAAAAGAAGCAAAGGAGAAAGGAGATGATTCGCAGAAGGAAAAGTCTTCTGGTGATGAAGAAGCTTGGGGTAAGGAAGTCCCGAGCCTGAAAGGTGATACTATAGCTGATTACAAGGTCTGATGAGATACTGTAATCTTTATTTAAATTTCACTACATTTAAGTTTGCAAGTTGTTTTGATGATTGAGTTTATGGTCTGCCCTTTTTAGCAGAACAATGTGGATGAAGAAGATGTTAGTGGCGAAGAAGATCCTGATGACGCTGACAGAAGCCATCACGATGTAGCACCTGAATATAGACGTTTAATTGCAATTCATGCTGGGAAGCCTAAAGGTGGACTAGAAGAATGTCTCAAAGTTGAACCTGATAAAGTTAGGCGGCTAAGCTTGAGCGAACAACAGCTTGAGAAAGCTGCAATTACTCATGGACAACAAATTGTCAGGTATTTACAATATCTTCAGTAACTTCTTTGAGAGAAAGTTTATTGTAAGGCAGATGTAATAAAATTTAATAAACACTTTGTAAGCGTCTAAGTACTCTTTAATGGTATGGTGGTCGTAATCTACTAATCTGACATAGACGGTGATCATAATAGAAGCTTTTGATTCATTATTAATAATAAGATTCAGGTGGCATATCAATGGTTGTCTAATTCTTTGTAACATCCCCAAACTCTTGAAAGGTTTTGGGCTGGTGGACTTTCTGCCACTTCTATTCTCTATGTTTCCCATCATGTTTATTGTGGTTTGACTTATATTACTAGATGCATTGCGGTTGTGCATTTTGAATGAAAACAGAAGTTCTTATTCCCTGATTATTTACTTACTATAGGTTTACTCAGCGGAATATGCTGAGGGTATATCCAAAAGGTACTCGTATCGACTCATCGAATTATAACCCACTGATTGGGTGGATGCATGGAGCTCAAATGGTGGCATTTAACATGCAGGTAATCCTCCTCTTACTTTAGTTTTTTGGGGGATGGGGTGGTTGAGAGGTAAGAGGAAATAGTTAATTTCAAACTACCAACCGAAGATGATAAACGTCTGAGGCCCAGCGACTGTGTTACTATACTACGAGGATGGTTTATACTTGGACGTTGATAATGATATGTGCTATTCTATTATTAGCTACTTTGAGCAAAGGATACTGAGCGTAGCGAGGATGTAAGTGCCCATGGTGAATGTGCATGACCACATCTTTCAGCAAAGGCATATTCTGATATTTAGAATTTTAAAACACGAAAGATGTCCACTCATCAGTATTTTATGTGGATGGTTTTATGGCAGGGGTATGGCAGATCACTTTGGTTGATGCATGGAATGTTCAAAGCCAATGGTGGGTGTGGTTATGTTAAAAAACCAGATTTTCTATTGCAGACTGGACCAAATAACGAGGTCTTTGACCCAAAGGTTAAGTTACCTGTGAAGAAGACTTTGAAGGTAAGTGTTTTATCGCCAGGGGATTTGACGGACTCAAGGATTGTTAAACCTGTGTAAATCAGCGGCCTCCTATTTATGTGTCTTAATTTAATGATCCTAACGAAGTTTATACTTTTCTACTCTTGTAGGTAACTGTGTATACTGGGGAAGGATGGTATAACGATTTCCATCACACACACTTTGATCAGTTCTCGCCTCCGGACTTCTACACAAGAGTGAGTTGATATTATCTATTACATAATTGTTTTCTCACATGGCTGAATCCCATGCTCTAGCTGTTCCACAATTAACTTCCATTTTTATTTAGTGCTTGCCAATTCTTCTGAATTTGCTCTTAATGTTGGTGAATTGTTTATTATATAGCCTGGGAAATCCTTTTTCCTTCAATCTATTGCAGATGATCAGATATCTTCTCTGGGATTTTCTTCTACCCTTTAGTTTGTTTACAGTTGGTTCATGCTTCATTGTCATGTAACTCAATTCGTTTCAAGCTGATGAGGTCAACCCTCATGCAGGTCGGAATTGCTGGAGTACCTGCAGATACTATAATGAAAAGAACGAAGGCAATAGAAGATAATTGGTTGCCTTCCTGGAATGAAGAGTTTGAGTTCCCACTAACTGTTCCTGAACTGGCTCTGCTTCGTATAGAAGTGCATGAGTATGACATGTCTGAGA
This sequence comes from Bauhinia variegata, assembly GCA_022379115.2. Lineage (NCBI taxonomy): Eukaryota > Viridiplantae > Streptophyta > Magnoliopsida > Fabales > Fabaceae > Bauhinia > Bauhinia variegata. The sequence continues at coordinate 12,092,795 of CM039437.1, forward strand.
AGGATGACTTTGGTGGGCAAACATGCTTACCATTGTCAGAGTTAAGAGAAGGGATTCGAGCAGTTCCACTGTATAGCCGCAAGGGAGATAAGTATAACCATGTAAAGCTTCTTATGCGCTTTGAATATCATTGATTGATTTTGTGCAGCCTTCTGTATTTCAATGTTATGTACAGCCATTTGAAGTGTTGTAGAAGCAAGTTCTTGTATGTAGCTGTATTACGTTGTGAATGTTTCTCATTTTGTCTTATCTGTTGTGCTTGCTGAGGAGTGGTGTGAGAACTGGCATTGTGTAATAAGGCCCGTCTACTGAAGGCCCTCTGTTTTGGACTTTGTTGTGCTGCAGTGGATGAAAAGCTGCACTTCTATAAATTGCCCAATATATTCGAGTTTGCATTAACCAATCCATTAGCCATATTGAATGTGTGAAATGGAGTATTTGGTAACTTTGATATTCTAATTTCATTTAGTTTCACAATCTTATTAAGTGAATTTCATAATTGAGAGTGTTTGTGAATCCTTTGTCGCGAAAGGTAGGACAAAAAATGTGATAAGGAAATAGAATAATAAATTTTAATCCATAGGGGTAAGCCTCAACACTAAAAAAAATACTTATAAAAATATTTACTATTATCTATCAATAAATTTTTTATATCATCCTTATTCAAATTCACGTAGGGAGATGGATTAATTATTCTCAACTTAACAAATTTTTGTTGGCAACCAGAGTTTTTTTCAAAAGAAATCCGAGGTACGTAGGGGTAAAACTGGAATTACACTTAGCATCGTCAAACCCTGAACTGAAGCAGATGTTGATTCTGCACTACAAATTGTCAGTTTCAATTCTTATCATGAAGAAAGGCAATTTTGGTTCACTGCTCAACCAATCCATTTAATTTTCTGAGTCGAAACATACAACCATTTCAAAGTGTAGACCTAGTCCATCTTTTCATGAAAACAATTCAAAAGAAATGCGACAATCGAATATGAGGCAGTAATTGCAATTTGCAAAAGTCCATTTCGATTTTACCCATTCTTTGTTCAGCCCCCTTCCCCTTCTCCTCAAATGGGCGGTGGACTTGCTCCACCATACACACACCTCTCTGGTGTGAATGAGATCAAAATAGGTTAGACTTGGCACATTATTTTTTAAAAGAACACTTTCAAAATTGAACGCTAAGCACATGTTTAGAAAATTGTTTGGGAAGTTTTTAAAAGTTGCCACGTTGAATGTTAAAACTACCACGGGTGTTCCATTTTCAACGTTAAGCACATATGAAGAAGTACAATTATTCTAGATATGTGACAATAGATTGAGCAGATTTTATGGGGAGAAGTAAATTAGCTTCGTTGTGCGAATTATAGGACAAAAGAAACGACACCGTTTTGGTGTACTTGTACACAAATACACAAGCATTACAAGTATCTGCAATGCCATGCGCATATGCATATAAGAAATGAAGAGGACTATAAGTTGTTCAGTGCATAAAGAATTAAATTGAAGTAGAAAAGGATAAAAGACAAATCTTTTACTGTTAGCTGTTAGTGATCACAAAATTCTACCCTAGAACATAAAATGTTAGGTGAGAGTCCTAAGCTTTACACCTCAAGTTCAAGGGTACCCCGTGTAATTTATATAAAAGAATGAGATAAAATTTTCAATATCGTGTTTTGCTTTGTTTCCTGTTGTTTGAACTTTTTGAGTCATTCTGAAACAATAGAGATATTACCACTGGAAATGCTGCCATGACTTACATCAATAGAATCCAAAGCCCGCTCCAAATTAGATACAATATCAGCCATTGTTGGTCTTTCCTTCCCTTCAAAATTCACACAACGAACAGCAGTATAGGCTACCAGCTCCACTGCTTCTGCTTCATTTGAAGCTGGTGGACCAACCCTTGGATCCAAAACTCTGACCATTTCTCCTCTCAGAATTGCAGGCACTGCAAAGTCCACCACACTAACTGGGCTACCTCCATTTTCATCATCCTTGTATATAGCTCTCTTTCCGGTCAGAAGTTCTAGCAGCACTATTCCCAGCCCATAAACATCACTCTTTGCTGTCAATACATTAAGACCATAATACTCAGGATCAATGTATCCAACTGTTCCTACTGCCTTGGTTGGCCGGTAGTCGTGCTCGGATTCTGGACCCATCAATGACAATCCAAAATCTGATACTCTTGCTGTCCATGTTGCATCGATTAGAATGTTAGAAGACTTGATATCCCTGTGGATTATAGGAGGAACTGCATAACTATGGAGATAATCGATTCCTCGCGAAGCATCTAGCGCGATTTTGATCCTCATTGGCCATGAATTCAAAACACCACTACTCTTTTCAACATTGTGCTTGCCATGCAGATGATCATATAATGCTCCATGCTTCATGTACTCATACACCAAAAGCCTCTCATCCTTCTCTTCACAGAACCCAACTAGTCTAACCAAGTGCTTGTGGTGTAGACGAGACAGGAATGCCAATTCAGACTCAAAGGCACTTTCTTTCTCTTGAAACTTCTTCAACTTTGAACCCGTTTCGCCCCTTTTAATCGCCACTTCACGACCATCTGCAAGCTTGCCTCTGTACACAACACCATAGCTTCCAGCACCAATCTTGTTCTCCATGGAGAAATTGTTGGTAACTGTTACAAGCTCAGCCAAGGTGAACTCCTCCGCTCTATCTGGGTGCTTTGTTGACGAGGGTCCACTTCTCTGGCGCCTCATTATTCTTGAGCCTTGGCGCCTAATGGTAGATGACCTCGAAGGTGGACTATTGTTTGAATTGGTCCCATTATTGGAACTAGCAGCTCTAGTTATTGTGGGTTGCACAGAGTTATGGATTTTCTTTTTCCCAAAACAAACTCCAGTCCACAAACAATAAATTATTGAGCAAATCCCAGCAAAAACTCCTACAGATCCAACAATGGCAAATGCCAGTAAACCCCTTCTCAATCCTCTTGATGTAGAAGATGGAGGAGAAGGGGAAAGGGATGGTGGCGGCACCGATGCTGGTGGCACTGGCACTGATATTTGAGGCCAACAAGGCTTGCAAATGCTACCAGAACCAGAGCAAAATTTTTGAGAGAAACCATATGTTTCACACTCACAAGATTGAACACATGGCCCTGGAAGAATAGGGGGCAAGGGAAGCACAGAACTTGAACTATTAGGCCAGCCAGGTCCCCAACACATAACAGAAAAATTGCTTGTTATCAATCCACAAATAAAATTCGAACCTGAAACGATCAATTCAAAAGCAACTCCTTCTATCACATCAGGCGAGAATTGTCCTCCACCGCCCCAGCAAATCACTGTACCATTCGATTTTCTAATTGCACATGTATGCTCTGCTCCCAGTGCCAGACCAGTATACTCCAGAGACTCTCCCTGAGGAATATTGAGTTGCCCGGATCCGTTACTCCCTTTACATACCAAAAACCCAGTTTGATTCAACCCACAAACGTGGGAATCACCAGCTACTAGAGTCGCCATGGTCATGTTACTAAACTCATTTTCTATCCGAGTCGCATTGGAACTCCTGCTTCCCCATCCCCAACACTTAACCTGAGAACTATTCCTCAAAATTCCACAAGAGAAACCAGACCCAGATGTTATAGATGCAAATTGATAAGACCGGGATGGTAGGGAGTTGTCATCAGTTCTCCAACATATGACATTACCAGGACCCACGGTCGTCGCGCAAATTTGGTTATCCCCAAGTGCGAGATTCTCCAATAGAACAGTATCATTGGAATAAAGTCTTTTGCTTTGAAAATTGTCATTGGCAGAGACTGTGTTCCAGCAAAGTAAACTGTAGTTACCGGACCTAAGGCCGCAGAAATAGTCCCTCCCGCCAGAAATGGACAAGAATGATATGTTGGGAGGGACGGCGATGACGTCCCCGCGACGGTAACATTCAATGCGCTTTATTGGCTCCTCAGCTACGATACCGCAGACGGTGGCGGAGGCGTCGTTGATCGAGATGGTGGCACCGGAGCCGAGAGCATTGGATGAGATGATTAGAGAGAAGAGAATTACAACGACGATGGCGAGACCGACCATGAGGGAAGGTAATTTCTTCATGTAAAAGGATGGAATTTGAAGTCGGAAATTATGGGTTGCGGTCTCTTCTGATTCATTTGCAGAGTTGGACAAAAGAAAGGGAAATGCTGAAAAGGAGGAGAGAGATAGAGAGAGAGAATGGGAGATAATTCAACGTTAGTCTTATATGAGAAAAGAAAAGGCCACGATGAAATTTCTTAGTTGTGGACTCTTCGTTCAAGTCTTCAAGCTCTGAAGCTGCTAAGGTGTCAGGCCGTGTTTGGTTGTTCTTTATAAAGCTGCTTTTTTATATATATAGCAAGGTATTGTTTGTTTATGTTTAGAGGAAAAAAAAAATAGAGAGGGTGTGTTTTCAACAATCTAACATAATTTATAAGAATTATTCTTGATCAATTAAAAATTATATTTTGATTTTATAAAAATCATTAATCTCTTTAATTAAAGCTATTTTTGTCAAAGGAAATTGAAAACAAACATAGTTTACTTCTTCTGTTCTAAATTTTTTACTTTTTAAAGTTAGTGTGTATAAATTAAAAATTTATTAATTATTATAATATATTGACTATAATATTCTTATTTAATTGTATTAAGTATCATTAAGAGAGAAAATAAATATATTACATTTAATTAATAAAGGTGAATATGAAAATATAATTTTTAATAAAGACTTAAAATTCTAAAAATATAATTATTAAAAACCAGATTTTTTCAAAAATTTAGGAAATGTATTACATGGGTAAAACCGTTATAAATAAAACTCATTAAAGAATTATGTCAGTTTCCCATAAGGAAATATGAAACCTCTTCTTTACAAACAAAACAACAAAAGATAATGTTATTATTCTCCAAACTATAATACTAATTAATAACTGAATACTTTTTTTTTAATTTGGCCGAGTGTATGGCCAATATGAAGTTATTTATTGAATTTCAATTTGAACCAAACACGCCCTTTGGCTTTAACAGAGGTATAGGCAAACGAAGCTTTCGAGGAAGGGGATAGTAATACAAATCAGTTTCTCCAAATGAGGTACCCGCTACTGCCGGCACCCTCGCGTGACATAAATGATTTTCGCACGCGCGGCTCGGTTGAAGCACGTGTGTACAAAACCCCGCGAAGGTTTTTCTTATTTATTTAATTTAACATGAAACCTCTCATTTGCTTTTCCAATTTGGTAACTGCACTTTCTGTAACAACCAACCTGATAACATCTTAAAAGTTTTAAAAGAAATTATTAATATTTTATTTTGAAATTCAAATGAAAAAATTGAGATCTGAATATTTCGCGGTGACATGAGTATTTGGATGTTTGGTTGGTGAGAAAGAAAATGACAGAAAATGAGAGAAAGGAGGGGTTAGTACTTGGCTAGTTCAGGCCTTCAAGACCTGATGAGGGTCAAACACGTATATGATGACTGGACTCGAGGACCAAAATATATACATAGAATATATTTTTATATAAGCTTTGGATGTTCTGAAGCTGGCAGATAGATGATTGAGACTGCATGCATTAAATTAAAAATGCAGGTGATTCATTCATGGACTAACGAAAGATAATTATTTGGAAACTTCTATACATGAATGTAAGGCAATTAATTTATATAAATATATACCCCGTGTGGGTACTTTTTTAATAATAATAAATCCACCTATAAATCAAATTAGCTAGTTTAGCAATAAATATAGGACTAATGAATAGGCCATTAGAAAATTTTATATGCATACTATTTAAGTGCTAGCTAGAAAATTTTAAAACAAAAAAAAAAAATTGAACGAGTTTTCCATAAGATATGATATCTTTTTTTCATTTTAAATAAGTTTCTAGAATGCCATTAGATGTTACAGGGCCCTACTGAAATAACATCACCGACTTACATGAATACCTAAAAAATAATGTTAAAAAAAAAAAACTTGAACTATGATTATTCAAGAGCAACCATGTGGGCAGGAGTAGTTTCTAAGTCAAAAAGAGCCATTTCGACAACGAAGATCAACCTAGTGGATATGTGTATAAAGAAATATAGGGATTATCAAAACCGAAACAGGAGCAAAAGACCTGAGAATGAAAAGGGATTGTTGTAGTTGTTGAATGCTTTTTCTTTTTGTCAAGGTATATATATACAATATGGAGAGAAATTGGACAATACTTTGGGGACAGACCTAGCTGTACAAGAGTTTTCTAATACCTACAGTGATCATATGATGTAGGATTGCTAACCAATCATCAACTAATGGTAGTTATAATGTTCTATTTTTATATAGGAGCTGGCCATACTCTTTTTCAAGAGGGAAAAAATGTCTGTACATTTAAATTATAGAAGCATCAAAAGTGCAATTAATACATAATTTAGTATAAAAAGAATGGTATGTATGCACTTATTTGTGCACATTTCATGTGGAAGTTATGCATTTGTAGGGCAATTATCTTAGTCACCTTGCCAGAGACTTTGTGACTGACAAACGTATGTCCTCCTCTAACTTATTCTTACGGCAAAAGGAAGATGTTTACAAGTCTGCTATAAAAGGAGGGATTTTCGGACCTTCTTTCTACTTCTGTTCCCTTCACTCTTTTGTCCTTTTTTCCTTGAAAAATGACACTCTTTCGTTTTGCGTCATTCTCATACTAACGTACATGCATGATTAAAGTTTGGTAGAAAAAAATTTAAGTAACGTATAATTATTTTTCTTGGTTGTTTATAGTTTATTGCATCATAATTAGAGGAAACGCATCTACATTTTGAGTCACAAGTTGGGGTTTGAATTTCCTAGATTAGTTGAAAAGCATTTAATGTTGGGTCCACGATCTAGGTTAGCATGTTAATTAGCTGTTGAGACTAAGGTTAAGGAAATAAGAATGTCTTGTTTCTCTGGAAAGACAACCAACGATGCCTAGCACCAACATTTCTAATATACACAAAATATTGAACTGCTAATAATTATTGATTGATAATTGTACAATGAGACTGAACATCTATTCCAACAGATTGCAAGCCTATAAACAGAGTTCTAGCAATCTAGTTACAATTACGTAACTGGCTAACTGGTTTAACTTGATGAAGCAGCACGGGCGAAACCCCTTTGATACCCAGAAACAAATTGATGCTATACAAAAAATCTATCAGTGCGACTGCGATGCCATCTCTCCAAAATATTAACTGGGAATTGTACAAAAAGAAACTAATTTTAAACGTAAAAGATTTTAAAACTACAAGGTCCAACATGTTGCAGGGATCCCTTGCTTTTGGAACCATTCGGGCATGTGGAATTTCTCATAGAGCACAGGTCTCACGTCTTTCTGCTCAGAGAGGTGCTTGAGAAGTGGAAGAATGACGTCAAGAAGCTAATCAACATGCAAAAACACAGACGACAGAGATGCACGGTGAATAAATGGTTGAAAATAAGAGGACTAATTTTGAATTTTCAAAAGGTGAATCTTATGCACCTGTGTGTCGTGTGGTTGCCCAGCAGAAAACGGGATGCAAGGAATTCCATTCATTGGTTGCAATAAAAAGCTAAAGGGATTGTTATCAACAATGACAATGCGGCATAGATCGCTCGACAGGCAGGAAAGATCCTTCACATGTTCCCGATATTCCCTGTAAGCATCAAGCGTTTATGAGAATACCAGAACCACAAGTTCATCAAAAATATCTCTTAAGTACAGCAACAAAGGGAGGGATAGAATATGATGAAATATGACAATACATGCATCGGTTTAAGGTGACTGCGTGCTTATCCATATTGTCAAAAGGAGTATAGGCATTGTCGTAACAATAATACATTGTTAATTGGTTAAAAGCAACAAAGGGTAGATTAATTAGATAGATGTAGAGTAGTTGATTAAGAAACACTTACGTGCTAATTGTAGAGGGCCGATAAAGACGTCCAATGAACTTATTTTCAATGTCTATTCTGTCGACAAGTGGTCTAGCATAACCTGTGAGAATTCCAGATGAACATAATATTGAATCATGATAAAGAAATTCCAGGGAAGTGAGGATTATCAGCATAATAACAGCTCAGGATTACAGAGTGAACCTTCAAGACCAGCAGTAAACAGCACCAAGTCCGCAAATTCACTGAGTTGCTTTATGAATTCTTTCAACCCAGGACGTTCAAAGACTGTAACATAATTGATTTTCGGTTTTCCTTCCGCTTCCTTGAACCACAAAATGGCCAAGATATGATACTCTAACTAAAGAAAACACAATTGGATACATATTTTAAAGTAACTAACCTTGTCTGAAGATATACATTCCAGCTCAAACCAATTCAAACCAGCTTCGGTTGCTTGAGTACGAAGTGATGCCGGTAAGCATGATGTCTCATATGCACATACGAGTGTTTCATCCAAGTCAAGTACTACCTACAAATACACATTGTTACATCAAAATCCAGATACGAGGTGCAACTGATATATTGTACTCAAACGCAAGAAAAATACAAGTTTCCACAAAATAATTTTGAATTCCATTCACTTCAAACAGAAACGAATTTCTACAGAATGCCATGTGTTATATGCCTAATTCAATTATTTGTACTCATGTTAAAGGCCAATACTTTAGTGATAAGAAAAGTCAAATTCCTGAAATTGGAATTGCAGAACCTAGTCATAAAATATAATGATCAAGTTACAAGAGCACAAAATTGCATCTTAAATGCAAAATAAGGCATCATTTAAAGCATTCCAGTCTAAGAAACAAAAGAAAAATATCGATAACTTTCTCCGTTTTAAGAAAGCCAAAATATGATGGATTTTTAGCTTCATAGTAGAATTCAAGTGTCAAGCCAATATCAGCTCAATCCTGTGCAATGTAAGTAAAAGAAAATGGTCAATACAGCCAAGGATAGCGGATTAACTTCTGCTAATTTGTTTCGCAACCCCTATTCTCATTTCTCACAAAACAAGACTTAAAAAACCTCTTATTCATACAGTAATTTACCCCTTTCTATTATAAAAGTCAACAAGATGAGCACTCATCCAAAAACACACACCGTAACATCCAGAAATTCAGCATAAGAAGGGACAGACACAAAACTTGCAGAAAACCAGAGAATAACAGAAAAACTATGAACTGCATGCATCCTCTATGTATATGGCATCAGAAGTATTTCAAACATAAGAAAATACACAAAAGTTATCTCAGAAGAAAGGCCAACTATATTTCTCTGTTCTATTTTCGCCACCAGATTTTTCCATGTAATCTGCTCAGTGATCTTTACCTATCTTAAATAATTCTCATGCCCTCCATAACTGTAACAGTAGTAAGTTAAGATGAGTTACCCAGTCTACTATTAAGAGGAAATTGATTTTTGTGCTATTCCACCTGAATACGCGTGGTTTGGCACAGTTGCCTCCCTTACCACGATCAAGCCAAACCAGTTCTCCTAACACAACAAATTCCACACATTTCACATACAACTCGAACTTGGTTAAAAATTTAGAAATCAATAAAAGAAAAAATCCAGTGGTTCTAATGAATCCATTGATATACATGGATGCTTATGTATGCACATACAATTCAGTAAGCATGGAAAAAGATAGTTGTAGCAAAGAAATCCAATGTAAAATATGAGAGAACTATAGCTTAGTTATCCTGCTAAGTAAAGAAACTACCATACACATAGCAAAACAATAAAAATTTCTCCTAGTCTACAAGAATGCTGTTTATTAGAAATATCAAGCATACCCAGAGCTAAGTCAACTTTCAGGCGTTAACTCAGTAAAAACTAAACAAAAACTCAACCTTATAACATATTCACCGGAGAAATTTAATGCCAGTAAGCTAACTACCACGAAGTCGGCAGTGAACTAGTGATCAAGGATCATAAATAGAAATATGCTGTACGCATTCTGGTGTGCTTTTCACATGAAAGCGATATATAAACAAACCAAACAGCCCAAAATCTATCATACCGTGAGCTTTTTGATAGGTTGGTCTGCGCCGGAAAACTCAGCTCCGCTAATTTCAACAGCGGATGCAGCAGACAAATCATTTTCTAGTTCCTGCAGCTCAACTGCAGGTAGAGGCTTGAAAGAAACCGAAGGAGAAGACGACGAAGAAGAAGAAAAAGAGAGTAAAGGGTAGTGACCAAGGGCTCTAATAATCTGAAAGAAGATCTGGAAGAAGAAGGCCAACCAGCTCAACAGAGCCCTCCACACTTGCTGAGTTCTCGGCGAGTACATCACCTCGGCCTGAGTCAACTCACCCATAACCCAGAATTAAATCTCGAAGAACCTCCAATTCAGCCAACCGGAAGACAGCTAAGGTGGTTAAATTGCGCTGGTGTGGCCAATCGTGCCGTGGTGCATACGATATTAACGTGCTCTCTCAAGACTCAGATAGCTAAATTTTAATCGTTATTGGTTTATCTCTCTTTTTCTCTTTCCCCGTGTAATTTTCAGGGAGTAGCGGTCATGGTGGCGCTTCGACGAGTTCTAGAGAGAGGGAGAGGGCGAAGGATCACGCGCTGTGAAGGCAAGTGTGATATACTCGGTAAAAGGTGGGCGGAAAGTTGTCGACCGTGATATTACACATATTTTTTAAGGGCAGAGAATGCCGCAATAAACGGTGTTGGTGGGAGGCGAGAGGAGAGGGAAGGGAACGCGCATTGAGGGAGCGTGAAGACAATTATAGTGGACAAAAACTGAGGAGAAAAAAAGAGAGAGCAGAGAGCTTTGGTGTTACAGAACAGAATGAGCCAATCAGAAGAGACAATGTTGAAGTCTTTTAAAAGACCTCGTTGTCCTTCTTAATTATTACTTGTGCGCAGGGCTCGGGATTTAAGGAGAGTGTCGGAGAGATCATAGAATAGAATGGGAGAATATTTCTTTTTTTAAAATAAAAAAGGTGTAAATTTCTCTGTCTACATTTTCTCTTATTGACCTTTTGCCCTTCTTATCCTTTTTAGTTGCAAAGTAATAATTTTAGCCAAAAGAAAAATGAATCGTAAAATTGTTTATTATAAGCATAAACATTAACGAAAATATTTTACTAAGAAACGTAGGAGATAATTACCAATAAGTTATTTTACAAGAGGACGCAACTTAATTTTTTTTATTAATATAACAATAATAATGGTTAAGGATTGACAATGACTTTCTTAATAATAACACTTGATAGATTAATTTGGAGTTCAATATCTACCAAATGAAAAATAAATCAATCAATTATTCGATTATCTGCAAGTAAGATGATAAGATAAGACCTATTTCACATGATATCATTTGGAAAGTATACATCAATAAATAATATAGACAATAGATACATCATACATTGATTTTATTTGTATTTTGGACTTTCTTTTTTCTTAGGTTTTTCTAAATAATTGTTCCTGTCAACTAAAAATATCAGAAAAAATTATGAAGAAAAGTATATCCAATTTGTTTGTGTACAAGGCCAAAAAAGGTTTCTTTCTAACCCATTTAATACTCCTACTTTACTTGGTTGATTTGGATAACTACAAAGGCCGAAAATGACTTGGAAGTTGATAGATTCATGGTTTTTGTATGTAGTTGCTCTTTGTTGACTTCTTCTTGCCCGTCGTCACTGCGTTTAATATAGGATACAGTTATATAATAAGGAATGCATGCATGTTGATGTTAGACCAATTTTCTCTTTCAATTGAAAATGTGACAATACGGCACATTCATGCATCAACGAACCAAGATTAGACTTGATGCGATGTTTTAGCCAATTCTTTCCAGTCAAAGTCTCCTTAATCAAACGACAAATGCGTTTCGGTTGTTAGCTTCTTATCAAATCGATTCATTTTGGAATGAGAATGACACCAATAATAATAATTAACAATTATGTACCTAACATAACTTCTAATTTATAATTATACTGTTTATTTCTTAATAAGGAAACACTTCGGATACTGACATTTTTTGGTTGAAACGGATACTGACTACTTTATCATGGACATAAAAGTTTTAAATCTCATTAAAATCAGATTAGTTATGGATTCCTAATCTCTCTTTTTTTTTGGAAAGGATCTCTAATCTCTACATTTTTTCTAAGAAAAGTCATGATGATATATGTTTTAATCATATCGTAATTTTCAACGAGGAATAAGGAAGTTATGGGGCAAGAGACAAGTGGGCATCCTTGGACCTTGGCTCATTATCATAATACTACTTGGACTAGACCATATTCAAAATGGGTTTAGTCCCTTTTTTTTTTTTGTTGGTGGGGGGGGGGGGAGGAGAGAAGAGGGGGAACACTTTATCTTAGAATCAAAATGGGTACTTGAATTCAAATAAAAAAGAAAAAAAAGGTACTTGAAAAATGTTATTATTTTAGTAATGCTCAAAGGATGACAAAAATAATGGATATATAGTTCTGTACAAAAGAACATAAATGATATAGAGCAGAATTTTTTGTTTTTTGGGTGGAATTTAGTTGCTGTTGCGTATAAACGAACCAAAATTGTGATGGCAAGCTCCGGTATATACATACTGAGAAACCCAACTCATGAGATGCTTCCATTTGAATGCAGTGAATATTCAGCTAGTTGGAGTTATAAACATGGGAGAGCCATGGATGCTTTAGCGCCCGTCTTGCAGTTGGCCGTCTTTTGGGGTTGATGCTAAGCAAGTATCTGACAAAATCGATAAACATTGCATCAGCAACTTGCAGATACTGCTCCAATGATGACTCCTCAGGAATTATGTACTCCAGTTGATTTGTATCCTGTGCACCAATACCAGAAAATGGAGTTCAAATCCAGGATTCTGTTCTGTTGATAAATGCGAAACCAGCTATGAAGGAAGACAAGAATGGAGAAACAAACCTCATTTACATAATAAATATCATATTCTTTGGTGAAGTACTTGTGTGTGTCCTGTCCCCTTACCAACATCTCCTGATCAATAGGACCAAGTATTCCAATCATGCGTGCGAGAATCATCGCAACTGCCTCATTTGGAAAGAGCACCTAGACAAGACACCGGGACCAGGACTCAGGATAATCAAACTAATGTTGGAATCATACAAAAACTGAACTTCATGATACAAAGGCAAACTAGAACATACTTCACCAGAGCATAGCTCAGCCAAAATACAGCCAAGAGACCATATGTCAATCTTTTCATCATATTGCAGGCCCAGCATCACTTCAGGAGCCCTATAGGATCGTGATTGTACATATAGGCACAAACTGTCTGTCTGAAAGCAACTGCTGCCGAGATCAATAACCTTTATCTCACATTTTTTGTAATTTTTTATTAGAATATTTTCCGGCTTCAGGTCACAGTGAATGATTCCCAAGTCATGCAAGTATTGCAATGCCTCCAAACACTGACGAGTTATGAGCTGCAAAAAGGAATAATACAACCTCAGTCATTATGCTTTGGTAGTTTCTCTTTGTTAAGAGGAACCACAACCTTGGTCAGAATTATACATCTGAAGATCTGGAGGTAATTTAAACAAATAAATAAGATAATAACATAAGAAGTAAAGCAGGAAAAAAATAAAATAGGTTCATAGTCTAATTGAACAAACCTGCAACCTGTTCAATGTAAAATATGCTTCACCACCAGATTCTTGATTGAATTTTTGAAATTCATACAAGTTTGCTCGCAGAAGCTCGGTTACAATGAATAGATGCTCCTGTAAAGTTTTTTTGTTTAAGATAATGACTGAACGTTAAAGTTAAAGACAGAAAAACAAGAAGGTTAATTGTAGAAGTTCCATTAGATCATCCTGAAATCTATATCAACAAGGTTAACTGAGATCTGTAGTATATTCAATCATCAAGACATACCCGATGATAGAAGTAGTCATAAAGACGCAATATATGGCGCTCATCAGCTGGGTCATGCTTGTTGACAAATTTTAAAAGTTTGATTTCATCCAAGCTTTGATCAAAAAAGTCTTTGTCATTTTTTATAATCTTCAAGCAAACATCTATTCCAGTGTGAAGATCATGCGCTTGAACAACCTTACTGAAGGCAGCCGAACCAAGATATTCTGTGACATAGTATCTGTCAGCTAAGACTGTATTTGGCACAATGGGTATCTCCTTGCTTTCTTCAAATCCAGTCCTGTGGATGCCATTATGCATGAGTTCATATTATGCTTATATGCAACCACATAATCTCCATCAAAGCCAAACAAAGGGCACTTAATTTTCAGTTTTATCAACTTTTAGTCTTCTACACATTTCGAATTTATTTTATTGCCAGCAATACTAGGAATACTAAAATGATAGAAATGAAAGTATTAGGACACAAGACTATCCAAAACAAACCTGTTCTTTCTATGTATAATTCTTAAGTCAAACAATTCATATTCATCCTCTTGAGTGTACTTTAGGAGCTCGTCATCAGTAGCATCCCCTCCATCTGGAGCAATCTCTGGTTCTTGGCATTCTTCAGTTAAGTCTCCAGTGTCTCGAACTTCATAGCTATCAAGTCCATTTGGTAGGTTCGTTTCAGGAAATACGAGGGTTAAGTCATAGGAACTTTTAAACCCCTTAGTGTAGCCATTATTAGTGTGGTAGTCAAAAGTTTGGTTGATGTTTTTCTGTGAAGCAGAATCATAAGATGAAATATCACCAACAACCTTTGAATGAAAATCACCGGGAATATCTTTCATACTGGGGTAGCTGTAGTCTGCAGGATCCCCATTGCAAGACTCTCCTGTACCTGCATAACATTTGCAAAATGGGACTTCACAACCGTAAGCAAGAATTTTTTTCTCTGGTTTTTCCTTTAAACCTCCTTCATTCTGGTCTTTCTTATCCATATGACTATACTCTTTCAAGTAAGTCTCATTTTCATCATCAGCTAAGGAATGATTGAAAAGACATGACTTATCCATGCAATCATCATTTTCCTCTAGTTGAAACCCTTCATAACCGTGACTAAGACCTTGAGAATTCTCGTGCTGATTTTCCATTTCTGATGTCATGACAAATTTATCCTCGCTTTGACTGCCAAAGAAATTCGGCCCTTCAAAATTAGGAGTCATGAATTGGTCATCATCTTTCTCATTATACCAGTATGGTTCATTTTGCATGTCAAAATCATGGTAATCACGCGCAGTGCCAAATTGAGATAATCTATCAGAAGAAGATTCGGAATCATTCTGAGTCTGAGACGACGAACGTATTCCATATGGATTGATGAATTCTGCAAAACAAGAAGGTTTTTAAATGATCTAAATTCTAAGGATTCAGAGATTTAGTAGCTAGAAAGAACATAGAAATAAATTTCAAGTAATCTTTTTAAAGTAAAGAATCTGCCTGAAACAACAGGATTCACCACCGCAGATACAATTGGTGAGCAGCTTCTGTAATTCATGCAGTAGGTGGGCATATAACTTGATATAAAATTAGTTAGCAGTTGTGGTGGAAAAGCTAGTAGAAAATGACAAAATTGGATACTTTTCAGTTTGAGAAACATAAAGAATTGCATCCAGAGTGTTCGCAGAAGCTATAATATCAAACAAAATTAGAAATCAGAGATTGTTTGCAATTTGCTGATAGAAGAAAGAAAAACTAAGATTATTAGACTCCAGAAATAATATAAAATCTAAAAGAGTTTTAAGAAATTAAAAAGGAGAATTTTCCAAAAGCCAATAATTCTATATTGTATGATAGACAGGGTGGTCCACCACATACAAGTTGAAATTTCTAAGATCATTGCGATATGAACAACAACCATTCATAATTCAACTTTCACAGAGCTTCACCATGACTTTTAATATTCCAGTAACCAAGAGGTTGCCAGCGCACCAGAGGAGAACGGATGTTTATAGGGAGCTTAAAACATCATAAAGCATAAGTTCAATTGCTGTCTGCTAGCTGTTTAATGCATTTAGCTAAGCAGCAGAATAGAGTTGAGAACAGACCAGAGTAAATGGTACGTCTTGTAACTTTCCATTACTCGAACACCTAATGATCATAAGTTCATAACGATCAATTAGTTTTTATCATACCAAATGATATAAAAACAACTACCTGAAGCAGAAGTAGATGACTTCAAGCTTTGAAACTCATCGTCGGACGACTCAGAGCTCGATTTCGAGCAGTCTCTGCCGGCGGGACCCTCCGGCAACCTGGCACTCGATCGGGTTCTAACCGGAGGCGGAGGTGGCACCATTGGGAAGAAGAACTTCTCATAGTCAAAGGATCCCAGATCACCCTTTTCAATGATGTCCTCTTTGAGAGCAGACTCTGCCTCGGAGAACCCATTTTTCCTCAAGAATTCTAGTACTGCTTCGACGTCGGAGACATCCATGAAGTCGAAAATTCAGAGGCGATGAAGACTTAACTGCTGACAGAGGCGGAGGGGCAACAACACGTGAATTAAGGAAAGCGGAAGGGACAAAAATGTAATAAACCGCATTTTTTAGGATGTGCATGCTTGATAGTTAGAAATAGAGAGAGATTCTGTGTCTCTGTCTCTCTCTCTCTCCTCTCCCTTTCTCTTCGTTGGCTTTGTGTTTCTGTAAAAGAGAAGCCATGGTAGGGGTGACTGTGTCTCACCAACCTTGAATAGAAAGACGTATGGGCTAAGTGGGGCCTAAATCATTATAAGTCCCTGGATTGTACAAGTGGAGCTACGATGTGCTATCCACGTCAAACACAATTTCCTTAATTCTGTTTTAGATTTTGTTTTATTTTCTATTTTTATTTTTTGGTGGGAAGTCAACATGGTTAGGGGACCATTTCATAATTTCATTTTGCTTTTTCTCGTGCATTTTGTGCTTTTCTTACTCCATAACGTCCCGTTGATTTTACTTTTCTCTTTTTTTTTTTTTTGCCCTTTATGCTTGAAATTAAATAAAAAATTTGATATAAGATTTTTTTATATGCTTAGAAATGTTCCATCCATTAGTTTATGTTAATCTAGAGTTAGATATTCTTCCACTGCTGTTAAATGCTAATCCTTAATATTATGCTCAGAATATTCTCTTACAGTTGTTTTTCTATTATTATTTTTGTTCAATTAATAATAGGGATGGAAAGGGTTAAAATTAATGATATGAACAAAGTGCTTCTTCAGCTATTTTGGCAGCTATAGGATATCACACGTGGAAATAAAAATTAAAATACGACTTACTTAACAGCAAAGTAAAGGCACAACATATATGGTAAAAACCATCTTAGACACAAAATAATTTGATTCCAATTGTAAAATTTATATTCTTGATTTGATTTTCCTACTTTAATTAAAAATGATTATTTTTAGAGGCATAACTTAACTTAGAATTGGGTGATGCTGATGATAATGTGGTTTCTATGAAACAGAGTGACCACCCACTCCTTTTCCTTTCCTTTCCTTTCCTTTCCCGGTGACCAACGCGAACGTGCTCTGTATGTAATAGAATCATTCGTTTCTTCACTTTATAATAATTATTGTCCTTTCCCTTCCTGGTCCTCTCCCACTGTTTTGTTTTGAATTTTCAAATCAGTAGCCCTGCCAACCAATCACCTTCTCTGTTGTATTTTTGTCAACAGTTAGAAAATTTATGTATGTTTGAAACTATATGTAATAAATAATTAATTCAAAAAATTTAAGCTGAAATTAACACCTTTTCATTACTAAGTGCAATGGCATTATCCTTAACAAATAATTGAGCATTTATTGTGAAAGCTAGAACGTTTCATTTCACGTGAGTATAGTAGTAGTAGCTATTTTAGTTGGTAGATGCAACTTTGAAGATGAATATGTTAATGGAGATAGAATCGAATCTTCCTTTTTAATTTTATTATCTTATAATATGATTTATGTCTGCCCGCTTTGATTTAATTATTTGTTTTTCTGAATTCCCACTAATGACCATCATCATGAATGTCAAAATTGGTGGTTTCTTTGGATGCCCACGTCGTGAGCCACCATTCAAGGATGAAGTGGTGGGATGGGATGGCATGGGATAATTGAGCAAAATTGATGTTTTCCATACTCGAGGAAGACCAACACAGCACATGTTCTAGCCACTAAACACTGTCAACCTGCTTAAACCACTTTAATTATGTGAGTTGCTATACCTAGACATTTCTTTTAGCGCTCTCATTTGTTTTCACACTACACCACCTCTTTGGTTAAGGGGTGTGAAAAAGAAGAAAAGAGGCTGTTAAAACAGAACATTTTAGGCTGTTCAGTCTCTCTGACTAGGGGTGGGCACGGGCCGGGACGGCCCGGTGTCCCGGCCTGGCCCGAAAGGTTCGGGACACAATCGGGACGGGACAAATTGGGATTCGGGATGGGATTGGGACGTAATTTTTTGTCCCGATCAATTTTTGAAACAGGACCGGGACAAGCAGAATCTCGTCCCGAATTTTGTGTAAGCATGTCCCGTCCCGTCCCGAAATTGTCCCATAGCTATATATATTTGTCTCTGATGTTACTGTTCACAACCTATTTTTACTGTTTACACCTATTTTTCTTCTTTTTCTGTATACTTTCAACACTCCTCTTATTACTTTATACACCCATTTTATTTTATTTTTAAATTTAACTAGGACGGGACTAAGAAAAACTTATATAAAATCGGGACTGGGACGACCCAATTCCCGGCCCGTCCCGTGCCCACCCCAAATCCCAATTTGTTGGGCACTTCTCTTCCTTTGGGCCTTACGGCAAATAAAGTTAAAAGAAAAGAAGTCCGTACGATTTGTTGGGTGCTTCTCTTCCTCTGGGCCTTACGGCAAATAGTTTGTTGGGCCTCAGCTCAAATCCAAACTCGATTAATTTTGGGCTCATTTATTGCGGGGCTTAGGCCCAATATGTCGCTTTCATTTTGACTGGACCACGAAAGCGTGAAAGGACGGGTAGTTTAGTGGATGTCTGATCAGCCGGGTCTTGTCGTTACTCGTTGGCAAAAGCTCGAATCTTACTGAATATTTTTATTTAAACCAAAAAATCTGTTCATTGCCGACTTTTGCGTGGATGTGAAGCCACAAGTAAATCCAAATCCTAATCTAAATTCAAATCCTACTGCTACTCCCTCTAGAAGGCAGACGGGTGTTTACTATCGTACATTCAAATCCTGATCTGAATTCAAATCCTACTACTACTCCCTCTAGAAGGCAGACGGGTGTTTACTATCGTATACTGCCACGTGTCAAAAACTGCTAATTTGTTGCTAAATTACGCCTAATAGAAGCAAAATCAGGTTGGTTAAGTGCGCACCGCGGCGGTGCTCGCTCTGTTGACGAGGTGAGGTTGCTTCCTGTTTGCCCTTCAACTATAGATTCATTTTGTTTATTTCTTCTTCTTCTTCTTTGTTTTCGAATACAAACAAAGAGTGTATTTATAGGGGTCTCATTTCCATAATTAACTAATCTTTTATTTTTCTTTCACCTGGTAAAGAATAAAAATTAAAAATAAAAAAAGTAATCATATGCACAACTTAACTATCTTGGCCTTGGGGTATAGATATTATGCATGGCTTAACTATGAATATGCACATACACTCCGCAACAATAGAATAAAAAAAAACACATACTATACAGCAATAATTTGTGTCATGACCACGGCTTAACTATTTTTTGACAACACAGCATATATAAAATAAAAGAATTTTCAAAATATTTCATGTTACAAAAATTATTTTGGTTCATACTACTGTGATTACTTCGTGACCCATGTTGAAGCTGTGGCTGCTTTTAGAGGATTATAAATAATATAAATATAAATAACATATTACTTAATCGCAAGACGCGTGCGTAGGACGGGTTTGGATTCTAGTTAAAAGCAATAAACAATTAATTAATTAAAGAAACGTGCTGCTTTCTTTTCCAGTGCACGTGCCATTTGACTTTATTATATCTTTTTCTTTTCCAATTTTTAGTGTGTTCCCACACAAATATTTGTAACGTAAACACGTTCGGATACGGTGGGGCCCACTTAAAGCTAATCCTCAATCTAATTGCCCCTTCTTCGGACCAATGCCATCCCAAAGTCACAACTCATTATATTTCTATTTCTGCATGATTACATCACTGTGGAGTGTGTCGCACGTAACTTGATTGAAGAATATTATTACTTAAAAATTTATTTTTTTCAGCTTTCCTCCAATAGTTAAAAAACATCAAATATAATTTCATTATCCAACATAAAGAAAATAAAAGGATAAAAAAAAAAAAGCAGAAAAGAAAAACTACACGCTTTTGCAGAGTCATCTGATAATTTTTTTATGATGGAGAAGATTTAGTCCAAAAATGAAATATTCAATCACTTATTAGTTTAGTCTTGGCAAGTGATAATCTGATGCCACCTATATTACATAATTCATCGGGAGCTTTTGTTCAGAAGACACCTATCAAAGAGTAAAGTTCTTTAATTTGGCAACTAAAAAACTAATCTAATTAATTAAGTCCAAAACAATATAATCAATCAATTTGTTGCTTTCACAATTTTCAATCTTAATTTCCTTAATCACGAGTGGTAAAAAAGCAAACAATTAAAAACGCACATGATGACTGTAACATTAGCATCATGGACCAGCAACTAGGGATCTTTACCCATAATTTTATAGTACTGCGAAAATGATGTTAAACGACCATTCAGAGGTTGCCAGGTTCAAAGTTTCAAACAAACGAATAAACTAACTAATTATGTAATCCGCATTGTCCATCCAACTAACAAATGTGTAGATTAGAGATGATTCACGCACCATCAACGTTTATTATCCTTTTGAAATCAATTATTGGAGCAAGTGTCACCAAAGAGGTACACAGCTTTTAGCACGTGATTAATTTTTGATATTTTAATACTAATTAATATATTGTCTTGTGGAGATCGAAACCTTAATAAATAGTTGACAATGTTGACTTCCGATGGCTATGATGTTTACTTGTGGTCATATATACTTAATTTGTCTAAAAAATTCAAGGGGATAAACTTTTCTCCAAGGGCAAGATAATGCCGGTTTGATATTTAAAAAAATTAATAAATTTAAAGTGGAATGAATTAAATTAATTAAAATTTTATGCTTTATATTGTTGTTAGTGAAGTTTGATGCTCAAAAAAAAGTACCAAAAGTGGTCTTTGTTAATTTGTAAAAAGCAAAGACAGGTGGAACAAGATGATAGCGGATTAATTGATATTATAATTAAATTACTCATAATACATTGCAACGGGTCTTAATGGGTTACATATAATAACACAACATTCGCCTCTTCCTCTTAGATTGGGATTAGGGTCACTAATCACCGCAGTCATAGGAAGTGGGAGAAAAAAGTCACTATCCAATTATGTGCTAACAATTTTTGTGGACCGTACCAGTAAAGTAAAGAGGATTGATTTATTTTTCCGTGCTGCTTTATCTGCAATCTTAATTAATATTGTTGGAACAAGATCCAAAATCCGATCCCTATCCTAGCTAGCTGAAATTACTAAGATATACAATAATCTAAGTTGCAAGCAATGATTATCATCTTGGAGATTTTAGGGATTCCACTTGAGACTTGCCACGAGGTCCCTTCAATCTAATATAAAGTCTGTATTCATCGAAGGTCATCGGCGGGTAGAGAGCAGGCCTTTCCTGCGTTACCAGCTCCTTCATGGGCTCTATAGGTATGTTGCTCTTGGGGTTGTAGAATAAGGCAAGCGAGACTCTCTCTTTATCCGAGTTCACAATCACCCTGTGCTCCACGCTCTTGTATATGGCATTGCTTAGAACCTTGATTGTCAAACACAACACAAATTTAAGCAAACTATGATTTTTAGATATTAAATACTAATGACACAAATAAAGTACTTAGAAAATATGTTATTTTACTAAATATCTTATTCCTCGTTTTATTAATAAAAAATTATAAAATAATATTTCAAACTGTTAATCAAAATTTAATAGAATGTGAAACAAAACACCAAGTGACATAATAAATTTGGTCTCAAATACTACATATGATTGGTCACGTATGATAGTTGGGTCAAAATATATAAAGAATCTAGACTGGCTTGTTGAGTACATTGCTAGCTAATAGCTTTAGTTTACAAAACCACGTGTTCCAACCATATTAGAAAGCTAAAGAGCAACCTCATACAAAATGATTGATTCGAAAATGTCAAGCCAAAATCTTATCCCAAACCCAAAACCCAAATGTTTATGTATATGCACGCACTTGATTAACTTTCAATATTGGAAGAATATTTTTAATTATTCACATCAAAATCAAATGCGCATTCAATATTGCAAGTCTCTATGGGTCCCCTCCATGTGCCTAGTTGTTATATGTATGGCTAAAAAAACATCACTCAAGGGTTGAAATGGATGGGATGGTAATAAAATGAAATCACCTGTATTTGATCACCGATGTTGACAATAAAAGCATGTGTAGCGGGCTTCACAGTAATCCAGTTGTTGCATTTTCGGACTTGAAGACCAGGCACTTGGTCATCTGGCAGTAACAGAGTCATTCCACCAGGGTCTGAATGCGACGAGAGTCCCAAAGTGAGCTCTGGCCTTGGACATTTCGGGTAAAAATTCACCCTCAGACACGTACCGATGTCTTCTCCTCCGAAGGCATTTTGCAGCAAATCTTCTTCCAGTCCAAGGTTCAACGATAGAATCTTCATCAACCTCCCACATAGCTTCACCAATTCTCTCCCATACTCATCAAACACTTCCCTGCGTTCAAATCCAACATTAACCCAATAAAACGGAGCACGTGAACTCACTATTTCACCAATCACCAGTACCCATCTCAAATTGTTAGCCATAAAAATTGAAACTTCACCTACCTGCATGAAGGGGGCTGAGCAGGCCATTTGTTATGGTCCTTAAGCGATAGGGGAAGGTAGTGAAGAAAGTAATAGTCACTCCAATCAAGAATAGCACCCTTTTCAATTCCGAGCCTGCTGCCATAGCCTTCGTAAGTTTTCGGTGAATTTGCATGTTGCTGCTTGAGTTCCATGGGCAAGTGAAAGAATTGGCGCCATGTTTCCCTGGCTTTGTCCATCAAATCGGGATCAACCCCATGATTGACGATTTGGAAAAATCCCCATTCTGTGCAAGCCTGAAGGATTTCTCTGTATTTGGAGGCTCTGGCAACTGGGTCATGCTCTGTGCCTCCAAGGTCGATGATTGGGATGTTAGCATCGTCGCCGAGAGTGAAGCCCGTGCCGGTGGAAGGCCTATCGGAAGGAGGCTTAATATACCTGCCGGGTATGCCATCCACGCAGCTCTCGGACACAGACTGAACACGGATTATCGGCTCAGGCCAATCTTGTGGGTTATTAGACATTGCTGTTGCTGTTGCTATTGCTTAATTACTTAATAGGTAGGATTTTGGCTTACCCACCTTCGCATATAGCTGATTCAGAGACACTTTCATATGTATGTCACTAAATTTGAGGAAACAAGTTGCTTGGTTTGTTCAATCACGGTGTGACAGTCATGGATGGAAGACATGGTGAGAGAGCTGGAGAGGTGGGGTGTGTGTAGAGTGCGATGGAATGCTAGTTAAATGGGAGAAAAGGAGTTGGGCAAGGGGGCCACGGGCTACAGAGGCAATTGACATGGACGTGAATAAAACGTGGGGTTTATGAGGTATTTAATAGGTGTAAGTGCAAGTTAATTCCGAGAGACAGAGAGAGAATGGATGAGACAAATTAGTGGGCCAAAGGTGGAAGTTGTGGTGCCTCTAATGAAGTTCACAAAAAAGGAAATAATAATATCTACCAAAATTTATTTTTAATTTATTATTTTTGACTAACAATAATAAAATGTGACAAAAATAAAACAAATTGAATACACCAGATATGTATAACCATATATAAGTGTTCGTAACCATATCAGTAGCCTGGGCCGACACCACCACATGGGGCCCATGAGCTTAACCCAATATGAGGCCCACTCCCCGTAGTCTTTCCCTGATTTCAGAGTATATAAAGGAGACATTGCTAGAAACGGGACACGTCTGACCAGACACCCATTAACACAAATCTACACCACAACAATAAGTATACCATAGAGTATATATAAAACATCGGTGAGGTGTGACACAGGATTTTACACGGGATGGCGATGGAGTTGGAATCAATGGATTGGACCCCCGTGATCAACTTGATTTCATTTCATTTTCCGATATCTGTATGTACAATTCTATAGCACAAAGTTTACGAGTACAAATATACAATCATAAGGTGTCCCTGTATTTGGATATCAAAATCTACATACCTTGACGTGTGATCAAAAGGCTAAAGTTATGAGCTTGGATTGCCGGGACACGTGCTGTTTGAGAATCTTAAATTACCTAGAAAGTATGCCACGTGAGTAAAAACAAATAAAGATGTTATATACTAGATTTAGTGGAGGTCTATGTCTTTTAATGTCCATTGATGTGCAAATTAAGGTGTAGAAAATAGGTGTAGAATGGATGTGAAATAAAGATGGAATAAAGTGCAAGCGAAGACTATCAGTGTAGCCAGCAAGTATTCCAGGGTTGTCGTACCCAAGGGATTATAATTGATTACTATAGTGTATTAACTCCAATAATGCTCAAGCGATCGAATATAGGTGATGCAACAGAAATTCATAAAGTAAATTAGTAGTAAAATAAAAGAGAATAGATGGATGGTGTGTGATTGAATTATCAAAAAAGTAAGGCCTAGGGATTCAGATTTCACCACAAGTCCTTGTCATAGACATTCATGATTCAGTTATGACTTCTACGATTATTAATTGCTAGCCAGGATTCCCTAATCTAATTATCCTACCTTGGCGCGAGGTCGGAATAATCCTAATTATAATTACCAACCCTGCTACGGGCCAGTGCGAGTTGTAATAACCATAATTGCATTAAGTTCCTTGGACATCCTTTTCGGGTATTCTAGGGGATCTCCCTAGCTCCCTTATAACTACACAGAATTCTAGGTATAGATTGCCACAGAACCCTATGGATTGAACCCTCGTGGTCTAGGTTAACTAATCATCTTCAGAGTCATAGAGAACCCACGGATTTCTCCTTTCTAATTGGCCATATTAGTCAAGAGTAAGTGCAGAAAATTAAACCTCAATTAAATAAAAGCTAGATCTGTCATAACATCATCAATCATGTCTATACAAGTATTTGGGCTACATCTTAGCCCCTAAATAGAAGATTAGCTACACATGATGATGGAAGAAAACACAATGATAAAATAAGAAAACATGGTGTTGGATGAAGATGGGTGACGCCTTGTGGAAGGATGCATTGCTTGCTGTGGATGCTGCGAGTGTGGATGGCTTTTTTCCCTCTCAGTCCTCCTTCTTATTTATATAGCCTCCAATTCTAGTTAGACTTAACTTAGAACTTTAAGTTGTGTTATAATTCCTAATCTTAATCTAATCCTAATCATCCTTTAATTAAGATTTTAATTACATAATAATAATTACACAACTCTAATCCTACTTAATTAATAATTCTGGAGAGTCTTCTATGTCTTAGAGTCTCAATTTTTGTAGGAGAAGGATTCCCGGAAGTTCAGATGGTTTAAAACTCTTCACTTGTTCTTCGAAAGGCCTTCGGGTTGCCACGGCAAAGGGTAGCCTCGCCACAGCGAGCAGTGCACGAAATTGGACTTTGCTATTTGGAAGGCCTCGCCACGGCGAGCTTGGGCAGATTGCTGATTTTTTCTGTTTTGCTTCCAATTTGAAGTCTAAACCTGAAACAAAAGGAAATCATATCAAATGCAACATGTTTTACCTTAATTAAGAATGTAAATGCAAGAGAATTGAATCATAAAAGTCTATATAAAATGTAATTATCATCCATCTATTAGTGGGTGTTAAAAAAAAAAAAAAAAGATTTAGGTTGTGTTTGGTTCATAAAAAAAAATCCTACCCTTTAGTTTTAGCATGTTGCTGTTGGGAGTGGCTCTACAATTTCATCTACCCTTTTGAAGTCCGCTTATATAGTACATTGATTGGCTGAAATTGATTCTTTCTTTTTCACCTTTAGGATTTAGCATCTATTCCTCTAATTGCTTCCCGACCAACAGCAAAACATGTCCCTGTATATGCACCATCCCTCCTTAGCAATAAAAGGAATTTTTA
The DNA here is from genome assembly GCA_022379115.2 of Bauhinia variegata. NCBI lineage: Eukaryota > Viridiplantae > Streptophyta > Magnoliopsida > Fabales > Fabaceae > Bauhinia > Bauhinia variegata. The sequence continues at coordinate 12,118,861 of CM039437.1, forward strand.
TTTACCTCAAAAGTGAACTACGTTAAAATTGTATAGGACAGCAAGCTCTCTTTGTAATGAATGACCCTTGTCTAAATTAATTGGTATTAGATACGGAATTATTTCATTAAAAGTAATATTTATTTCAATGAATCAAATTATCAAATCAAACACAGTATTTTTGCGTTGTCTATGTCCAATAATTAAGTCTGTCAATGACAGTGAAGTAAATCATAAAGTACAAGATAGCACCTTAAAATCAGCATGAAAAGTGACTCTTGTTTTTGTAAGATAATCTGGCTACTGCTAATGATGCTTCAGTCTCCATTCATCGGACGCCCAAGTCAAGATAAGGTGTTTGTTTAAACCACTATTCATTAAAAAAAAATAAATTGAAATAGATTTAAACATCAAGATCAATAGATCATACGAGATGAAAAATTAGATTCTTTTTTTGGACATGGTAAAAGATTATCTTTCAGTTTCAACTTCAATCATTTCAGTCCAAAACCTACGGACGTGTGCGCTCTGCATATGTTCATGGGCAAAGAAAAGAGATCCGAGTCTCACCGATTAATTGCCATTTGATTCATAATGAAATCAACAATTAATATCAAATCCCTCCCTTCATGTTATAAAAGCGGTCTGCTTTCGGTTTCATGGTACAAAACAAAAGTTTGATTACTTTCCTTTTCTTTTTATTAAAAAACTCGAGTTTGGTCACTTTCTTTAAACTTTGAGAAAGGTGAAAAAGAAAGTACCTTTTATAAATATCTAGAGTATATATAATGACTTTAAAGACCGGAATTCATAATCTAATGCCATGATTTGATCTAAATTATATATAGCTCGTGATCAAAAACTTATTTAATGTATTAATATTAATTAAATGAAAGTATATATTTTGTTTGTTTCTTATAATAATACTTTTGTTTGAGGTAATTATGTTCAAAATACTATTAAACATTAAATGTAAATACATTTTTTAATATGAATTTGAGACAAACCACTTATACTAAACTCAGTGTTTGTCAAAGGTGAAAGTATATATATTTATGTATTGAACCTTAACCTTGTTCTTCAAGGTGAAAATGGTCCTCTTCTCTCAATAATTGACTCCAGACATTACGGTTCCATTTATTTTACTTATTTTATTGGAAAAAATACACGTGATTGATTAATTGTGGATGTTAAGCATAGAGATATCAACCTCGCTTTCACATTTGAACCAAAGTTTCGTAAAATTAGTTAAGGTCCCCACTATTGAATTTTCAATCAGAAAATTGTTTTCCATTATAACAACATATTTGTAACATTAATTTTGTGGGCTCTCCACTTGCCAAGAACAATAGTAAATGATAGAGATATAAAGTTCTTAAGTCACTTTAAAAAAAAAATTGTGAAATAAATTAAAAATTAAACTTCCAAAAGCTACCATCAATATTCTTTATCATGCTTTCACATCAATAAAAAAACAAAACTCTTTCGTATGAATGATTTTAACAATCTTTTCATTCATTGAATCTATAAAATATAGTTTATTAAAAGCATAAGCATGTGAACTAAAATCAATATTCTTATAGATTTAATAAGAGAAAAAATGGAACAATTAAAGTTATAGTTAGTAACATGATAGCAAAAGTAACCATTAATAAACTAATGAATTACCAGTCATGCAATAGGACCAACAAGTTGAAGCATGAATTCTAGATATTTCATGTTGTATATATTAATATGGACAATAAAATCCTAATCATGGGTTATTTCATCCATTAATATTATTTGTACCTAGTATACTTATATGGAATAGTTTCATTATTTAAGCAGCAACTTTGTCCCTTTCCCCTACGCGTTACTTGATTGGTTTCCTCTATATATATATATATATATATAAAGTCCAACGAATCCATCACATTTTCACATTAAAATAGGGGGGAAAAAAAGCTTAGTCCATCATGATCTGAACGACTCAGAAAATTAATATAAATACAATAATTTCTTTCATCTGTTAGTTCCTTAATTATTTCTTTAGTAATATATGCAATTAAAAATAAAATAGTTGACTTTTAAAAAAAAAAATTACTATTTTTTTTTTTTAATCTGTAGATTGTGGATGTAAAATGCGAGTGAGGCAAGGAAGCATGAAAGCAAGTGGGTGTTGGGTGGTCCATCATATTGAAAAGGACCAAACCAAACAACTTGTGCTGCATTCCCATGAATTTAAACACATTTTTCCTCCCTTAAAGCTTCTCTCTAGAACGTTTAAAAAAATCAATACCTTATGGCATTATTTTTTTTTTGGCTTTTATATGTTGCAGTTCTGCCAATTTTGAGCCATACATTTTTGTGGCACGAAATCATCTCTATCTCATCGACAATTATCTTAATTTCTTCGGAAAAAATAAAACTCCAGAATTTTATATTCATAAATTTCTGTTTATAAATAAAGTAAATATTATTGGATAATTACTATAAGCAAGGCAGGATGATTATATATTACCAATAAATTTTTAGATTATGAAGTTAGAGATACCTATCTAATTTTTTTTCTCTGCAAAGTTTTTTTTTTGAAAAGTTTGATAACCTGATTGAAATTAATGAATGAAATATATATATATATATATATATATATATATATATATATATATATATATATATATTTTTTTTTTTAATTTCATGATGAACTTTAGCTTCTGTTAGACGGAAAAATCCTTAATTTGAGGACAAGAATGAAACCGGAAAATATATAACCAAAAAATCCGACAAAGAACTCCTGCTATAGACACGTGTCTGATAGCTAGTTCATGAAAATGAAACTAACGAGGCACTAATAAATTTTGCTCTTTCCTAAAATTGATGGAGTCGATCTACAACCACACCATATTAAAATTTTTGAAATACGCACATTTCTTAACCAAATATGGTCAATTATGTTTAGTCACATTTCAAAGATTGTCCACGTAATGGGCGGTTTATATATATGAATTAATTTTTTAGATGCTTGCGTGCCAAATCACACAGGTTTGCCAAAACAATGGAGATTTATCACATGACATGGCATACCGGCCAAATCTTCTAAAATGGCAACTTTACCTATTTTTGTGGTGATTTCATCATTTTTTTTTTTGTGGAGTTTTGCTTGATCACATGATATATCTATTATTTATCAATCTTTGTGGTGATTTCATCATTATCATTATACAACTTCAATCGTAAGGCATTTGCTTGCCGAGTTAGGATATTATTGGAGATGTACTCTCTCTCAAATCAATTTTCCTTTTATGGTTATATTTCCCCAACTCTTCTAAATTCAACAAATATCTTATTTCATTTTCATGTAAGTCTTATTTGTCAGCTCTCTTAATTATTTTTCTCTCCTCTATTTAAAGCCTCTTACTTTTGCCTTTTTTAGCTTCCAATAAAAAAAAATATATGAAAAGGATATTTTTCAATGGGCTTGATATTTAGTGTATAGATATTTTTTTAGTTGAATCCATTTGTATACATAACTAGAATTATCTTGTGCCCGGTGTGGAGTCTTATAAAGTAATCATACAAAATTATCTTTGTGTAAAGTACGTAAAAGAAGTTGATTGAATGAATGGTTGATGCAACTTAATATTTTTCAAATCTTAGTTATTTAACAATTGTAGTAGATAAAAAAATAATTGCATAAAACATACCCCACAAAGGTGAGAAAATCCATAGTGGGCCGCCTTGGCACAATACACTAGAGTTACTAATTCATGCTGGTCTAAATTTGGTCTCATCTGGCTTTGGGCTCAATCATCTGAGCCCAAATCGAACAAAAACTTTTTTTTTTAAAAAAAAAGAATATTTTTTCAAAACATAAATAATCTAATTATTTAAAACATTTTTTTCCTACTCCAAATACTACCGAACACAGCGTGGTGGACAATAACATTGAGGATTAGTTAGTAATCAACATTATCGGTCTAGAAAATGACAAATGTTTTATGTTATTATTTTTCGTCCATGCCCAAATGCACATGAGAAAAAACAAAAAAGAAACTGAAAAATAAGATCCCGTGCTAGACAATAATATCTCGGACAAATAAAGAAATTAAGAATTAAACTTGCTTAATTAATAATCAGGAAAAGAGAAACTCGGCTGCTAAATCGCAACAAAAAAAGAAAAAGAAAAAGAAAAAGCAAGGCTGCTAAAAAGCTTTGATTGTTTATTTTGATAATTTGAAAGATTTAGTATTCGAATGTGATCTGAGATTCTGGATGTATATGTAATAAAAATAAAACTATCTCGTGACAATATATGAATCCTAATCCTAATATTTGCAGAAGAAATTTTAGATCATTATGTTATTGAAAAACTTTTTTTTTTTTTTTAGTGAATATGTGTGACTATAATCTAAACAAATCTAAATAAAATGCTAACAAATGAAATAAAAAAAAAAAATATTGTGTCCATAATATGATCTGCATCTTATCTTGAACCTGCTTAAAAAAGAATTAACGGATGCCTGATGGCTCCTACTCCTACATATCTTTTACCTCAAACGAGAAAAAAGCTATAATAATCTGGGTTTAGAAGCATATATAATTCGATATGCCCTCAGCAGGGGAAAAAAAAAATTGGGGTGTTGTCTACTTGAATAATTATTTTCATTATTATTAACATAAGAAAATAGTTATTTATTATGCAGAAGAGTTTCATGGCTATAGGTTACGGGATTGATCAAACTTTAGTCTACTCCCACACGTGTAAGTTGTAACGTGTCCTTTGCCAATTTGCCGCCTGATCTTCACACGCTTGAGTTCTATGTATGCGCAGCATTTATGCCTGCTCGGCCTCCCTTGTCGATGTTTCTCTTCTCACGTCATGGCCTCTTCGGCACACAAACAACGACCACTCATACCAAACCTGTACGGCGGCGCCATCTCGGCACCGCCTCCAACTCCGTCGACCCACCCCAATACCCTTCTCTCCACTTCTGACGCCGCCGACGCTTTCTCCAGGCTACTTCATCGCATGCCACCAACACTCTCTCCCGTCACTCGCCGCTCCTCCTCTTCCGCCGAGTGTCCTCCCGTTATCTCTCTCTCCAAGGATCCAAACGACAATCTCGTCTCCGCCGTTTGCAAACTCGGTTATTTCAAAGTCACCGATCATTCGGTCCCTTCTCAACTTGCTAACTTAGCAGAGTCGGAATCGCTGGCTCTCTTCGATCTTTCTAGGGACAAGAAAGAGTCGTGCCTCCCCAAGAACTGGCCTCTGGGTTACGAAGCCGGCGATGATGATGAAGGAGATGGACTCAGCGAGTCTTTCTGTCTGGACTCCTCGTGTTTTACTGAGTCGGGAACCGAGTTGTCCCTAGCTTCCCTGCGTGAATTCACTAGTGAGATGGAGAAGTTAGGGTTAAAAGTCATTCATTTGCTGTCGAAGGCTACAGGTTTCGAGAATCCTATAGAGGATGATCCAACCCGATTTTGCTCATTGATGTGGATCTGTGAGGGTCAATAGGGCACTGAGCCTGCGACGTCGGGCGGGTTTTACCCTTTTATAGTTGGATTGCAGTATCAGATTCGATGTCAGAAGCACTCACTCATTGCTGTCGGATTCAGGTTGGGTTTCCGTGCTGCCACATGTTGACGCCATTTTGGTTACTATTGGCGACATTGCTCGGGTTGGCATCTAACAGAAACAATAACATTTATTTATTAATATTAATATCGCATTCCTGTCCTCTTCCAGTTGTTGGTTCACATGAGATGATGAGAGATTTTCCGTTCTTGTCTTTTGTTTTGACAAGCAAAATATATTATTAATTATTAATATGAAAAATTTGAATAGGTGTGGAGTAATGGCAAGTTGAAAAAGGTTAGAGGCAGCAGAGCAGTGGCAAGTGTGGGAGAAGAAAGGGAGTCAGAGTCACGGTGCATAACAATGTCATTGTTGCTCACTCTTCCTGCCGAGACCACTGTTGCTCCCTTGCTTCTTAAGACAATTGTTGACAAAATTGAAGAAGAAGAAGACCAAGAGGACAACAGTGAAGATGAAGAAGGAGAGAAGAAAATGTTCAAGTCTTTTAGTTTTGAGGATTATGCATGGAGAGTCTACCACGAACGCCTTCATTTCAATGACCCACTTGATAGATACCGAGTTTCCACCAGTTAAATTTTGATTTCTCCATGCATGTTTTTAACAACACTTGTGAGTTTGCTTAATTTCATTTTTGGGTGGGGAAAGGGGACAAAAATTGAATTGGCATTCATCCGACGTAGTACACATACATCATACACGAGAGGACGTATATGTATTCAGCTTCATTTATTTAATTGGATTCAATTATGAAAAAGAGTTTAAAATCAAACATAATCGTTATAATGTTCTTTTGTTTACTATGTGATCTGAGGTTGGATCCTTTTACCTTGGGTAAATTTAATTGTCCTATGGGTTCTAAATTCAGTACGAAAGGATTACATGCAAACAAGGGATAAGTAGTTGGATGGCAATAATTTGGTTTTAAAAAATTAAAAATATATTATGAATGTAAGAAGAATTATGTTTTTTTTTTTAAAAAAAAAAAAAAAATCTTGTAAATGGAGATGATTCTTTATTCTTTAAAAGCCCAATTTCTAATTGCGAGGTGGGCTACTCCACTCAACGTCAACCAGCGCATTCTAAAACATTAGCAACGTGATTGGACCAAAGAGGTATAGACTACTGTTCAACGTCCGAAAAGACAAAAGACTCAATCAAATATACACATCACAACTGGGGAATCTTTCAACTACGATATCCTGAACTGAAAGCCACCAATTTTTTCCCCATTGCTCACTGCTAGCAAGCTTGAATTAGATATCATAGTTGAGACATCAACGGCCATAACAGAAAAAGCTTAGGAATTTGTTTTAGACAGTTCGAGATGGGTAATGTCCCACATTAACATAACCTCACACTGTTATCTATATATTCTATGAAATATGTAATTGCTGCTGATGTCTCGTTGTAGCTGCTCCATTAATTTATGACAGATATTTTCTTGTCATTCCTTCTTTAGTTCCCATGTGTTAGTTAGAATATTATATATTATATATCCTCTGTTTGTTTCTTAGGTTTCTCAGATGGTTCGTGTTTGGCTTCCTTCACCGATGTTGCCAGTTAGCTACTACGATGCATACATAACAAACATTATTGAATCATGAGAAAGACACAAACATATAAATATAGTTCTTTTTAATTCCTTTAGCAGTCTGGCTTTGAAACTAGATTGAGTTTCTCTTCCTTTGAGAAACTTCGTTCCCCATCCTCGTTAACTTAGCGTAGAAAAAAAGTGACATTCCACCCAATAGAAGTGAAGAGGGAAAGTACATGACAAGAAGCAGACAGATCAGGTGTACTCAATACTGTTGATAAAGATTCCTTAGCTTTTACTTTCCTCCAACATAAAGCTACTAATTATTTGGATTATTTACCTTCGGCCTTAAACTACTGCGTTTTGGATATATATATATATATATATATATATATATATATATATATATATATATATATATATATATATATATATATATATATATATATTAATAAGCTAAGATTGCACCAACTTATTTAAACGTTGAACTATCTATATTCATAATTGAGTGGATGAGTGCTTCGGCAAATTGATCAAAATGATTTCATTTCTGACATACTGTACCTTTCTGTCTGAGACCTGCACAGAAGTTGACCCCAAATTAACATTAACATTGTTTGTAAAAACACTTTCAGTTACTGGGGACCAATCAGAAAAATTGAAGGGCTGAACCCCATCGTGTTCCCAAAACTGGGGCTACAGCCACATGTATTGTACTTGCAAATTAATTTCACAATATATTAATACATGTTACAAAAAGATATTGGAAGATCCTTTTATGTTCCCACCATCTTTGAATTTCAAGGTGATCACCTCAGAGATTGTCCAAATTAAAAGAAATGGATATTTTTAATATTTTGGCTCGTTAAAATTTAGACTATTGTTTTTAGTCTTATCTAACTCAAAATTGGAACTATATTGGTAGATGCATAATATAACATGATAATAAATATCATTTGGTTTTCATAAAAAAGAAAGAGTACTTAAAAATTGAGATATGGAGTCACAAATATCAAGGGTTCAGCAGCATGCATATGAAATGCAGAAGCTACTATTAAATATTGATAATCGAAAGCATTATAAATTTTGTTTCTTATTTATTGACCATTTTAAGTTGACCCTTTGACTTATAGAATCTGCATCTGAGTGGGTGAAGCCTTTCTGAAACTGAAAGACACTAACATTGGATCTACCAAAGAGAGTGAACACCAACACACCCTCTGTGTTTACCTGAATGAGACCAGGACCAACTTTTGAAGGCTTTGAGATCACTCCTCTCCATCCCTCTTTCTCACGTCAACGAAGCAGATATTGAAGTTGAAGTAGTTTGCAATGGAAATATATTACAATTACATGTAATAGAACTAGATAGAGAACTTGCGTAAGTGAGAAAGACAACTCTCCCTCTCCACCAATAGTTCTTACCAGTTTCTTGAAGACAACCTCATTTCACCAAACATTCATTAAACAAACACAACCTAATACTTGGATTCAAATCTCTCTCGATGTCGTTCCTTTCTTTCTCTATATTTCTATCTCCCTCTCCCGCTTCACTCCACGGGCATTCTCCTATTCTCACTTCCTCTCTCTCATGCACCCTCTTCGTAGGAAGTCTCCTCTGTTCATCTCAGAAACAGGACTAATGAAGGGTCGCAAGAACAATAATCTCTCCATTTTTGTAGTAGTCTTATCCGTTTTCCTCTTTGGGGTCTTCATGTACAATGAGGACGTTAAGTCAATGGCGGAATTCCCATTTTCAAGGCCTAAAGCTCAAGAAGCCCAGGAGACGAAATCAGAGCCTGTCGACCCTGTTCAAAGCGTTGTTAAGAAGGAAGTGGATGACTCTGTTACAGTTCATAGGGATACCAAAAAGGAAGTAGAAGACCCTGTCACCGAAAGTTCAAGAGCTCGATTGGAGAAATCCCACGAAGAAGATTCTGAGGAAACCCAAGAGCCAATTGATTTGAAGTCAAACATAGCTGAAGAAAAAGAAGAGAAGAATGACTTGCCGGTTGGGGAGGAAGAAGAACAAGAAGTTGAAGAGGAGGAAGAAGAACAAGAGGAAGAGGTTGAATTGCCTCCCCAAGAGTGTGATCTGTTTAATGGACATTGGGTTTTTGATAACGTCACCCATCCTCTGTACAAAGAAGACCAATGTGAATTCCTCACTGCTCAAGTTACCTGCATGAGGAATGGAAGACGCGATTCTCTGTATCAGAACTGGAGATGGCAACCCAGAGACTGCTCTCTGCCCAAGTAAGCATTTTTAATAATTTTCTTAACTTTCTCGGGTTCTTTTTCTTCCCCTGATTCTTATTCATTTAATTATGTATGTAAATTTTGTTAAAGGTACAATCCGAGACTGCTGCTCAAGAAGCTTAGAAATAAGAGGCTTATGTTCGTAGGAGATTCATTGAACAGGAACCAGTGGGAATCAATGGTTTGTTTGGCTCAGTCTGCGGTTCATTCAGGTAGAAAGAGCTTGAACAAGACTGGTTCCCTTAACATTTTCAGAATTGAGGTTTGTCTTTAATGATTAATTTTAAAGAATGGTGCATTTGATTAACATGTTCTTCCTCTGCTTTTGCTTTAATTATGTTATCAGTGTTAGTCGGCAAAAAGAGAATCAATTCTATACTATAGTGCATTGTTGAATATATTATTCCTCTGCTTTAATTATGTTATCAGTTTTAGTCAACAAAAAGAGAATATCTTACGAATGAAAAGTGGACCACCTGATACAATGACCAACTGGCTGTTTTAACACAAAGTTAGCTGCGTTTTTTTGCGTATCTATGCAAGAAAAGCTAAGGGTAGGAAGATCTTGTGCCATTCACCAGCTGATTAATAATGAACATTTTAACTTAGGACGTAAGATAGACCATCATTGCTTGGGAATCACTTCAGTGATTGTGTACGTGCAGGACTATAACACTACAGTGGAGTTCTACTGGGCCCCATTCCTTGTAGAATCAAATTCAGACGATCCAAATATGCATAGCATATTGAACCGTATAATCATGCCTGAATCCATTGACAAGCATGGAGTGAACTGGAAGAATGTGGACTACCTGATCTTCAACACCTACATCTGGTGGATGAACACTGCTGCTATGAAAGTCTTGTAAGCACCACATTATTTCTCTTTGACTAAAAAAATAAAATTCACGAAACTGATATATTTTGCTAATGGAATGGAAAAGACGAGGGTCTTTTGATGAAGGATCCACCGAGTATGATGAAGTGGCGAGGCCAATTGCATATGGAAGAGTTATCAAGACATGGTCTAAATGGGTGGATGCCAACATTGATCCAAACCGCACCAAAGTCTTCTTCACCAGCATGTCCCCTCTTCATATCAAGTAATGCCTAGATCATAATTTATTCTAAAAAAAAAAAAAAATAATAATAGTTGGGTGTTTAATTGTAAAAATGTATTGTGTAGGAGTGAGGATTGGAACAATCCAGATGGTATAAAATGTGCGAAGGAAACGATGCCGGTTTTGAACATGTCGACGCCAATGCAAGTCGGCACGGATCGGAGGCTTTTCGTGATCGCTAACAAAGTGACGCAATCAATGAAAGTTCCGGTGTACTTCATCAACATCACTACCCTGTCGGAGTACCGGAAAGATGCACATACCTCCGTCTACACAATCCGTCAAGGCAAAATGTTAACGCCGGAGCAGCAGGCCGACCCGGCTACTTATGCGGATTGTATCCATTGGTGTCTACCCGGGTTACCCGACACTTGGAATGAATTCCTCTATACTCAAATTATTTCTCATTAATCTTTCTTCACCTCAAAGCGTATAGATTTCCACATTCCGCTTTACATTATTTTTTAGAATTTCTCTTTTCACTTTTAAAGTACTCGATTTTGTTGGGTCTTGTAAGTTGTTGTAATTTTCATTGTAGTTTTTCATTCTTGTAACTTCAATTTAGGACTTGGACGGAGCCTGTGGGGAAAAAAGTTTCCCTTCTTTTTTCTTTCAAGCTTATGTTACGTGTTGGACAATTTAACACACGAGAGCAAGCAGCTGAATTTTATACAGTGCATCTTTTGATGAAATAATAAAGTAATTAAAAATTGTATGTATCTGAAATGTCCTTAATAATTAGTTTCGTTAATTTATATATTTATTACTTTTGTTGACTATGCCACTAACTTATTAAAATTAAACAAAAATTTATACATTTTTATCTGATTTAGAGAACCAATGACTGATGAACCATAATAAATATTGCTTAACTCATCCCTACCTAGCGAAACATGATATCCGATGATTTATTGAAATGTGACATAGGATGGTCCCTGTTGTCTGTTGGACATCATTTGCTTTGAGAAAATGGTGGTGATTGGGATGAACTGTTCAACATAAAAAAGGTTCTTCCTCCTCCTGCATAGGACTGGGGCAATTTTTTTAACACATTATAAAATTTGTAATGGCACATTTCAGAACTTTGAATTTTTTTTAATGTATTTTACGCTTGAAAAGTTAAAATTCCAGAATAAATAAAATTGGAATTAAGAAAAATAGCTGGGCTGAGTGAGGCCCTCACTTGAATGTAAATGGGCCCAAACGATCTAGCCCAATTTTGACCCGTTGTCTGGCTGGCTGGACTGGACTTATCCGCTACCACCTTTGATTAACAATTACTTACTTTATATTTTAGATTTCAATATTAGTAGGTTAGATGCCTCTGCACTCCAATTTGCATGCCCTGAATCAAAGCCTTCCTTTTTTATTTTTGGTAACCATTCAATAATCATGACTCAACTTTCCCTCTATTTTAATTTCAACTCCAGCTTCTACATGACATTTACAAGAGCCCATTATGGTTGTGCTTTAACACATACTGAAAAAAGATTATAATGTGTATTTTTTTATTATTATAAATCTAATTGGAACAATGTTCCTTATTATTATTATTTTCAAATTATAAAGAATTTTATTTTTGTAGTCAATGTTAAAAGAATCAACAATAAAAATAAATACAATAAGTTGAATATATAAGAGGTTTGTGGTTGGATTTTCTCATCTGGCCCGAAAAAAACTTTGAACTGTTTTCTAGTGGTGAATGAAGAAAATTACATTATTTTAATTGCGTGCAACTGCAAGGTTTTTTTTAGTGGTGAATGAAATAATAAAAAGGCCGTCTGTGGATTCTCAGCCCAAGTAAACTTCCGGTAGAGGCCCGTTTACCCTACGCTTTGGATCTGGTATATTTTTAAAAAATGACCAGAAAATCATTTGATATACATGATTATCTTTACTATTTTGTGCTTATAACGTGTAATATATGTATGATGATTACTAAAAGTCTCTAAAATATATTTTGATTATTTTATTTTGTGCAAAAATATAGTAACATTTTTTTCCTTTTTTTTTTGTTCCATTTGGTTAATTGTTTTCTAGTTGCTAATCACGAGGGGACACAGAGGATAAGGGAATTTTTTCTTTTTGGTGAGAAGATATTGTTTTCAAAAAGGATAAGGGAATTACTTATATACACGGGGCATCTCGGGTGCACAGTCAATGTCATTGTGATTATGCGAATTAAATAAATAAAATCACGTTAATTATGGATTTAATTGCATGGCCAGATTTGGTGCAATTCCAAGTTTAGACTATGTTGATTTACGTAAGTTTTTTTTTTTTTTCTTCTTTGGTTGTGAAAGAAATTATTTTCTACGTCTAAATCAGTGTTGAATAGCAAGGTGAGCAGTGAAAAAAATGTTAAAAGCTCACAAAACATAAAATGACAAAACGGAAACAATGCACAGCCATGGCGCATAAAAGCCACGTAATACGTCTCTGCTCCGCTGTGAAGATTTTTTTATTATTTCATTTTCCCTTATTAGCATCATTAAGTGCCCTGGTTAAGAAGAGATCTCTGTGCTTCTCGTCATTTCATAGGAATATTTGAACCGTCTTTTGCTTTTCTATAGATCTTCTTTCTTTCTTCGCTGAGAGGGTCCAAGTCTATTTTGGTCACTGCCTGCAGATCTCGCGGTGATTTTGGTCCTTCTCAAGCTCTTCTCCTCACTGTTTGACTTTACGTCGACAAATTTAACCACCGCCACAGATCCGAGTCTCTGGTTTTCAGGTCCTCGATCCAAGGCACCATGGCGGCCGCTAATGCTCCGATCGCCATGAGAGAGGCCCTAACAGTGAGTTCTCCTTGACCAGCTCAAGCTTTATTCTGTCTCTTTGCTGAACTGAACTTGTGATTTCAATCCTGGTCTTATACCGAGCTCACTTGTTTCTGTGATAAATTTTTGTAGTAGCTTCAGTTATAGTATGCTCAATTTTGGTTTCTGAGTCTGTTACTATGCTATAACTTTGGTCGACAGTGTAACCGAGTTTTACTTTACTTGATTAATATAAAGTTTGCACAGATCTGAGTGTTTAGTGTCTGTGTATGAACTGTAGAGTAAGATTCTTATTCATTTGTTGCTTCCAATACATATTTTGCTTAGAGATGGGCTGTGTGATGTGATTTGTGTGATCTGACATGTAATTGCAGCTGCCAAGCGTTGGCATCAATCCACAATTCATCACTTTTACGCATGTGACGATGGAATCCGATAAGTATATATGTGTTCGAGAAACGGCTCCGCAGAATAGTGTGGTTATAATCGATATGAACATGCCAAATCAACCTTTAAGGAGGCCTATTACTGCCGATTCGGCGCTTATGAATCCAAATTCCAGAATCCTTGCTTTGAAAGGTAGGGATATGTGTACGCGATATTGTCTTAAACTTGCGAGCCATGTCTGTAGTTACTTCTCTGTACTTTTTATCTACTGGTATTTCAGTATTGATATGAAAACAATCTCTCATAGTTTAGATTTATTGAAAGCTAAAATTTTCAGTTGATGATGTAACTATTAGACGAAACAAGTTGCTGTACTCATTAGTTTGATTTGAAGCTGGTGAACGTTTCTAAGTTTGTCGTTGATTTATGCATGGTATTATGAGTTTATTGAGGAAGATTATAACCAAATCTATTTTCTGTTTTTTTGGTTCTTAGTTGCTTCTGATACATGAGGTTACTACATATGAATGCAACTTGATCACTAGGGGTATAGAACTGTGAATCAGGGATCTTTGATTGATATTAGAATCTGAGATCTATTAGCATTCTTATTTTATATTTCATAAGTGAAAGCCAGAGCTCGGCTTTAGTCTTTAGGGAACTTAATAATATTTATTGGGTAAAAAGATATTGTATTTATATTCTCTGTACATGGAAAGGGATTATCCTTGGAAGAATTCTGGCGGGTAGAAGAAAGTGGGTTAAACTAGGATTTTGATTTTGCAAGGTTTCTTTAAAATATCTCTTACTTGGTGAACTTCATTGTTCTCAGTTTAATGTATTTTTATCCTATTCATAACGAATTGGTCCATCTAATGCCTTTTCTATTTATATAAATCAGAATTAAGATGACTAAATGGTGAGAATGCTACCGTATCTTGGGGAAAAAAGAAAAAAGATTTCAGTTGGTTATGCTGTGTGCCTCTGTGTCGCACTTCAAAAATTCTGTTTTTGTGATTATTTGCACTTATAATTTACATCTTCCTTCTGAAGCCCAACTCCAAGGGACAACTCAGGATCACCTTCAAATATTTAATATCGAGTTGAAGACAAAGATGAAATCTTATCAGATGCCTGAGCAGGTGACTGCTACTCTTATGATTACTCTCGGGCATATGGTTGATAGAGTTGACATCATTGATTATTATGTATTGCCATGTTTCGTGTATAGGTAGTCTTTTGGAAGTGGGTTACCCCTAAGATTTTAGGCATTGTGACCCAGACCACAGTATACCACTGGTCAATAGAAGGTAAATATTGGTATTCTACCGTATTTTTCAATTTACACATTCTTGTTCCATGTGCTTGTAGCTTGTCTGCAAGTTGTTAACAGGTGTACGGTCCATGATTGCTGTATATTGTAGGTGACTCTGAACCTGTGAAGATGTTTGACAGAACAGCAAATTTAGCAAACAATCAGATTATTAATTATCGATGTGACCCTACTGAAAAATGGTTGGTCTTGATTGGTATTGCTCCTGGTTCTCCTGAGGTATGTTTGATGTCTCTTATGTCATACTACCATGGTGCCACACTCCACCCACCCCCCACCCCCCCGCGCTCATTGTTCTTTGTGTTGTATTTGCATCTCAATTAATTTTTCATTATCATTTTTTTTTACTATGATTTATTTCATAAGCTGATAATGGTTTATTCCCTTTATTGATTTGGATTATAGAAGCCTCAACTGGTGAAAGGGAATATGCAGCTTTTCTCTGTGGATCAGCAGCGCAGTCAAGCTCTTGAAGCACATGCTGCATCCTTTGCCCAATTTAAAGTAGGGTTCTTTTTATTGTTTGTTCCTTTTCCTTTAAGTCTTTGTTTGATATTACCTGAATAATGTGTGCTTTATAACTATATGTTTTACAAAATTAGATTGGTCTTTTGGCAGGTCCCTGGGAATGACAATCCATCTACTCTGATTTCTTTTGCCACAAAGACACTCAATGCTGGTCAAATTACATCAAAGTTGCATATCATTGAGTTGGGTGCACAGCCAGGTCTGCTTTTTTGTTATTTAATTCCCTCTTGGCTCTTCTTTTTTTATTCTATTGGTGATGTGGGTGAAATAAATCTGCTTTATAATGACTTGAAATTTTCCTAGTTTCAGTTCCAAATTCATTTGTCATGTTCTATTTTGAATTAGAAGTGTGGGAAATGGTGGTTTTCACTCTTAAACCAATATACACTGAATGAATAGGATGACCTTTTATATATTGTGTCTCATAGAATGATTTACTTTGTTCTGCTATTCAACATTCTTGAACTCTAAGACTGACTATTTTATAACTTCCAGTTGTGTTGGATGACATGCAAGTTATTAATGTAGTAATATATATAGGAGGTTACTTATGATTTCTACTAGTTTCAGTTAGCAAAATGAAGTGTGTGATTTTTGTCATTAGGCCCTGTTTCAAGGATTATTTGGATGCTAACTGCATTCAATCAATAGGAATTGCAAAAAAATTGATTTTAATGGACCCTTATTGGTTTTTATAATTGATGATAGACTTGTGAAGCTGTGATGCTGTATGTAGCACAAGCTAAAATGACAACTTCCTAAGCTGTCTATTGAAATCAGTAGAAGATTTTGATGAGTAGAGATATATTATTTATTTGAATTATCTGTAGATCTTTTTATTATCTGTTGCCCAATTGGTCATCCCTCATCCTTCCAGAATTTGATTTTCAAAGTTTATTGACAGGGAAGCCTTCATTCACAAAAAAACAGGCAGATCTTTTCTTTCCCCCAGATTTTGCCGATGACTTTCCAGTTGCAATGCAGGTACGGAAGTTGATGGTGTTAATTGCTAATTTTGTAAATAGGGCAAATATTTAACACCTACTATTATTTTTTGGCAGATATCCAACAAATACGGTTTGATTTTCGTGATTACCAAGCTTGGCCTACTGTTTGTATATGATTTGGAGACAGCTGCGGCAGTATATAGGAACAGAATTAGTCCTGATCCAATATTTTTGACATCGGAAGCTTCTTCAGTGGGAGGTTTCTATGCCATCAACAGGAGGGGCCAGGTGTTATTGGCGACTGTTAATGAGCAAACCATCGTGAACTTTGTCAGTGGTCAAGTATGTTTCTGACCTTGTTATCACTAAAAATTGCTATGATGTAAAAGAAAAAAGAACCAGCACTTATAACGGGTTTTATTTGCTTATTCTACAGTTAAACAATTTGGAGCTGGCAGTCAATCTTGCCAAAAGAGGAAATCTTCCAGGTGCTGAGAAGTTGGTAGGTTAACTTAAGTTCTTTATATAGGACTTTGTAATAGTATCTGTTCATTAGGATGGTGAGGGGATCTCAAGATCTTACCTGATGTAGTGTCTGCTCATCTCCTCGGATTGGATATAACTTGTGTGAAGGTTGGATGTAGTTGTAAACTTGTCTTTTTATGTTATAAATTGCATATTGTGATAGAGATTGCTATTCCTTGAGAGTCTAATGTTTCCTAGCATTCACTGATTTTTCTGCCGGTCTTAAACAGAAACTTTGAAGTTTCCTTTGCTTCTGATAATTGTTTTCTCACCACCAATGTTTTGACTTAGATAAATGTCTCATTTGTGAAATTAGATGCTTGGGATGGGGAGATTGTGGCTTTGGCGCTGGATGTTTTAAATTTGTTCTCTTTCTGTTTTTTATTTGTAATTTGTAACATGGTTATAATTGTCTAATTTTGCAAACTATGAACTTCAATTTTCTCTTCTTTTTTTTTTTTTTAATTTTTAATTTTGAAATATTTTGAATTAATTATTTGATTGGAATCTGTACCGGACTATTTTAAACAATGTCTTGTAGTTTTGTTGGATGTTTGCATGCTTTTCTTTGTGGAAAGATATGATAATATGCCCTCTTGTTGAAATTACAGGTTGTGGAACGTTTTCATGAACTGTTTGCCCAAACAAAGTATAAAGAAGCAGCCGAGCTTGCTGCTGAATCTCCACAAGGAATCCTTCGTACACCAGACACAGTTGCCAAATTCCAGGTTTTTTTTTTTTGCTATATTTGTTGCCTGTGCTGTCTTATGGATGTGTCTTATGATACCACATACTTCATGCATGATTTTTAGGCAATCTAGATCTCATAGTAAGACATGTTATTTATGATGTGTCACTTCTTCTGTCTCTTCCTACCTTACATGCAGACAGGTGAATTAATTCTCATTATATGATTGCTTTCCTTTATCATTATATGTCCCCATTGGTGATTAGGCTTGTATTCTCTCTGTAATTAAACTTGCCAAGACAGCTCACAAGAATTAAGTTAGAACTTATTTTTATTTTTGCCTTGATTAGGCTTGTATTCTCATTATATGATTGCGTTCCATTATCATGTGTCCCCATTGGTGAAGGAAAAAGATTGAAATGTTTGCCTTTAGTGGGTATCTTTTTATTTTTTGGCCAATTTGACAGTAATGGTAAAGATTTGACTATTCACTTTATGTGGCAGAGTGTTCCTGTGCAAGCTGGACAAACTCCTCCACTGTTACAGTATTTTGGAACACTTTTAACAAGAGGAAAGTTGAATGCCTTTGAGTCATTAGAATTGTCTCGGCTTGTTGTGAACCAGAACAAGAAAAACCTGTTGGAGAACTGGCTGGCAGAGGACAAGCTTGAATGCAGTGAAGAGCTAGGAGATCTTGTTAAGGTTTGGGTTGCATGTGAAACAATGAAAATTTTAAACTGACATTATCACTTTTAATTTTATACTTCTATATGTTTGTAACAGTTTGCCTATTTGCATACTTTTTTTCTTTTTCCTCTTAAATATCAATTGGTCAATGTGAAAGAAGTTGTATTAATTTGATGAATATGATCCATTACAGACTGTTGACAATGATCTTGCCTTAAAAATATATATCAAAGCGAGAGCTACTCCCAAAGTTGTTGCAGCTTTTGCTGAGAGAAGGGAGTTTGACAAAATCCTGATTTACTCTAAGCAGGTAGAAAGTCTCTCTCTATGAAGTATACCACTTAGCTTTTCTAACTTATTGTGGATGTATGGATGTTGGATATCTAATATTTGCCATTTCACTCAATGTATTGGGGTCTGAATATTTTCTTATATACTGGTATAGGTTGGGTACACTCCTGACTACCTGTTCCTCCTTCAAACTATTCTACGGACAGATCCTCAGGTATTTGTAATGTACATTTATTTAAATTAAACTATTTCATCAGCCCCTTGTTGGTTGTTCATCACTAATTGTTTTTCAAACAAGACCATGCCTTATGTTGACTACTAGATGCATGTAGAAGGTTTAGTAGTGACTTTTTTCATCTTCATTTGCAGGGTGCTGTTAACTTTGCATTAATGATGTCTCAAATGGAGGGAGGTTGCCCAGTTGATTACAACACAATAACGGATCTGTTTCTTCAGGTTATTATTAAATTAGACATAGAAGCATCTGCTGCTTTTGGCAAAGTATTTTTGTGCAGTCCGTTAACTAGCTTGTTTTTTATTTTCCTCTCCAGAGGAATCTGATCCGTGAGGCAACAGCATTTCTCTTAGATGTTCTGAAGCCAAATCTACCAGAACATGGGTTCCTCCAAACAAAGGTACCAGAAAATGGCAGTGTCCTTTTTGTTATGAGTATTTACTAGACTACTGTTGTTGTTGTTCTTTTTCTATGTTAATGTAATCTTGATGTGAATTTTTTTGTTCAGGTGCTGGAGATAAATCTGGTAACCTTTCCAAATGTAGCCGATGCAATTTTGGCTAATGGAATGTTCAGCCACTATGACCGTCCTCGTATCGCCCAACTTTGTGAAAAGGCGGGCCTTTATGTGCGAGCTTTGCAAGTAATGTCTCGTAAAATATATTTAATTCTTTCCCTTTTACCTGCTTTGAGCTGCAAGGTATCACCTAAATTGGATGCTATTTGTTGTGCAGCATTACACAGAGTTGCCGGATATAAAACGAGTGATTGTGAATACACATGCAATTGAGCCTCAGGTTTATATGCCCCAAGTATTATAACTTAGTTCACATGATGGAGTGTTTTTAAAAATTCTTATTCATTATTTGATTGTTACAGTCTCTTGTGGAGTTTTTTGGTACTCTTTCACGAGAGTGGGCTTTGGAATGCATGAAAGACTTGTTACTGGTCAATCTTAGAGGCAATCTCCAGATAATTGTGCAGGCAAGGAAATATCTTTTATTATTATTATTATTATTATTTTAATCAAACTTCTTTATCAATTAAAAGTCCTCCATAACATGGAAATCTTAACTGAGTTCTGAAGCTACTGTTGTTTATCCAGGTTGCGAAAGAATATTGTGAACAATTGGGTATTGATGCCTGCATAAAGCTTTTTGAGCAGTTTAGGTCCTATGAAGGATTGTACTTTTTCCTTGGATCACTTTTGAGCTCCAGGTAATTTATTCAGAAAAAAATTGCTGTTGTCCTGGTGGATGAGTGATATCATTTGTATCGGTGATGTTTTTATATATACTAATAGACATTTTCCAAATAATTTGGGACAGTGAGGATCCTGACATTCACTTTAAGTACATTGAGGCAGCTGCAAAGACTGGACAAATCAAAGAGGTCGAGCGTGTGACAAGAGAATCAAATTTTTATGATGCTGAGAAAACGAAGAACTTTTTAATGGAAGCTAAGCTTCCTGATGCTCGACCTCTTATCAATGTTTGTGATCGTTTTGGATTTGTTCCAGATCTCACTCACTATCTTTACACAAACAACATGCTTCGTTATATTGAAGGATATGTTCAGAAGGTATGGATTCTAGTGAGGAAGCTTTACATGTGCTAATGAATCATCTGTCTCCATTTGTCTTCCCATCTTCTAAGGATATTGTGTTTCATTTTATAGGTAAACCCTGGAAATGCTCCTTTAGTTGTTGGACAGCTGCTAGATGATGAGTGTCCAGAAGATTTTATCAAAGGCTTGATTCTTTCTGTTCGTTCTTTATTGCCAGTGGAGCCCCTTGTGGAGGAATGTGAGAAGAGGTGGTGTCTGCCTCTCATTCTTTAGTTGCCATTTGTGTTCATTTCTGATTTTTCCTCCTTTGTTCTTTTGGTGCAGGAATCGGCTACGCTTGCTTACTCAGTTCTTGGAACATCTTGTGAGTGAGGGAAGCCAAGACGTACATGTTCACAATGCGCTGGGTAAAATTATCATTGATAGCAACAACAATCCGGAACATTTTCTCACCACCAACCCATATTATGATTCTAGAGTTGTGGGCAAGTATTGTGAAAAACGTGATCCCACCTTGGCTGTTGTTGCTTACAGGAGAGGGCAATGCGATGATGAACTTATCAATGTGACCAATAAAAATTCTTTGTTCAAACTGCAAGCAAGGTTTGTTGTCTTTGTTTGGTTTGTCTTACAGGGAAGCACTTTTCTATGCTCTAGCTTATGTTGTGAATTGTGATGACAGATATGTGGTTGAGAGGATGGATGCAGATCTTTGGGATAAGGTTCTTATCCCTGAGAATGAATACCGGAGACAACTCATTGACCAAGTCATATCTACTGCATTGCCAGAAAGCAAGAGTCCTGAACAAGTTTCTGCAGCTGTTAAGGCCTTCATGACTGCTGATCTGCCTCATGAATTGATTGAACTTCTTGAGAAGATCGTGCTTCAGAATTCTGCATTCAGTGGGAACTTCAATTTGCAGAATCTGCTTATTTTGACAGCCATAAAGGCTGACCCATCCAGAGTCATGGATTATATTAATAGACTGGATAACTTTGATGGGCCTGCAGTTGGTGAAATGGCTGTGGAAGCTCAGTTATATGAGGAAGCATTTGCAATTTTTAAGAAGTTCAACTTGAATGTTCAAGCAGTCAATGTTTTGTTAGACAATATTCGAAGCATTGACAGGGCTGTGGAGTTTGCTTTCCGAGTTGAAGAAGATGCTGTCTGGAGCCAGGTGGCCAAGGCTCAACTCAGGGAAGGGCTAGTAAGTGATGCTATTGAATCATTTATTCGAGCAGATGATGCTACACAATTTTTAGAAGTCATCCGTGCTGCTGAAGATGCTGAAGTTTACCATGACTTGGTCAAGTACCTGCTAATGGTTAGGCAAAAGGCAAAAGAGCCCAAGGTAGATGGTGAACTCATTTATGCATATGCAAAGATTGACAGGCTAAGTGACATTGAGGAGTTCATTCTTATGCCAAATGTGGCTAATCTTCAAAATGTTGGTGACCGATTGTTTGATGAAGCCCTATATGAGGCTGCAAAAATCATTTTTGCATTTATATCTAATTGGGCCAAGTTGGCTGTCACTCTCGTGAGGTTGAAACAATTCCAAGGTGCTGTTGATGCAGCAAGGAAAGCCAATAGCTCTAAAACATGGAAGGAAGTGTGCTTTGCTTGTGTTGATGAAGAGGAGTTCCGCTTGGCTCAGATATGTGGTCTCAACATTATTATACAGGTTATATGCTGATTCTGTTTGCTTTATTTTATGTACTAAGAAAATTTATGTTTTCTGCTTTTACTTGATACTCATCTGGAGAGTTTGAAGAATTTCAGCCTTCAAACTTTGATGGTGGAATGCCATGGAAAAGCAATCTGTTAATTTGAAATGATTGGCACACTTCCATGCTTATCATATGATCTTTGCAACGTAATATGGTACTGCAGTTGATGCTCTCAAGTTCTTTTCAGTGCTTATTATTGATTTTGTTATGAATCTTGTAGGTGGATGACTTGGAAGAGGTCAGTGAATATTACCAGCAGAGAGGTTTCTTCAATGAACTAATATCTCTCATGGAGAGTGGTCTAGGTTTAGAACGGGCACATATGGGTATCTTCACCGAGTTAGGAGTTCTATATGCTAGATATCGTCCTGAGAAGCTTATGGAGCACATCAAGCTATTCTCAACTCGCCTCAATATTCCAAAACTTATAAGAGCTTGTGATGAGCAACAGCACTGGATGGAACTGACCTATTTGTATATCCAATATGATGAGTTCGATAATGCTGCAACTACAATCATGAACCATTCTCCTGAAGCATGGGATCACATGCAGTTCAAAGATGTCATTGTTAAAGTTGCAAATGTGGAGTTATATTACAAGGCCGTTCATTTTTATTTGCAAGAACATCCGGATCTTATAAATGATGTTCTAAATGTCCTTGCACTCCGAGTGGACCATGCACGGGTTGTTGATATAATGCGAAAGGTAACATTTATACCAGCAGATATTCATTTATATTGTATTCTATAGCAAATTTTGTATGTCACTGAGGAATATTTTCCCATAATGTGCTTTAGGCTGGACACCTCCGTCTTGTGAAGCCTTACATGGTCGCAGTTCAGAGCAACAATGTGTCTGCTGTGAATGAGGCCTTAAATGAGATATATGTTGAGGAGGAAGACTATGACAGATTGCGCGAATCAATTGATTTGCATGATAATTTTGATCAAATAGGCCTTGCACAGAAGGTGGGCTTGCATTCCTTCTCTATGATGATTATTGTTTGAATTCAATTATGAAAACCTGATAGATTATTGTTATCTCATGAAGATTGAGAAGCATGAGCTTCTTGAGATGAGGCGTGTTGCAGCTTATATTTACAAGAAGGCTGGGAGGTGGAAGCAGTCCATTGCCTTGTCAAAGAAGGATAACCTTTACAAGGATGCCATGGAGACAGCCTCACAATCTGGTGACCGTGAACTTGCAGAGGAGTTGTTAGTCTATTTCATTGAACAGGTACCGGAATTAGTTTCTATCTGCTCATGTCAAAATTTATTTACTACCATGGCTGCCCCTGCCTGTTTGATTTGGGCTTGACTAATTTACTTTGGTTACACATACTGCCTGTGGAAAGTGATTTATTTTATGATGATGAGAGTTAAACCAATCATGTTTGCATATGATCATATGCATTACTTCGGCCTCTTTTGGTGATGTTTATTGCATATAGGTGCTTGTTGTTTCTCTCATGGTATGTTCAATTCCTAGTCATGTAGCGAAATGACTAGCAATTACCTGTTTCTGTTCTCTTTCTTGGTCAATGCTATATTTGAAAATTTATTTGTGCTTATTAATGTTAAGTAAATGTTCTGACAGAATCGTCTAAGCTTTTTATCTTTGTCCTTTGAGAAGATGATATTCCTATTTTCTTATTAATTAATGTCTACATGTTCTTCATGATGTTATTGTAGGGAAAGAAGGAATGCTTTGCCTCGTGTCTCTTTGTTTGTTATGATTTGATTCGGGCGGACATTGCTCTTGAACTCGCCTGGATGAACAATATGATCGACTTTGCCTTCCCTTACTTGTTACAGGTTTGTTTTCTTCTACAGTGCTGTTTACAAACATTGAACATGTGAATTAGTTGGCATTGCGTTTTTTGATGGCAAATATGAGTTAGGCTCTAATACCTTCCCCACTAGAAGATGGCTTCCTCTCTTTGCTAGTTCCCCAAAAATAGTTATCATTATCGTATCCCACATTTGCTTCCTTCAGTGTCTACAAAGTTTGAGAACTTTATTGCCAAACAGTCTTAAACAGTGGTTTTGAAATAGTTTGTTGGGCTTTCTCAAGTCAGATACCGAGAAATGGAGAAAGAATTGTTAGGCTGTCTCCAATAGTACAACTCTTGTTAGGTTGCATATACTTATTTTAATAATTTTTTAATAAGTCCCACCATGCTATATCATTTTTTACTACTTTATGCAACTCTCACAATTTTTCACTCCAATAATGCAATTTTACAAAAAAAAATTTAAATAGACCTACATCTTATCTCACAACTCCACAAAATTAATTATGAGCAAAGATTTTAGTCCACCTAATAAATTATGGAACCCCTTTTTTGGTATGCTGACATGAATTTTTATAAGTTAGTATTCCAATAGTTGCAAGCCATTCTTTCAAGTTGGATATTTTGTGCAATTTTCTAGACAACCCCATTGGAGATAGCCTTAGTATCTTTGTGAATGATTGTACACTATATGTGCCATACTTTGGACGGTGTCTATGAAAGTGATGCACAGATGGTGCACTTGATGTGCCTTTCATGTGTTCTTGCATCATTTATCCAAGTGACTCGTGTTCGCTAAGGGATTTAGGGTTTAGGGATGTATGCATTCATATTTATAATTTATCATATATTTATTTCTTTATCGTTTCTTTCCTATTTTAGTTTATCCGTGAGTACACTGGCAAAGTTGATGAACTGGTGAAGGACAAAATTGAAGCTCAAAAGGAAGTAAAGACCAAAGAGAAAGAAGAAAAGGATGTAATTGCCCAACAGGTGATTGGTTTGGCCATTTCTTATCGTCTTACCATATTAATTACCATATCCCTTTGTTGAAGAACAAATCCTTATAATTTCCGCTTAACATTAGAGTAGTACTGATTGGACACGATGTGTTTTGTGTTGCAGAACATGTATGCTCAACTGTTGCCTCTGGCTTTGCCTGCACCACCGATGCCAGGAATGGGAGGACCACCAGGCATGGGAGGAGGTTTTGTTCCTCCCCCTCCTCCAATGGGTGGACTGGGGATGCCTCCAATGCCGCCTTTTGGCATGCCAACCAGCTACTGACTTGCAAGCAACTAGCAACTGTCGGAGGGATTTCTATTTCTGTAACAAGGTCAAAGTTAGCTGGATAGATTTCCTATGGGATTTTTTGGCAGCATTTATTTTCCTTTCTCATGATGGAGGTGGACATTCAGGTTAAAATAATTTGAAATTTTCACCGAGGGTTTTGTGTCATAGGGTTGTTTGTTCAGTAACTTTTTTTTTTGGGGGGGTAGTTTGAGGCATTTTTTGGCTGCTTGTATGAGCTTGACGAGGACTTTGCAACTTGCCATTTCTCTCGTATTCAATGAACTGGTCCCAAGTGTAATACGAAATACACCAACTGCTAGTCACGTGCATTTTGGATAAGTGATTTAATTTCGTGTAACGAAGCACTATGCGTTGGTATTTTACGGAGTTGATTTTACAATCGCGTCAAGTGATTATTTAAATTCTTGAAGACTAGTTATTTACCCAGCTAATTCACGATAATGGTATCTTGCAAACTAGTTACTTGAATATTTGATATTTTAAAATTATTTGTCTCAATAACAATATCTTTTACTTCTATAACTGAAAAATTCGTCTGATTTATAGTAGTGTGGTGCCTATAGTAGTCTTTGACACCATTGTAAAACAGCTCTATTCAGTTCTTATAAATGAAATTAATAACTGAAACAGTCAAAAAAAAAATTCAAACAGTCCAAATTTAAATATTTTAAATCACATGCTTAAATTTTTACACAATTTAATAATTGAATTGAATTGAGAAATTTTCCTACAACTTATCTCTATGACAAGAAAAAGAGAAGTCGAGACAATTTGTTATTTTTAACTGTCTTAGGAGTTTACAATGTTACATATTAAATAAGCTAATAAAAGATAAATTATTAATCGCGTGACATGTTTTCAGTATCTTTTTTAATTTAACTAATTTTAATATTGCAATGTTTTAGTCTCTGATGCTGAGAATGAGATACTCAGAATAGTAGTGCGTCAGGAGATAGAAAGTGAGTCCACGCGCTGCGGGGATTGTGGCAGCAGCAATTTCAGGCCAGAGGAAGACCACTCTTGCTCTCTAATCTCTATCCATGGTTGGGCCTTGAAGGACCAGAAACACGGAAATTTCTTTAGATTCAGTCATGAGCTTCAACGCAACAGTATGAACTTCCTTCCTCTCTTCTTTTTCTTACTTAACCTGTAACTATCCTCGTTGATTCCAGTAGCAACTATACTTGTATGCTTCTGTGTCTTAAAATGCTGAAAACTCGTTCTCGAGTACCGATTGTCGATTCAGCGGTCTCGGCTCTAGTTAGCTATTGTATCTGTAACTTATTGGGGAGCTTCCTATGATGATTTTTGTATCCGTTGCTATAAAATTGGGCATCTTGGATTCCTAAACAAACAAGCAAAAGCTCAGCAAGTAAGAAGAATGTTTGTAAGGTTCGAATTTAAATTGATTTAAGAAAATTTATTATTAGAGGTCAGGGAGAGTGCTGAAACTTGAGGACTGGCTTGCGACAGTTTATAGGCACTGTGGTTGGACAGAACTTCGATGGTAAATATTCAGGCTTTCATGGAGGTAAATGCAAGAAAAATTTATCAGCTTTTATTGAGTTAGCATAAGGAATAGTTCTCATGAAAGATATGATTCCACTGTATCGTTTTTGGTTTCCGTGGAGATTAATTTAAGCTGTCATATATGCTTGATCATGGGGTTTTTAGAGAGACATGTTTTGTCTAAATACATAGAACTAATGCTTCTGTCAGACGTGTTATGGTTTGGAGTCTCTGGACTTGATTAATATCGGAACTTGACTTGTGCTCTAAAATGTAATTTTTGAAACAGGACGTTGTTTGAAGATAAAACTGAGGTTTTGGTATTTTATCAGACTTAAATAATCCTTTAGAGGTTGAGGTTATACTCGAAATAAATCTTCAGTAGTGACTTACACATAATGAAATATCAGATTATTACTTTTACTTGTGCCTTTGTTGGCTTGCATTTTTTTTTTTTTTTTTTTGATTACTTACACAATTCTTCTATTCTCCATTAGAAGTTGCAATCAAAGTATCAAGATGCTCTATTGGAGCATCACTACCAAAGTCCACCCAATTTAAACTCTTCTTGATAACGTCTACATCAAGAATGATTGCCAAGGACAAAAGGTTCGGCTACTGTCTATCAGTTGCAGATAGTGATCAACTATCAACGGACATAAATGATCAGGATTCTGGCAATGTTGCCACTAATGAGTTAGCATCCATGAATCCTGCAGCTGAGAATGTCCAGCTTCAAGCTAATGTTAACGCTGAAACAGGTTCTCTGACGTCAGAGGTTTCCAATAAGGAGCAAGGATCACCAGCATCGCCTAACTCACAATCCACGATCAGAATGTCATCCCTGACGGCAAGAGAAAGATCAAGGGCAGCTCGAGTGTTGGTTTTAATTTGAGATAAAGAAACGTAGAAGATAAAAGAACAGCAGAGAAGCAACGTGAATGAGTCTATTTGAGGATTGCAGAAGCATATATTTTATTGAATATGACTAATGTTTTAATACATTGAAAATAACAGAAAAAGAAGATCATGCTCCATGATTTTAGGAGCTGCTGCTGATAATCAGAAACTAACTCATCCATAACAGCAAAATGACTAATTGACTTATTCAAACTAAAACTACTTTGACAGCTTCTCAAGGGCACGTTCTCAACACTCCTCCTTGCCTTGGAGACTGCAAACTCCCAGCTTTTTCCTTAGAAATTCAAACCTGCTGAGTGAAAAAGACTTTGTAAACATATCAGCAGCTTGATCTTCAGTTTTACAATAAACCAGACTCACATCTCCATTTTCTTGCACTTCTCTTAAGTAAAATAACTTGACATTAAAGTGCTTTGTCTTCCCATGAAACACAGGATTGTGTGAAATTGAAATAGCTGATTGATTATCAACAAAAATTGTTGTGCTTTGCTCTTGCTTCAGTCCCAAATCTGCTAGAATATTTCTTAACCAGATAGCTTGATTTACAGCTACTGTTGCAGCTACAAATTCAGCTTCTGCTGTGGACTGAGCTACAACCTCTTGCTTTTTCGAACACCAAGAAAAAACACCTGAACCCAAACTAAAACAGTACCCTGAAGTACTCTTCATATCATCCAAGCTACCTGCCCAATCACTGTCAGAAAAGCCAAATAATTTAAAGTCTTGTACCTTGCAGTACTTGACTCCATAATTGACAGTTCCTTTGATGTATCTTACAACTCTCTTTGCTGCCTTCAAGTGCAGTTCACTAGCGCAGTGCATGAATCTTGATAGCAAGCTAACAGGAAATAAGATGTCAGGCCTTGTAGATGTAAGATACATTAGACACCCAATCAAGCTTCTAAAATGAGCTTCATCAACTTTATCAGCTCCATCCTCCTTGACGAACTTCTCCTTTTGATTCATAGGAGTGTTCATTGTTCTGCATTCATCAAGCTGAAATTTTTTCAGGATCTCCTTTGCATATTTTTTCTGACAAACAAAAATCTCATTCTTCTTTTGAGTGATCTCCATGCCCAAAAAGTAAGTCATAAGACCAAGATCAGTCATCTCAAAGACATCTTTCATTTCTTTCTTAAAATCTTCAATTAGTGCTAGGTTGCTTCCTGTAATCAAAAGATCATCAACATACAAGGAAACAATTAAAGTATCAGTACCAACATGCTTGACATAAAGCGTAGCTTCAGATAGGCTCTTATGAAAACCCAAGTGCAGCAAATGATCATTAATTCTGTTGTACCACACTCTTGGGGCTTGCTTTAAGCCATATAGAGCTTTTTTCAGCAAGTAGACTTTATCTTCTTGGCCTTTGATCACGAAACCTTCTGGTTGCTCAACATAAATCTCCTCCTGCAGAAAACCATTAAGGAAGGCTGACTTTACGTCCATATGGAACACTTGCCACCCCTTTTGTGCTACAATAGTAAGTAGTAGCCTGATTGTGTCATGTCTTGCCACTGGAGCAAAGGTATCTGAATAATCAATTCCAAATATTTGAGAATAGCCCTTTACAACAAGCCTTGCTTTGTGCTTGTTTATAGAGCCATCAGGGTTGAATTTTGTTCTGAACACCCATTTCAACCCAATGACATTTCTATCATGAGGTCTTGAAACCAGCTCCCATGTTTGATTTTTCTCGATCATGGACAACTCCTCCTGCATTGCAGCTAGCCATTTCTCCTTCATAACAGCTTCTTCAAAACTGGCTGGTTCACACACAGCTATATTGCACATTGCTGCATTGCTTCTTTGGTAGATATCAGAAAGCAACCTTGTGCCACGAACATGTGGATCATCTATTGTATCTTCAAGCTCCAATTCAGAATTTTGATTTTTCTTTGAGTCATTCTAGCACCAGCTTTCATCTTCCATGAAATGCACATCTCTGCTTATTAGTATTATTCTAGTTTGAGGCTGAAAGATCCTATAAGCTTTAGAGATTGTGCTGTAACCAATAAATACTCCAGGTTCAGCCCTTTTGTCAAGCTTGTCACGCTTAACCTGAGGTACATGTGAGTAGCACAAGCAACCAAATACTTTTAAAACGTCCAAAGAAGGTTTAAAACCAAACCAAGCCTCAAATGGAGTTTGATTTTGCAAAGCTCGTGTAGGAAGCCTATTCTGAATGAAAACAGCTGTGCTTGCAGCTTCAGCCCATAACTTCTTCGGTAATTCCTTTTGATGAAGCATACACTTAGCCATCTCCATGATTGATCTATTTTTCCTCTCACTCACACCATTTTGTTGGGGAGTGTAAGGAGCTGTCAATTGATGCTCGATCCCTGCTTCATCACAGAATTGTTGAAATTGATTTCCTACATACTCCTTTCCATTATCTGACCTCAGAATTTGAATACGGGAATTGCTTTGATTTTCAACATGAGCTTTGAATTTCCAAAATGCTGCAGCTACTTCTGATTTGTATTTAAGAAAATAAATCCAACACATTCTGGTTAAGTCATCAATAAAAATAATATAATAAAGACTACCATTTAGTGAGGGAGTTCTTTGCGGTCCAGCAACATCAGTGTGTACAAGTTGGAGCTTTTGACGCGCCCTCCAGCTACTTTCAGGAAATGGTTTCCTTGTTTGTTTCCCAAACTGACAAGCTTCACATTCAGCTAGCTTTTCTGTCAATAGAGGGACTCCACGGACAAGTTGATTTTTCAACATGTAACTCATTCCCGAATGATGGAAATGACCTAGTCTTCTGTGCCAAGTATTAGTTGAGCTTGCTGTAACTGAAAAAGCAGCTTGCTCCTCCTTCATTGGATCAAAGGAAAAGCTCTTGCTCTTCATTTTGACCTTGAACATTTCTTGGCCTGTTGGGTCCTTGATTATGCATCTATTATCTTCAAAAATAACCTTGAACCCTTTCTCAAGTAGCTGTCCAACACTAAGCAAGTTTTGATTAATTTTAGGTACATATAAAACATCAGTGAGGATTTTCGTACCTGAGTAACTTGTTATAGCTACTGTTCCCTTGCCTTGCACAGGAATGTGTTCGCCGTTTCCGATTCTGACCCATTTGACTTCGGTGCTCTCCAATTGTTTGAACATTTCTTTGTCATAGGTCATGTGGTTTGTGCAACCACTATCAATCAGCCAAGATTCACATGAACTGTTGCTGGAAAAACAGGTTGCGACAAAGAGTTGGTCATCTTCCTCCTCTTGTGCATTTTTTGCCTCAACTGCAGCAGGTTGAATATTAGCCTTGCAAATTATAGCTTCATGACCCATTTGATTGCATTTGCTACATTTTGCATCTGGCCTTTTCCAGCATTTGAATGGAGGGTGACCCATTTTGCCACAATGCCGACAAGGTGGGTAACTTTTCTTTTTACCCTTTCCTTTGTTGTAATTATTTGTACTGCTTTCACTGCTGGCTGGTTGATTCTTCTTGTAGTTTTTCTCTTTACTCGTTCCAGCTTCTTGGCTCTTGGCTGGTAGGGCACCTTCAACAGCACGATCTTGCCTCATAAGCCTTCGTTGCTCCTGGGCTTGCAAGGCATGTATGACTTTTGCCAAAGAGATCTTGGACAGATCCTTTGTATTCTCCAAAGTGGTTATTGATGCTTCATACCTCTCAGGCACTGTAACCAAAATTTTTTCAACAATTCTGGAATCTGCAAATTTAGTGCCCAGCAATCTAACCTTGTTAGCAATGCCAAGCAATCTGTCCGAATAACCTTTAATTGTCTCGGACTCTTTCATTTTTTGCAGCTCAAATTCCCTCATTAGGTTCAACACTTGCATGCCCCGAATCCGCTCATCCCCTGCATACTCCTCCTTCAAATAATCCCAGATTGATTTTGGTGTTTTGAGGGTCATGATTCTAGTAAAGTTTGTCTGGGAAACACCAGCAAATAGGCATGACTTTGCCTTCGCCTTCTTGGTTTTTCTCTCTTTATGATGCTTTATCTGAGCCATGGTGGGATTTTCAGGCAGCGGAAGCACTTCATAATCCTCTTCCACAGCTTCCCACAAATCCAAAGCCTCCAGGTAGGACTCCATTTTCACTCCCCAAAGATCATAGTTCTCCCCATCAAAGATAGGAGGAGCAACTTGTGAGAAACTTGATTCAGCATCCATTTCACAGCTCCCTCAAGAAGAGGGCTCTGATACCAATTGTTGGTTTTAATTTGAGATAAAGAAACGTAGAAGATAAAAGAACAGCAGAGAAGCAACGTGAATGAGTCTATTTGGGGATTGCAGAAGCATATATTTTATTGAATATGACTAATGTTTTAATACATTGAAAATAACATAAAAAGAAGATCATGCTCCATGATTTTAGGAGCTGCTGCTGATAATCAGAAACTAACTCATCTATAACAGCAAAATGACTAATTGACTTATTCAAACTAAAACTACTTTGACAGCTTCTCAAGGGCACGTTCTCAACATCGAGTCCTCAGCTGGTACACAGAATCCAAAGCATCTAAACCAGCCATGGGCAGCAGAGTGTTGGAAGCTTTAAAATAAAGACGGTGGCTAGAAAAAAAAAAAAAAATCTATACTTCCAGAAGCCCCAACAAACTTGTTTGATGACAGTAAGCGGGGGCTGTCCAACGAGGGTCGGACTTTCCAATTTCCTGAGGGGTATTGATCTCTTTATCATTGTCTTTTCATTTGTGTTTATCAGCACGCTCATGTTTGCCACAACTTACTTTGTGCGGAAAGTTGGGGCAATCCATTTTAGTGTGTACTGAGGGCAGGTCCCAATAATTCACCCAGAAGATGAGACCGTGAAATTACACATTTGGACACTACACCTTATTTAAGCTTGAAAATGAGAGCAATGAAATTATTTTTAATTTTCACTTATTGGCACTTGATAAAGAAGGTAATGCATTTAGCAGCATGTTCTAACTTGGTCATAGGAAACAGAAAAACAGAGAATTAAAATCAAAGATTTTGCCGTAAAAAGTAAAAAACTTTATGCTTGCCCCATGATTTTATTGCAATTTTACTTGTCATTTCCAACCATTTTGTTTTCATCTCTATCAACCACACCCAAATTCCGCTAGGCAAGGTGTCCAAATAATTATCACACCCTAAAAAAAATTTCCAGTTTGCTATCTGCTAACCTTTTCAATGAAACATTTATTACTAAATCCATGATTGATTGTAGGGCTCATCTTCTCGGAATCTCATCCATTGTGATCATCTCTAATCAAAGGGAGCAAGAGCACATCGGATACCAATTTACGCCACTAAAATGCTTCATCCTTGACAAGAAGACGTGCTGATTGAGTTCACTTTGCTCCTTTGGTTTGTCACATTTTTTTAGTGACAGTCGAACTTGCCGACCATTTTCATATTTTCCAGATATGTTTTAAGATTATGGGACCCAAAAGCCTCGAACTTTGATTAGACAAATAAAATTGAAGGTAAGAAAAAGATGGAAGAGGAGAATACGGAATCATAAGAAGCCACATAAATTTCCAAGAGATAGATAGAGCCTTACAAAGTAAGTGGTTGATCAGAAGTCGTATCATCACTCTTTAAGGTGTTCTTTATTGCGAGTTACAATATACAGAGAGAAAACAGGGTCCTACGTTGTTACTATGTCTATGCCAAGTGATTGTCATTCGAGCTACCTTGTTTGCTTGTGAGGACTAAGCCTTTGTAATCACATTAATATTTGAGAGTTAAGACGATCATCAAAGTCTACAAAGAAAGTGATGTTATATATAGATTTGTTTATATAAATTTACTCTTTATACTTTTTCTTATATTTTTTTATTTATAATTTTATCTCTAGTAATAATTATAAAGTGTACAAATGGGGTGTACCACATCACATCTACCTATCAAATAATCCACTTTACTGAGTGGCCAGCTATTACAGGTTTCATCTTTCAATCAGGGTAAGATGAAAGAAACCAAATCTTGGAAGCTAGCATGCTATGCTTGGACAAGTTCACTTAACTGTAAAGTATACGCTGAGATTGCTAAAATGAGGGTCCACGAGGTATCTTAAACTTTAAGAACATTTTCATTTAGCTATGTTGTTACATCATGCATTTCGACAAATGCATGAGCAAATCTTCGGTTTCTTTTTTATGCGATTCTCTGTGTGCTTGTCTTCTTTCTAGTACCCTTTTACCATGTTTGACATCACGGGTAAAAACTATAACTTAGGTGTAGCTTTTATTTATTTTTGGATATACTTTCTCAGGCCAAAGCCTAATTAGCTTGACAGGTAGGGACTACAAAAACTGAAATTCACGTACAGTTCCAATATCAAACACTTCTTAGCCATTTCTTCATGTAGAAAATCAAATAAAGAGAAGCAAAAAAGTATTCGAGTCAAGATAAGTATAATTGCAACAAGAGCACCGATTAGGATTTGGCCTATTCTCCACCCAGAGAACCAGCTCCTTAAATTTAGCATCAGAGGGCTGCACAGGATTAAATTGCGTTGCCCACTGAGGTGCACTCAAAAAGCATTAATCTTTGTAAAATGCAGAAAAAGTTGATGAAGATTTCAAACACAACTGGGTCCAGCCAGCTCTGAGCCTTGCGATGTGCTCTTCGGTTTAAAGTTCATGAACCAGTTCCTTAATGTATATCTAATAGGAGGGGCATAAGCACTTACACACGTGT
The DNA here is from genome assembly GCA_022379115.2 of Bauhinia variegata. NCBI lineage: Eukaryota > Viridiplantae > Streptophyta > Magnoliopsida > Fabales > Fabaceae > Bauhinia > Bauhinia variegata. The sequence continues at coordinate 12,153,239 of CM039437.1, forward strand.
CTTAGGTCTATTGGGTTTTGAGCTCATGTATCCATACCTCAGGCATATATGGGGTATATGGAAGTACTTGCCTTTAAGCAATTGATCATCCCAATCTATTAGTACTGTTAAAAGGTCAAGCAATTCCAAAGTACCAACTGTGATTTAGAAGATTTAAGGGTACCTTTTCATTTTCCAGTACAGTATCTTAGTCATCACGGATACTAATTAATAATGGGCCAAGCAAACTTTTTTCCCTCATTAACTTGAGATGCCTAGCAAATCTAGGTTTATTAGATTTATCACTATGAAAATTTTTCCCTGTTGAAGTGACAGGCACACGCAGACAAAGCCCATTTTCAATTTGACCTATTAAAGGTTGCTATATATCACACCAGTCGCCATCAAGATAAGAAGAGATCGCCCATTATTAGTGTAGCAAACAGTAGTTGCAGATTTGAGATAAAAAGCTCAGAGAGGGTGGGTTCTATCTTGAAAATGGTTTGTATTTTGGATATGGAAAGTTACTACTATTCTGGGTGGCCTCTGAACACTAGTTGGCCTCAATGCAACGCTGCAAAAAGCAGCGAAACTCCCTTTTCAGTCCCAACACCGATTTTGCCTCATGTCTCTGACTCTAAATCTGCTCAGTTCTATGAGTTTCCTCCGTGGTCTTCGCCATTTGAAGGATCTGCGGAAGATAGAGCTGCATCTGCTTCCAAGAGTCATAGCCAAGCAGAGAAACGGCGCAGGGACAGGATCAATGCACAACTTGCAACTCTCAGAAAGCTGATTCCCAAATCTGATAAGGTAAACATTCTTTTTGACGTGCCTATTTTCACTGATGGCATAGTTAATTTGAATTATACTATAGGAAAAGCTTGTAGCTTGGGATTTTGTTTCTGGTGCCAAACAAGAGAATGGAATTTAGAAGGGACAGGGTAGCTTAGCTTAGATCACAAGGATTTCGATTCCATCTCCCCAATTTAGACTAAAGCATGTGAAATTTCGTGGTTTTGCAGATGGATAAGGCAGCCTTACTAGGCAGTGTGATAGATCATGTCAAAGATCTAAAGAGAAAAGCTATGGATATTGACAAAGCCTTAACAGTTCCCAGTGAAATTGATGAAGTAACAATAGACTATGACCCAGCTCAAGATGAAACTTGCACTAAAATAAGCAAATTTAAGGACAAAATCATCATCAAGGCTTCTGTTTGCTGTGATGATAGACCAGAATTGTTCTCTGAACTCATTCAAGTCCTCAAAGGCTCGAGACTTACCGCAGTAAAAGCCGATATAGCCAGTGTTGGCGGCAGAGTTAAAAGCATATTGGTGCTTTGCTCCAAGGATAGCGAAGAGGGTGTTTGCCTAAGCACTCTTAAACAGTCCCTTAAATCAGCCGTGAACAAAGTTGCTACTTCATCCATGGCATCAACTTGTGCCGCTAGAAGTAAAAGGCAGAGGTTCTTCTTGCCTGCCCATTATACGCAGTAATTTACAGCAAAATCTTTTTCTTGGGAGGGTTATTTCAGTAATTCCAAGTTATTGCCTTTACTAACTAGGCTTATTATACATATATAGTATAATATATTTGTTTTGTAATTTTTTTTCATGTTTAAATTATTAATATATTATTTCTTTTTTAACCCTTAAAATTAGTTGCAGTCGTGAAGTAAAAAAGTTGATATTTGTGCTCAATGATCAGCCCTCATCAGACAGGTTGTAGTGGTATATGTATCATCCTACATTTGACTCTAAAGGGTCACCAAATATTGGCACGTCCTCTCAAGTAGGTTTCATGGCCCTCAATGTTCATCTTTTCTATACAATCTAACAGAACAGCCAGGCAGATTTGAGATCCATAACCATTGTAACGTGACTAAATATAAACAGTAAAAGAAATTTTATTTTTGGAGTCGAGATTTCTGAATGCCCTCGTTGACTGAAAATAGACCATTCCTTAAATTAATTACACATGACAGGCAAACTCGTATATAGCAATGTAACTGCAATAACAACTTGCAGCTACCATTAATATTATATTATATTTACTAATTCGTTCCATTTAATCATCTAATTCCTCCACTAACAAAGTAACCGATGGATGGCCGTTACAGCTTTCTTCTCACCTACGCTCGTTTTGACTTTGAATAATTAGTTATCCTTACTTACCCTCAACCCACATCGACATTATATGCTAATTAATTAATTAATTCAAATAATACAACTCCTAACTGCCACTGTACCACACTCTCGACCGGAGAAGCCGTTATTTGGATCAGTTAGAAAAAGAGGGAAGTTATAACTACCCAACATCCCTCCATTTCTGTTTCTCTCTCCATAAACCCTCCATTCCCTCTCACCTGTAAACAGCCCACCTTCCCAAACTCCAAACCAAAACAGAAATTTTCGCATAAATATAAAAAAGTTAAGGAACAGAAACAAATTAACGCGTTGGAACCAGACCACCCAATAACATTGAGTTTCTCTGCCATTTCACAAACAGATGGATATCATGATCGGTTTGAGCTCTAACAGTGGCGGCGGTGATCGGGTCAAAGGGTCATGGAGTCCCCACGAGGATGCCACTCTGATAAAGCTGGTGGAGCAGCATGGCCCGCGCAATTGGTCCCTTATCAGCAGCGGCATCCCTGGCCGCTCCGGCAAGTCTTGCAGGCTCAGATGGTGTAATCAGCTCAGCCCCAACGTGCAGCATCGACCTTTTACACCCGCGGAGGACGATATCATCGTCCGGTCTCATGCCTTCCACGGCAACAAGTGGGCCACCATCGCACGCCTCTTGCCTGGGCGTACGGATAATGCTATTAAAAACCACTGGAACTCCACGCTTCGTCGCCGGCGAGTGGCGGCGGCGGGCGAGTTGCCATCGCCGTCTGCATCGTCAGAGTCCAACTCGATCTTACCTATGAAGAGGCTGGGGATAGATCCCCTCGTTACCTCTGATCAGTCGGGATTCGGACAGTCATTGAAGCGGCCATGTCTCCGGCCAGTTTCGCAGGAGAATAATATTTCCGATTATCAAAATGAGGAGAAGAGGTTGGAGGGATCTCCAGTGACTTCACTGACATTGTTGCCTCCGGGAGAGAGCGTAACAACGGAGGAAGCGGTGGCAGATGTGAACAAAGTGGAGGAAGAGAATGAGAGAGGGGGGAAGGAGGAGAGTTGCTTGCTGAGGATGATACAACGCATGATAGCAGCGGAGCTTAGGACTTACATTGATAACTTACCCCCTCAAGTTAGGCAAGCACTTAGGACCGGGTCGGGCCTTGACCCAGCTCTTCAAAAGTAATTTCAAACCCACTTGTTTTTTTTTTTTTTCTTTTCCAATGTTCGAGGTCATGACTCAAAACAAACAGAAAGAAGTTTTTTTTTTACAGAATTATATCATGTCCAGTGCCATGATATCATAAAAATACATGATTTGGATAGTATTGGTCTACGGACAAAATTTCTTTGTAATTGAGGGATTATGCTTAGGTCTCAAGTTAGTTTTTTTATTTAATTAAAGTGCTTATAGTCTGAGCAAACTTATACTAGGCGGCACACAGTTTAGATTGCTCACTGACTGAGTTTAGGAATTTAGTTATATGATGATCCATCTAGATTAAATGAATTATATAGGGGCTCGAGAATAATTAAACTTTTCTTTGTTCTTCTCTTGGTTTATTTCTGAAATCAAGAAGAAAAGATAAAAGGACCACTTTTGGTTATGCTACCAAGTGGCGGGCAATGAGACATAATTCCTACTTAAGGAGCAAACGTGGAACATCCATCAAAGATTTACTTATCGTTTGACACCATTCATTTGTTGAAGTGTTGCATATTTTATGATGTCTCGAGAGTATGATAATAATGGACAGATTTACTCATCTCTCTAATACTTGCAATAACATAATGGACAGATATACGTGGGCAGATCCATTTTTGAAGCTGCAACAATAGTCATTTACATATATAAGAGACAAGTCATCAATTCATGGCCATTTGGAACAGTCAAACAAATTGCTGACTCTGATTATGGAAAGTTACCATAACGAGTAAGAATCACTACTATGACAACATTGCTGTAAAAGATGGCACGTGGACTGGAGCTATGAATTTGGCCAAACAACCCTCCCGCTTTGATTGCTAAATGACATCAGTTCTCGAGAACGTGATTCTAATCGAAAAAGAAAATTGCATAATAACAATGCAGACCGTTTTCATCGTTGCAATTGAAGCTTCGGATTTAGGAAAAATTGGTTACTAAAGAAGAGCCAACTTTACCAATGGCCGAGAGTCTACCCTGCTAGCACTCCAATTCCCTACTTATAACAACTAAATACAAAAAGAAAAGCCAAAATGCAATATCAATTCCGTACAAAACTAAACTTGGGCACCCAAATTCAAAGCCATGTTAATCCCAATCAACCCAATTAGATTATGCGTATAAAGCATACCAATTTCCACAGCAAAAATATATAACCAGATGCTCAAATCTTAAAGCTTAAATAACATTACTTTAGGAAAATCAAGTTCCAAACATGCTAACTGAATATCAAAACACGAAAATAGAGACCAGTACCAATGTCTACTGGATTAACAACCAAAAAACTCAAAAAGAACATTCAGAATGTAACTACTTGGATCTCTGTCTCATCTTTCGGCGCTTCCTCTTCAATCTCCTCATACGCTTCTTCTTCCACTGCACAGCAAAAACACGACACGAGACAACACAACAAAATCATCAAATACACAATACTACAACGACAACACAATAGGAAAACAAAGAATGAACCGACAATCCATGGAACTTGCCTTGGCTCTCATGGTGCTCAGGTACTCAGAATCCTAGTCGTCCCAAGGAAGATGAAGCTGCGGTCCAGTCACAGAGAAAAGGATTGTGCAAGTAGACGTAGTTGCAAAGATATATAGACAAGAAACCCTAAAGAGTATTGGGGTAGTGGACCGTTCGGGTTGGACCCAGAAACCTAAGAAAGGTTCGCGTGTCTGCCTGTTGGGCCTTATAGCCCAGTAATGCTTGATTCCTTTTCAACCCATTAGGCCTGTGACATTATTACTTTAGGCCCAGGATCCAATAGCGTTGAGAAGAAACAATGGGAATCTTGTCTTGATATGAAGGGAAAAAGGGAAAACGTTATTGTCTCCTGATTCCTCTGCTTTTCCTTACTGTACAGCAAAGGATTACTTCTCTTTTTCACCTTTTCATGGCAGACTCTTTTGAAATTTGAAGCTTATATATATGCCGACTCAAAATTCATCAAGAATATGAAAAGTCATTTGAAATTTCATTTTGCGTGTTCATATAATGCAATAAAGTTGAAACAACTTGTGCCATGACATGACTTTTTTTTTTCTTGAAAACATAAATCAAGTAATAATACTGCATGCTAGCTCAATGGAAAGCCTCAAGAGTCACCATTTTTGACAATTAATCATCACAAGGTTTAAGTTCAAGTAGTCATAATTTCTTTCATTAAGCACGAGATGAACTATAATCACAACATCTTGACCTCGTCCCTAATCCATTTGAGGCTTCCCTTTCTCACAACAGTACTTTTTTATATCGCAATAAAAAGAATGATAATTAAAATAAGTATTTTGATTGATCTATTTGCTTTTCTACGATTCTTCCAAATTGTGATTGTGTAATGAATACGCACGTTTGGTTGAGATGATGTATCAAATCCTAGTCAAAAGGTCTGTCTTTTAAGTTGCTTCACGGAACTATCACATGCATGAGGCCCATAGGAAGAAGAAGAAGAAGAAGATGATGGGGATATCGCAATCAAACATTGTATGACCCACCAATGTCTCATTAAATCTGAGCAATGAATGCTGCCTGCGATTAAGGGCATCGCGTAGCCGAGTTCGTTATCCAGTAACACATTATCCAAACCAGCTTATATTATGGGCAAACTCCAATTGTTTTCTGCGAATACAGGTGTAAGAAAGCAACTCCAAACTTTGCCCATCGACGGAGATGTAACCATAATACCTGTACTGTACGGGAAATGCGACAACTTAGCTACCTTTTTTCGCTAACGAGAAGTTGCTTGAAGGGAAACTCTCGAAGCAAAAAAGGCAGCCCCTACTAATTAAACATATATCCACCTAATAAAAAGAAAGACCTTTTGTATACCCAATTAGAAAAGCTAAAATATCTTTCCAACTGGACTCCCAGCTTTAAGCTGACTAGGTCTATGCACAACCGTTCCTTTCAGGACTTCCATCAAACATGTGGCATTCGCTATGAATAACCACCTTTCTGGAAGTGATACCCCTTTCCCTTATTCCATCATCTAATTAAGGTGAGGATTAACTTAAAATATACCCAGAAAATTTAGCAGCACAGGCCCAGAGAGAAAAAAAGGGCGGGGAAGCAAACTTTGTCAAAAGTTCAATACTTAATAGATATATTTTTATATGAATTTCCCTACAGCCATTGAATCCACTTACATGACTCATATACAATAAGTAAATTATTAATAGAAATAAAAACAAAAGAGAGAACTAGAACTGGATGTTGATTCTGATGGGTGGTTCTGGAATCAAAATCCTTGGAAAAGCACAAGAATCGGGCTTCAGAGAAGCTCTGCAGAGTGGGCAACTAGAGTGATTTATAAGCCACTTATCAACGCACTCAGAATGAAAACTATGGTCACAACCAGGCAAAACCTTCAATTTGTCACCATCTTTGAACTCGCCGAGGCATATGCAGCACTCTGTATCCTCCAATGCGCAATTTGAATCCGACGGCGTTTGGTGCAAAATTATGGGCAATTTCTTAATGGAAGCAGGGTCCAGGCCCTGTGGTGTTGCTGGCGGCGCGTGGCGAGCGTCGCTAATGTCCAAGGTGGTGGGAAGGTGGTACTGGTAGCGGCAGACCCAGCGAGCGTAGAGGAAGAGAAGGGTGACAAGAAGGATAACGGATAAAAGGACAATGATGAAGAAGAGGGTTCGGCCCTTGATTTGCAAGTTCCGGTCATCGATTTCATTGTAGTGCCAATTGAATGCCTGAGAGTCTTGGCTCGACATGGTGTAGCTATTAGTTTTAGTCACAAGTGAAATTCAGATGAACCAATAATTCCGGCAGGTGGCTCGGGGAAGTGACGGCGGCGGATGAGCTATGAACACAGTTGCACTAGATGAAATGACGACAGTTACAGTTCAAGTGGTTTGTGTCCTGCTCCAGAGTCTGTACCCAGCTGCAACTAGTAAAGTAGTGGGTACTAGAAACAACGAGCTAACATGATTTATATAGTTAAGTTTTGGATTAAGTATACTCGCCGAAACAGCGCGTGCATCATCGTATTATTTACAATATCGATTTTCCAACGTCAGATTAGATTCTCCACAGCACACATCAGCGTCGTTAAAGACGATAACATAGTTTCAATTGAGTGTTCTTTTTATATTCCCATTTTGTTTTATCTTCTTCTAAATAATGATATTATCCTTAAAATTTTAATCACAGAACACTGTAATTTAAGGAGTACGGACACAGGGAAAAGCAGACAAGGTTAACTACTTAAGAAACTTTAAAGTTCTTACTTGTGAATAAAATATTTTTATTTTAAAGTTAAGATAAACTCCTATTAGATACATGTCTTAGTAAGAAATTATGTCTATACTTATAATTATCTATTAAAAGAGGCTATTCGTTATAAAAATTAAACATTACAAATCAAATAATTAAATTTTTGGACTAATCTTGTAAAGGGGATGAGATATGTCAAAATTTACATATTTTTCATTTTCCCATACTTTCAAGGTACATTGTCAATTCTATAGCTAGAGAGAGTTGAAGGATTCAGATCTCCACTCAAATTCAAACCTAATATACGTAAATATAGATAAGTTTTGTTCATTTGGTGCAAACTCTAACGAATATTAGGTGCCAACATTAATTGTTTTGCCACCTTTTGAGAGTTAACTAGCTAACTGCGAACCTGAAATTAATACCATGAATATTTCACTGTCCTAGATAGTTGCTAAGATGTAAATCAGTAAAAATATTTCACTGCAATATTAAGGACAAAAAAAAGGTTTAGAAAATTTAAAATTTTATTAACTAAAATAAGATAACTTATCCGAAAACCAATTCCATATAATCATCTTTATTTGGTAAAAGTATAGTTGCTGAAAACTTAATCGCTGATTACTATAATATTCAATTTGTAGCCTGCACGACAATTCTGCAGAATTAGTCTTAATCCTAAACACAATTAAACGCGTCAGTGAGCCACTGCCAATGAAATTACTGCCTCGCTCCCAACTGTTAATATCCAATTACCTTGTCTTAAATTTGATTTTAACTTTATCTAAATCTAAATTAAATCTTATAGGAGGCTGATTTAGTTTTAGATAAGATTAGGATGTTCAATGCTTAGCTTTCCACCTTGCCATTTTAAAATATCTATTATTGCAGACAACCATTTAATTGGACTGCAGAATTGTTTCCACTCTCCCCATTTTGTTGGATTGAATTGAATTTACTAAATTCAAAACACAGAAAGATTTACTATTTACCATTTACCGCCGTCCGGTTTGACCAGTTTTAAATTACAATAATGAAATGAAAATTTTATAAATGATTCGGAGAATTTTGAGCATATGGTTTAAGTTCTTTGGGTCCATTAGGAATCGGACTTATTCGGTGTTTAGAACCAAGGGGCTGGCTTATTGTACACATTTTTAATGGGTTATTTGCATTTTACTGTACTGCCAGCCAGATTTCCATCTTGATTCTCGCACGCAATCCCCGTACAAAGACTAATTTTAAAAAATATATTTTACCATTAATTATTTTCTTTTTATAACTCAAATTTAAGCACCAAAAATTCACAAGTATACACAACACAAAAAAGATGATAAACAACTTTAAGAGCGCCCTTGAAAGGATATAATTCCTATATATGTGAAGTATTACAACACGATAATTTCAACGTTATAAATACTACTTTATTGACTCAAACAACGAAAGGAAGAGAACTAATATCTTAAAAAGATCATTTAGATATTTTTTAGAGCCGCCTCAAAATTAATTTGAAAGGGAAAAAGAAAGACGGATGGGAAGAGTTTAGATTGAGATAGTCATTGGACAATCAAGTGATAAGAAGAATTTCGTTCAACTGTGGGACCCCCTTCTCTATTTGAAAGGACCATGTACGACAAGAATAATTTCAATTTATATAATGCTAAACGACATTTCACTGAAACTAGGATACTTTATGGGGTGTGTTTGATTAACTTTCCAATTCAAACAATTTAGGGTATTCCTTTACGCAGTCCCTCCTTTACCATCCGTCATTCTCTTTTTAATTATTTTTTTAAAATTTTAATAATACTCTTAATGACCCTGCCCCTTCTATATATTTCACTCCAATGTTTATGGAGAAACGTTTATTAATTACAATTACTTTTGCAAAGGTGTTGAAGATGATAACCGTGTGATGCTTGGGTTAAAAACACTTGTTCACAAGCGATTTGTAGAGTGCAAACGCCTATGTAGAGGCGTTGTGAGTCAACGCTTGTACACAAGCATTTGGGGAGATTTAACGCCTATGGAGAGACGCTTGGATGTCGGGGTAAGGAAGGAAGCAAGAGGAATTATTTCTGGTTGCAAGGGCATTATGGTCACTTCACGCGTTGGGGGTAGTGAATGGTAAAGTGGAGGGGTTGTAGAAGGTAATACCCAACAATTTATAATGGAACATGCATAGATGGATTCGACATCAAAAGAAACCTAGATAGATTCATGCTTTTAGAGAGCATGACATTTGCTAACATTCAAGGCCTAGCGATCCCCCATCTCAATTCTCCATGCTTCTATCATTCCATATATATAATAATAGATAATAATTGAACAACTTCCATCCACCAAAAAAAATATATATATATACATATATCTAATTTAAGATGCAATTTTTCAAACAAAAAAAAAAAAGAAATTCAAAAAAGCAAAACAACGGGATTTTGTATGTAGAAAACAGTCCGATATTTCGGCGTGAACAAATCATTATTGGGCTTTTTACGAAAAAATTTGGGCCCAGTCTAAAGACCAGAATCGAACGGGGCCTAATACTTGAAATTAAAACTACCCTCCTAAATTCCAAGCAGAAGTTTAAGGTATTGCTTCATGATAATGTGAGACCTCAATATTTTCATCTTTTTTGCTTAGATTAGGGCAGAAACGAAATTTTTCTCCAGACATACTCAAACAAGAACAAGATGTGAACAACATATCAAGTTTAACCCTCTTTAACACTGATAGTTCATAGTTAATCAACTTTCTTTTCTTTTATTTTTTTCCTTGAAAAACTACTTTCTACTAGGAGGTTTTGGTACTCCAAGAAAAATAAATAGTAAAATATTAAAATGAAAGAAATAATTAAACACACTTATGAATCGTATGTTCTAATTTGTTAAGATTTTCTATTTGCATGCATCTCAACTAGTTACCCAACTAATTGTACGGTTAAAATCTGTTTGTCCGGGCTATCTTTATTGTTGAGAAATAAAGAGAACTGATAATCTGCTATATAACTTACAATATTTATAGTGTTCGATGAAAATGTTCGCTAGATTGGTGGTACTGTGTTTTCCTTGTTACAAATTTCTAAGTGATACATTGCTTCCCCAGTCACCCAAATGTCATAGATATTAATACACCTGGTATGTTCAGACGATTGCAATTTATAATCAATTAACAAATTAATCAAATCATATAAATAATAGAATTTTTATTACGAGGATAAGTAATAAAAAGCAATCTACATGCATACTCGCAAATCTTCTTTGCTAATAACAGCAATAATCAATAATTAATCATTTGTCCAACAATATTTGTGAAATTTTACTTACCAGGAGTGGCATGAATCTTAGGGGGCGCATTAATACCCTGGAATTTGATCTCCAGGGTTAACCCATGATGGAATATAAACTTCGCTGTGATTAGGAAAATTAATGAATCATACCTGAGAAATGTCTCCTTCTCGACGCAAAAGAATTGAGCAGAGCTTGCCACACAGAATAAGATACCAACTTTCATGAGAGACTTATACGCCCATGCATTGTGATACCCAGTGATCACTTGAGCGTCTCCACTCGAGAAATACGTCCATTACCTGATGGAGATTTCAACGTTATTGATATTATAGTACTAATTCATTGTCAAAAGCACCTTTAAATTTTCTTCCCAACAAAATCCATAACTAGTACTTTGTCCCTTCAGTCTACTGGACCAAACTGCCCTCAAATCCAGAGTTTGGATTCGACAACCCCGAAGGTTCTAATTAGACTGAGCTTCTGCCGCTCCCAATTTAATTATTAGAAATCAAAGAAGAAAGGATCGCTATAGTCCCACAGACTAGTTGGATACTCTTCCTCATTTGTCAACAATGGCCACGTGAGTGGAGATCCCGGTGCAGCAGCCGCCGCCGCCACCGACGGATCCAGTGCTGCCGGAGCAAGAATAGCACTCTGCGAACATGACAAGCTTGCATCCACAGAACCCACCAAAGAGCTCATCTCATCGGACATGCAATTCCCATGATTTTGCTGTTGGTCGGAAACGTAATGATTTTGTTGCTGTTGCAGCTGTTGATGATGACTATTGTGGTTCTGATACGAGGTTGTTCCGCTGGTGTCAAGAATAATATTACCTTGCCCTTGTACTACACTTTTCCGATTAGAATCTGGAGATTGATAGTACGGTTGGTGTACTTGCACCACTTGTTGAACATGATGATGGTGTTGTACTATGTTGATGTTATTAATAGGGCACACCACGGGTGCGGTGTTGATGCTCCCGCCGCCGCTAGGGTTATAATTGTAAAAACTGCAGGGCACAACCCTCGACGATGGCAAAGCCGCTGAGAGAGGGTAGGCGGCGGACGATGAGGAAGAGAAGGTGAAACCAAAACCAGAGGGACGAGGAAGCAAGGGTCGAAGGGTTTGCGTAGAGGAAGAAGAAGAGCTACGCGAATTGTTGGAGGAGGAACCGGAAGGTTGAAGGTTAAGCTGAGCCCTAGAGCCGTAGAGGATGATGGCGGCGCGGTCGTAGGCTTTGGCGGCGTCCTCGGCTGTGGCGAAAGTGCCAAGCCACTTGCGGGTTCGCTTGCGTGGCTCTCGGATCTCGGCGACCCATTTGCCCCAGCTTCGTTGTCTCACGCCACGGTATCTAAATTTGTTGTTGTCAGGACCACCTTTACCCTTGCCTTTGCGGTTGTTGCTGTTGCTGTTACTGTTGTTACTGCTGCTGCTGTTAGATGTTTCACAGGGAGTGGTGGTGGAAGCGGTGGTGGTGGTTTCTTGGGGCGGGTGAGAAGGTGGGGTTGACGATACGTCGTCGTTCATTAGGTGCGAGAGCTAGTTAGCTTTAAAGGTCGAAGACCGAAGAGAAAGAAATATGGATGAGTAGAGGAAGACCAGTAGATAGGGACCTCGTTCAGTGTTATGGATTAGTGGAAAGAGAGGGGTTTGAATGTCATCTCTGTAAATGGTGGGATAGGGCGGTGGTCATATGAAATATTATTGGAATTTATATGTCAAGTGTAGAGACATAGAAAGAGAAAGAAGACTGCAAGGCCGTTGCCGTGCAGCGAAGAAACACAACAGAGCTGAACAGGTGCACACACATTGGTTTTGGAATTTGGAATCATCACATCGATCCCTACATGGTTTTTTTTTTTTTTTTCTTTGACCTTTTTCAGTCAGATTTCTTGCGACTTCACTTTGGGAAAAATACCCTGGTAATTGAGTGATCAACACGACTACCACCTAAATATGAACACAACAACATGACCTTCAAAAAGGGTGCGCATACACTACATCTTTTCTTAACACCTATATTTTTATCTTTTTTAATTCCTTTTTCTTCTTACAAATTTCTCCGAAAGGTGTATGAGTTACACACATTTTTAACATCAATCATAACATGAATGTATGATTAATTAGGTATTTGCTAAAATTGTTTCTTATTAAGATGCATCTGGTCAATATTTCTTATACAAAAAGTACGTAGAGGATATATATATATATATATATATATATATATATATATATATGAAGTTTTCTTCGATTTACTTGGCTGCATCTGTGTTGGTGCCATGATTATGGACCTTTAGCTCCATGGCACATCTGAACTAATTCTCTCTGAGTATCTTGGTAAAAATCACCTCGTGTTAGAGAACTATACGAATTAAAAGATTTGTTTTCGTAATATTAGCTATGTTCATAAATTGTGGATCATTTAAAATTATTATGACTTAGACAAGATTCACCTGGCAAACAGAATTAGACTACTGGTACGTAGATTACGTACTTTCTAAGGAGTAGTTATTAGTTAATCTAGTTTTTTGGGTTGCACGGTAGTTTGGAGCTTCTTCAGTACATTGACAATTAATCTTGTATTCCAAATTATATTATATACTGTGTAATACTACATTAACAAAATAGAACACCTGTGACAATATGCGACAACAAAAATTGATTTTACAAGGGTGTCCATATATATATATATACATAGCTGCTGGCTCAAACAGACACAGTGTGCAGAGTAATGCAAAATACAGAGTCGCAAAAATGAAAAAACCAATACAATGTGCAATTGCTATGCGAGCAACGGATGAAGATGTGATGAAATTAAATTCCATGCTAACACCAATAATGGTTCGTGATAGAATTCTTCTATCGTCCACACATTTCCTTTTATTTATTTATTTATTTATCTTTTCTTTGTGTGTGCTCCAATATTATTACTTCACATATATATTCTGCACATAGAATCGTGTAAATACGTGGCCGTTGCATGCAAGGGAAGAATCTGCCACGTGCCGAATCCATCGATACGATGCGCAGAATAAAGCTAGGGCTAGCTTTAATTTGAAGTTCAATGATAAACCTTATTGGAAGTTTTAAGTTTTCACAGTGGAAAAAACTTTAAATTATTGCACCGAAATATTTTATTCATCGATCATAAACATATAATAATTAAGTTTTTAATTAAAAAATTGAAACATTAATTACATTTTAAATCAAATTGATCATATAGTATAATATTTATATCGAGGTTGTGAAGGAAGAAGGTAGAGAGAAGAAAGGCTCTTGACGGAGTAGCTTGCATGTGGAATGTCAGGAGAGCACCACCTTGGAACTCATCACTATTCCAACAGTGATAGCAGCCACTTATTGATTTGGCGAATCAATTAATTCAGAGCATGAGAGATAATTGTAACATAAATAATAATTATTTTATTATTCCATGAGCAGTGGCAGAAGGAGAAGCAATTTCTGACATGTGATCCCTGCCTTCACAATTATATCTGGATTCAACAGTGCTTTTGGTGGGCCTTTATGGGTCACCAATAACTCAACCAATATAGCAGCCCAATTTACCCTTAAAAAGCCCACGAGAAGTTGTACCAGATTGATCCACCAGATTACTATGCCACGTGGACGCGCAATGCAATTCGGGTGAGGTATTTTAATCAATGTAAATTATTTTGTGGGAACAAATTGAAGGTGGGTAACCTTCGATCTACCTTCCTAGTTGATTAATTAATCCACATTCCAATCTATCTATCCAACTAGAGGCATATTTTGTCCTTTTCTGGGGGGCCTAAGTGTAATTATGCAACTACATAAAATGCTCCAAAATATTCAGATTCTTGTCCACCCTGCCTCCTCATCTTAAACACCTGCCTACAATTTTGGCCATGTAGGGAAATTCCTTTTAAGTTAATACTTAAGACACAAGAAAATGTTGTATTTATATAAAATTATGCGATTGTCCTATGCTGAATAAATTGAGTCTACAGAGTTGACAAATAGGTTTCAAGTAAACTCAAAATAATATTTACAGTTAATAGAATATTGATATCAGCAATCAAAGTTACGTTGTTGAACCCAACAAATTAGAGGCAAAACCTCGGAGATGCACATGAAAATGTCGAATTTTGATAAAATGAAATTGGGAATGGTATGATATCGTTGTTGGTGTGCTAATATATCTGTGTCAATTCTACCCATATCACGAAGGCGGTCTTGTTTTACACTTAAAAGTCAATTATTCTCCAGGACAAAACGTTCATATCAGGATCACAGTTCCCATGCATTGATTCTTCTTATATATAATTAATTAATGATTGAAATTGGTTGGGAAAAAGGATGATTAATGATTCTTGATTCCATTATGAGTAGTAGATAATATAATTTTAGACGTCCGTCCATCCATCCATCTAGTTCTGGATATAGATATCTACCCTAACCTATCCTGTCTTTGAACTCCATCTTGCTTTCTTCTCTTATTGTGAAAAGACGTGATATATAGATATCCAACACGATTAAGTTAAAACCCAAACAAGATTTTGATCCCTTTTGTGCTACACACCTAACCCGAGCCCTTTTTCTTAATCTTAATCACTTTAACTCTAAACTTTTTTATCGTGATGCACATCATCTCCAACTTGGACCACCCTTTTAGATTTAGAGGTGTCCTCGTTTGACCTATTGGCTACGCTCCATGACCCCAAAGATTCTCTTTTGTGTTTCCGTAGGCATACCTGTCCTCCTTGAAACACAAAAACAATTTGGATCTATCCATGCACATCCTGTAAATAGTACTAGCTATTAATTAAAGTCACATCACAATCTATATATACATGTACAAAAAATTGTTTCAGTTTTGAGGTAAAAGACACACGAGCAGATTATTAATAAGATTAATTTGAACCAAGAAAACATTTTCATCAATTGTATGTATGTGTCTGTGTCTCTAGCTGCAGGAGAATTAATTGGGCGGTTGGTAGGTCTGGGAATTGACAAGAACAGGGCATCTACAGTTTTGTCATCGTCAGTGAGTGAGTGTCATGCGGAAATGCCTTGCCCTCCTGCTGCATAGTGCAATTTGCATGCGCATCACTCTCCTAACCACTATTCCATATATTTCCATTGCCGGCCACCACGTATCTGTGACTCTCTCTGCCCCTGCACTTGCAGTACAGTACAGTGTTGTCTTCAATTACATTTACCATACCTACGCTGCTGCACCATTCATTCCCTTGATCTGGGTTCTCTTCAACAACTCGCGACAAAGATTTAAACTTGTCACGTTGACTATATTGTAAGTTTCCTATGAGTTTCAACATCTTAGAATATATATATTATTCATAGGTGATGAAACGAAGAAACTAGAACATTGCAACGTTGATGAGTTGGACAAGAAAATTCAACACACAGATATTTTCTTCTTCTGTCACTGGTACTTGAGAGGAAGGAACCCAACCCATTTACTGATCATATAAATTCAGGTACTCAATTGTAAATAACTTATTCTGTCATTTCAATAATCTGAATTCTTAAAAGAGATATTGGAAAAGGTACTTTGAAATAAATCTACTGCCGATTCTTAGTGTACACCATTTAAGAATAGCTTCCAGACTCGATTGGCACAAGCAAATGGAAGATTTGCCATTTTTTTTAACCCATTCAGCTTTGCTTTATATGCTAATCCGAAAAGACGTCTTCTATTATATGTTAAGCTGATTACAACATATAGTTTCCTTAAAGTATAAGATGCCGTTTGAACACTTAAAAATCAATTTAATTACTATATATTTGTACAAATAGGAAATTTGGAATTTGAAACTTTAATAGAATAAGCTCTAGAACGCGCAACGTAGCTATACCATTATTTTGGAGACGATGATATCCCATCTGCTTACTCGTGCCACAAATTTGGGCGACAATATTCCTAAAAAACCGACACCATCACCACTCACTCAGTATGTGATGCGACATTCTATATCAACACCGTATTAGATAATTAGACATAGATTACAACCCTATCTTGTCTTTTTCCGAATTCATCAAAATTAAAAAAAGACCTTCGCAAGACACAAAAATTCTAGTTTTAGTTGACCCTCCGTAGAAAATGATGAAAGGAAAGATATGTATTAGATGATAATAGTAAGAAATGGATTAGGCATTTTTTTTGGTTGTAAAAAAGTAGAATTCATGTTGGTGGAGACACGTCATATCAAAACTCGAGTAGCTACCTGGTCGTCATTTTGGCCTTTTACATTCATGCCACATGCACCGTATTGCAAAATGCATAATGGCATATTGGAATCCTCAGAATATCTCAAAAGAAAGACGATAGAAGATATATATTCAAGATTGAAGATAAAGATAGAAAGCATGCATGCATCCCAAGTCCCCACCCCAAATGTGTGGACCGGATTCGTGACACACGAGACCATGGCATTGCTTTTAACCTCTTCTTTATTTACTTTTAACAGTTTACTGGATGAGTCAATGATTCTTGAAAGATAGTTATAACACTAGTACTAGTACGAGGGACATGAACTACCCTGTTGACGGGTAGTAAGCGTCCACGTTGATCGACTAGGCTCTCTCAAACAAAGCAGAATTTGAATTTGTGCAAATGGAGATGAGGTCGTAAGATGAGTGTGAATTTCACCAAAGCCAACAGACGGGCAGCAAAGGCCAGCCCAGCTGTGTTTTACTATTTTTGTTTTGATATTCATTTTTCTTTTCCATAAAGCGATTCCCGGAGAATCTTGGCACAAATCTTTCACAGTTAGACACACAAAAGATACACGTGGGGCCCTCTCCCCTAAACTAAACAAATACCACCAATTTTTAGTTTCCCTTGCTCACTCATTGCATCCAACCTCTTGCTTCCATCCCCGCTCTACCCCTACTTTCCCCTCTTAAAACAAAACCTCTTCATACTTTCCGCCCATAAAAGCTTATTTTCTCTTTTCAATCCCTCTCCTTTCTTTCCCACATTCAAATCCATCCACAAACTGAAATTGCCATGGGAAGCTCTGTGCGTGTCAAAGAAGCTGTGATTGTGACCCCTTCTGAGCCAACCCCAGCTCGCGTCCTCGCTCTCTCTTCTCTGGATTCCCAGCTCTTCCTTCGCTTCACTATAGAGTACCTCTTCGTCTACGAGCCGTGCCCCTTCTTAGACCAGGGTGCCACCGCCGCTTGTTTGAAAGCAGCGTTAGCCAGAGCCTTAGTTCCATATTACCCATTTGCTGGCAGGGTCAGGTCTAGACCCGATGGCTCGTGCCTTGAAGTCCTCTGTCGAGCACAGGGTGCGCTTTTCGTCGAGGCCTTTTCTGATCATTACGCGATCAACGACTTTGGCAGGGCACCAAAAACTGTCACCCACTGGAGAAAACTCTTATCTCTCTGCGTGCCTGACGTTCTCAATGGCTCTCCGCCACTGGTGATTCAGCTCACATGGCTTAGAGACGGCGCCGCGGCGCTCGGCGTTGGGATCAACCATTGCATTTGCGATGGTATCGGCAGCGCCGAGTTTCTCAATTATTTTGCCGGCTTAGCTTCCGGCACCGATTTCAAACCAAAACCCGTTTGGGAACGTCACCTTCTCAATCCATCGCCGATGAAACACAATCGGGCTAGCTCAACCGTCCTCCCCGAGTTCAGCAGAGTCCCTGATCTCTGTAGATTCATGAGTCGCGTATGCAATGACCTTAAGCCCACCTCCATTACCTTCGATAAAATACGCCTCAACGAGCTCAAGAATCTAGCTAGTTTGACGAGTGGACCCAGTGAGTTGTCATCCTCGTCGTACACGTCATTCGAAGTGCTCGCTGGTCACGTGTGGAGGAGCTGGGCAAGAGCGTTGGGCTTCCCTTCAAATCAAATTCTGAAGTTGCTGTTCAGCGTCAACATACGGAACCGGGTCAAACCGGGCATACCCGACGGGTACTACGGAAATGCTTTCGTGCTGGGATGCGCCCAGACGAGCACGAAGGAGTTGACAGAGAAGGGTCTCGGGTATGCGACGGGTTTGGTTAAGAGGGCGAAAGAGAGAGCGAATAGTGAACACGTGACAAGGGTGATTGATTCAGTGTCGGAGTCGATGGCGTGTCCTGACTCAGTGGGGGTTCTGATAGTGTCGCAGTGGTCAAGACTGGGGCTAGAAAGTGTTGACTTTGGGATGGGGAAGCCCCTGCAGGTGGGGCCTGTTTGCTGCGATAGGTACTGTTTATTTTTGCCAGTGAAGGGCGAGAGGGAGGCGGCGAAGGTGATGGTGGCAGTCCCCACAGGTGCCGTTGACAAATACCACTATTTACTTTCAGCATAACAGGCAGCACCACTCAAACTCAAACTGAACAACAAGCTGACACTTAACTCTAGTAACTAGTTTTTATTTTTATTTTTTTTTTTAAATCTTCTATTTTGATTTCAGGACACCACAGAAATTTTATTTCAATTCTGATTCCCAGTTTAATTTCTTTAACGGTGAATAATATAATTTTATCGGTGAAATAGGATTTATCTTAATAGTAATGTTTGTTGATTTTTATATCTTAAGATGAAACTTTATTTTTTCGCTACTTACTTTAATTTATAGACGTAATTTTATAAAGGCTATATACAAGTGATAATTTCTTACAAATTGTCTGGTTCTTTAATTTAGATAATACAATAGATAGACTATGCAATAAAAATAATCTCAAATTATTCATATATATACGGAAGAAATATGATGAAGAATTTTTGTTAATAGTAAAGAATTTTAAATCTTGGACAATCTTCACGATATATATTTAAAAACAAGGAAAAAAAAGGAACATGATGCATGCACATGATCAAGTATGCACATCCCTTTGACTTGTACATAATCATTTCTAAATTTTTTTGGTAAAAATAATAATTGACTGTTTTTTAATGTGAATAAATAATTGACTCTTTAACTTAACAATAATTGCGAGAACAATGATTAATTGAATAAAAATGGTAATCGGAATGCAATGGGTGATCCAATTATTCTTCTATTATGTTTATAATTCCAAGTGAATAGATTAGACTAAAATGTTGTAGCAGATGCTTTAAGATAAGATTTGCGAGGATTCTTCAAATATAAAATTAAAGTCGTAATTAGAAATTGGAGCACATAAGCTTGAATTGACATTTGATCTATTGAAAATGCAAGATTCTACTCTGTCCAAGCCCTTAACTCAACAAGGGCATTTTGATTGGGCCTTACTGGGCCAAAGTTTTCGCCGAGCCACCATAACTGTTTTGAGAAGCTCTCGTCTTGCCCTCCAACAAGATACAACTGCTGTATCAATATGCTGCCGAGCCTCCTTCAATAATGACCTAAATACAATCAAGCACACTTACCATGGAGATATCTTACTTGAGTTTGACTAACCACTGTTTGGTTAAACAAATGCCAAGAAATCAAAGTTATAAAGCCTATTCATTTTCACTATTTTTTCTTAACTGAAAAAAGGGGAAGGTAGGTTCAAGGTTTAAGGGAATGCAATAAATACTTCTTTTTGTCTTACATCACTGTACCAAACTCATTTTTCTGTTACTCGTTATTTTTCAACTTCAATTAAGTTTTTGCTTCTAATTTACTTGTTTGGTTCTCTCTCCCTATTTCCTATGGAAGGAAGGAAGGAATTGAGGCTATTAACAAAGAGAAATATACGTGGCTATATTGTTGAAGGAACGTGCCATTTTGTGTCTGCAGGTGGCGGCGATATTCTTCCAGATATTACAAACTTTTTGACACCTAAGCCAAAAACTGTTTTCATATGCTTTTTAGCAGTGTCGGCACAAGTCTATGGGATTAGGACCATTCTTTCTAGAGGAATTAATTCAACAACCCATTCTTGAAACACTCTTTAATGATTCTATAAAATTGTTTAACAATTTTTTTTTTTACTTAAGAGTTCAAATCACTTTATAAGGTAATTTTAACTTTAAACGACTTATAAGTGAGTTTTTTTTTATGTTGTATTTTTAATTATTTGATGCGGTGTTTATTTTGTTAATTTTAAAAAATAAAATAATAATAATATTTGATTTGATATTATATATATATTTTTAAATTCTGTTTTATTGAGTTAGATCAAAATTTTAATTTTTTATTTTTATGATCAAAGCTTGAAATTATTAATTTTTTTAAATATATTTATAACTTTTAAACTTTGTTCGTAATCACCTTACTTGAATAAAGAATTTATTAAAACAACTCTAAAAAATTGTTTAGAGCTCAAACAATAAATTTTTTTTTATTAAACAAATTTATTAAATTATTTTATAAAAAGTATTTTAAAAATAAAAGTGGCTTAATTAAAAAGAAAGTGTCTTAATTAAATTTCAGTATAATTTAATAAACAATTTTTTTTATTTTTTTAAAGAAAAGACTTGTCCTCCCACCGCCCAAGGTATGAATAAGTTTACACAAGAATTTTTACTTTTAGTGGCCTCTACTTCATGGATGGAATATGGTATGCATGGCATGGGCTGAAACTTCCATTCAATGAACGGAACATTGATTAATTGAATTTTTACATTTAGTGGCCTCTACTTCACGGTCACAATTCCGTCGTTTCCTAGGTTTTTACAACGAATCGTCGACCAAACACAACACTGCAGACGCATAAACGACATGCGTAGTTCAAAGTCGTAACGTGTGCAAAAGTCGTTCCGTCTAACCCCCTTACGGGAGGTGACGTCACCGCCGGTCACAATGCACGGCCAAGGGCAATTGCCCTGGAGAGGGGTCCGAATCCGATGCTTCGCTTCCCATCCCATCCCTTCCGTGCGCCCACTGCTCCGTTCTTATCCAATTCCGATTCCTACATCATTCATCTCCTCCGGCGTACCCTTTCCATTTTCTAACCTAACTCAGCACCCTTTCAGACTAACTCGGATTCCTCCATGACCCGCCCGAGTCCAAGTTCAAACCCGCGCACCGCGAATCGGAGCGCTGGCCGCGAGGACTGTTGGAGCGAGGGTGCTACTGAGATTTTGATCGAAGCATGGGGCGACCGTTATATCCAGCTCAACCGTGGTAATCTCCGTCAGAAGGATTGGAAGGAAGTCGCCGACGCCGTCAACGCCCGTGAAGACGGCATCAAGCCTCACAAGACGGATATTCAGTGTAAGAACCGGATCGATACCCTGAAGAAGAAATACAAGGTCGAGAAGTCGAAGTCGCCGCCGTCTAAATGGGTTTTCTACCACCGCCTTGAGTCTCTGATCGGCTCTAAGGCCGTTGCTGACAAGAAGCTCGCCACCGTTACTTTAACCGTCAAATCGTCCAAGGCGAAATCCAACCCCAGTCCGATTTGGAGCTCTGCTCCTACGCTATATTCGGGTGGGTCTTCCAGGCTGGATTCGGGTGGTTGGTCCATGGAGAGTTCACTGGGTAATGACGATGACGACGAGGATACGGGGTTTGATGAGCGAGCAGTGGGTAAGCAAAGGTTTGAGACGGTGGATTTTTCTGAGGGAGCTGCATTCAGGGAATTGGCGAGGGCGATTCTCAAGTTTGGGGAGATTTACGAGAGGATCGAAAGCTCCAAACAGCAGCAAATGATGGAATTGGAGAAGCAACGAATGGAGTTTACTAAGGATCTCGAATTTCAAAGAATGAATATGTTGATGGATACTCAATTAGAGCTCGAGAGAATGAAGCGGCCAAAGTATGGCAATACCTCAGGTTAGTCCACCATTTGTTTTTCCTCCATTACTCTAGGCATTTAACGTTGTTATTGTCGAATCACTTCGAAATCAATCAAAGCAAATCACATATTGTTGAAGGCAATTCAATTCCTTTGCTGATTACTTGCTCAATTTGTGTTTTTAGCTTAACATTGTAAGGTGAAGGCATGTGGTTGATCATGGGAACCTCTAGGAAATGGGAAAAATTTTGTGTTCGTTTCACCAATGCCTGTGCTTGAGAATAAATGAACTTTTTGCTCTTTTTAATGGTCAAATCAATTGTATTTTTCATTGGATGGTAATGATACTTCTTTTCACTTCTATGAGAGTCTGATATTTGGAAGTTTTGTGTCACATAGTAAGTATTGCCCTGTTTCTACAAATGTTAAGAATGAGGTAACATTCCAAGCTAGTCTATGCATGAGGCATTTCAGTATCTTGTTTACTAGTTAGGCTGTAAACTCATTGTGTATCGACTCTATGTAAGTTTTCTTGTCATGGTCTTTGTTGCTCCACAAAAATACTCAAGTGCAACATTAGAGATACACTCGCAAACTATTCTTAGTTATCCATTGTGTGGGCTGTGAATCTGATATTCTTTGTTTGCATTCTCTTTTGTCAATTTGTGGCCGTGTTCTCCTTTGGACCTTTTCATTTCTTCCATTTCTGAGAATGAACAAATGGTGCACTGTAACGATATTAGGTCGTTCACGTTGTTTCCTGATACTTTCAACTTTCATAGACTCAACTAATGTCGCAAGCTTAATCAACCATGAGTTTGGGGTCAAAATGGCTTCGAACTCCGAGCCAAATTGACTATAGGTGGATTGTTGTAATTATTTGACCAGCAAAATTGAGCTGGCTTTGTGAATCTCGGTTTAAGGTCGCATCATACTACAGCTCCATCTTGAAAGCCCATATAATCAATATCTGAGGTGTTCAATGTAATATTTACTCGTTCTTAGTATACTTATTGAAGAACTTAACAACACGCCACCTTTAAAATGATTCATTCTCATGGGACAACCTACTGTATCCCAGCGTCCCCATCGTCCAGCCGTGAAATAAGACAAAGTTGTATAATAATGGAAGAGGGTGGCTCGGGCTCTGCTTTGTTTTTCTCTTGGCTATTTCGTAGTTTGATCACCGTTATCTTGCAATACATTGTTAATATTGCTATGCTGTTTAAGCTACTTTCTCACATGAATTATTCTTTTCTTGAATACAGAGAAGAATACATGATATGAGCAATGAACTTTCCATTGTCAAAAGCGTGCAGAAGTTTGGCAACCTCCACTTTTCATGAAAGCCAGTGTTCGATCTGACTTTAGAAATGATGTCCTCCTTGACATTTGGCCATAGTTTCAATTTCAAAGATTTTGAAGCCTAAGTGCTCGTACTGCATATTTATTGTTGTATCGTTTTGTTCCTTCATTGTTCTCTTCTCTTTTTTAGGTTCTTGATCTCTTGAGCCTCAACATATTTTCTTGTAATTTAATGGTACTTAGCTGTAATGTATCGCGACCAGTTGTATCCATTCTGTGATTGTATAATGTATATTCGCTGTATTGACTAATGATGTTAGATGAAGTGTTTTATGAAAACAGTATTGGGCAATGAATTAAATATGCATTTACAATTTGATAAAATCGTTAGTCAAGACCAATAGCCTTTGCGGTGGAATCAATTATTGGATGGGAATTCAAACGTTATACACCCTCAACGGTGTTTTTGGAAGGTGGCAACTTTTGGTGGAGGGGAGATGATTGATTAGGCACATTTTGTTGGCATTGAAATGTGCTACATACCACAAAAGGAACTGTTTAACTTTCTGGTCCAAGAGTTAAGTCTTGGATTCCCATTACAGCTAAAAGCTTAATATCCATTGTGTGGGGCTTGGGACTACTTGGTGAAATCATAATAGGGGCTCCTTATTGCATTAAAACAGTACGGTTCAGACCCACACCCACTGTCTTGGGCAGCCAGCAATCGTTCAAAGGATAAACAAGAAACAACTTAATGTGTTGTTGCTTTCACTGTACTTTATTGTGTCTCTCACTTGTTGGCAATGGCAAACAATGCCCACGCTCCTCTGGTCTCCATTTACATTGATGATCACTCATCCTACAACCTCGCGTCTATTTCAAATTCTGATTTTATTTTTCGATGCTTTTCAAGGTCGTGTATTAACTAAACATAAATAGGTCGGAGATCGGAATTCGGAGAAAAGGAAAAACAGACTGATCAAACTAGATTTCAGTGTCGCAGGACAAGTTTAAGGCAAGAGAAGCAGCACAGTGAAAATCCTATTAGAAATTAGAAAAATGATACTAAAAGGGCCAAGACGGGCACCCATCATTTTCCAGCACCTCCCTAGTTCCCAAACATTAACATACTCAACGAACGTACCTGTTTCCATTTCAGACCAAGTTACTTTATTTATAAGCATAGAACATAATCCCTGTTTTCGACTAAGAACAAATACAACAACAGGGAGATGAGATGATCGATAACAATCAAAATATATATGGGATTTGAATAAAATCATCCATCGTTTCACTTCGGCTCAATAATTGAGATGGAGAAGAAGAACTGAGGTAGAAGCTATCATTGAAATCACTGCAAGTGGAGAAGTCCGGGAAAGGAGCCAAGCTAACATGGGAATTCAAGATATCAGCAGGAGAAGGGATGGTAGCAGAAGCAGTAGCAGTCGTATAGCGAGCAAGACGAGCTTTTGCAATGGCCAAGTCATGTTGAAGCTCCACCATCTTCCTCTGCAACAAAGCAATGGCACCAATGCATCCATAAACCGGGTCTCTAAGCCTTGCCTCAGCCTCGTACGCCAGCGAATTCACCGTGTCCTCTCTCTGTTCCTCTGGAACTTCTACAAGGATCTTGCTCACATTGCTGGCTCCAAACACCTTGTGAACTTTGGCAAATTTCTTGCACTCATCAGAGCGAAAGTAAGGTGCAAATATGCAATTGGGAATGCATCTTCTCTTCAAGAACTTGCAGGCTGCACAGGAAGAGCTTGAACGGGGCTCGTAGCCCTTCATGGCTTTCATTCACATCTATTCTCTATCTCTTCACTGGTCTCGTGTCTCCCTATTTAAGGGAATCAGGATGTCATGGCCTACTAGCTCACCTGGTTACAGCGTCGGCTACTTCAAGGTCTCATGTTGGACACCTGCGTGGCCCACCATTGTCCTTTCTACTGCAATTTACGGTTCATATCATAATGGTTGGTTTTGATAAATTGACAATTTTGATTTTCTGGGTATCTGAAATTTCTCATCTTTTTTACGATTCATTAAATTTGGGTGTGCAAAAGGGGGGGTCCAAATAATTGAAAGGTATGGACAGAGGGTTCATGTGTTGGTAGTTTTCAAGTCAGATATGATAGTTCATGAATAAAGATGAGGGATATTTTGATTGATTAGAGAAAAGAAATTTATCCCCCTTGCTGCCGGAGAGATGGTTTCAACAAGAAAACCAATGAGATCAAAATGAGTACTTTTAATAGTAGCATCGGAATCTTCAGTACACCATAGTGGAGCCAAAAATAAAGCAATGGAATAGGGCACATTTACTTTGATTGTGCTGCACTATATCTTACATCATTGCCTTCTTGATCCATTTTTAATCAAATAGTTACTAACAGACTAGTATTATTTTTTCTTTTGTAACAAAGAGAAAATTTGATACCAAACTTTTTAAATATTATTTAAACCTTTTGTGGTTTTTTTTTTCTTATACACATCCTCTTATCTTTTTATTGAAGAACAAACTTATTGGACCACCATAGAACTTTAAATATAAGTACCTTTTTAAATAACTTAGGTGTTTCTCCAATTCTAGTAGCTTTCTAGCTAGTAACTGGATTGGAAATTTAAGATGAAGCAAATATGTAGAGGGTCAAATTTAACCATATATATCTACCTAACATGGATATGTCCTGTCCCTATGGTGGGGCAGGCTATTTATTTTATAATATTTTGTTTGTTTGGCCTCAAATAATCTTTGTTCAAGTATATTGTCTAAGATTTCTTATCATGAATCACTTTCCTTCCATATATATGCTAAACCTTGTATTTAAAGTGAAATTAAGAGTTATATCATGTAAGAAATAAATAGGTTCTCTTTCCTTAAATAGTGACGACAATAGATTTTTCTTTTTATTGAATTATTACTGTAGATTCAGATATTGATTGGAAATAGAACTGATTTGGTATAAAATTCTTTTGCCTTAAAAGTGAAAATGTCTTTAATTTTTTTTTTTAAAAATTGAAGATAAATAATAAAACTGCTACTATTGCATGCGTTAATGATACGAACTTCTACCTTTGAATTTAGGTTTTGGAGGTACTTACTTTTAGTACATTAGTACTAAAGTGAAGTACTATATATTAAGAATGAATTTATGGGCACTGGAAAAAACTGAACCTGATTCTGATATTAGGTTTGGGAATAAACAAAACTAAAAGCTTAATTAGGTGACATGGGCAAGTACATCCACAAACTTTTAGAAGGGAAAAAGAAAAAGGTAAACATTAAAATTTTAGAGAAATGAGATTAATCGTGTGTTTAAGATTTGGAGAAACAATAAATAAGTATAATTATAAAATTTTAAATTTAAGAGGTTTTGAAACTTATACTACTTTTATTAAACTATTATATTTTTGGTAAGATTCTTCATTCTTTAACCCACTAATGTTTTAAACTGTAAAAGTGTGGAGAATGCATAAAATAAGCATGAAAGAATAAATCTCAAAGGCACAAACTTATTGATGAAGATAGAATAGAGACTTTCTAATTTTGGCTTAACTAAACTGTGAAGTGAATGTTGACTCCAATGAGAGAGAGAAAAAGAAAATGTTATGAGACAAGTAACATGGTTCTTAAGGAAAGAAAATATGATTGGAGGTAACTTTTTTAACCTTTGTTGTTGTGGGCATCAGCATCATAAAAGAGGAAGATAAATGTCACCTCCAAATCTTGGTGGTAGAGAGTGGAAAAGGATGTAAGATGATAATGCACCCTCCAGAAGTCCAGCCCCACTTGCTTAATGCCCGTCGTTTTCTCAACAATGCCAAGGGAAGGGAAGGGAACCAGCACTCCAGGTCCTACCCACGCTCCTCAACTATCTCATCTCATGGGGAACATTCAAGACCAACGCCCAGTGAAACACACGCGCAATAAATGAGCGTGGGTTACTTAATTATATCTTCGGCAAAATGGGCCGGCCCAGGAATGATTGGAGATGATAAGTCTCAACCTATTTTTTTTTTCACTTTTATAAAAGGTATAGTTGAGTAAAAGTTGGCCATGTTTAGAATAAGAATGAAAACTCAAATGGAGTAACATTTATAGAGGCATGAATAAAATTTTTGGTTCAAGAGCTGCAAGATAGAGTTGAATCTGGATTTTTACCAAGACATTTGTTTGACTTGTTTCTTTTTTACAGAAGTGAGGGTGAGGGTGATAGTTGGATCAGTGGGAGTGGGGCAGGTTCGACACATCCCAAAGTGGGTTTGTCCCATGGGAGAAAACTACCATACGTCATTAAACAACAATACCCTCAGCATATTCATATCCATATTTTGCGCTGCCATATTTCAGCTTGGCCTTTTATTGCTCTCTCTAACTATTTTTTTACTTTTTTCTTCTTTCAAAGTTGATTTCTCTTTCCAATAGCGATGGGATCCTTCTGAGTAAGATTTCAGGTTTGGGTTGAGATGGTGGGGACTACAAATGCCGACGAAGAGAATAATGGTGCAGGACCACATATGATTTTAGCTTTTGTTTATTTAATATTTATTTTAATTAAGGATGTCAACCCAGCCCACCTGAAACATCACTCGGACCAGAAAAACTTCTTCTACAATAAAGCCTTGCAAGTTGGGCCGGGCCGGGTCAAGATTAAAAAACTGTCAATTAACGTTTTTCTTAACAGTGATGTTCATCTATCCCTTTTTCATTTTTTTTTGGCTGAATTAGAAATGAAGATTATCAGGACGCGTTAGATTAACAAAAAAGCCCAAATTTGGAACGGAACCGTGACCCTTGCGAAGAACAATGTTATACTTCACCCCCAAAGAAAAAGCTTCACTTTTATATCCATTTATAGAATTGTGGGCTAGACGTATATATATATAACCGTGGCAAGTTGTTCTGATCACGAAGAAACTAGAAAATGGCATTGGAGACCCAAATGTTGACCTAGACATAGCAGAAAAATCCTTCTAGAAAGTAGAAACATCCAATAATGAGTGGAAAAGTTGACGTATACTTTATACCTTTTAAAATCCGACATTTTCTAGTTTTGTTTGCAATGATGCTAAGTGGAGCCGCTTTATATATGTCTGTGACTACACAGTTGTTATGGTATGAAATTGAATTACGAAAATGAATATTATATGGCGGTATCGATCATAGTTCATGCTCATAAGCCCAAAATCTGTCTTCTATCAACATTAATTTTCTGGTTACTTGCATTTGGTTTTGTGCAAATTAGAGGAACCCCTTTTTGTTTCGGAACATCAAACATATTATGGACTTCATATAACTTGGTAAGCATTGAAACATAGTCCAAAAAATGTCCCAAAAAAAAGTGTAGCTTGTTGACGTCGATCAAAAGCCTGCAGAAAACGACAAAAAGAATTTATAGAAGGCGGGGTTGTTTAGAATCAGCCGTTTTATGTTTCCAGGAGTCACCGTGTTTAAATATTTGCTCAATGTTCTCAAAACGACAAATCAGAAAAATGAAACGGTATACATCTAGCTGGGGTGGTGTTGACTGTAATATATCAAAACTGGCTTAGAATATAACTAATCTTACAATGCAGGGAAATCCTCCAACTGGCAGCAACTCAGCACTTGTTCTTCCTTCTCCAGTATACTTCTTCTTGTCTTTATAACCAACTACACAAAGAAAGAGTCAAGGAACCGTGCATTTATTTAATAGCTCGTCTCTTTGACAATTAGTTTAAATAAAAAAAAAAGCCACACAGAAGGTCTATGAGTGATCCAATGCCAACCAGAAGGCATATACTGTTAACTATAAGATCCTCAAAAGAAACATGCTCATTATATGAGAGTGACAATGGAAGAAGCTCTTTCTGCTATGATTTCCTCTGGCTTTTCACCAACTGGGTCTCTGATAGATCCATTGATTGAAATCTCCAATGAAGTTGCCTCCGTTGAAAAGTTCCCTAGTGTACATGCTAGGAATGTTTCATCCATGATAAGAAGGGTCAAGCTTCTTTCTTCTTTGTTTGATGATATTCAAGAAACAGATGCCCCACTTCCTCCTTCTTCAGTCATTTGTTTCACAGAGCTCTTCTCTGTTATCAGAAGAGTGAAGTTTTTGATCCAAGAGTGCAGGGATTGCAGCTCTCTTTGGGGTCTGATCCAGTTAGAGTTCATTTCCAACAAATTTTATGTGCTGGCGAAGGAGATGGGAAGTGCTCTTGATATCCTTCCTCTGAGCTTGCTTAATATAACAGCAGATGTGAGAGAGCAAGTGGAGCTTCTGCACAAACAGGCAAAAAGGGCTGAGTTGCTTATTGACCCTCGAGAGCTTCAAAGAAGAGAAGTGCTTCTGCAAGTAATGGCCAACAATAATGCAAAAAACAAGAGGAGCAAGGGCAATGTTGACTTTGGGAAAGTGCAAGAAATATTAAGCAACATCGGTTTGAGAAGCCCTTCTGATTATGATGCAGAAGTATCAAGGCTAGAGGCTGAAGCTCAGAAACAAGCAGGCACCGGGGGATTAATCGTTGTCTCCAATATAAACAATCTCATAACTCTGGTTACATATTCCAAATCCATGATATTCAGAGAGGAAGAAAATGAAGAAGACGAAGAAGAGTGTAAGCCATCATCTGCATTTCTATATAAACAAAATGATACTTCTTCATCTTCTCAGTCTGTGATGCCTAATATTCCTGATGAATTTCGTTGCCCCATTTCACTTGATTTAATCAGAGACCCAGTGATTGTATCATCTGGGCATACTTATGATCGTGTTTCCATTGCACAATGGATCAACTCAGGCCATCACACTTGTCCCAAAAGTGGACAAAGGTTAATTCACACAGCTCTAATTCCCAACTATGCATTGAAGAGTCTTGTCCAGCAGTGGTGCCATGAAAATAATGTCACAGTGAATGAGTCCTCAGCATCTGAGGGAAACAATAACAAGAATAATTTGGGTGAGAATGCTGTTGATCATATTTCTGCAAATAAAGCTGCTAAAGACGCTGTCAAAATGACAGCAGAGTTTCTAGTTGGAAAATTGGCAACTGGGTCACCTGATATTCAGAGGCAGGCTGCATATGAACTGAGATTACTTGCAAAAACTGGTATGGATAATAGAAGAATTATAGCTGAGGCTGGGGCAATTCCCTTTTTAGTGACATTACTTGGTTCCAATGATCCAAGAATCCAAGAACACGCCGTCACCGCCTTCTTTAACCTTTCAATCTTTGATAACAATAAGCTTTTGATCATGGCAGCTGGAGCAGTTGACAGCATATTGGAAGTACTTGAGTCAGGAAAAACAATGGAGGCAAGAGAAAACGCAGCAGCAGCAATCTTTAGCCTTTCTATGGTAGATGACTTTAAAGTAACAATTGGAGCTCGTCCAAGGGCCATACCTTCCTTAGTTAGACTCCTGAGAGAAGGCACGCCCGTTGGGCAAAAAGATGCCATAGCTGCTCTTTTCAATCTGGCAGTTTACAATCCAAACAAGGTAGGCATTATTTATGCTGGGACAGTTCCTTTGCTTATGGACTTGCTGATGGATGATAAGGCTGGAATAACAGATGATTCCCTGGCAGTGCTTGCTTTGCTTATGGGTTGCTGTCAAGGGCTGGAACAAATAAGGGATAGCAAAGTGTTGGTGCCTCTTCTTATTGATCTTTTAAGATTTGGGTCAGCTAAAGGAAAGGAGAATTCAATAACTCTATTACTTGGATTGTGCAAAGAAGAAGGTGAGCTTGTCGCGAGGCGCCTTTTGGCCAATCCGCGAAGTATTCCTTCTCTTCAAAGCTTGGCTGCTGATGGTTCTTTGAGAGCTCGTAGAAAGGCCGATGCATTGCTTAGACTGCTAAATAGGTGCTGCTCGCAACCTCATCATTCTCTTTGATACTAGGGACTGTAATGATAATACAGATGCAGAAATGTATATTTTGTGAAATCATATACTTCAGAATGTTAATTTAATTTTGAAATTTGACCTCAGAACCTTGGCTATTTGTTCAATAACTCTGGTTAGGAAATAACACCAACGAGAGTGGCTGTAAAGTTCCATTAACAGATCTCTCGCCTATACAGTCTTTCAACTTTTTTCACTGTCCGAACGTAGTTGGCGGATGAAACGGGGAAAGTACGGGCACAGGGAATGAGCTACTGTATTGTCTGCTTATAAAGAACAAAGTAAACAATGAATTCTTCTTAGTTCAATTTAACTGTCACCAGTTGTGTTCACAATATATTACATGATGATTCATCCTCTCTTCTGCATTCTTGAAAACAATGACTGCAAGAATTTTCTCAATCAAAATAAAATATGCAATGATCTTAGCGTGTGCTTGTTTGGAGGATATAATTTAAAGTATATATATATTCGTAATAAGTATAAACGAGGTCTACTGTTAATGAAATGGATATACATTTCATTGCTTATACTGTCGATCATTTTACAAATACATGGTAAAAGAACAGGACAACTGTAAAAGAAAAAGAGAGAGAAGAGGCCGGGCTATAGATTTTATTAGACTCTATCAACATTTTACAGCTATAATGTGGTTGAAAGGTTTAACTTCCGTTGAACCAGTCACTTCTAAGCAATCAAGAATTATTAAGGTAAGTTGCACTCCCAGGCTAGCAGCAGTGAACCACGATTCACGTGAGGCAGCAGCATCGTATGGAGTTAGTAGCGTTACGGTTGAACCATTTCTAGTTGAATATGAGTGCCTTCTATCTTGTAGTTCCAGTACCAGCTTCCACTGTCCATCATGCTCTGTTCAATAGGATCTTTTTGGATTGCTAAACCTGAATTAATCAAAACTATAAGTCAAAAACTTGAATGCACAGAAGAAATCACAGTATACTTGATTATGGAGTTAAGAAGATTGACATTCTCATAATGATCATGATGGCAACATTAGAGCTTTGTATTTTTCTATAGGAGTCAATTCGGAGGGAATATTAAATTGTCAAGTGGATAGATATCAAATAACCAAGTCAAAGTTGAAAAAACAACCTGTGCTTCCTGGCATTATCTTTAATTTGTAGCCATCTGGAACTTCAAATACATGATTCCCCTGTATCGGTGAACGGCAAAATAAATTAGTTAGCACGTTTCTATCAAAATATGAACCAGATATAACACCAAAAGACATATATGCATACATATATAATTTTGTTTTTCTTTAAATTTGTTGCTTGATGAGATTCAAAAATCTTTTAAATTTAACCTGTAAGACAACATCTGTAGCTTCAAATTCAGCATTTCCATGCAGTATGATCTTCAATGCCTCAGACCGGTGGACATCATGTTTCCAGTATACATTCCCTCCGAAAGTCCAATCAATTCCCTTGTTTAGCACCTTAACGTTCTGCAGTTTACATCTTCCACACCTAGCAAGATGAACGTGGATAAAAAGTTTGATGTTTGCAATCCCTAATGTTGAGTCCTCTGGAGGGAAATATAGGATCAAAGTAATTTTGAATGGTAGACAGCATTGTACCTTTGCCCATAATGCAGTATGGGTTCACCGTTCTCATTAGTATTCATTGAACCCATAACATTTTCAGCTATTATGATCAGGCTTCCATCAAGCTGGAATAAAGGGACAAATATCAGCCCATGATCTTCACAACTCAACGTTCTAAAAGTTAATCAATACGAGAAGTAAGAACCTGAACATTCCTCCACAAGAACTCAGCAACCTCTAGTTGTAGCTCAGAGCCCTCGGATATGGAACCTCCATTAAACTTATCATAAGAAGGAATAACATATTATTTGGAATATATATTCAATGAAAGATGATAAACTCAATTCACTCTCGTAAAGCTTTTGAGAAGGTTTATGTAAGCATATGCATACATACATACATATGTCCAAGGAACCACCCATATTTGTCTGAACATGTTATTTTCATGTCATGCCAAGTCCTTCGTAAAACACTATATGGGTAAAGACAAACATGATTTGTTTAACTTAATAGTGTCAAGACTGTTAATACAAACATGATTAATTTATTGACAGGGGAGACATGCCACAACAAACTAACTTGTTCAAATTATTAAATGACTATCAATTTTAATTTGTGTTCCAGGGTTATGTCAAAGTACTCAAGCTAATGCAGCTGATATTTGTGCATGACAAGAAGAAGCTGCAGGATAGGGCAGTTCCCTTCAACATACAACTGTGGATTCTCCTCAATTCCTTCTATGGTTATATTCTATGGTCATAATAAAAGAGTTATCAGTTGGCACTTCTTATTACCTAAAAGACTAAGCTATACCAAAAGCTGAACCATTAAAAAGTGAGTCATTTGACAAACACGGACTACGTAAAATCTCAAATTGCTGTTTCAAGAGAAATGGGAAAACTTTGATTGACAAAGGACATGTGACAACTGAAAACATAACATACCTTCTGTCTCGTGACCTCCCATAGAGGGCCAAGAGCAGGATGCATAAGGATGAGAAATGGTGGTCCGCAATCGAGGTATTTCTCATTAGCTTGAATCTGCAGCATAGAGAAAAGAAAACATGGAATGAATCAACTGATGTCAGCTATAAAAGATAACCAAACACTTTTTACAAGCTTACATGCATGATCAATGAGTTCATACTTAATAGCAGGAAAATAATGAAGAGCAGCAAACTATGACGTGCAATGATATCCAACCAAAACAAACCAGAATCAATTTTTGCAAAAAAAATATACCTCAGGAAGTCTTATATCACACTGGGAAAGAATATCACGAGCATTTCGTAATACATCCAACAGTGCACCATCAGGAGTCTGCATATAAATGTGATACATACAAGAGCAACTATCATTTACAATTCCATGGTATAAATTAAATGTTTTCTCTTAAGTATAGTTAAATTTGAACTAATACTTCCTATAAAACAGAAACTGTGATAGTATCTTCGGCCTTGTTCCAGAACATCACAGATATTACCCTTATCCAATTCAGAATGGTGATAAATAAATTATACAAAACTCAAACCTGGTGTATAGACTTGTCTCCATATCTTCTTTTCCTCTTAGCAGATGACGTGACCCTGCTTCGTTCATTATACACAATAAAAGTATCTAGCTTATCTGCTCACAATTCACAAATATACTAAGATGTTACTATTTTCTAAGGTCAAAGGAATTAAATATGAAACAGAAAGAAATAAAACTTCAGATTTCAAACAGAGTTATACGTACCTTCCACACCATTATAACACCTAGAAGTAAATGTATTGGAAAAGTTGTCAGCTATATTTTGCATTGTGCATTCTAGTCTGCCACCAGAGACACTAGTCACAATAACAAACGGGATCGCTATGTTAATATATGTGATGTAACAATCAGAATCATATACATAGTACAAACAAAAACAGTGTCCTCTAGAGACTGAAGATTTGAAGTACATTAAAGTTGTGATTGCGCATGTTTTTCCCTACTTTGAAAATTCTGAAAACTTGAGATTATAATATATATTCTTCTGATGGTTGAAAAAAAAAAAAAAAAGAATCACCAACCAGTCTCACAAATATTGTTGTTCTAATAATCAGGGAATTTCTAACTTTCAAAACATTCATATAACTTACTTTATTTTCTTTTTATGTTATTTCAATAATTAATTTTAGCTTCAGTAACAAAGAAAATTCATTAAATTGTATTGACATGTTCATGGTCAAAATGCATACCTATGCTGTCTTCCAAAATGGTCTACGTATGCTATCGGTTTTTTTGTATTTAGCACCATTCCTGGTAAACTATTTTCATTATTACTTGATCCAACTAGCTCCGCTGAAGGTAAGTCCACATATAAGATGTTCGTATTGGCTGGGAAATCTGCCTGCAAACTTAAAACACAGAAAATAAAGTTGAAATTTGGGTTGTTCATACCATATTAGAATGTCTAATACAGTAAAAAACAAAACTGTCCCACAAAACTCTAAAAACCAACTTTTATCATATGATGTTTGTCTAGGGGATGAAAGTCTCAAATTAAATTTTAGGAAAAGAAGGAGAATTTATCAAGCAAGCCAAAACCATGTACCTTTTAGGAGAAAGAGGCCCCTCACTAATTCCAAACTTCTGAAATTCAGTGTATTCAATGCAAGATACACCATATTCCCAATTCCCATCAAGATTTTTCTTCTCAATCAGCACATTAATTCCTTCTGTGGCACCTGAGTTCCGCTTACAGGATGCAAACCCCATTTTCTGTTACCATGCATAAGAAGTTTAGACAATCTTTCAGCTAGCAACAGTCATACCATTTAGTTCATTCAAAATCAAATTTGGCATATTTCTTTCTTCTTAAATTTATGAGAAATTGTTCAATAAGGTAAGGTCATATGCAATCAAATTGGACACAATTCTGAGAAACTTATCAAAAATTTTGACTATGGAACCAATCAATCAACAAACTAATGGAAATAACGTAATACCACAATCCATAATAATATGGCACTTGGATAAAAATAGGGTCAGTGTGAGTCAACAATTGTGAAAGGAGAATTTCTAGAGTGGATGAAAATGACATATCACTTGTCAAATTTTCAAGTAGAATGTTGATTTTCCCCTACAAACAAAGAATATTATATACGCACACACACACAGAGAGAGAGAGAGTGAAGATTATAACTAAGAAATATAATTTGCCCATCTATAATAATGTGTTCCTAGGAATAGTCAGTGATGCAGAAAATAATGATATGATCAATTAAAACAATCTAAACCTACCTTTCCTTTGCGTAAACCAATTCCTGCTAAGGCCAAGAGGGTTGTATCAGTAGCTGCCACCACATTACTGCTAGGTAACCAGTATTAGTGGCATGTCCAGAGACATGTTTTTCTACTTACAAAGGAAATAATATGGTAATAATAATAATAATAAACTAAAGCACTCGAGATGTCAAAAATGATGACATACCTGACTTGTCGCACAATTGCACCTTTTCTTCCATAATAAAAAAACCAGTTGAAAATGCCCTTATCATAAGCAAGTTTCCATATGACACCATGACCACCAGGCTTGCTTAAAGGCTTGAAAGGTTTGGTGACCAACCACTGCCCATCTTCTGCACCAACAACTGGAACAAGAGGCTGGCAATTTACAAAGTGAATACTTTTCAGATAATTCTTCCAAATAAGACTACTTTTTAATAAATGTATTAAATAAAATACAAGCGTATTATCTAAAACCTGTTCAAAAAGTTGGAAAGTTGATTGCCCTCTTCCAAACCATGAAAACCTTTCACAGAGAGAAGTGATGTGTTCATGGTTGTTCTTCGAAGAACTTGTCATTATTGCAACAGGGGTGATGCATTGTTTCCCATATAACTTGAAGTACAAGAATTCTCTAGCCTTGCAATGCGAATAGATAGACATCAATGCTTATCATATTAGAAACCATGATGGACTATTTCAAGACTTGTCTTTTCTTTTCATCAAACAATCAAAAATGAAGTGTGATTCTACATTTGATAATTGGAGATCTAATACCTGAAGATCTCGTATAAGACCTTCCAGCAAAGTCCTTCCACAATATGGTAGCATTGCAGCAGGAAGACATTCGCCTGTGTCAGGATCAATCAGACCAAGCCTGTCCGCAGAGCCTCCCAAAGGATAAATTTCACCTAGGTCTGGCAAACCCTAGAATGATAAGATTTTATTATTCCATGTATCTGTGAAGCATCCCATGTTAAATGCAAAAATAAGACTGAGACAGTATGATTATACTAACCTCTATACCCCACAGAACTGCTTGAGAAGCATATTCTGTATTTTCAGAAAGGTCAAGTCCACTAGGTCGATGGAATTCCAAAAAATGGCTTTCTTTCTGTGCATGTATTTGCTGAGACCTGTCTATGTTCTGCCTCTCCAAAAAATTTTGCACAAGAAGCTCCAGCATCGTTATCTGATATCTGTAGATTTGAGTTAGCAGATATATTAATTACTCATTTCTCAACTATGCTCCCACATCTGAAGATAGGATAGGACTACTATCAAGTGTCAATATCGTACGTGAAAAGGCCTAGATAAAACGTTTCCATGTCAAAATCATATGTGGAAGTAGACGTAAATAAATTTGTAATTGCTCTCACTGAAAACCACTCAAGTATTCTTGGTGTAATCATCCTAGGTGACAGAACAACCCCATATACAGAACTGTCCAAATTTTATTAAAACGTTCTGGATTAGCAAACGTTCTCTTACGTTGACATAATAAAGAAGCAGACTACTCAATCAAATACTTTTATTAAAACCTGTCGAATGAATATCCATTTTCTGGATTTCGTTAGTATCATTCCAATTTCATCATACGTCTCCAGAGGTACTTTTCTAAAGCTGAATTTCAGTTTAATATAGACAAATATTATTAACTTCAAAGCTGAATTCACAAATCCATGCATAAAGAAGCTTTTTTTTTTTATTCGAGGGAAGAAAAAAAGTTGAGGGTCAAAAGTGCAGAACTCACCCAATAATGCCTCCAACGCAATCATAGAACCGCTCAATTTCTCCAAGAGTTTCCAATAACACCTTCAAGTCGCCAATTTCTTCATCCTCCAAAGTCACGTCCATCTTCTTTCTAGAAATCACACTGCCATTGCCATTATGGACAGCTCCGTTCTCGATCATCTCCGCCAAAGCATAAAGTACGGTCTTCAAACTCGTAGTTGACACCATTTCAGTCTCCCCCATATCAAACCTGGCACTAAGCACCTGCTCTTGGCCGGCCGCCACCAAACACTTGGGCAAATATAAGTCTTTTGATTCCAATTTGAGAGAAGCTAAAGCCCTAGAGAAGCCTGCATTTTTGTGGGAACCAAAAAATTGCTTCACTCTAGAATCTCTATTAATAACTTTGAGCTTCTCCTCGAGCGTCTTACAGCCAGAGAGCTTTGACCGCAAAGCTTTAAGCCTGGTAATTTCGTATTGGAAGTTATACTCCGGTGACGGTGGCGATAATTCCACAGCCTCCCTTACGCGCGCGACGCGACAACATGATGATGACGACGATAACGGATAGGGTCCAGACGGAGAAGACGAAGATGGTGAAGATAAAGCAAAGAAAGGTTTTTTAAGAGGGAGAGAGGTGTGAACGTGGAAGAGAGAGGAATAATGAGAAGATTTGGAATCGTAGGAGAAGTGGAAGCCATTGTTCTGGTGAATAAGAGAAGTTGAGTGAACCATAACGCTGGTTCAGCTGGAGAGAAAAGATTCAAGGCCGGACAAATAAAAAAAGAGAGGGAGGATGAAGATGATTGAGACTTGTGATTTGAGTTTAAAGGGGCATCAGCAGAAGATGCTAGAAGCATAATAGCATATACCGAAGAGCTGGCATTTGATGGACAGCGGAGGGAGAAGGGAGAGAAGAAAGGGTCTTAACCGTCAGATACTGTATCACTGCTTGTGGTAGGGAAGGGATTCCTGCATTGAACCTCATCCGCTGTTTGCTATTGGGGAATGGGGATTGGCTGCTTGTCTTGCTATATTATCAAAGTTTCATTATTCACTCACTTTGGCATTTTCACACGATTAGCTCTAGATAGTTGTTTTCACTACACGGTGAATCGGTGATATTGCAGCACTTTGCTCATTTTTATTTTTATTTTTTATATCCGTACATCTTTCAGTATCAATCTTTCATACGATATTAATCTATTTATAACAATTTTAAGTTATTTATGGTTTCATAATTTCATTTTCAATGTCAATGAATATTTGAAATTACAAAAATATTGAATTTCGATTGATTTATGCGATTTTGTGTGCTCTAAAAATTTAGGAATTGTTTATATTAAAAATAGGAATTGTTGGGTTGCTTTTTATCTTTATGATTTTTTTTTCTGGTAGGATCTTTATTAAAATTTTAAAATATTGGATATGATTCATTCAAAATGAAGCAAATTACTGATAAAAATGAAATAAATTACTTTCATTTTCTTTCTAATAAGGGCTGCTCACGTACATTATTGTGTTTTGTTTTGAATTGTTAAATTATACATTTCAATCTATCACGACCGACATGAAGGAATGATATTACAAATGACAACTTAATTAATAAAATGGATATAAATGTTGAGAATTTTTTTTATAATATTTTATCTTGAAATTTCATGAAAATTTAAATATAACTTCCTCATTGCATGTGATCTAATATAGGCTATGTAGCATAAGATGAGTCAGTTCTCAGGTATAAAAACAAAGAAAATTCAATATTTATGGGACTGATGAGGTAGAGTCGTTAAATTTGCCTAGCTTAGAGATTTCACTATTATTATATCCTATATTAGATATAATTCAATATTGTATCATAAAGTTAATTTCATCCTCAAGCGAAGAGATTAATGAACGTGAGAAAGTGAGCAACTTACACTAGTTAGGTGGGCGAGATAGGTTAGCATGCACTTTTTCTTGACGGAAAAAAACTATCAAGTAACATGCACGTAAAAGATCAAAGCTGGGAAGTGATACACACATGCATATATATATATATATATATATATATATATATATATATATATATATATATATATATATATATATATATATATATATTAATATAATATAATAGGGCAATCGTCATATGTTTTCCTAGAGAAATATGAATCCAAAAAAAAAAAAAACCATCTGAGAAAGTGTCTTTAAAATTTTCCTTCTTCGGATTAGTTATGTTATATATGGTATAATATAGTTAAGCAAAACCTATATACACTAGCTTATGGCTTCATCAAGTGCCACCTCCTTTGTTCTTATTCTCTCTTTTGCCTGCTATCTATCCCTTCCAATTCCCATCACTGCCTCTTACAATATCTCCGCCGTGTTCGCCTTTGGTGACTCCACAGCCGACGCCGGCAACAACAACCATGTGAACTCTTTCTTCAGCAGTGATCACTTGCCATATGGCCGTGACCTTCCAAGTCATGTCCCAAGGGGAAGGTTCTCCAATGGGAAGCTATCAACGGATTACCTTGTTGACATTCTAGGCATTAAGGATTTTTTGCCTGCTTATCTAGACCCTAAACTTACTGACAATGATTTGCTTACAGGGGCTAGTTTTGCTTCTGGGGGTTCTGGGTTGGATAAACGAACAACAGCCTTGACCCCAGTCCTTGACTTGCCCACCCAGCTTGATTTATTTGAGCAGGCTTTTAAGAGAATAAGGAAACTTGTTGGAGAAGAAAAGGCTAGAGTTATTGTTGAGAATGCCCTGTTTGTCATCAGCGCTGGGACTAACGACATGTTGTACAATGCATATTCGTTCCCAACAAGGGTAATTGAATTGACCATGTCAGGTTACCAAGATTTCCTGCTAAAAAATCTTGAGTCTGTGGTTGAGGTATGTGTGTATATATATTTAACTTGTCAATTTAATATAATATTTAACTGGTCAATAATACGATACAATATAAGTCTTTAAATATATTAATTGTTGCATAATTACATCTTTAACTGTGTCAAATAATCACTACAACGAATCTAGATTTTTAACAAGTAAACTTTTTTAAAAATGATGAAACTATGTTGATATTTGGTTGTTAATGTAGAAACTGTACCGCGTTGGAGCACGCAAGATTGCAGTGACAGGACTTCCCCCAATTGGGTGCCTGCCAATTCAGATTACAGTAGATAACATCTTTCCGAGTCCACACTGGCTGCGACGTGAGTGTAACGACGACCAGAACAGAGATTCTCAAGCCTATAACTCCAAGCTTAATTCTCAAATCCTTCCACCACTGCAGACCAGACTCCGAGGAGCCAAGATTGGCTATCTCAATATTTACAAACCCATTTTGGATATGGCCACAAATCCAGCCAAATATGGTAAAATCCCATTTCTCCTTTCTTTCATGAATCATCTCTACCTCGTATTTAACAGTGGAATGGTTTTGGTTTTGTGAAGGCTTCAATCAAACACATCAAGGATGCTGTGGTACAGGGCTGCTAGAGATAGGTCCATTGTGCAATGTGCTTGTACCGGTTTGCTTGCACTCATCTAAGTATTTATTTTGGGATGCTGTACACCTCACACAAGCAGGGTACTCAGTTCTTGCTGATTATTTTGGAAAGACTCTGCTTACATACTTGATTAATTAGATTACTATTTGCTTTATAGCTTACATTCTATTTGTTTCCTACATTATTATTGAAGATGACCATATTTTGATGTATCAATAATCTTTTATGTTTGATTACTTAAAGGGAAGATCCTATGTTGTCTGATGATCTCATCTGTATGTGTACCTTATTAGTATACTAGTTCGGTGGTCAAATGAAAATCTAACTACTGAGAGCCGAATCAGGTTAGGCACCATGTTATATAGATGAACCTGCACAACCTACTGTTACTTCTTGCACAAGCAATTAAATGCGATGAGCTCAACAAACCTAAACAGAACCAAATAATTCCAGCCAAATGTCTAAAGGACCAAAACATCAAATATTCTAATCAATCAAAATTTAAACCAAATGATCTGGGACAAAGTAACTCAAGTTATTCAGATTGAAAGTGCTCTTGGTTCCACCTCTTGCAATCTTAACCTGCCCAGGTTTGATTTGAAACTGAAGAAGCAGATAGAGAAAGAGACAAGCTAGTTTCCACTTCATTTGCTGCAAATTTCAGGGACAAGTCTAACTCTAGTTTGTTATCGAATATCTACATTGCCGTGGTTTCTACTGCTTCTTTTGAAATTACCCATTTTTCATAAGGGCAAAAAGAGTTAGCAAAAGACGTGACCTCATCTCTACTCTTCAGGAATTTGGTTATGGGATCAGACAACGCTGAGGCTTGCATGTTTTCGTTTGGCCATGCTAACTGAAATTGACATCGCTGAAAGTCATCAAGAGCTTGATTCATATTTGGTTGAAACTTAGTTGAGTTGTTTTTCCTGGTTTCAAACTTTCTCTCTGCAATCTTATCATTGTAAGGGCTATAAATCTGCTGGACATGACCCCTCCAAGCAGCATCACCAGATCTTAGAAGAAGAAACAAACATTAAGTTAGATAAGAAAAATATATAGGAAAAGCAAATATTCATATTGCAAACCTTAAAATGGAAGGTCTTTCAATCAACCCATGCAAGAAAGGGACTTGATCAAGATTATATGCATTCATAAAAGGTCCTTCCGCTGTTACCAAGCTATGTCCACGAAAATGGCCTCGATTGGAGTCATAATCCTTCTTGTTCCTATGCATTTAAAGTTCAAAATCCATACTATTATCTCAAGAATAAAACATTAGGTAATGAATTAGTAAAATTTTGCAAATAGATTAATGCAGCAGCCAAATAATTAACACACATTGTATGTACCTGAAGATGACTCTACACGTGAGAGATGTTAAGACCCTTTATGTTCGTCACTTGGAGAACCAACTTAGGTGTTGCTCCTGCACCAAAAAAGAAATTGGAAGTGCAATTTGAATTTAGTCACGTTGATTTACGTTGTGAATTATTCATTCAATTTAGAGTTTATCTGAATTATTCGAATTAATAAAGATTAATTGATATGATTGAATTTGGTCTCAAAATTTTACATATAGCCAGATAAAATTACAAGGTTTAATTAATTGATATGATTGAATCTGATGCTAAAATTTCACATTTATTTTTCACATATAACATTACAAGCTTTAATTTAATTTTAATATGCAACAAACTTATTTAGATTCTAGAACATACCAAGAGGTTGTTTTATTTTTTATTTTTTTAAATATTTTTAAAGTGTAAAAATATGTATTTTAATTTTATTACTCTTTCATGAGCTTGTTTTTTCAAACACGCTTTATGTTTTTACTAAAGTAAAAAGTATGCATTTTAATTTTTGAAGTTGCTTTTTCATAAGCTAGTTTTTTCAAACACTTAACCGTGTTTTGGTTTTTGAAAGTGTTTGTATTAACGGAGCATGTGAGAAAAATCCGTTAGTGAACAGTAATAGCAATGAACACAAGGTTGGAAAGTCAATTTTTGAATAATTTTAGATGGGTTAGAGTATAACTTGGGCTATTTGAATGTGGAGATCCATTTTATCTTCCACCCATGTAAGAGGGTAGCAAAAATATGTCTTTTTTTTTTCTTTTTCTTTTTTTTCTATGTAACGACTATCAATTAACAGTGCACAACAAAATAGAACTCTGCGCCCCGAGTGACTCTTTATCATTTGGAAGAAGACATATTATATCCAGAAATTTGCATAGCTCATGGATAGTCTCCCAACCAATTTAAAAAGAGGAAGAGAGGAGAGATTTGCAATTTAACCTGACCAAATGAAGTTTATTTGTCAATTCTCAATGCAAAATGAGGGCATTCTAAAGTTGCAGTACATGAGTTTGTGAAATTTGAATTTCATAAAGCAATGCGATGCGATGAGCATAAGCTGGTATTATGGAACCCCACAATGGTAGTGTCTATTGCATCACGAAACGGCGCTCTTTGTTTAACTTTCAATCAGGACTAAAAATAAGAAGCAAATTTTTTATTAAAAAAAATAGCACAAAAAGAATCTCAGTTGCGTATATAATCCGCTGTGTCAAATCCGGATTGACTTTAAGAAGGAGCTGAGAAGCTGAACCTAAATCCAGTTTTTCCACGATCATTCTCATGCCGCCTGAGTATATAGTAAAAGTTACCCTGAAACAAGAAGAAGCATATTAGGGAAGAAATAAGGGTGCAGGGGAAGGCTGGGGCTGAGAAAGCCATGACTACTTCCAAGTTCACAGCTTCTCATTACAAATTTTATTTTTCCTCTAAATTCAGATAACTACTTAATAAAGAGAATACAAAATTGTACAACCATGTAAAGAAAAGAAATTAAAAAAGTAACAAGATCCCTAGGGCCCTCTTTTGGTTAGTTCAATCTGCTGCTTAATTGAATATAAAGAAATTAAAACAAGAGCTGACCTCCAGGCGAAATAGTTTTGTAGGAATGACAATCCCACATCCCAT
The DNA here is from genome assembly GCA_022379115.2 of Bauhinia variegata. Lineage (NCBI taxonomy): Eukaryota > Viridiplantae > Streptophyta > Magnoliopsida > Fabales > Fabaceae > Bauhinia > Bauhinia variegata. Next base: position 12,197,962 of record CM039437.1, read on the forward strand.
CGATGTTCGAAAAGATTCCAAGAACTTCCGATGAGAGAAATGCCTGTACTCATTCTCAGTTAATTTAGCAATATTCCCAGCACCAGCAAAAACATGCCCATGGATTCCACGTTCTCTAAGCCACTTGATTGGAAGATCAAAAGAGAGATCTCCAAAAGCAGTAACAGAAAGATCTCCTCCAATGTAATCCCTCCTTGAGGGATCAGCATTGTCATCACCGTCTCCGCCTCTGATTTCCCTTCTTGGTTCAGCAGGGCCTAATCCCCTAGTCCTGAATCCCCATAACGTTGTTGGCCCTCCCAGGGTGCAGACTGGAGAGAAATCACCACCCAAGAAAAACCTATCTGGCAAGGGAGAGGGCTTGTTCAAGAACCCAGGCCCCCATGGAAAAATGACACCAGCCGAGATCCCAAAGTTCAGTGCAGCATGATAAAATCCAAATGGGATAGCAAATCGAAAATCAAACTCCTGCATTATAAGAGAAAAGAATATTTACACTGTTATCACTTCGTAACAAGTTATTGCATTTCATTCATTACACACACAATCTATTGCAATATTTTATATGGAAAAATTGCAGAATATAATATCTACTCCATATGTCAAGCCAATAGCTGCATAGCATAAGCTATTTCATGAGATGTGCTTAGACAAACAGGGGAAAAAAGAGAGAGATCAGGAGAACAAGATTATTTCTGTATAAAAAAAAAATGATATAAAAGGACAAGAAAAGGATTAGTAATTACACCTGGCGCAGAAATCTCAAACTCCGATCGCCTGGTGTAAGGCCAGCAAGTTGAGTGGAAGAAAGAAAAGCATATCCTTTGGTTGGCCTATCTGGTGAATTCCTCATATCAAGCTTGAATGTATATTTCAAAGATGACAGTAGACCATGTCCAAGCTGCCTCCTTATAGATATGGATGAAATTTGTAATGGGTCTGTTAAGATTCTCCATCCAAGAGTGTAAGCAAGGTCATGGTGCTCTGTTGAGAATAACCCAAGAGATGTGCCCACCAATCTCTCTTTGTACGAAGAAAACTCTTGCCAATCTTGGGAAAACATAAACACTCGTGCCACCACAGGGGTTAGCCATCCTTTGAAATGAGGCACAAAGACTCCAACACTCATCTCTGATGTTTGATTAGGACCATATGCCAGAGAACCATTCCATATATCACCATAACCTAACCCATTTTTGTACTTGAGAGCACCTTCAACTGTCCAAGAACTAGTCTATAAAAGCATCACAGAAATTCCAAAAGTAAAAAAAATTAGATACACCTGCTTGTGCATTCATGAGTAGATAGATATTTAAAGATCAAGGAATCTTTAGCAGATTAATGTACAGCTTCCAAATAATAACAGACTGAATATCTAAAATTGGTTTCTGATCCATCACCCTACATGAAGCAATTTAAAAAAGAAAATCACAAAGAACATAATGACAATAAAACCTAGAAATCATCATATTAGACATAAAATATATCTCTAACTAATTAAGCCTTTGGAATCTCCTTTCCACTATAGAGTATACTCCTTGGAATTTTTCTTTCCAACAAAATAGTCTGCATCAAGCAAAATGAAAATAACATCCAAAATTCCAAATATCAAACTCCCGCTCATCTCAATGTAGAACCACAACAGCAAAGAAGATAAGTAAATCTACAACATGTAACACATATATCTGTTGTGTTGTTATTATTCTCCAATTCATCCTATATCAAGAGTTAATAGCATCAAGTAGGAAAGTCAGCCACTACACTCCCCTTGTTCCTATAAAATCAAGGAAGTAGGTTACTACATGCCTCCGCAGTGAATAGACAAAGGCCACAATAAAAGATGAGATTAATTGCACAAAAAGTGGAGTTGCTTTCCCAATGACTTTACCATAGTCTGACATGAGCCTAAATAAGGGCTTATGGAAGAGATAGGTGAAGATAATCGGAAATCTCTTATGCTCATAATATCCCCAATGAGACGTGAGCCATGATCCCTCATTTGCCATATTAGACCAATCCCAAGTAACTGAGAACCTGCCACCTCCTCTAAATGCAACCCCTTTATAAGCTCATACACTATTTCAAAATGGAATGAAGCATCTGGATTGAAAAGCTACCACCTCAGACTGCACTTAGGAAATTTAGTTGCGTGCTGGAAACACAAACAAAACAAAATTTTGTTTCAGGTTCCCAATCATATATGCTATTGTACATCCGTATGGGTACAGATTTCTCCAATGCTTTTATAGAGAAAAAAATATTCTGCAATGTGTTATGATAGACTAACAATAACGAGTTAGATATGTTATTTAAAATGCCCAAAATGACAGTAACATCTATCCCTTTACGTGAGTATTAGACACAAAATATGCTAATAAAGACCAAATATTCTTTTCATTTATCTCACAGAATTCTCAGCAACTAAACACCATAATAAGTTATTCTTTCGGAATCATATGAAAAGAGAGGAAAACAAAAAACTGTACCGTGGGCTTCGTGTAAACGCCGAATTCACCAGAAAGTTTCCTTTCGGTCTCCGAAACCTCAATGATGACATTAGCAGTGCCAGGCAACTCTGGCGGCCCTGAATCAAGCGTAATATTAACAGAATCAAAAATTTCGAGACCCTGAAGCTTCGCATTGGCAACGCTTGCCGCTTGAAGCAGTTCTTGCATAGTTGTAGCGCTCTTAATACCCTCCATCTCGGCCTCGATGACCCAATCCTTGGTCTTGGTGTTCCCTTTGATGACTACGTCATGGACTCGGAGAGGAACTCTCTCCGAAGACAGTCGCTGGAATAAGTTTTCCAGCTTGAACCTCTGCTGACTCAACCTAGATTCTTCTGATTGGGGTGTTCGCTGATCCTGCAAGTCGTCTTCTTCATCTTCGTCGTCCTCAACGTCCTCATAGTCGTCTTCTTCGGCATCGCCAATGTTAGGGTTTGGAACATGATTTTCTTCTTCAGTGATTGCCATGAGAAATAATCAGAAAAAATTTATTGAGTAAGAGCAAGTCAGCTTCTGCTTTGTTATGTGAAACTCCGCAGATGGAAAACGGCGACGGAGGATAAATGGTAAATCGGTAATTTCACATTATATTTTTTTTAGTATTTTCAAAAAGAGATATTTTAAAATACCTCAATAATTAGGTTTAGGGTTCAAGAGTTTAAATTTAAAAAAGTTTAAAATTTAAAAGTGTTTAAGGTTTATAGATCAAGCTTTAGGTTTAGGAGTTGTAATTGGAAAATGTGGCTTAAAAAAATATTTAAAAAAAAAATTTTAGGATTAAAAGATTGAAATTTAAATAGATTTAAAATTTAGAATTTAAAATTTAAGTACCTTATCATACTAATTTGAATATGTCTAGTGGAAGAGGGCAGAGAAAAAGGTTGGGATTGATTAATAGTGTAAAAAAAAAAATGATTCAGAAAAAAAAAATGTCATAAGTTTTGTTAAAATGATTTAGGATTTGAAATTTAGGAATTAGAGTTAAAATTGAAAAAATTGCGTAAAAAATATTTTAAAAAAGGAATTACATTTATAGTTTAGGAGTTAATATTTAAATGAGTTTAAAATTTTAAAAAATATTTTAAAAAAGAGAAATATATTTGAGGTTTAGCGGTTGAAATTTAAGTAAGTTTAAAAGGTCATGGATTTTGTTAAAATGGTTTAGACTTTAGAAGTTGAAATTGAAAAAATTAACTTGAAAAAAATATTTAAAATAAAAAGAATGAGATTTATGGTTTAAGGGTGAAAACTTAAAAGGTATTTAGAGTTTAAGAATTTATGAATTAATGTTTAAAGTTTAAGGTTTAAAATTTGAAATTAAAAAAAATGACTAAAAATATTTTAAAAAAAGAAAAATAGGTTTGGGGGTTATGGATTAAAATTTTAATAGGTAAAAGTTGTTCAGAAAAAAAAATTAAAAAGAAAGCAGTCATGAGTTTTGCTAAAATGATTTAAGATTTGAAATTTAAGATTTAGGAGTTGAATTTGAGAAAATTAGATAGAAAAAACATTTAAAATGGTTCAGCTTTTTATTATTTTCTTAATCTTTGCTAGGTTGATGGGAAAGGGATAGGCCAGGAAATGATGATTAATTTTAGTTCTTCAAGTTAATATGTTGTTTTAGGAAAAACACTAATTATTGTAGCATTTGATTCAGTTATTTTATTTAGGAGATTGAGACAAAAGGATAATGCGGCCAGTAATTTTTCCACTCTAATGTGTAGATGGATTTTGTGAATGATCCAAAAGCATTTCCGAGAACCATGGAGGCTAATCAAATTGGGACAGAACGTTGTCAATTCTAACAAGCGTATGCTCTATACTATGAGAAGAGCAAGAGATATGAAGAAGCTGAGAAAATGTATCATTTCGTTTGCAAAAATGATCATTTCTTTGATAACCAAAAATTAACATATCGCATGTTAACTAGTAAACTACGAACTCTTTTGAGAAAACCTTTCCTTGGTGTCTTTCTGCCAAGTTTCAAGACACTATCCTCTGTTCTATACTTGCTTATATGAAACACATACAATTAGAAGATTCACAACAAGTTTCTGCCTCTTAAGAACTTCGATTGTGCATTGGGCTAAAAGTTCTACGTGTATGCATGTGAGCTTTAAAGTAAGGATAGCATTGTTTTTTTGAACCATCGTTAGTTATGATTTGTTTAACTTCTTATGGTTTATCAGAGGTAAATAATGCTTTAACAATGTCAATATGCTGGGTAAATATCTGAAACAAGAATAATCCGATATGTAATACAATTGAATGAATATTGCGAATTCATAAATCAGATAGTTATCCATAAAGAGATGAACTGCCCTCTAAAGAATCCAACCTTGAATCTGGAAGTATAAGCTAGAATGACTGAAGTCCATGTTATTTCTGATTAGGTCATTTTGCAGAACTGAAACTTTCTGCGCACATAATCAAAATGGTATTTGCTTTTGATAAATTTGCACATTTGTTAGTCAATTTATGTAGTCTTTCACTAGTATGAGAACCCTTTTCTGCTTAAAATTTTTTATGTTCGTGTTCACTTTCATTATACTGTTGAATACCCTTGCAGAGCCCGTTGATGAATCGCAGAAATCGTATGAACAATTCCTTCATCTTCCTTATCTTCATTTCATCTGCTTTGTTTGTCCAGACCAGAGCTTGTCGGTGAAATTTCTTTATCTAAATTAGAGGGATTTCCTGAAGCAGCAGGAAGTGAGAGCTCCCATGAGGCCTCTCTCAACTAAGAATATCCTTCCTCATGGCAATAAGATGGAGGGAAACAATGATACATGCAACACTGAGGATGTGCGTATAGGATTCCAACTTGCGAGTTCTGAAATAACAAGGGTGCCTAATGAGAGATGTGTGGAGACTGAGAAGGATAAGCCCAAAATATTTGCCGGTGATGACACGGTTGTGGTCAAGTTTGTTGACACTGCCATTGTTGGAAAGTCTGAAGCAGAAGATGCCTGTCATCACGGACTGGTGGATCCTACATAAATATGAAAGAGGCTATGAATGCCATCAATAGCATGTTCGGTGAGCCATTAGAGGCTCCTCCAATAGCTAGGAAACCTCGCAAAAATCGACCAAAAGAAGATCATAGCAAGCCAAATGGATTTGGAGATGAAAACTAGGACAATGGCATCAATCCATCTGGACCCTCCTCTCTTCAGTACCGAACTGAAGCTAGCCAACCTCAACGAGAACCATTCCAAATTTATTTTGATAATGAAGGATATTATGAGAAAGGAAACTTCCAGCAGACTGATGTTTCAACTTTGGTAGAAGATTCTACTTCATTGCAAGTAAATCCTTTTGTTTTCCTCCGTCCCAAGGATCTGCCTTTAGAAAATTCCGGAGAAATTCCACCATTTCAGATGAACCACGGGTAGAAAATGTCTGCCTCCATGGTTTGGTCGACCCCACGATCAACCTGAAGGAAGCTATGGATGACATAAATAACATGTTTGGTAAGCCAATAGATTATGTCAGGCGCAAAAGATCAAGCAAACCAGAGAAAGCACCTGAGAGCAACAGCAGAAAGGAGGTTGGTGGTTTTGAAATTCTCGCCGATGATGACTTGGGGCATCAACAAGCCCCTCCCCCTCCCCCTCGCAAATTTAGAGGAAAGTCAATAGTATCTGATTTGTTTGAGCCAACACTTGTCACAAAGGGAGCCATGGACGATATAAACAAAATGTTTAACATGCCATTGGGTTTTTAGGAACATAGGTATTACTGTCTGTGATTTGTAACAAAAGAAATATAGAATTTTTTAATTGAAAGCAGCATTGCTTTGACTTTGTGACTTTCTCACATTGAGTTTTCTGTTAAGAAGGGCAGTTTTGTTTTCTCTGAGGATAGTCGTGCATTGTAGGGGGTAAAGAACGATTAAAATTAAATTGCCAATGGCAACCGTTGAGTAGTCAATAAGGGATCCAATCCAATCTGGTCCTCGAAGTGGGTTCGCTACTGATATGACCTTAAATGCCTTTTTACTTAGTATATCAAGAGGGGTTTTCCTCAGTTGTTTGTGATCAAGTTGTCTTTTCTAGAGGCTTCTTGCTTTTTATGCGTAGTCAGTGATGTGGGCTCTTAGGCCTATGCCTAGGCCCATAAGGATGATTCGATTGAAAGGGTTAGTCCACGTCAACAATATAGTTTATTACGGCAAAATACACCAAAAAACATTTGAGCAATGTAGAATTAATATAAACACAAATTAAAAGCAACAACACATGATGATGAAAGTGAACCAAAAACCATGGTCTCATAAACATTAATAGTGAGTTGTCTTAGAGCAATCACTGGAACGGAAAGCCAAGGGACCAGCAGCATAGATGACAGCCTCATAGTTGCTTCGTTGCAATCTCTTATCCTTGTAACGAAGTGGAGCCCCGTTGAGTCCATAATTGACATTAGAGAGAAGGCTGCAAGTTTCAATAGGAGACCACACAGGTTTCACATAGCAAGAATGGAGGGGATGATCTAGTAGGTAATTTTGCATCTTGAACCCTTCAAGTTCTGCATAAAGGTAACCATTTTTGTCTGTGTCAAAGACCTTATAGTAGCTAATGTGGCCTTTATGGTTTTTGCAGGTAACACTCACTTTGGCTGAAGGGATGGGTTTGGCTCCAACCAAAGACCAGGTTCCAAAGTGCTCACAGCTTTGGCAGTAGACCACAGCTTCCACTACCACATCAATTTTCTTCTCTATTGCTTTTGGGGAATCTTCACCAGCTTCCGTGTAAGGGAAGGCCACCAGCAGAAGGAGGAGGGAAAGGATACTGAGATGCCTGGTTGCCATTTTATGGTTCAGGCCTGAAGGGAATAGAGAGATTTCAGGGAAGAGAGCTCACCAATTGAATAGGCACTTGATAGGATGTTATATTTATATTATTGGTGATATAAGTACTTAGTTGAATATTCACGGCGACGTGTGCTCCAATAAGCTATCAACGACCTTCATTTCGTTTCTATATAGTTGTCTACGTGAACGCCACTTTCTGCCTTCAAGTCTGCATCTTTTCATATACACCCTGGCAGATAAGAAATTCTCATGAAACAAAATGCGATAGAGTGTGAATATAGCCACTTATTTACTACTTAAACTCTGAGTTTAGCCTAAAAAAATAGTTTCATTCTATATAAAACAAATTAAAAGCAATTATAATCCCCCGTTTACTGTTATCAATATTTATTTTTCATAACTATATATTCTCTTTTTCTCTTTTTTAAGGGTATGTATTCTTTATTAAAAAAAATTGCATACTATTTGAACAATAAACTCATGAATAGAATGGAATAAGATAATTTTTTTTCATAACATTATATTAAATACTAATTAATTTAATTTAAAATAAAAAATTATAACAACAACTTCTAATTAAATTAAAATAATTATTATTAATTAGTGTATGTGTTACGTGATATAAAATTGGATTTTAAATGAATGATAGTTTATGCCAAGGCAGTAATATCCATATAAAGCAGTAACTTGCATAGTATAAGTGATTGCCGTATTCAACAAATGGGCAATCAGTCATCATATGCACATGACGGTGGTCTTCGCATTAGTGATAGTGATTCCAGTTATCCGTCCTCCAGGCTGGGACTCTGGTTGTCATTTGCTAACAAAACGTACTTGATACTTCATAATTAACCTCAACAGGTGCCCATAATAAACAAATTGCGACAGTGGGCCATCACCCTATCCTTTATTTTCATAAGACAACTTTCGACAAATGCACGTGACACTTAAAAGTCCCACAAGAGTCAATGTATATAAGCATGACCATGGTTACTGAACCATTTGTTGATATGTATAACAAACCGTAGTACAATGAAAGATTGAACTTTTAGAGGGCATAGAGAGAGATGGAAGTAATTAGGAATATCTTATTCCATGACCATAAAGAAAATAAGCATTTACATCATTTACACCATTCTACTGGTGAGTACCTTTCCTCACCTTCACCAGTGAAAAAAAATGATGAGATTTTTCAAAAGCATACTTACAACCTTAGCTAGCTGCTTCAGCTTGCATCTACAGAAGAAATCTCAAGCTCTGCCCACCAAAGTGGAGAAAGTCTGGGAACTGCCCCCTCTGCTGTTATTCCTGTTATCTCTTTCAGTCTCGCACTCACTTCTTTCATTGTCGGTCTCTCCTTAGGGTTAGGGTGGACACAAGATTTTATCAATTCAGCAATTTGTTCTAACTGCTCTTCTTGGAAAGATTCCAGAGTTGGATCCACTTTCTCTTTGAGCTGCTGGTTCCCTTGTAAATAGTGTGATGCCCAGTCTTCAAGTGAGCCATCATTGTCTACTGAATAAGGGAGCCGACCTGTTACCATTTCAAATAATATAACACCAAAGCTATAGACATTACTTGCTAACGACACATGAGCATGTTTCTTGCCCACAGCTTTTGTCTCGGCTGAAGCTGTTTCGGTCAAGATACTCAAATCCGATATTTTGCCAGCATAGTCATCAGTAAGATAGACAGCTTGAGAATTCAGATAGCTATGGACTACAGGAGGGTCAACCCGGTGCATATGTTGGAGGCAGTAGGCCATGCCCATTGCAATCCTAAGTCTTGTTCTCCAATCCAAGTGCTCAGCTTCCTTAACTGTAATTCCCAATAGGATCAGGTAACATTAACCATTTTCCAGTTCAAACAACAAAAGGATATAAAGCATATTTAAAAACCAGTTATCATGATCAATTCATTTTCCAAGTAAAAATAACACTAGAAGGGTGGGTTCTCACTGTGTAAATGCTCAAAGAGTGTTCCATTAGGGGCATATTCAAAAACCACCATTCGGGTGAAAGGTTCGTCTTCTTCACAGTATCCAAGAAGGTTGACAAAATTCTTGTGGTTCACTTTTGATAATGCATCCATCTGAAACCATATTTACTTAAAAGTTAGTCACAGTCATACTGCAGCATCTAGAAATAGCTCCATTGGTTTTTTTAGCAAGTTACCTTCCTCAAAAACTGTGCTTCTAAATTCTTTGACCAATTCTTGGAGTCAGTTGCAGTAACAGAAGCTACAGCTATTTCAACTCCACTTGATAAAATCCCTTTGTACACTGTACCTATAGGTGAAGTACTAATTACGTTGCTAAATTCTTCACAAGCTACTTCAAGCTCTGATCTCTTCAGCTTTGGCACACCTGAACGTAAATCAACATGTCAATCCTGAGTCAGCGTGTGATGAAAGTTACTACTGCCATGTAGAGCCATTGCTTTAAACTAATTAGTTTAGAAGAAAAGAAATGGTTAGATTTACCGTTTACAAATGCCTTCTGAAGCTGTCCACTTAATCCAGTGGCCCAAGGTTTGACAGTCGCTACCTTATTGGTTTTCCAGAGATATACAACAATGATTGAAATGAGAAGAAAAACACCACCAAAAACTCCAGCCAAAACTTTTGTGGTACTTTTAGATTGTTTTCCAGAGGAGGATGTAGACTGCGGAGAAGGCGAAGCAGAAGCAGTTTTTCCAGGGGAAGCTGGCTGTGGCACTGGTGCTGTTGCAGTTGGGGAGGGAGAATCCGGCAAATGGGATGGAGCCGGAGAGGTCTCCGGTGGTGGAAATGTTTCGCGGTTATGAGGATCAGGCCTAGGAGGTTCACTTAGTATCCGAACTGCTTTCCCTTGGCTACCATGACTTAATAAAAAGAAACAAGAAAGAAGGAAAGAAAAGAGTTTAAAATCATTTCACAACAGAAAAAAACAAACAAAACAAGGAATATGGAGAACCAGCGCATCCTCTATTTATAACATTTCTGATGGCATGCACCTAAACGACAACACGTTTCAATTAATTCATGATATACCTTGTGCTGGATCTTCCGGTACAAGATGCCATTTTAGCTGTATTTGTTAACTGGTTTTCATCTACTTGACATTCAGAAAGCATCTTCAATTCATTAATTTCAGGAGAGAATCCACCAAGAAGCTCATTGTTATCCAGCAAACTGCAACAAGAAAGAAATGAGTACATAGAGGTAGAGGAAGTTTGCAGAAATGAAAGTTCAACTGTCAAGGGTATCATCCTACAGGATTGCTAGTGAGAAATTACTCCCAAGATCTGCTGGTAGAGGTCCACTGAAGTTGTTATATCCCAAATCCAAAACTTCTAACTCTTTCAGTTCTACAATTTTTTCTGGGATGATTCCAGAGAAAGAATTGTTCCGCAAAACTCTGCAGCATATTTGCCACAATTTTAACAGACAGAAAGATATAATAATTGAAATCATTAAGGAAAGGACTTCAACAATGATGTAATAGATTTACAAAATTGCTTACATTGACTTTACGTGAGCAAGGTTTGCAAGTTCAGGTGCCAGAGTTCCACCAAGGCAAAGATCTCTCAAATTCCTGAGAAACAAAATATTTTCTCATAATTAAAAAAAAAAAATGACAAACTTGAAACGAAATGAGGGTCACAGTATAGCTAAAAAAGCAACAATATGAGCATTAGTAATTTGAATGAAGAAGAGGCTAGTTTCGAGAATTTTGATGATAATTGCGACAGCATATGGCATTGATCAGTTGGCAACAGAAGAAACAGAGAAAATACAGTTGACATCTAAACTTAAAACCCAGAGAGCAATTAACAAAAGTTAATTATCTAGAACTATTTTTCCCCAGTTTCATTCTCTGCCCTGCCTCTGCTGAGAAATTAAGCAGCACATAAGGGGTAAAATGTATGCAATTTATGAAATACAGAAAAGAAAATCACTTACAAAACCACCACTCTTCCTTCTGAGCACTCAACTCCGAACCAGTTACAAGGGTCAACCTCTCCATGATCAATCCAATTTGACAAAGCACCAAAAGGGTCACTCACCACTCTCTGCCTCAACTTCAATAGAGCTTTACCTGCACAGATAAACCGTTTCTTAGCTTTTCCCAAATACCAGCAGCTAATAACAGAAAAAATTCAAGATTGCACAAAATCAAAAATCATACCGTCGTCATTCAAAGACCAGCACAAACCCAAGCTCTGGAACAACAACCACACCACCACAAAGCGCAAATATCCCCTGAACGGACTGAATTTCCAGTTCTCTTCCATTCTCGTCATTGTTCAGCGTCAATTCGGATGGAAACAGCAGTTACAGCACGACCCAGATTGAGTTTTTGCAAGAAATGAAAATGAACTGAGTTGAATCGCCACGAATCAGGCTCGTAACTTATCGAATTGATCCAAAATAAAACTTGGCGTAGAATGGGTAATAAAGATGATCTCAAAACCAACACGACACATTGCAAACTAGTTAGGCCAGAGACAGTTTTCAAAACGCGTGGGGCTCATTGCTACTTTATTTTATTTATTTTTTCTTTATTTGAAAATTTACTGAAAGAAAATAAAAACAAAGAAGGAAAATGAAACCGCAAGAGAAGTTACAGAGTAGGGAGTGGAATGGGTCTAAGCCGTGGAATAGAAGCGGCCAGCACTGTGTAAAAGACTGTAATGAGTAATGTAACGCTATCTGTGTGTCTGCAGATGGCAAGTTTGGAGCCTATCATGCGCCGGTGACTTGACTCTTATTAAATAACAACAATAAAATATGGGTGTCTCTCTCTGTCATTCTCGGTAGACCAGGTAAAACTCATCTACAGGCTATGGTTTTGTTTGGCACCTTCCTTGAAGCTGCACTATAATAAAAGATCAGCAACTGAACTATTATCAGAAACCCCCCAGACAACTGCACTATTATAAAAATCTCAGTTGTTCTTCTATTCTAGTTGACAATGAAAAACTAATTTTTTTCTTTATACGAAACTTAATTATTTGTCACAAGTGATGATTGGCATTGCACACTTTCAAAACATTTCGTTGAAGAGATTGCATTTGCAGCTTCATCTTGTTGGAGTCGGTTTTACTTTTAGCATGAAATAGGTGAAAATGTCTCGCAGGTACAGGCACTTGTTTGAATTTTTGAATAGATTGGTAGTGGTGCTTACGAAGAGATCGTTGAATTATGGAAAGAAAGAACGTAGACTCTCAAGTCTATAGTTTGTTTCAGATGCCAAGTTACATGCATAGTGGACTTTACGTAGCGCCTAATCTTTCGCTTTCACGGCGTTGGTATATGTCACACATCATTCTTCTTCTACATTAAATTTGCAGCTGATTAATTAATTCTTTCAACATATAAACCCTATATTTAACAAGTCTGTTGTCAAAATCTGTTGGCCAACAGACAATTAAATTTCCTCCTTTGTAGATATATATATTTATATACATGAAAATCATACCACACACATACCTATCACTTAATATGGCTTAGTGGGTATGGGACATAGAATTGATGTGTTTGGTTTGAATTATTGAAATGTATTTAAAAAAGAAAATAACTTGTGTATGAAAACTGATTTGTTTTTTTTGACACTTATGTATTTATTTATTTTTCACATGAATTAATCTTTATTAAAAAAAGTAATAATTAATAAATTTTTCTAAAAAAAAACTAATTGAACTTTCAATTATCTAGCTTTTTTTTTTTTCATATTATTTGCATTAAAATATTCTAATAACTATTATTCTCACTTTTATTATTTTTGGCGAGTTATTAGGCGGACTCTAATAAGTAATAATTAAGAGTTTGAATCATCATAAAAATTAAAGAAGAGTTTTTTTTTTTTTTTTTTTTTAAGGAAGAGATTAAAAAAGGGAGAGATCAGATAAAAAGAGGAGGGGGAAATGAGATCATCATCTAAGAAGTAGTTAAAATTCATTAATTTGCAATATTAAAATCATTAAAATGAAAATGGAAAAATTTTACGAGTCAGTCGCAATTAAATGATTCTTCAAACAAACATAGGAAAGAATATTACGGGAATCAATCTCATCATGATATATAAATAAATAAGAAATTATCCATTATTAGTAAAAAAAAGAAAAAGAAGCATAAAAAAAAATTTCTTCTCCATTTTACCTCTATTAAGGGTGAAAGCAAAATCAAAATAATGGCACATAATTAATTTTTGGTAATTTATCTATGATTTTGGGATATGATCCATTTGCAAAAGTATTATCATGATCTCCTGCTCTGGTAATGATCCAAAAATCATAATACATGTAATTTCATCGGTCCAAATAAAAACCAAAGTGGTTTCCAGCTATATATATGGCCCATGGAGTTAAACATAATCAATCGCAATACATGTGCGGTTTCGCTGTGCTGAAAATGATGTGTTTCAAATCACTCATTATTTCTCTGCCTTTTCACGAGACAAATGATCAATGTTGCTTTCACAAAAATACAAAATTGTAGAGTCATTATTTTTCACTTGATATTTTTTTTTTTTTGTTTCATTATCCAAATTTAAATGATTAATAAATTCGGGTTACACTAATAAAATAACAAGACAACCAAATTGAAACAAGAATGATGTAATGGAGAAATTGATAACATATAATTTAGACTATTATTCCTTTGATTATTTACTAATTTGTCTGAGGAGGATTGTGCTTGTAAGTTAGGACTCCATGTGAAACAAAAAAGTACAATTAAACATTCAGAGCAGCCTCATTACTACCAACTCAGATTTACATCAGTCAAAAGAGCTTGCTCAAGTCTTCTCTAGACTAAAATTAAGTCAATTACCTCCTCACCTGTGCCTGTGCCTGTGCTATTCAATATTCCCTCTACCACCTTCTTTGCATTGGTAATTATTTGGTGTAGCGCGGCTTCACGAAGGAGCAAGAAGGGCACCTTATCAGACCGTTCACATTACAAGCAGTGCAGCTCTTGAACCCACTCTTATCAATGTAGACCTTGTGGCTTCCGTGACATTCGTCGCACAGAATAAATCTCAGCCCTCCACAGGAATCACAAGAATTTGGATACGACCTCGGCAGCCGTTCGATCATTTGATTCAGTTCCCCACTCTCGTACAGCTGTCTAACATCTTCGACCCCACCAACGTATCTCCCTCCGATGAAGACTCTCGGTAGGGTCAGATTCCTGCGCCCGAGGATCTCCTGCAGATCTCCCAGAAAACTATCGTCCATCGACACATCGCGTTCGTCCATCGAGACGCCAAAACTTTGTAGGATTGATCGAACGGCTCTACAGTCCTCGAAGGTCCTGCGCACCACGCGCAGGCTAGTGTAATACACCACTATCCCTTTTTCACATCCGGGTAAATACACGGACGGTTGTGGCGAGGGGCCATGGGTCGAGGAGGAAAAGCTGCGACTGCCCCACGAGCGGAGGACTGCGGTGGAGATCCGGACCCGGCGGAAAAGGGAGGGTGATCTCGGGGATTGGGGTTCGAATTCGGGTTCTTCTTCACGGCAGAGGCTTTGAATGTCCTTGAAGGATGAGCAAGAGAAACTATATGACCGGTTTCGGGCTCGGGTTGGGGATGGTGGTGTGTGTTGAAGCCTGCTTGGTGATTTCAACCATGGTGTCCACATGAGGAAAATGACTAGAGGTAAGAGGTTTTGGTGAAAGGTACCACAGTCCACAGGGACAAGGAGAGAGATAAAGAAGAGAGGAGGGGTTATAAAAGGAAAACGGGGGAACTTTAGCATGTGCGTTTTCGTATTCTTATTTTTAGTTTTTTTTGGTGGTATGGCCAAAAACAAATATTTTCATATTGCCAAAAATAAAAAAAAAAATAAAGAGATGGAAGCTCCTAGAATTTCGACTCAATCAAATGCGGTACGGAAATGAGGTTATGATTTTTCAATGAAGAAAGTAAATTCTGAGAAATGCCTATTGGCTATTCATATTTACATGCCTTCAGTTACTGATAAAATTTTATTTTGTTTCTTCTATTAATCATTAATTTTCTATCAAGCATAGATATCATAAAATTATGAGAAAGAACAGGAATTGTCAATTAAGGAATATTTTCATGTTAGATAAGATCAGGCATGGCTGCTTTGTTGTGCCTCAGAAATGGAAAACGGCAAACTGACTTGTCAAGGGTCAAGGGTGACGATGGACGTGATACGAGGCGGTGACTAAAATTGTCATTTACGACATGGGACCACAGGTTTGTTCCGTTGTTAGCTAATTTGGAACGCAAATGCAGGTCTTCGTTTATAAAACCATGTGCTGATATACACGAAACTAGAAAAAAATTAATTATAATAAACCAAGGAGAAAAATAGGTGTGAGCATTGACCTCAATTTAATTTCAGTCTTATCTTTATCTCTATTTTTGGGGAGCAGGTGGAGATTGCCATTTACTTGTTTCCATTATTTTTAATCTGAGTGAATATTTTTTTTTTTTGCGAATTTAAAAATTTTATTAATTTAATTTTTTATATTTTTAAGTTTATTAATTTAATTCTTCATATTTTAAATTTATTAATTTAATTTTTTATATTTAAAGTCTTAATTAATTTAATCTTTTAAACTTATAAAATTTATTAATTTAATTCTTCGTACTTTAAAAATATTAATAAATTTAAAGTGTGAATGACTAAATTGATAAATTTAAAAAGTGAAGGATAAAATTGATTAAAATTTTAAATGTAAGAAATAAATTTAATTAAAATTTTAAATGTAATAAGTTAAATTAATAAATTTAAAATGTAAATAATTAAATTAATAAAAATTTTAAATATAAAAGACTAAAATGTGTATATTTAAAAAGTTATGCTCAGAGCAAAAAATTGGTCCAGATTCGGGCTTAGATAAGGGTTTTTCAGCTCAATTCAATTAAGCAAAACCACTGCATCTCCTTCTTCTCGTCATTAAAAAAAATGTCTTCTTTTTTGTTTTTTTTTAATCATATTTTAGGGAGATACCCACCCTGTCCGCATCATTATGCATTCATAGAAGACCCTTGGATTTCATCCCTACTCGAAGCACAAACATTTTAACCAAGGTCGGACAATTATTTTACTTCTTATCTCGCACTTGAATAAATTGAGAATATCCGATGCATGTATACAATATGTTGCGAGTTTAAACATGTAGAAATTCAGTTATCATAACTGAAATAAATATAAGTACTCATAAGAATCCGGATTCTTTGGAAGAAAGAAAAGAACTCTTGTTGCATTTTGATATTCTAGGCAAGAACTATATATATTTAAAGGAAAATATAGTTACTCCAAATATCATATGGAAGAGCGACTATTATTTGAGCAGCTAAAGAAAACAAGTTTGCATTATATAAATTTCTTCATATTTAAACTTTTTAGGAGAAGAGAGGCGATATAGAAGCAACTTACATGAGAGGTAATCTGATCTTCACATCTTGGGTCCTCTAGAGATAAGAATCTCTCCATAGGGCTCCTTTTGCTCAACTTTCAGGGCATCACAGGATACAAGGACTGTGCACAATACACAGACAAATGATATTGGAGCTTGAGATGTTCTGCGAAGTATTAGAGCAACAGGAAAAAGGACATACGAAGGACTACGTATAAATACCGCATGTTTGATAGAAAAGTAGAGCTGCTTGTTTCCGAGTCATTCCAAAAGATAGGGAATCAAGGGATTCTACTTGAGCGGTTCCAGGTGTGTCGAAATGCGCTTTCATCTGCCTGCATGCATTATAAGTACAAAAATCATTGCTAACTACTAAAAATTACTTTTAAATGGTGGCTGTAAATTTCTTTAAGAAAAAGAACCATACGCTCGGATAGAAGCAGTCATCTTGTCAACAGGATAGTTAATTTTCGCTTGTGTTTGAGTGGGTCCTGTCTCCAATAATATTTCTTCAAAGAAACTTACTGTGAGGTTGACTAATGTGCCAAAGGGATAGAGAATGTGCCATTTTAACTAGGTAATCTATAACATTGGAGAAGGTTTAATGAGTCATATACCTTGATCAGGTGCGAGATTATAATTTGGAACAGCTTTTCGCTCAATCTCATATTCAACTACTGGACTAAGGCCACCCATGCTGTTTCTAGATGGTGAAGTATGCCTTCTCTTCTTGGGCCTGTCGACGGAATCATCGATCAATCCCAATTTCTTTTTTAAGAAGATCAAAATCTTAATCCTAGTTGGACATCAGATGTCAAGAAGCGATGATCATTCCTTGAAACTACAATTAACAGTTTACACAATTTCTGTTTCTCAATATTTTGGATTTGAGAAGTTATATAATTTGCAATACCTTCCTGAATCGAAGTGTGAATATGAGCCGGGGTCAGATAATGAGCTTGGAATGGAATGTTCACCTTTCCCTATAAAATTATAGGAAGAAGCAATTATATGGCCTGCCCCCTTCACCAATATCGTAAATGTCAAGAATTTAAAGAGAAATAGAAGCCCAAATAACTAAATAAGTAATAGAATGATATACCGGAATTTCCTGGTGTGACCATCGGAGTAGCTTCAGGCACCCTCAAACCATTTTTAAGCGTAGCCATCAGTTCATTCGTGAGGATTTCAGCATGTAGATTATTATTCCTCATCGTTTCTGGTTTATTTCCCAGTAATGGGCTGTCTAACCCTCCACGAAGATCATCAGAAGGCTTCATATTTGAATGTTTTATCAGATATAAGCTAGATTATGGTACTGAAATCTGAAAAAGTAAACAAAACGATAGATGCAAGTGATTTACAAATCCATTAAAATCTCCAACTCCCGGAGGCGATGAAAATGATGGTTCTGGAGGCTGGGGCATTGAACTCCTTTCTGCACTGGCATAACACTTGTTAGTTTCGACTTAACCATTTCGACATTAAGGTCCAGTAGGTTCTGAAAAAATAATACCATGTCCCCCCAAGAAAAAGAGGAACTGACCTGAAGGTGAATCCTGGGTTGGATGGGTGCTTTTTATCCATAAATCAAGAATAGGTGATGGATAATATATATTTTGATTTATATTTGTCAATGAATCACCAATTAGCGCGACAGGCGGCAGCTCCATGAGTTTGGCAATCTTCATTTTATGCATGAGATCAGCACACTGTAACGCAGAGAGAAGAAGCAATTTTATATGGAAATAATAATAATAATAATAATAATAATGAGATCAGTGATTATTCTATACCCCCTCATCTTTATCTATGGTTCAGAAAATAGCAGAGAGATTATTTAACTAAAGGAAACTAAAGATAAGTGATCCATTTCTTGATCTAATTATCTTGGATGATTTGTTGAAGTGTGGGCTATACATATATTTATATTCTCATCAACATATACAAACTGCTATATGCATATTAGATGTCAATTGCAAACCTTTTTCTTTCTTCCACTTCTCGAGACAATGTCAGAAGCATCTCGAAGCCATGACTGGTATATATGACAAGGAACGATAGTTTGCTCATAATCCATTGCAGATGCGGTTGGTTGTCTTCTTTTCCTTTTCACAGGCCCTCGCCTCTCCTGATCCTGTTACATTGTAATTTTAGGGTCGGTCATTTTCGTTTTCTTTTCCTCATGGTAGTCATTGCAGTGCTAGAAGGATATGCTACCTGTCTAGCCTCCCCGCGTTCATCATATTGTTGATTGACCTGGTGTCCAGGATGTTGATCTTGAATTACATCAGCTACGTAAGAGCTAGATATCAGAAAGTGCCTAACGTTGTTGTTTACTGTTTACACTTACAGTTTTTGTTAATATTAATTACAAACAGCAAATATTTGGTATTTCACGATAAGCCTTATCGAACAAGATGTTTAGATTTAGAAAGTCAAAACAATAAAACAGCAGAAAAACTGCCTTTTGTTCTTGTCTAAAAACAGTTACGTCCTTCTCATCCTGCTCACCTCCTGGCAGGTCATCTTGACGAGGTGGGAAGGGAGGTGTAGTTGGAGTTTGTGTCTTGGCTCCTGAAGTGAAGTTTGGTTGTGTTTCATCATCCCCTTCAATGTCAAACCTGCCACAGCATATACATAGAGTAAGGCATAAGATTAAATAATATATCCGTTAATAACAACAAATTATTAGACTTCATTTCACTGGACGAATGAATATGTTTAATAGTATCCAAATTCTGACGTATAGTCAAATTTTCATATTAAATGACAAAACGAAATGGAGTAGGAAAAGAATAAATACATACAAACTAACGATAAATCCAGAAAATAACCTTTCAAAGCGATTGTATAGATCTGCATTAGCCTGGAATGATTCGTATTGTTCAAATAAGGTAATGTTCTCTGTGTCAACTGAGAATGATAAGAGTCAGCACATAAAATCAGGCGTGGATTGCAGAGTATGTACATGGTAAGCACATTCAAGGAGTAAAACCATGGTGCAGATGCTGTGATGGATCTTCCTCCCTTGCTCCATTGCTACTGTAGGGTTCATCCACGCTATCAAGTCGCTGCAAGAAGCGGAGGAAGTTTTCATCATTGGCTCCACATCTAATGGGGTTTTCATTTTGTTAAGGAAATACTCCTTTACCCGCTGTGATCCAGGTAAACAGTATCATGTCATGACTCTCAACTCGTTAACATTTTAATGATTAGCTAACTAGGTACACAGAAACAGAACCTACAGCTACATCCTATATCCTTTTTGTCAAACAATGCAATTGGACTAGTCATGTACCATTGTAAAATAACCAGTATGTTGAAACCCCATGGTCGCAGTTGTGTTGGAAAACTGACGGGACTGCTCTATCTCTCCATCATAGGTTTCTCCATTCTCAGGCAGGGTAACTGCCTCTTTCCTAAAAATATTGGATGCACAGAACAAAGAAGAAAGAAAATTTTCGATAAGCTTATCCCTTCAACTACTTCTTTTGGAGCTTGTAATCATCTAAAAAATAACATGTATGCCCATTATTGCATTGGAATGGAGATTAAAAATGGATTAAATATCGAAAGTGCCACTAACTTGGCTTGGGATTTTCCTTTTGGGAGCACCGTAGGATCTGAGACAGTCTTCAGCTTCCATGATTCGTTTAATTCAACCTGACACAATTGGAATTGAAAGCATTATAATGAAGAATAGAATCAAAGGCTAAAATAGAAAAGGAGATTCTGAAGTTTACCAGGAGACGGGTAACGTCATCTGCCATGGGAAAAAGGAAAATGAGAAGTTAAATAAGAAAAGGACAAAAACAGGTGTTAGGATTCAAAAATTCTTTGCCAGAGCTGATCACAGAAAAACAAACTTCTCATCTGAATTATAAGAACAAGGACCGAATAGTACCATAAAGGAGTTTCACTTTTCTTTCGTATACAATCACTACTCCTCCTGAGAACAACAGCAACGAGGAGCTATCTGTTACTCGAAGTGGAAACAGAATATGAAGTTGAACAGAGATTGAGAAAGAGCTACTTGTTTTACCCATGAGAATTCCAGAGAGTCTGAGAGCCATAGGCACCGTTGGATTCAATATCTCTTCGCTGTAAACAAACAGAGGAAATAAAATCACACAAGGAATCCTATCATGCTCAAGTCAATAGCAGAAGAAAATGCAGAAAACCAACCGTTACCAGATTTTGATGATGTTGAGCTTGTCTAGCTTTCTTCTGTTTATTTTTGCGTGCATGGTTGCAGCCCTCCTTTATCAAGAACAGGGAAACACAGAGAGAGGTTTGAATCCTTTTCTCATTATAAGGAAATCCAAAGCCAAACGCAGAACACGTTGCTTGGAGAAGCAAAACAAAAAATGGAAAATGCATTACAAAGAAACAATGATCTGAGTGTCTCTTCACTCAAGATGATTTTCAAAAACAGAGACATTGATTAAAGAGACGAGTTCATGAAAGCGCGTTGTTCAGAAGATTCAGAACAGAAAGATTACGTGTTCAAATTTCAAGGTCCGCAACAGAGCAGATTAGATTCATAAGCATTATATGAAGAGAAGGGACAAAAACGAATTTAACCCACTGAGATCAGAGCCACATTGCGATGATTATTCAAAAAGAAGGAAAGCGAGTAAATGAACTTGAAGTGGGTTGGAAGCGGATACCATATTTGACCGAGTGGAGCTTTGCGAGCCAGAAGCTGGTGAGAGTAAAACATCTTCTCCGGCGAGAGAGTGAACCAGAATCACCGGCTACTTTGAAGAATAATTAAGCTAATGTTAAAAGCCAAAGAAGCGTGCGCAAGGCGAAAGAATGTGAGCTCGCAAAGTCACAACTAGCTCTGCTAATATACCCGCCATGACAGGCAACGACTTGCGCGCGGAGAGTAGTGGAATGGCAATAAACATAAACCAACACGCGAGTGCACCAAAATCTCCGTGCTACTTGCAAGTGAGGACGCCAGCTAGAAGCACCGAGGGAGAGAAATGGTAAACTGCCGGTTGCATTAGCATTTCTTACAGTAGGTGGGCCCAAAAAATCACCGATATTCTCACCGTTACACTTTTACCAATTTTGTTTTTAAAATGTTATTTTGGGCGTCTCTTTTGTTTCTTGCACAACAATTAACGAGTTAAGCGAAGAGCTCCCTTGACTGGCAGTGGAAAGAGCTAAAGCTAAATTGGAATAGTATTAAAACGATATTCCAGTGTTACGTGACTTTACAGTAATAAATTCTGTTGGCATCAACGTTTAGAAGGCATAATTGAAGTTGATATGTGCATGGCGTATCCAAACAAGTACAAGTTTAGTTAAACAACGTTTCAGAGTGAAGAAGAGGATGATAAAGGGACTACAATTTGCTTGCGGAAGAAACTTCTGATTTGAAATTATATAGAAAACATTTCACGCCATGAGAAGAGCTTACCTGCAAACGAATCATAACTAATGAAAGCTTTTACCAGAGGTAAATGTCTGGACTACAGAATTGACACTCGGACAAGACAAGATTGCCTGTCGGAAAATTTTCTTTTCTTAAACTCAGATCTGTAATATTTTTGCCCTTAATTTTGTATCCAGAACAAAAAAAAAAAAAGAAAAAAAAAATAGTGGGTTTTGATCAGCTGCTGTATTCATGATTCAGTGTTGGAAAGCCGCTGGACGCCAGAAACCTTTCCGACCAACAAGATACTTATTTTGATACAACGTTACAGACCAATGAAGTGAGCGCAGGATTGGTCCTAACTTGTTGATTATTTCCATAGAATCTTGAACAATGAGATATCCATCTGGTCTCAGTATACGATCCAACTCCACAATTACAACTGTGATGTCGCATCTGACAAAAATTGCACGTAGTGAGAATCATAGATGTACACGAACCTAAGCCAAGAGCAAAAAATCACAAGATCTTCTTTGTATTACCTTTGCTCAAGATGTTTGAAGAGAAAGCTGGAATGGAGAAGATCATATGTCCGAGGATAAGTGTTAAGAGACTCGCACCAATCATGATACAATCCTATTAACCCTCTGTCAAATATAATTGAAAGAGTGTCTGGCACATCAATGGGTACCACATTCATCACCCACACTGGCAGATCAGTAAGGGCAGAAGCAAATCTGGAGAAAGAATGCAAACAAAGATTTATCTGTAAAGGAAAATGGAGACAAGGTAGAAAAAGAAAAGATCTTTAACTTTTGATACTTTACCCTCCATAGCCAGCATTCATATCCATTACATTTCGCAGGCGTGACCAGTTTATGGAAAGGCCATCCGTGTAAACATTTGAGACTAGTTGAGACCAGTGTTTGGTGTCTTCGTAGAATTTCTTAGTAGCATTTGATTCTGTTGGCAAGCTAGGAGGCTTACTTTTAAGCCTCTGGGGCCAGGGCATGGGCCAGCTCTGCACGTTACCCATGCTGTCAACTGGAAGAAGAGAAAGGCAATCGCTGAGGCTTGCATACCTAACAATTTTGCAGAGAAAATCAGCATATATAACGATCAAACTAAGCAGCAGTGAAAGTTTAGAAGAGCAAAACAAAAATACACCACAAACATTAACAGAGAATTTCTTCTTTTCCTTTTCT
Organism: Bauhinia variegata; assembly: GCA_022379115.2. Classification (NCBI taxonomy): domain Eukaryota; kingdom Viridiplantae; phylum Streptophyta; class Magnoliopsida; order Fabales; family Fabaceae; genus Bauhinia; species Bauhinia variegata. The sequence continues at coordinate 12,221,257 of CM039437.1, forward strand.
ATTACTTTGGCGTTTTAAAGCAACTAAAATTCATAGAAAATACCATGAGCTATTTTTTCCATCTTTCTGTTCACATAGAGGTGGATTGTTCTCCTTGCGTTTCTCGTAGCAGGAGGTCGTGGTAGGCTTCTGGTATATAACAAGACCAATTCCAGATGAATCAAGAGTCTTAGCCACAACAGTCCAGCACATAGCTTTTGTTATAGTCACCATGGCTGCAAAAAACATGGAAATTGAACCGTACTCATCCCGTATACTAGGTTTTTTAGTTTTTAACATTCTCTCACATTAACTTGATTGAAGATAATATGAAAGTTCAAGATCATCACGTATAAGTTAACATATCTGACTACCCTGATAGGAGGAGTGACAGCAACAGGGAGAGATACACAAAATAGAGAAAGGAAGGAGGGAGAGGGAGAGAGAGACAAACCATTCCAGACTTTCCGATCTCTTTCATTATCAAGATAAACTGGTGTGGCAGACCATATAAAGAAACCACCAGGTCTGAGAATCCTATTGAGCTCGAATAAAGGTTTTCCACCTAAAATTTTGAACCAGATTCATAAATGAATATTCCTGATATGATATAGGTTAATGGAATATTAATAATAATTGTTATTATCACTAAAAAATAAAAGTTGTCGTTGGAAGAGAAGTACCACTTGCATCCCAATGAACCCTGCATCGTGCACAATGGATCAAGTCAAATCCATTGTCAGGAAATGTCAATTTCTGTGTTCCAATGACAGAAAGAGTTGCAGGGATTCCTCGTTCCAGAGCAAACTGTATCTGAGCTTCATGTTCATCCTTTGGAGCAAACGACATCGTAATAACATTTTTATCAAGCAGATAACCACCAAAGCTAGCAACTCCGCAACCAACATCCAGAACAACCCTGATCTTCGTTCCCCATTGTATTGCTGGTAATGTCTGACATAGAACAAATAAAATTCAGCACAACACGGTCATAACAGCACAAGTTACATATGAACTCATGCATAAATTAGAAATGTAAATGCAGTAAGAAAACTTGTCCAAGTGCATACAGAGAAGATTTAGTTACTTTACACTTTACTTCATCACAAATGGAGAAAAAACAAATAGAAGCACATATCATATTGTACCTTCTTTATGAAATGAATGTAATGGTCGACTCCATATTTGAATTGAGTACCACCTCCAGGAAAGACAAGATATTCGCCTGATTTCACCACCCAGTGTTGGTCCTTCTTGTACTCAACAAGCTTTGGGTGAGGGACATTATCATACCAAATCTGAGAGACAGACGTATATAAAATCCAATCAGAAACTTTCATAATTATATTAAGTTGAAAATTCAGATATTTAACTAATTACCCAGTAGAACATTTTCACGACATAGACATATTTGTTGACCAAGTTCTACACAGTGAGATTCAGAACTTAACAATCTACTAAAAGTAATATACTAGGAAAGTTCTACGTGACATCAAACAAAAATGTCTTGATATGGCAAAAAGAGAAGAAGGCTAGCAGAGCAGCTGATAAAATGCTTACAAACGAGGAAAGAGAAAATTCCTGGATATTAGAAAAACAAAGAATAAAAGCTCCTGTTGTTGATCAGACTTGAGATATCAAAAACAACCTTAGCATTTATACATGTGATGTTGAAAGTATCAAACATTTTCTTACCGAAGTATCAATCTCACCATGTTCCTGCTCTTAGGCCACGGAACCGGAACCTTATACCCTTTGGGAAGGGGAATCAAACAGTGCGGACTAGGATCTGGGCAATGCCTTTCCCTGTGCTCCATGTGCCTCCTTGACTTCAATGCCTTAATCGCCTCCATATTATCCAAACAGGGTATATAATCAACAGCCGCGGGACCCTCACAGAGCTTCCAATCCATATTAACATCCACATTCTCAAAAGCTTCCTCCTTTCGGGGCAATCCTTGCTCTTTCGGTTCTTCAATCTGCGTCTCCTTTTGAGGCAATCCCAAGTCTCTTAAGTCGATGATCCGGGTCTCGTTTCGGGGCAATTCTGGGTCTTTCGATTCTGTGATCGGATCCAATACGGGTTTGGTAGAATCTGGGAGTGCAGGGGAAGAAGAGTAGGGGAGTGGCTGTGCTTGAACATCAGAATAAAAAGCAAGCGGGTAGAAGTTGTAAGTAGAGTTGGTGAAGAAGAGGATCGCGACGCAAACGAGCAAAACCAGGAGGGCGAAAATGAATGGGTATTTTCTCTCTTGGAATACGTTGTCAAGTGCCATTTTTTATCCTATTCATAGAAACAGAGATAGAGACGAAAAGGAAGCTGCACTCTGACAAGATCTAAGTGAGCAAAGAATCCTGGAAAAGGTCCAAGTGAGAGAGAAGCACGCGGGTATTAGAAGAAGAGCGGAAAATTTCTCAATATTTTTATTTAGAGTAAATAAGTCTCTCACTTAATCCTCTTATAAAATTATTTAAAAATTTAATTAATTTAATTTTTTAAATTAATAAAACTTATTAATTTAATTTTTTATACTTTAAAAATATTGATAAATTTAAATGATAAAATTGATAAAAAAAATTAAAGTGTAAAAAACTAAATTGATAAATTTAAAATGTGATGAATGAAATTGATTAGAGCTTCAAATGAAATGGACAAATTTGATTAAGCTTTTAAATGTAAGACCAAATTAATAAATTTAAAATGTGAATGATTAAATTAATAAGAATTTTAAATATAAAAAATCAAAATAAGTATTTAGCGCACCCCTCTTAGGATCTTGCATTGGTCAACATGTAACAATCTGATCAATCTAAGATATATGAAACGATGTTACGAGGGCCAAAGATCCATGGCGACGACAAAGTACGAGAGCAGGGTACGAGAGAATACAAATGCGCTGTGGAGACCAGAGTACGAGAGCGACTACTATCTAAATCTAACTCAAAAGGATAGACTTAATGGTGTCAATGTTTTGCTATGATCGGTTAGCTTTGTCCATCGTTTGTCACCACGTTTACCGTATGCCGACATGCAGAATTCCACGTAAATAGCCCTACCATAAAATCCTCTTCTTGCCAATTGAATACTAATGTATGCTTTCTTTATATGAAACTTGTCAAGAGAGTATAGGTTTTCAATGGTACATTCGTGGATATATCTATGAGTTGAGGATCATATTTTTTTATGTTTGGAGAAGTTGACATGTGTGGAATGTGCATGATCAATCTGAGCCCTTGTGAACGGATATAGGACTTGAATGAGTTGCTGAACCACACTCAATAGAGACAAATCAGATAAAAACACAGAGCGTGGAACAAAGGAAACGATGGTAACTTGTGATGAAGGCGAACTCCATATTGCCAAAGGTAGAAAAGGATATCCCTCTTGAAAAGACTTCATTACTTCGCAAGTAATAAGACATGTCAACATCCGGTAGCTTGAAGTGTTTGTATGATACAATACAATACAATACAATACAACAAAGCAAAACTTGTTTGGGAAAAAAAATCATAGAAACAAAAATTAACAGAGTTGTCACTGTCTATGCATTTTTCTGCACTCTATTTTTTGTCACTCTGTTAAACCAGAACCCTGATTCTCAACATCAACCTCTCCCATTCCTGTATCTTCTTCTTCTTCCTCACTATTTTCATCGCCACTAACCTCCTCATTATCTTGGCGTAGCTTAGCCATGTGCTCAGCAAGCAATTTATCATCACGCTCACTCACCTGGATGACAATATAAGATGTCAAACCCAAACAAAAGAAAGAAGAATTCTGCATTATATATAAAGTATGTCAAAATGTAAAGGAGGATCGAATGATGATGACCACCACAAGATATGCATGGGTAAACACCCCTAACAAAAAAAATGTACAATTCAAGCAAATAAAGAAATGTTGACACTCACAGCTCTGGGTGCCTCCTTCACAACAAGTTTACCCTTATGTTCTTCAATTGTTTCAGTGCAAGCAGCAATGGCATTATTGAGAACCAATATTCCTTGGTCCTGTCAGACGATGTAACAATGTACATAAATTAGTTTTAGCATGTTACCAGGTTAACTTTCTGACACGGCTTTACGTGATACCATAAATAATCTATTGTTTAAGTGTAATCTCCAAGAAGGTCACTATTTGGAAAGAATTCCCATATTATGGTCAAAAATTGGAAATTACAGTCTCCACGGACAGTAAGCATCACCCAAAGCATTACAAATGAAGGTACGTGTCTAAGCGTCACTAGTAACAACAAAACTGGTGTCTGTTCAAAACCTTTAGATTTATTAACATTGAGCATGCAGGTACGATTTGATTCTTTACATATTATGTTAGATAACAGGAGTCACTAGGCCAACCATAAATTTACCAGATACACAGATAATCTTGGCAGGGCAAGCAGAAAGATTTAAGGAACTTCGAAAAACATGCTCACAAGATGCTATTTGTTTTGAAATAAATAAAAATGGCAGAGAGGATTTACACAATTTGAGTTCTTAAAGGTTGCCAATGGGTGAATAGCAATGGCTTACAAGTACATGTCAAACCATTAAACGTAAAAACAAAATCTACGTGTAAAAGCAAACCAAGTCTTTCCAAATACAGTCTAGGAAACAAACAACAATAATAAATCCATATATCCCAAAGTTTGCATAATATAGAAGCAACCAAAGCCAATTATCATATCACATACTGTTAGACCATGCACTAACCTTGTCAAGAGTCTGCGTGGTAAGAACATAAAGTGGGGGAGCAACAAGTTTAATTTTTACAGGGCAATCATCATTTCCAGCAGCTTCAGCTTTTCGCATTGCCTCCTACATTATCAAATGAATGTAACACAAATACTTAAGTATACTTTAGAACACAAGCAATGATTTAAGCACATTAAAGAATAAAGTACGCGCCCAAAAGTAAAGGAAAAGCAGATAGACAATTAAAACCTTAATGTGAAGAACTCCATCAAACTGGAAACATTTCATTTCAATATCTGCCCTAATTTTCAAGGGTTGCGGTGTCATTCGTCTTCTAATATTCTTTACTAGAGCTTCCTTCACTTCTTCTGACACTGCTGGAACCACCTTAGTCACCTATGGAGACAATAAAGAAAAGCCTTCAGTCACAAAAGGATTCATGTGGCGAGATGTTCTATGCGGAATATATTTACCTCTTGTCCATCAGCGCCAACCTCCTTGACTTCACGGGTGAGTGAATTCAAAACTGAATCAGGATCCGTCACAATTATTTTGAATGCCTGCACATAATGATGTTATAACAAATGCAAAATGCCAAAATACATGGAACACTTCAAAGTATGAGAATGTTTACCTCAAAAGCATGACCATATTTGCGATATAAAGGCCATCCAATGTGAATATACAACTCCTGCAAAAAGCCATTTGATTTCGGATGAGCAGATAGGGAAAACAGAAACAGCAGCACAACTGCAAATGGATAATTTGACAGGTATGTCATATTGAAAACAAATTGTTTGATATATTAGCATCAGATACAAAGCTATATTCACTGTAACGAACTAACATACACATGGTCTTGGGAAAGAAAGTATGTTGCAATGGAAAGCATTATATAGGGTAAACGAACTACTAGTCATAATGAAATGAAATAGAAAGATTTCATGTCATAAGTTGATCCAGAGTTTGTTACGTAGGAAATAAATGGAAAGCCTAAAGTAACAAAAGAAACATTATGGATTTCAAGATAATTTGGCCCTCCTAGTTTAAAATACGCTATGTTTCTTCTTTTGATAAAATCGAAGAACCCAACCAGGCAACAATGAACTGCATGTAATATACAAAAAATCAATTCCCTCACACACCCCCCCCCAAAAAAAAAAAAAAAAACATATAAATAAATATGCGAGAATTTGCCAACAATAGTAACTAGAATATTAAGTATCATGATTTCAGCAATCTGTAACCAAATTTTCCTTTGCGGTGTAGCCCCTCCTATTGAAGGAGAGGGGTTGAGCTGCAAAAGCTGCTACTGAATGTTTTGTTTAATTAAAAAATCGTACTTCAGTTTTCTAATGCATATATGTCTCCTGTCCAACTATTAGACTGACATCAACATCAACAATTGGAAAAAATTATACATGAATCAGAGTTAGTACATTGCTTGAAGATCAGGGGAAATACCTCTAAATCAATATTCATAGTCTCAGCAACATGGCGCATGATGGAGTGGACAAGCTTGCTCTTGTTATACCTCTCCTCGCAAACCTGGATATCCTCGTCAGAGACCCTTCTCTTGCTCAAATCGATGTAGCCCTTTTCCTTGTCGACCCTGAGGACCATGACAGGCTCGATGCGACCAACCTTGATGAGGCTACTGACACTACGAATTCGGCGGCGAGAAAGCTCCGAGAACAAGATCATACCCTCGATATTGTTGTACTCCAGCAGGGAGACGTAGGCGCCCATGTCAGCTATGTTCTTTACCTGTATCATGACGGCCATGTCCACCTCCGGGTATTTGGCCTCGTACATACGACATTCAAGGTTGGGACCCATGCTTTGCTGATTGCTGCTATGCTTTCTTGGGACTTTCTCGCGAAATTTGAGTCTGCTATGGATTCGGGCAAAAAAAGAAAGAGAGTGAGGAACACAACAGGGGTTTAGATTTTCTGGTGGACTGACCTGAAGAGTATCGACTTTGGAGGAAGGGTTGTGTCAATCTCAAAGAGATAAAACCGTCGTCGGCGTTTGGTAATAAACGGGGCAAAAACTAAAAAATTAAAACGCCCACCGTGGGGCTCGAACCCACGACCACAAGGTTAAGAGCCTTGCGCTCTACCGACTGAGCTAGACGGGCTTCTTGATACATCCTTAACCAAAACTTTATTAAGACATTTATTAAAATAACATTGTTTTGAAATTTTTATTTAGTTTGACCATAATTTCTTTTGTGTATATTAATTAAGGATTATAAATATTATTTTTTTTGTTATTTTTAATTTATAAATGTTTGTTTTAGAATCGTATCAAATTGATTTTATCTATAAATAACTGAACACACCTTGAAAAATTTATCATTTCATCAAAATCAATGACATAACAGCTACATTATTCATAATGGTGATTGCTCCTACATATTAGAGTAGTTCACTGGTCAAATTTGAGCATATCTGTTGTACAGTAAAGTTTCTCGTTTTATTTTATTGCATGTTTTACAAAATAATACTATTTCTCAACAAATATAAAATAATATATATATATATATATATATATATATATATATATATATATATATATATATATATATATATATATATATATATATATATATGATGAATTATAATTTATCAAACAGAAAAGTTTCACTTCAGTGAGGTAATGTTAAAGTTATTTCTAATAAAATATCATAGAATTATATAATTTATGTAACTTAATTGTAATATTAAAATATAATTTATAAAAATTAAAAATAACTTAAATTTTTTTTTATAATTTATTAATTGCGTATTATAATTAATTTATTAAGTTATAATTAATTTTTATAATAATATAAAATAAAATAAAGATCTATTTAATTTTTTTAAAAAATTATATCATTGAAAAAATAAAATTATAAAAATTACATAAATAATAAAAATAATATCAAAAAAATTTATTAAAAATAATTAAAATAAATATAAATAATTCAGCGAAAGTTGCCCTTCGAAGATCAACTAATATCAAGAGACAAACAACACAAAAGAAAAGTTGAAATAATTTATTTTCCAAAACAAATAATATAATTGAAGCTAGCCAACCGGTTCAACCGAGACTTCATCCCCCCCGAGGCAGCATAAATGTCTCGTTTTCTCACAGAAAACTTCCACTCACCACAGCAAATGCTCCAGAAAAAGAAAATCACGAATAAAAAGGAGGCCACCAAAATCCCAATTATCCCTTGCTTTCTCTTAAACCCTCTCTGTAGTAATACTAGTTTCACATAGCCATAGCCTTAGAGAAAAATGAGCATGGAGAACTTTGCACAGGTGTCAGGACTGGGAGCTTTGGGGCTGACAGACATGATCATATCAACAGCAAGAAACGCGAAGGCCCACCATAAGAACTGTGAGCAGCTGGCGGAGCATGTGAGGATCATACAGAACCTGCTGGAGAAGCTGAAATCAACGGAGCTCATGAGCTTGCCGGCCACCAAGGAACCGTTGGATTGTTTGGAGGAGGCGCTGGGGAAAGCACTTGATCTGGTGGAGAGCTGCAAAGACAAGAGCTACCTGTACATGCTTGCCATGGGCTGGAGCGTGGTCTATCAGTTCCGTCGAGTCCAGGCTGAGATCGATCGCTACCTTAGGCTCGTGCCTTTGATTTCTGTTGTCCACGACTTTCGCATGCAGGTGAATGACACTTCGCAGTTTTTTTTTTTTTCACTGGTAGTATAGATATTGTCAGAATATGTTATTAGGTGCAAATAAAAAATTTGAGAAATGATTCATCAACCACTTACAGCTTTCGCATTTCATGCTTAGGAATGGAGTGTTTGAAATCGACATAATTCTAAAAATGTTATTGCTTTTAACATAATTTCACTTTGTCTGTATATGGGTCATTAACTAGTCCTGCATATACAAGAATAAGATTGTCGGTGCAAATAGTGATGCTTTTTTCTGGCTCGTAAATTGAGAAAGTAGTAGATTGTCAAACTTCACCATTTGCTTTTTGTAAAGGCTAACCGAAGAAAACACTAGTATAGTTAAAGCGTTTGCACAACAAAAAGCTGGTATAATATAATAAATATAGTAATAATGTCGAACGGGAAGACTTGGAACTGTTCTTGGTAACGAAGGAGGATGGTCACCGGCAACGCCGCATCATGAGACATTTTCAGAGAGCATTAATCTGAAAGGTTTATAGTTTTTCATTTGAAGGAAAAGAAATCTAATATGAAGAGTTTCATACCTCTTATAAAGTATGAGTAAGATTTTTGGATTTTAGCATTTTATTTTATACTTACTACTCTACACATGACTTGTCTAGTTGCTTGTATTTTATATATTTTTCAAAATAATTAATTGTTAAATAAAAAGTTATCGTAACATTTTATTTTGGACATTTGATATCATTATTACCAAAATATCTGATGTATCAATGTTAAAAAATCGAACTGCTTGAGATTACTTGCCCTTTGGTGAGTTGTATTTAACTGATAAAAATTGGATATGTGAAACGCAGCAATTGGAAGAAGCAGACGAGAGAGAATATACACTTGATGAGGAAGAAATGGAAGCCCAAAATGTGATATTGAAGCGTGATCGATCAAAGAAAGATGCAGATATACTGGAGAAGTCTCTGTCTCGTAGATACCCTGATTTGGAGTTCCACGAGGCTCTCCAAGAGGAGCAAGAAAAGCTACGCGTTGAACTACAGAGATCAAGAAGAATGAATGACCAAGAACAATACAGGGTTATTGAACATCTAATTGAAGTCACAAAAAAAGATGTCAGTGTTTTTACCTAGAAACAACGTTACCAAACTTGGTGCCGTGCTTTTTAGACTCAAAAATGTTTGTTTTGGCAACTTACTGAAACAGAATGGAGGCATGTGTGCTTCGTAATAATTAAGCTCCAGAGTATTCCTTACCCTTAAAAAACCTTTCATATTTCCATAGAAACTGTAACAAAAACATATATGGATTATTATAATGTAGGCTGATCCAATACCGGTCTTTTCTCCTACAAGTATAGCTGAAAAATCAGTGTCGCACTGCACATGCAGCACCGCACTGCAATGTTTGTCGAATCAGTTGAGTTCTAGGAGTAAAACTGTAAAGGCAAACTAAGCAGCACAGAGATCACGTTTAGAACTCATTTCATTTTCCAGCTCCACATTCTCCGGCAAACTTTAAATGTCAAGAGGCATTCGAGCGGCAGAATCTTGTCTAAAAGCGGTTATCTACTCTGCTGGAAAGAATAGGTGCTCATGCTGAAAATCATGTTGAGTGGTAAGAACTAAAACTTTTTTTTTTTTTTTTGCTGGAAACAAACTAAAATTCATCTTTTGGGGACTTATCACCTTTACCCAGCGAGAAAAGCCACTGAAACATCAGTAGAAGCTTGCTACCCATAGGTTTCTGCTCCATCTGTTCTGGTTTAGCATTACAGACTGTATCGTAGTCATGCTTCTGATGAGGGGCAACTATTTTTTCCTGCAGGAAAAAAAAAAAAAAACAAAGAAGAAAAGCCCACACAAAAAAGATTCAACAATTAACATTGGACATTACTTATCTCAAGTATTGGAGTGTGTATTGTACAATACCTTGAATACTTCAAAGGGGAAAAAATCAGAACCATCACAACCCTGTACATAAAATCATGAAGATTAAAAGGTTAGAAACGAACATATTATCTAGCATAAAGGCATAATAGGATTCCGTAACATATGAAGTATATAAAATTTTAACATCTAAAGCTTTGCTTAAAAAATCCAATTTACATAGTCCTCATATAACTGCCAAAAGCTTACCGGCATTGGAATGGGGTGTTCATTGTGTAGTACTTGCACAAAATACTTGCTTGTAGATTTGGGCTGAGCCGGACAACTGTACAGGACCAACATATTGTTACCAGCAAAAGGAGCCACAGTGCTGCCACGCCATTTTCTCTCCTGTGGAGGCTTTGGAGGTAGCTGCAGAGGTTGCCCCTTCTGAATTTGTTGAAATTCTGCCATAATTAAAAGACAATGCCTATAAGCACGCTATCTCATTAGAAATAAGAAGCTTTATAACTTACATTACGTCAAGCAAGTACAGAAAAAGACTCACCAGAGCCTTCAAGAAATAGACCAAGCAGACATGAGAAAGGAACTACAGTTTCCGCGTGTGCAAATCGAAGCCTGGCCTTCTCAAAAATGCCAGGAGCTTGTCCTACAGAAATAATTAGCAAAGTGACACTCGTATTATGGAGAAGTAAACTGCTGATGAAGTAAAGTAGTTACACGGTGAGGCTACCATTATAATTTTGGTGAATCTATATTAAACAGAGAAGTGCCAGTAATTGCTGTATGATATCATAAAGAGCATGTCCATGTACATCCATGCTCAAAGCAGAACTAGCCTGCTTTAGCTCTTTCTATGCAAAACTATTGCTTTATGTCATTCCACCTGAAAAAACTAACTCATAAAAGATGGTATAATTATAATCGGAATAGAAACTACCTTCTTTGGCCTTAATAGCTTGCTCCATGGATTCAACAACATCTTCAAGTAATGGCAATCCCATCCTATAGTTTAATGATTTACCATAACCCTTCAGAATAAATACTTCCAAATCATCTGTCCACTCCAGCAAAGTAACCTAAGTGCACATAGAAAATTGCATTATAACAAGCACGCAATAGCACTAAGAAAAGGAATACAGCTTTGAGTTAAAAAATTTCTTGCTTGCAAGTAATATCTAGCCAATCTTTTCTATGTCAATTCAACCATACTTTAACTTTCTAGTTAGTCAGCATGAGAATCAACCAATCTCTATTTTTCCCATCTATTCTCTTGCGGGTAGTTAACAGCAACACCACCTTAATGGAATTTTTGGTTTGTTAACTATATATTATATAAGCAGCAGTTTTTGGAAGTATCGTATCAAAACCTAGTCTTCTCAGATCATCAGGTTAAAATTAAAAACATCTTAATTTTTCCTTTCTCTGTTTTTAATGAGAGGATTACTACAGAGAATATGGCTCGATAATTAGATCACAGAGCACATTGAAAAAATATATATGCAGTGTACCTCAGAAGGGCTAAAAAGACTACAGGCTTGATTAGTTATATCCAACAAGGATGCTTCCTGCAAAAATCAAACAGCAATTGTGCAATCACCATTGCATCAGTAAATATAAGAAACAGACTCAGGCTAAAGTCAGAACAATGATTCCAGTGAAAACCATTAAGGAAATATGGAAATGTAATCACCTGTTTACACAGAAACCAGAGAGAAGATGTATCTTGTCTAGTAAAATTCAGCCCATAGCGCTCAACTAAAGCAGATGTAATCTCATCCAAGATAGGCTCCTTCAGCTTATTAACTGCAGGCTCCTGCCTTTTCCTGAAATCCTGCATCAATAACTCAACAAAATACATAAATGAAAAAAGAATAAAATGTATTCAATACCTTATACAAGGTCCCAAACCAGAGATAAGAAATTAAATGGACTTCGATTTTCTTTCCTTGGCTTATTGTCCAATTAACCATACAGCTTCACCTGAACAATTTAGCATAAACATACTCCTTTTTGTTTGCAGTTGACAACTCTTTACAACACAGAAAAAGACTTCATATTTGACCTACAATGTCCTTACAGATGCACAAAAAAATGTGTCATGGTGTCAACAAGCAGCATAGTCTCTACCGTGTAAAAGTGGTGTCAGCCATGTGTTTCAATCTAAAATTTCTAAGCCTTCTCCAATGCTAATGAACATATACATTTATCTTGTGGAGCTACTGAGCTAGTGATCATGATCTTATCATCTACTTATTTCTTGAGGGGAATAGCTCATTTCGCATCATTTGAAGCAGCATAAGACATTTCAGTCATAACGGAAGAACGTGATAAAAATACACAGAACATTTGCTGCCAAAAACAAACAAACGCAGAACAGAACAAGGTTATTAACAATACCTAGCAAGGAGGGCCACACATCAGGCTGATAATATTTTGAGATTAAAGAAAATCATAGGGTTTTGGAGATTATCATGGAATAATGTGTGACAGGAATTTCTACAAGCAGAGTTTAGAATATATGAAATTGGCCAGATACACATGCAAGGGTGTGCATTAAGAATCACTATGACCTCAATGAAGACCAACATAATACCTTGTAGTTTTCACAACAGTCATGGAACCTCAGAAGGATGTCACTGGCACGGCTTTCACTTGTAACAGCAAAAGCTCGATGTTTCCCAGGTCCAAGACTTCCATTTCCATTAAAAAGCCCCATCCCAAATGCTACAGCACTAGCTGAAGCTCGAGGAACCTGTTTGTCACAGGAAACAGATACGTAAGTTACATGTATACAGCTTCTACACAGACAATGGAAAATAACAAACAGAAATAACAGAATAAGATTTTTCAATAAGATAAACCAAATTTCATGACTAACATTGAATTGTGGCTTGTGCCAAGCAAAGAAGAAATATTACAACACTGAAATCTGCTGGGAGGAAAAAAAAAAAAAAAACCTTACCTGAGTAGCCTTTATTGTATATATGTCAGGATGGTACTCCTCAGTAAACAAATTTGGAAATTTTGCTCTAATCCTGATTGCAAGATCATATAATTCGTCCTCTCCTTTGCTAATTAATTCCCCACCCTTGAGTCTTCCTTTCCACGGAGATTGCCATACACGTAACCAGGCTGGTACCCTCTCTAGAGGCGAATTTTGTTTTTCTGCATCTCTTAGAAGTACTTCCAGACGAACTGCCAAATTGTCCAACTCTCTTATCCTTTTCTTTGTAGGCGAACGAGTTCCATGCCTTGCCTGAGAATGTAAAGCAACTTAGCATCCTTTTCCATTATGTTCAGAGAGTTTTAAATTACTAATGATAACAAGTCAGTCATTCTAGAAGAACATTTAATCCTTCACAATAAAGGAAGCCATTCACCTTAAAATTGTTTTTGCCAAACTCTAATATAATTATTTGCATAATCACTGAATCACTGTTCTTGTAGAAACAGCATTGTTAACACAAGACGCATAACAGAAACATCTAGTCAATATCTCAAAAGTGATTTACCACAAGATTTAAGTGGACAGGGATACATCCTTGAGGAATATCAGAAGGAACAAAGTTATGGTCAGCAATATCTTTCACGGCGCCATATCTGCATACAAAATTATTTCCAGACGGTTATATTAATCAACATCAGCACTGAAATTCAACGCTTAAGCAGCCAGAAGACTAAAACATAACAGCTACATCGTACACAGCAGAAGAGGTCACTGATAAGTCACTCAAATTAGAACCGAAAAAGAATATTTGACTTCATGCCATAATTGGAGACAAATTTCTCTCACTAGCAATATTGGATAATCAAGATCAAAGCTAATGTCGATGAAATGCATAACATGATTCATAATGGTCCTAATTGTAACCTAAGACGTTAGAATTCATTTCTGATCAAAAAGGAAGAAGCAAAAACCTTGACACGGTAGAAAGATGTCTGCGGACATCGAAATCTTCTCTAGCGTTTGAATAGTTAAGCAGAGAAAATAATATTAGCAGAAGAAACAACTTCATTCTCTCTTCGGTTTCACAGCACTACTATATTCCGGATTAGAATTGAGCTTATAGAATGTTCTCAGTAGCGCACAAAGTAAAGGAGTTCGCTCCTTCATAGCAATTTTTTCCGCGAAAAAAAAAAAGTTAACGGTGACGCTGTTAGGCCAGTAGCGTTGAGGTCGGCACTCCCTATTCCTTCATTTTTTATTTTTTGGCCTGTTTTATTTTTTTTTTTAACTCACCCAAGCCTAACCCTGAGCTAAACTTACTAAAGTTAGGATTAATTCTAAAAAAATAATAATTTTATTGGAGTGAAATATTTTTCTCAAAATCTTTCTTGCAAAAGAAAATTAATAATTTTCTTCTCTGGTTCTGTTTCATCTTATTTTCCTCCTAACCCTTGTGGGTATACATATATAACAATATACGTCGCGGGTGGAAATGAAGCCCATGGCCCATTACAGATACTCGGATTTGGGGTATGGGCTTGACCGAGAAATCCATTCATTCAATTAGGGTTTTATTACTCCCTCTTAAAAGAGCCGTCTTCTTCCTCCGTTGCACTTCGCGGAAGCAGTGGAGGACGAGCTTACTTTCCTGAGGATCACAGAGCTCAAAAAGCCAGAATGGTTCGTATGCTCTTCCCAACTTTCCTTCCTCTTTTCTAACCATGATTTCATTCCCGTGGATGTTTATTTTGATTGTGTTGTTTCTCTCGAATATCATCTTCATTTTGAATTTATGGTCTGTTACATTATCTTCTGTTCGATTTGTTTTTTCAATGTTTTCTACTTTCGCAATGACTATGTTATGAAAGCAGATGCCTATCTAAATACCTATACGCATAAATAAGTACTTTCTGGTCTACTGATTTACGTTTTCTGGATTTGCATTTGGGCTTCTATGTTAGCATGTTGCTTAACTATAAGATATTGGTGCTCGCACTTATCACGAGTGCTTAGTTTTCATTTGGTGAGATTCTTTCAGGGGATTGTTGGATTAATATCTAAGAACAGTAGAACATAAGTAATGGACATGCCCCATTCCTTGAAGATGACTGAGATTTCATCACTTGCACTGCGGAACAGGATATCTAATTTATATTTTATATAGTTGTTGACGTGTAATGGTAATGGAGGCCATATGGGCGAGATAGTGGTTTAACTCATTGGGTGTGCTGCTGTTGAATGAATTGTCGTAGGAATAAGCAAACTCTGACGTAGTAATTTTTTTTTTCACTCATCTGTTTCGGAATTTTTCGAAATTCCCAAACTATCTGCTAATGAACTTTATCTTACTTTGAAAAAGAAATTTTTGGTGTACAATACACCACATTAATTAACTGCTTATGACTTTTGACAGGCGAGAGGATTGAAGAAGCATTTGAAGAGGCTCAATGCTCCAAAGCATTGGATGCTTGACAAGCTGGGTGGTGCATTTGTAAGTCAATTGTCCAGTATTACACTTTGCTCAAAAATTAAATATATTTATTCATGTCTTTTAAATTGTCTTAAATGACTTATTTCAAATTTATCTGAACCTTTTCCTCCACAGGCCCCTAAGCCCTCATCTGGACCACACAAATCTAGGGAATGCCTCCCACTGATATTGATCTTGCGAAACCGGTTGAAGTATGCTCTTACATACCGTGAAGTAATTGCTATTCTCATGCAGCGACATGTCCTGGTTGACGGAAAAGTCAGGACAGATAAGACTTATCCTGCTGGTTTCATGGGTATGTAGTTATATGACCTTTATTTTTTCGAAATAATTGCACCTTCATAATTGTATGACCATTACAATATGATCCAATGGTATTTTTGGAACTAAGTTATGGCATGTCTGCTGTTTTAGTATCTAGCCTAGGTTATCTTTGTTGTGTTTATGGAAATATGTAGGTTGGTATTGTAACAATGTTAATTGATTTATTGGCTGATGCAATATGAGGAAACGATGACTGCGATTTATGTGATTGAAATAAGTTCCAGACTTCTAGAGGATTCTCTCAAGATTTTTTATTTTTGAAGTTTCTCCATCCCTTTATCTGTCAGATATTTTAGCTGGAATCGTAGTTGTTTTGTTTATTCCTTTCTCTTTACAGATGTCGTATCTATCCCTAAGACAAATGAGAATTTCCGTCTCCTTTATGACACTAAAGGCAGGTTCCGTCTCCATTCTATCAGAGATGATGAGGCAAAGGTAATTTTATTTTGGTCCTTAAATTTTTCATTAACAGCTTTTCAAAAAATCAATTGGGCAACATTAGCCTGCATGAGTGCATAATTTATGATCATGTTGTCGTCATTATATACATTTACAGAATCCCAATTACTATATAAATGCATAAATTTTTTTAACTTACCTATCTTATGTTTATGGCAGTTTAAGCTCTGCAAGGTCCGGTCAGTGCAGTTTGGGCAGAAAGGTATCCCATACCTGAACACCTATGATGGCCGCACCATCCGCTACCCTGACCCTCTTATCAGGGCTAATGACACCATTAAGCTGGATTTGGATACCAACAAGATCGTTGAGTTCATCAAATTTGATGTTGGGAACGTAGTTATGGTTACTGGTGGAAGGAACAGGGGACGTGTTGGAGTGATCAAGAGCAGGGAGAAGCACAAGGGAAGCTTTGAGACCATCCATGTTCAGGATGCCACTGGGCATGAATTTGCTACTCGTATGGGCAATGTGTTCACCATTGGGAAGGGGACAAAGCCGTGGGTATCCCTCCCCAAGGGTAAGGGTATTAAGCTATCCATCATTGAAGAGGCAAGGAAGAGGATTGCTGCCCAACAAGCAGCCACAGCATAAACTGCTATGGAATGAAAGACATCATTGCATGTTTAGTTATTTAATGGTTTTGGTTTCTAATTTCTTTTTGGATAATCAGTTTATTTCTGAATTTTGCCCCATACTTATATTTCTCTAATTTGCCCAGTGTGAGCATCACCGTATCTAATTAGCCTGCTTTTTTTAAAAAAAAAACTTATTTTATCGTTAAGTTGATTTGGTTGCATTAATTTCAGTTAGAGTGAAAAAATATTTGACTCGAGCCAAATCCAGTATCTTCTCGTATCTACCGCTATTTGAGATCCAGTTAGATTTCCAACCAATTATGTTCTCGATCGCTGATTGACACATCACCATGTGAGTGCCATTTGTCCAGGAAAGATTCTGGGATGAGAGGAAAATATAAATGCCTTTCCAACATGGATTTTATAGGGTCCCTCTAGTCTATGATTCATTCGGCTTTTCGCATTAGAATTCTGTATGTAGGGGGGCTAAATTAATTAAGCTTTTGGTATGGAAATTTGACGCATCTTGAAGTCCAGACTCGTGCAAAAGCTTTGGTGGGGAATCAGTGGTAGCTTTCTTTCCCTGAACTTGTAATATCAACTCTGTGGGTCACCCACGTCTTCTATAAAATCCAACACTAATCTTTTATTTATTTTCTTTTTAAAAAAAAAAAATTGAAAGAATATGGAATGGCGTAGCTTTCCCTTTCTTAAAATTACAAGTCATGACCCACGAAGTTTTTTCAAACAATCCCTTTTGCTATGCTATGTTGTTATGCAGAAGGTGTGCCAAGTATTGGTTCCCCTCAACGACATAATGCCAAAACAATTTTAGCCGCAAGGCAACATCAAAGATTCACAACCAACGCTCAAAGATTAGGATTAGTAAATTTCAAAAGCCGAGATAACGACAAAAATTATTTCACTTCCATTTTTTCTCCAACGTTCCTCTTTCTAGCAAATTGTTTGAAAACACCTAGACGAACTTGATACAGCCACCTAGATACATGGTGCGACACACGAGAAAACAAAATTCACAAAATTATCATCAAGCAGCTCCTTCCTCGTGAAGCAGCATCTGATCAAAGTGCCAAACACCTGAAAGGCCATGAAAACACCGCCTTAGAACTAAACATGCAAAGATATGTGCAGAAACACTAGTGAAACTACATGGGGTTCAACATAAATCGCATGTAGTGGAAATGGACGCCTACCATGTCCTTTGCCCACTCTTCTGAGCTGAGCAACATACTCGGAGATTCTTTTAATGGCTTCCACCTACAAAAGAAACAATTGAAGCGCAGAGGTTTAGATCCAGGATGATCTCGTTCAATCTTTCTCAAGTACATGATTTTGTATGGAGCTCTTCCATTCTAACTGGAAATAACAATCACTAACTGTAATACCAAAATAAAGAAATACCTGTTCACCCAAGAACTCGCTTTCAACAAAATCTGCCAACTGCACATCATCATTCTTTGAGGCAACCTGTTAAAACAACAAACATCAAGTTAAAGCAAAGGAAGTGCTTTTTAAACAACACCAACGTGGATAGAATGAGATTAATGAATAAAGAAGTTGAAGTAAAATCCACACGAAGCAAAATTTTCTTACACTGTGCAACTTAAGGAGCTTCTCATTAGTTAGCTTCTCCAATGACAAAGCAAGTTCCATTGCTGCAATAGAAAAGGCAAATACATAATTAATGCTCATAAAATCATATAATTCGTTGGAGAAATTTATCTAGCAAATGCATTTGAACATCATGTTAAAAGGGTAAATTAATTCAGACATTATGTTATAGAACATTAAGCAAAAATAACTAACTAAAACATATGCCTACATAAGCAATATAAATAACATGCAATCAGAATTTCACTTATTTTCATCTTTTTTCTTGGCCATTCTTCTCATCGTCAGAAAGCATCCACTTCCCTCAGAATCTTATCCAACCATCATAACTAAGGCCAGATAACTGGTAAAAAAGTGTAACATGTTGAAGAACAAACAACTCGAAATCGTATAATTAATAAAGTTTCAATTGCCATGCGTCCCCTTCATGTCAACATTATACATGTTATGCATGAAATTAAATCGTCAGCAAACACTAACATTTTAGAGTTTCATCCATTTTATTCAAATCATAAACTGAGCTGATGTGAGCACATCAATTATCAAGTAATTAGAACAAACACTTCCCAGTAAGATAAATCATAAATAAGCAGTAAAACAACCATTTTTTTTTTGCCAATTACAAAAACATGATTAAACTAAAACTTCTTCAGTGTACCATCATTGACATCAACCTTGTAGTTAACACGTCAGAATAACCGAAACCACCCAAAACAAAACAGAGAGGCCAAAGATACTAACCATATGAGGCGTCTCCCTTTTCCACATGATCAAACTCCGAAAGTGGCATCACTATAGACTGCAACTTTACTCTTCCACCCCGTTTGTTCTAAAAATTACACCACCACAGATAATTGATATTCAGTACCACTTTGAAGGAGCTGGGATTCAAGCGGGTCTATTGAATTGATAACAATATCAAAATGCATAAGAAACCACATATGTAAGAAAAAAAAAGTCAAACACCTGATATTCCATCAATTTCTCAGCATGCTCTCTTTCTTCCTCACTTGATTCCTTGAAAAACCTATAGATACAATAAACATCAATCAATCCAGACAAAGTAAATTAAAATAAACGAGAGGGTCATTAAGATAGTGAAAGCTTTACTTGGCAAGGCCCTTAAGCGCGACATTGTCCCTATCGAAGTAAGCAAACATTGCATGGTAAACGTACGAGACGTTGTACTCCACACTGTACACCAATAAATAAATAAATCATCAGAAATTAGAATTAGCAAAGAAATATATAAATAAGATTAGGATTATATACATCAACAAATAGCAATTCCTACTCCCAATTTTTGTCAATAAGTTTAATATGCAGATGAACATAACGTATGATATATATATATATATATATATATATATATATATATATATATATATATATATATATATCAGACTGAAAAGCAAACAATTAAAAACGAAAGGTTGGCATTAAATTGAGCGCGTGACAGTAGAAACTAAAAACACCAAAAACCATGACATATGAGAGCATTAGATGACGAGATACTTACTTGATCTGCTCGTTAACAGCAGCCTCACAGTCATCCGCATACTTTTGACGAGCAAGAGAAACTTCTGGAACATTGGGCACAAGACTGAGCTCCTTTTTCACCTCTTCAAAGGGTTCAAAGACGACACCAGTGAGAGGACGATTATTCGCACCCTTTGTGGCGCAAACCACCACAGCTCCAGTTTTCGCTGGGGAACAGCGAAGGATGGAGGACACAGAAGCAGGAGAATTCAACGGTGAGATTGAAAACGAAGACGACGAGGAAAATGACGGAAACAGAGGACCTAGATGGTCTCCCCTAGTGTTCAAGAGAGACATGGAAGAAGAAGCAGCTCTGAGAAGCATGATTGAAAATCACACCAAAGCGAGAGATTTTAGCGGTAGATGAAAGCAATTATGGACGAAGGAGAGAGAATGTGAAAGATTTTATAGGAGAAAACAGAGGAAAAGAAGGGTTTTCGGAGGAGAGCACAGTGAGACTGCGGTGGCGAAGAAGTGAGGATAAAGATGTGGAGAAAGAGGCCAAATAGAAAGGTTAGGAGTGTGTTGACCATTGGATAAATGACACATGGACGGTTGAGATTTATTTGGAGGTGTGGGCGCGTGGCGACCTCGTGGTCTAGGTACGATGGTTCTCGTAGTCCATTAAAATATCTAGAATTTTTGGTCCAATTACAGTAATTTAAAGTGCTATTTCCATTACCATAAAAAAGGTGTTCTTTCCATTTTTTTAAAAAAAAAATTTGGCCTTTTTCTAGTTGTATGACCAAAAGAAGACAAAAACGTAGAGAATCTCTCTCTCTCAACTCTACCTCTTTTGTTCTTTAAAAAAAAAAAATGACAAAAATCTAATTAAAAATTTTGTTCCATAATTAAACAGAAAAGGGAAAATAATTTCGTTAAAAATTTTCCATTTAATTTTGTTTGTTAGAAACAAAATATAATTATTTTTTCAATCAAAACATGATCATTGTATGCATTAATGAGATTATTTGCTATATTTGGTCTTCTTTTTGTCAATTTTAACATGGATGGAACTTTTGGAAATATCAGAAGGCATGTGTATGATAACAATGCTTTTCTTTTTTTCCTTAATATGATGATGATGAAAATGACCCCATTGATTGAAAATTAGGATTAGGGACTGTCCGCTGATGGGATATGTCAATTCTATGACGAAGACAAAAGCATTCTATAGTTGATATTCATTTGCCGAACCGAGTGAAAGTGGGTCATAACTTTGCTCTCTTTTGGTAGGCTTTATTTTATTTTTTTAAGTCGTTGGATCTTTACTTTATTTCATTGCTTGTTCTATATTAAATTAAACAAAAAATAAAAGAAAACAAGGTTGGGCTAGAAGCCTGGCCGATCAGTTGATTGGACCACAGTTATCATTTCTTCAACGTGCTTTGCTTTCAATTTGGACTGCAAATATTGGCCTCATAGAACTGAAGAGGAGCCTCATGGTCCGCAAATGAAAGCCCAATCATCGAAATATTTAGGGTCTGTTTGGTTTTAGGGGTGTGCCAGAAGAAATGACAGACGAATGATACCCACGAAAGGTCATTTTGGTGAGGGGATTAGTTTTTGCACCACTATTTACACAAACATTAAATAAATAGATTAATTAATATGCATATATAGTTATGAAACCAGTCAGCATATGATTGGTGGAACACACCTTGCATATATATAGTATAAGCATCTCGAAAATGAATCTTGATCATCACGATGCTCATTTAATGCTTGCGTTGGAGGCCTCATGTTTTTCCCTTCTAGCATGGTGAGATGTCTGTTCCTTCACATATATTCTATTGTCTTCAAGATTTGTAAATTTCACAGAACCCAGACGACAAGGTTCTCACCAGCTTCGTCTTCCATGGTCGACTCACCTTTCGAGGGGAAGGGAAGGGATTTGAACTTCTAAATCTAACCCAATATATCTAAATGCATTGATTCACTTGGATTAATTAGCAGAATTATATATATGCTGGTCATGTTTTGGATCAAGATTCTTTGATTTTCTCTTGTCTCTTTTTAAGTTAGTAACTTTCGATTTTGGTTTCTTTTAACAAGAATAAATGGAAATTAATTATGAGAGACAATTATAAATTAGTGCTACCAAGGGATTTTATCAATTGAAGTCATGGCTGATAAGCTTTAATTGCCTTTCTGTTCAGTTGTTGATGAAGCACATATAATTGAGAAGAATAATTTAATGAACAATTTGAAAACAGAGATAGGAGTACTACATGCATAGGAGACCGTCATGTCATGAAAGGAGTGCTGTTTTATTTTGGAAGGGAAGAAAGTAAGCTTTGAATCATGTGAGGTAATTAATGCAATGGAACTTAGGGTTTCTACATCTCATACATACAAGTTTCAATATTAATCTGGTTCATCGAAATGAGCTTCAATTATAATAATCCCCTACAAATTAATTGCACTGTCAGGAATCTCATTAATATCTTGGTGGGTGCTACCCGCCTGCCTGTGTTTTCTTCCTTTTAAACAACCATTTGCTATGCTCCATATGTAGTACGTGATGAGCGTCTGCTGCCATTGCTGGTAACTTAAAAACGATATACACAGTAGGCGATGTACACAGTAGGCTCACGAGACTATCTAGTTTCTAGACTCTCCACTCAACTTCTGGGAAAGAAAATCTATTAATTATATGATTTACTTGCTGAGATTTCTTGATACGGAGGATCTAATTTCAGCTTATTCAAAGTTGCCCATATGACCAAACACGATGAACAAAACAAAAAAGTATTCATTCATTTGTTAAACCAGCTATTGATTAGTTTTAAACATTGTTTTCTTGCTTATATTAGGTTCTTTTTAACTTCCAAAAATGCAGGTCAAAGGATATTAACTAATTAAGAAGCTCAGTCCGAGAGATGGTTAGGTTTTCTTGAGCCACACCGCATTCTAGCTTCCTGCATAACGAAATATATATGATATATATACATCATACGTATAATTAATTGGGTCGTGTAAGTTATTTATTGTGTCATGCATAGCATAACTCATAGCAAAGTTATATATATGGGGTTTGATTATTAATTAATTTATATAGCACTTTCTTTTGGACTATAGAAATATGTAGTGTTCACATTAATTTCTTGGTGACCATGGGTTGAGATAATCAATGGATTAAGTCAAAGAATAGACACTTTGAGAAGAAAGCAGTATTAATTAGTGATGGATGTATATATATTAGATAATATGTGTGTTCACGTGAATGTTTGTGTGCCTAACAAACATTCACGTTGAGTTGAGCCATCCCTCTTTAGGAACAACCTGGTGCTTACAACCCTAGAATAGTACTCCTAACTCTTATTAATGATACACAACGTTAACCCACGCAAACACACTAACACAACTAAACTAGATAGAATACCGTTGTTTTTATTGTAAGAGAAATTAAGAGATGGAGTCGAACAACGTGGAAGCCATAAAATCCAACCTAGCTAGCTGGCTAGCTAAGCTATCAATATCTCAACCTTCGGCGGCGTCCAAAGATAACCCTTGTTTGTTTTTGTTACCCTTTCTCTTCCTATGGGTCCCAAATGAGCTTCCTTCAATGGATTATATTTTTGTCTTCCTCTTCTAGGCAGTTCTTGGTGGTAATAATAATAATATTAATTAAGTTTATCATTAATTAATTCTCATTTTCTTCCCTCCACAACATACTTATCTTTTCTTTGTGGAATATCCTTGTTATCTTTCAAAAAATAAATATATAACCTTGTACCAAATATTAATTAGAGGAGGCACATGGTGTCACTCTAGACACTTGAACGTGTAAAAACAGGATATATGGCATGCAAGAGCTGAAAAAATAATATAAAACAAAACTCCACATTAATTGTCTGCCTAGGTTTATCAAATACTAATATTCAATGAACCCTGGCTACCATTAAGCCAAGTTTTTTTTTTCCCCACATGTATCCATCCACAAGGTAGTCATTTCAACAATACTAAATGTGACAATCAAAGGAATTTGAACACGATTTATCACTTTGCATGTGAACTACTTGATCAAAAAGCCACTTGAATTACTATGTGGTACAAAAAATCTAGTGTAACTCTCAAGAAATCTAACGTTGAAAACGTTGCCCCCTAGTTCCCCACTGATTTATTTTACAACATACCTGATATCCCTAGCTTAGTAGTACATAGCTAACTTGGCTTTGAGTGAAATATGGACAAACTTTAGTTTTGTAATTTCATATACCAAGATTAAATAAACCAATCCATTAATTTATTTAATCAAAATTAATTAATAAAATATCTAGCATACTCCTGTGCGCACCCCACACGTTCTAGCGTAGACCATTATAAATACTCACACTTGCAATCTCATTCGTTCAGAGTACTCTGTTGCTTCTTGCTTTAACTTCCTCTGGTTCCCCTGTTTTTCACTTTCCTCTCTTCTCAAGAACTAATGGGTGGGAATTCCCCATGCGCTTCGTGCAAGTTACTACGACGTCGTTGTGCCAAGGACTGCATCTTCGCCCCTTATTTCCCTTCCGAGGACCCCCAGAAATTTGCCATAGTTCACAAGGTTTTCGGTGCCAGCAACGTTAGCAAAATGTTGCAGGTAACTTTCTTGGTTCGTGTAATTCCTTCTTCTTGCTTTCTTAGGATCGTTTACGATGTTTCGGTTAATGGTTGATTACAATTATATATTCAGGAACTTCCGGTTCACCAGAGAGCAGATGCAGTGAGCAGTTTAGTTTATGAAGCAAATGCCAGAGTCCGAGACCCGGTTTACGGTTGCGTTGGAGCCATATCTTACCTGCAAAACCAGGTCTCAGAGCTTCAAATGCAGCTAGCAGTGGCTCAAGCAGAGATCCTCTGCATTCAGATGCAGCATGAGCCATCAATGCCAAACCCAGGACTAGATGAAATTGACCCAGATCAGAAATCTTACTATCTCCAAAATGACCTCCCTCAGTACTTGAATTTCCCCTCTTCTAGCAATGTAATCCATGATTCTCTCAAGAGAGAGACCATTTTTGGACATGACATGGTTTCTTAATAAAATTCCTCACATGCTTTGGGTTCTTAACCCCTTTATTTAATCTTCTGCAGAAACTCTTTTCCTTATTTCTATGAAGTATGAAAAGTTCTGTGCTTTTCTTTATTTTACAACTTAGTACAGAGGATGGAGGCTGTAGGGTCAACTCTAGCATGTGATTACGTTATAATGAATTAATTTAGAGTTCTAATCAGTAACCTGCTTAACTAATAATTAAAATGCTCCTTGTCCGTTAAGGCAACGGTCGGTGTTTTCTCTCGAAATAATGGCAATGAAGGTCAAGTTTTGAGTTAAATTATCTTCAGCAACCCTCCAATGGAAATGAAGAAAAGAAACGACATTAGTTCTGACGTAAGATTTAAGAATAAACTTATTATATCAGTTATACATATGAGTAATATTTATTTTCCTGTTGATTAAAGGAAAATTTATCTCTTTTATAATCCCACTTAACCTATTTTTAATTAATTTTAAATTTGAATAGTGAATATTTATATGTAAAAGATATTATTTATTCAGTTTTTTTTCTTAATTAATATATACTTGTGATAATGTGTTTTCTTTCGTTTACTCTTGTTTTCTGGCAACTAGTTTTCCAGAATCTGCCACTTGATCAACTTGCAGAAAGGACTACAAAGAAAATTCCAGATACTAGAAGACTATGTTAAGAAAATGGTAGAATTAGAATTGATTACTCGAAACATGTGATATTAAAAAAATTATTAGTCTAAGCAAATATTTTGTACAATTGAAAATGGAAAGACTAGCTAGGAGATGAGTGATATTGACAATTCAACCAGACATTATATTGTTGTTGTTAACAACCTTACTTTCTTTTTATTTTCTATTTTCACTCAAAAAAAAAAAATTTAAAAAGCATAAATGTTAATTCTTCCATAGTACAAAATTTTCGAACTAACCAAAAAAAAAAAGACAGTATATACATAATACAAGTTCTTATTTTGGAGAAAAATTGAGAAACATAAGTAGGGAACCAATAGATTTTACTTATGTAATAAAATCTACTTTCATGTGAAGGGAATCCTTATCTCAATCTTGATTAAATTCTCTCTCTCTCTCTCTCTCTCTCTATATATATATATCTAATTTACGTGGAAAGTACTGGCATTGCGTTTCAGTATTCTGTTTAACTTTGTCTGTTTCATAGAGCTTTCTTATGTCTGTTGTAATAGTAGCCATGTTACTTGCAGCCATTAATCTATCCTTTTCGCTTCCATTGTCTCATCAGCTGTCAATTACCTCACAAATTATAATCTTGTAAACGTTAAAATCTTCGTACATATTTCTTGAGATGAAAGCTTCTAGCTGGTTCACGTGGGGGTGTGCAAGGGAAGTGCTCCTTGCTTTGATATAATATTATTGAACCATTTATTATGATTTCTTTAATTAAGTTCACCTCACCGAACAACTATATGTCAAAATCAAAGCACTATTTTTATTAAGAGTAAACACTAATTAATTTTAGAAAAATGCTGTAGTTACACTTACAAGTATATAATTTTTTTATACCTTGTCATGTAAAGTAAGAGAGACATTTTTTTTTTTTTTTTAAAAAAAAGTTATAAAGATAGACATACACTTAAAAGTACATGCATAATACTACTCCTAATTTTATATCATTTTATACTCATATTAATGGCTGTACATATATTTTTTTTTTTTTTTTTTACACTTAGAGGGACAAAAAATGTCTCTAATAAAATCTTTTTTTGTACATAAGATAAAAAATAAAACTTACGTCAATATATGTTTAAAAAAATCCAATTATCTTTCACTAATTATATTAAACTTTGTTGGAACATGAGTATAATTGTTTGAGATATATAATATGAAACATGGAAACTAATGTATAATTGGTATTATTTGTGTTTTAAATGATGAAGAGAGAAACAGAAAAGCCAAAAATGCAACGACCGACTGTTCTTTTTAAATAAGGTTAGGGTTAAAAATTGACTGAAAGATTCCTCTATAGCTTTGTTTAGTGTGGAAGCATTTTCCAAGTCAAACTTAAAGCTTATCTTCTTTCATCATCAAATCCTTCTTGTATCATCCCCTTCTTGTCTTTATCTACCCGTATAGTCTTCTAATCCCACAATTATATATAAACTAATATTCGCTGTCCACAATTTTTTTTTAAAAAACTAGGCTACATGTCAGTCTCGTTATAATTTATAAATTCTAATGGTTCTCTGAACTTAACTACTCATATACAAGAAATTGGATACTAAAGTCAATTTTGCTAGATCACTAGCTAAGTCATCTTCACTTTTCTCCCCGTTTCACTCTTCATTGCCGAAAGCTCAACTTCCACGTTTTTGCTGCTGACACAATCATTTGAGCTACGTTAAGCAAATCAGCTAGGGTTAAATTAATGTAGCCGATCGAACTAAATCATGATTGCTTATGGAGTAGGCTTCATGAATGGTTTCTGGTATTGTTGGCTTGAAATGAAAGATGTTATTCATTTTTATTTTGCAGTAATCTTTTTGGGCTCTGGAATTATGAGTGCGAAACAGGTTCATAAACTTGTTTCTTGAAAAAAAGTTAAGTGGAGGAGGTTGAGAAGTTTCAAAAGCAAGATAGTTAGTGAGTTGCTTTTTTACCTTTGTTTTTACTTTTTCTTTACAAGTAATGACATTTTTCACCATAGTTCCTTAGAAAATGATTAAGCTTTTTACTCTCGTTTTAACCTTTTACGTACCCCTTTATCAGGGTAAAGCTATAAGCTGCAACAATAACAATCACGAGAATAAAAGGTCGGTGAAGGAATGCACAGTGGCTCTATGATTGGGTTACTGATGACAGTGTTTTCTGCAGATAAGAGAGGCACGGAACCTTAGAATATAAAGATTGCGAATGAGACAACGTAAATTTCAGCTCTTACTTGACTCTATTTGGCTGAATACATGTAACTTCGGCGGGACTAGAGAAAGTAAATTGCTGGAGTCAATAAGAAGCTGGATTGTAGTGTAAACATTTGAACAGAGTGAAAAAATTGAATCAAAACACATAACGAGACAAAAATAAAGTATCTGAATGTCTGCCTGCCTCTTTGGAGACAAGGATAGTGATAGTGGGAACCCAGTTTCTGTTTTGAGGGCTCGAGGATAATACTTCCAAAACGAGATTTTGTTTTGGCATTCAAATACCCACTAACCCTACCTCTTCAGTTATCTTCCTCTTTTCTTCTTTCACTTGCTTAAGTAAGTTAGAAAAGTAGCATCTTTTTGTTACTTTGTCTCAATACCAAATACATGAACAGATGGAACGAATAAATACTGATGTTTAATGTTGAAGTGATGCAATGACAATTGTAGATACGAACAAAGTCTTTTACCAGAAATTCAAGCACTTCAAACTACCTCAGCTTGGAGCATTGAACCTCCTCAAGATTATTGTACTTTGTCAATCTCTTTTAGAACAATCATAGTTTATTCATTATTCTAATCTACGTACCTTGGCGGCTTCCTATATCAGACAAAGTTCTAATGTACTACTATTGTAACTCAAAAAATTCAGTATGAACGAGTTTATTGTAGTCATTTCTTCTATAAAATATGACAATTCACGTGTAATTCAATATGAGCCATTAAATAAAGATCGAACCGTGCATATTCACTTAACCACATGATCAGAGGAAATCTGAATTTATATATATAGCACTCTTTTCTGAGTCATCTTGCTAGTAGTATTATTTGTATTCATTTTATTATTCACTAACACAGAAGCAAGATACATTAAATGCCACACCCAAGTTTACTATAGATCTTCCTTATATAGGAGATATAATGATAATGATACATTAAGATGGAAATTTTAAGGCTCTTTAATCTCCAATTGATAATATGGAGAATCATCCAATGCCTGATTAGTCCCATCAGCACTGCTGACTTGTATAATGAACTTGAGACCAGAAGTTCCAGAAGGAATATGAAGGTCAGAAACATAAAAGAAGCTCACTTGTGCAGTTCCAAGGTAATCCACCTTATTTCCCAATAAAGCACCTTGATTACCAACTGTTTCTTTTGATAGTTTCTGCACATAGACTTTGTAGTTTGAATACCCAGAATTGCTTCCATCTTTCAGTTTCCAATTGATTTTAACACTCAAGGCTTTTGAGCCCTTAGGATCTGATGTCCATTTAATGTGTTCACCATCAACTAGCCATGAATTAGACACAGGAAAATTTGGCTTATAGTCAGAAGTCTTAATTGTGACATGACCAAGAACTGCATAGTAATCTGTTGAAGCAGATTCTGTACTATCACGGCCAGATGATCCAGATTCCAGACTCAAATTACTGAACAGGTAAGAATTTGGCCTATAGCACACTGCATATATGGCTGTCAATGTGTATCCTTTCATTGCAATTGAACCTTCCTGTATAACCCATCCAGGGGCAGGTCCTTTAAGTTCACGTGTCACACGAACGTTGCTGAATTTGCTTGACAGATGACTCATGCCTTCTGATGAAAGAAGTATGGATTTTCTTTCGTTCGTGGTGGAAGAGAAGTCAAATGAAAGTCCCAGTAAAGAATTGCCATCAGATTTGACCTGGGCTAGTTGCAGAATTCATGTGTGACTAGATTCGTGAAAAAAAATGCATGCAATTTCTAGTTTAAACTTAGTGTAATAGCATGCAATCTCACTATCATGCTTCAAACTTAATGATAATTGATTGACAAGAAATTCCTCCTGCAAATTCTGATAGAGAGGAGAAGGCTTACAGAATACATAAAGTGCAATGGGAACTCGCCCAAAAGGAACTCTCCTTGGAATATCCTCTTCAGAAAGTGAGACTTCCCTTCAAGAGATCCTTTGAACACAAGGTTCCCCCCACCACTATATGATGCTTCCTTGAAGCTGCAATTTGCAAGCAAGAAAGCCAATATATATGAGAAGGGCTGACACAGTCCGGTTAGCCATGCAGATACCATATATAACTGAAGCACACAAATAATAATTGGTATTACATTTGCAAAGGATGGCCCAACAATTCAGTCACTTAATAAAAGAAAATTTCTTATGATGGGATGTATGTTATCACTTACTCAACAAAAACTTGAATAGAATCTGGAGAAGGAACAGCATACTCAAGGAAAGGCTGCACATAAATATGAAACTTAGAATTAACACAATCCACAGAGCTAATATCAACAAAATCAATGAGAACATCACCAATTTATAACAGACTTGGCTCTGATATATCAGAAAGCACATAATTAGAGAAAAAAATCATTGTTTTAACAGAAGGAAAGAATGATTTTTCGTTCATCCATGCCTGAAATCCTTGGTTTGACAAGTTGCACCAAGAATTATCTGATACTTCGTATCCATCAACAGAAATACGATAACCACGCCCCTGAAAGTGACAAAGAAAGAAATACTCGTGAGACAAACTATGCTAAAAGTATTATTTGTATAGCAGCTTCAAACTGAAACATAAAAGATGAAAATAAATTTGAGTGGAAAATGGCAGATAGGGAGAAGAATTTGTATAACCTGATCAAAATTTGTGTAGAATGGTAGTGCTTTCGGATTATTTGGCAAGGCTCCCCATGATTTCTCCACAAGACCCCACCAGCTGCAGTATGAAATGCAAGACAATGTTGCAGAGAAAACAAAACAGATAATTTCCCTTCAGGGTAGTAAAACAAGCACAGTGAATACAGACTATTCTTGTTACAAGACATTATGGCACAACTTAGGATTATGTTGAATTTAGGATTCCTCAAAAAAGACAGTCATGTTTACCGATTCTGAGCAGTCTCAAAATTTGGTGGTTGCTTAGACTCGTAGACCCATCCAGGAGCAAATACAGCAGCAGAGACATCATCCTTTCTCAGTCTATCGAGAGCAACATTTGCCTGACATTTGAATATTCCAAGGTTGAAAAATCAGAAGAGCAACAGACATTGCAGAGATATCATGTTTGCTTCAATTATATGCTAAACTGCTAGAAAATAAAAATTTTGGCATATTGCAAACCACATACATTCCACTGTCCACCACCATATGTGTTCCTTCCAAACACATCAATTCCCATGTACACATCAAACTTTCTATCACCAGCAACAGCAGCAGAAAGCCTTGGATAATTTTCCTATATGACATCAGAAACAGATTGAGAAATCGGCAATTGAAAAAATTGCTGTATTTCGAAGCATGGCCAGGAAAGAGAAGCAATACCCTCCATGTGTAGTTTACAAATATTCCATCACATAAATCAAAGAACGGTTTATTATATTGGTTTAGTTGATTTTGCCATATCAGTGCACCATTAGTGGTAATGCTATCATACCTACGGCACCAAGAAAAGAAGTCACATTCAACGTTTGACATCATGCGATCTAATGAAAAAAACTACAAGAATGTCATATCTCCATATACTCACCAGATTACTAATGATCCAGGCACAGAAGAATGCATGGTCAACGTTAAATGGTTGACAAACTCTTTCAAATTAGAAATTCTACCTTGGTCCAGAGTTACCTCCATATTTAACTGCAATTATATAAACACTGCTGTTTCAACCATTGCAAAGAATACAGCACAAAACATTGAGGTTTACTATGCACAGCTAGTGCAGGCCAGCAGTCCACATATTGTGAGAAAATAAATATGATGACTGTAAATGGAAATTGCATATCAACTTAGTTATGGTAAGCTTTCTAACTGTAAAAAAGTAAAATTAAGTGAGACATGTGTATAAACTTGAAAAGCGCATAGAGAGGATGACTATTTACCAGCCATCCATCGAAGCCTAAAGCAACAGCAAGCTCCGCTAAACGCTCAGCATACATCTGTCCAGATTCCTTTGTTGCAAGCAATGCCTCACTGATAACCTTTCCTTCCTCCCATTCCGTGATGAAAGTCCCCAGGACCTTAGATATCAAAAGTACATCCACGAAAAAGTTCAAGTAAAACTTCCTTCAGTGATTCAATTTATGAGTAAAAGAAAAGCAGTCTTCTCCAGAAAGTCCAGAAATCCCAAAGTACCTTAACACCATGGCGATGAGCTGCATTAGTCCAACAAGGAGGGGGAAGAGTAACTAGATTGTGAGAGAAGTACACAAACACATCGATCAAATGCCAATGCCAAATTGCATATGCATCTGGGTTAGTGCCTCCTTGAACCCACTTATCATCTACATAACCCCCCATCATATCATGGCACACAAGCAATCTACGCCTGTTTGGCAATGAAGTAGGATAACCATTTTGATCAATGGAAACCGAAGCTTTGTTAAAAGGGTAGTGAAAGGACTCAAAATAGGACCTTGACTCAACCTCATGGAGGGATTTGATCGGATATGAGATGGGCACAGATGGTTGCGTGGGATCAAATTTCTGGGGGTCGGGAGCAGAGGTTTGAGCCTCTGTTTCTGAACTGGACTGGGACATTGTAAGAAAAAAGGATCAAGCTTTCAATGAATTGATGAATGAAACGAAGGATTTTTCGAACTGAGACTAGGAATTGGTGATTCTTATAGGCTCGAAGCTACTTTGCTATTTCCTTAACGTAGTCTTTGGTTCGAGATAAGATAACTATTGACATTGACTTTCAAAAAAAGAGGATGCCAGTTGTAGGATATTTATTATTATAATTTTTTTTGATCAAGCATTAGTATAAATTAGTTCAATTTAATCATCCTAAGCAAACTAGTTAATTAAGAAGCTCAATCGGAGAGATGGCTATGCTTTCTTGAGCCTCCACAATATAGCTTCCTGGCTAATTAAGCATCACATGTTTAATTAATTGGGTCATGTAAATTAATTATTTATTGTATTATGCATAGGACAACTCATATGGGGTTTGATTACTAGTAATTAATTAAATTATTCACATTTTGTTTCGTTTTTGACTATAAAAATATGTGCAGAGTTTTCACAATCGTTAGAGAAGAGAGCATAGTATTGATTAGGATGTATATTATGTAATATACGTGTGTGTTCACGTAAATATTTGTGTAACGTTGAGCTATTTTGTTATCTTGTATAAAATAAATAGGGGAAGTCGAATATACGATGCTGTGTCAAATATCAATTATAGCAGGCACATGGTATCACTCTAGACACTAGAACGTTAAAATCAAGATATATGGGCAAGAGCTGAAAAAGAATATAAAACAAAATTGCGCACAGCCTGCTTGCCTAGTTTTTGAGAGTGGGGATAAATCTTAATAAGAGAAGAGAATTATTTCAAGTATCTCTTGTATTAATTTTATCATATTGTAAATATTTATGTATAATAAAAATATATATCCTATGAATACATATATATAGTGACCATAATTTAGCCGACAAGGAAAAACCAACACTAGAAATAATTTGTTTTAAAGAGTAATGATTATGAGTGTGATTATTACTAGTACGTGGCAAGGAAAAAACTTTGGACTGAATCGCAATTGTTGGATAAAGTGTTGTACCCGAACTTGTTAATTAATATAAGTAAGGGATAAGTGCATTTTTTTTTTCTTTTTAATATCTCTTTGTCAATATCTAGAAAAGAAAAGTATTTTCATATATTTTAAAAATATATCATTCTAGGGAAAAAAAAAAAAAAATCACTCTACACACTTTGGGTCCTCATTCAATATATATTTCGTAGTTTTAATTAGACTCAATTTTCTTTTATATTTAACGACTTGAACAGAAGAAGATCCTGGCACAGTTTAATTCAATGATTTCACTGACTAGACTACTTCAAGGCTAATACACATGGAATTTCCCTCTTAAACGAATACTAAGACAAATGCAGACTATGTAAAGGGGCAAATATTATGGATTAAGCTTTGGCACTTGGCTTGCCCTTAATTGCAATAAAGGCTCTCTTTCCATCACCAGACGAGATGTCAGCAGATGTTATTAAATCTAGTAGAAGCCTATTAGGTTGATCAGGTAGATAATGGAAGTGGATTCTCTGCACTCCAGAAACCCCATCACTAGTTAAAGCAAGGTTTACTCCAGATCCTTGGGGTAATGCCAGAATTCACACGTGGCAAGGACAGATTCTGCAATTTACGAGCCACAATCGTGGTTTTGAGACCCGCCATTCAGCAATGAAGCTACGCCTTTTAGATTCCCGTACCATCCCATGATTTCCAGATCAATATAACTACACAAGTCAATTGTGCACTCAAAGTAATTCCTCAGTGCCTGTTAACTTTGCATATTCGCTTTCATCAATAGTTCCTTTCTTCAATTTCTTCAACAAACGGTATTCACGCATTAACTCATCCTCATCTTCTACTGTCTGCTGAGCACGCCTCTGTTTGGCTGTTTTCTTCCTCGTAGCAGCTGCAATTGGGTTTTTGCTGGGCTTTTGAGTTTTTGCCTGTTTCTCTTTGGCTTCTTTCTTTGCTTGCAGATTCTTCTTCCTTTGTTTCTCACGATATTTATCCCTAATTATAGGTTTGAGCAATTAGCACGAGCTTCCAAGAGAAAGGATTAATAGAAGGATCATGGAATGGTACACATAATTCACACCAGAATAATAGTAGGAAAGAGAATAATGAGCTTCTAACTGTAAATCAGATAAAAATAAGAACACGACATAATTCCTTCCTCAACTTTTCTTTTCCCGCAAAAACCAAATGTTGTTTAAGAAGGAAAAAAAAAAAAGAAAACAATAAATGCCAATACATTTCATATAATCACAGAAATATTTCAAAGAAAAATTACATATTTAAGCTAATATATATGCATTTCATCCACAAAAATTGATACTTTTGTTTCAATAAGGCCTTTTTTTTACCTGTACTTTATGTCCTCCAAATTGATATCTTCAACTGGTACAAACCCCTCAGTAGAAAGTGAGTGGTGTTTTACCTC
Organism: Bauhinia variegata; assembly: GCA_022379115.2. Taxonomy (NCBI): domain Eukaryota; kingdom Viridiplantae; phylum Streptophyta; class Magnoliopsida; order Fabales; family Fabaceae; genus Bauhinia; species Bauhinia variegata. The sequence continues at coordinate 12,256,335 of CM039437.1, forward strand.
TGGCATTGACGGAAGTTGCAATAATCCGTATCCCATAGCCAACTTACCAATTTCAAGTTCTTTCCACCTATAAGGAATAGTAAGAGCAAATGATATAATAGTGATAATATTTTATCACAGAGTAGAACAATAATTCACAGCAACAATATTGTGAACGAGCAAGTCACCTAAAAATATATGAGCAGTGGTGCTCTTTATATGCACGGACATAGGAAACAAATGCCCTGAGTCCTTTCTCCATGACATCACGATCTTTTTTTGCAGCTTCACGAATCTGAAACATGTTTTCATTAATGACATTAATATAAGAAAAAAATAAAGGATTAAAAGTTTATATATGTTTGGAGATTTTAATAAGATAGAATTAGTAAGCACTTCTGCTTAGACAGTCATTTGCAAGAAATTACATTTAAGAGGACTATCCTAGCATCAGCCAAAGTAACAACCCGGTGTCAACAATTTTGTCATGTGTGTATTTATTGCCACCGATCACAATGCTGGCTATATAGGATTGAATGCTTAGTTAGGTTCACAGCTCTAATGAGTAACGAGTTCAAAGTTCTAACCAATAAAATAAGGAGGGATCCTGCTTTCTGTTTACACAAATATTATGAGAAGAGGCAGCAGGACAGACAGACGGGAAAAACCAGTTCACACAGAAAAGAGTCAAGTGTAATATTACAAAAGTAAATAAAGAAATTCATCATAGAAATCCCATTCTAATGTAGAAGGATGATATTATAAAACTAAGACAATAAGGGCATGTAACGAACCTGAGGAACAACATCAGACCCATCATCAGAGCATCTCCTCTCTTGAAGAGGAACCCTTCTTATGCGCAGGAATTCTACATAAGATTCCTCCTACACGTGTAAATAAATCAATCTATCATAAGAAGGCAATAAATTACCTAAAAAGTGTAACATGTAAATATATGTGAGTATACCTTCGGCAATAAGAAGACAATAGCATGTCCTTCTTTACCCAGCCGAGCAGTTCGGCCAACTCTGTGTATGAAAACGTTTGGATCTTGAGGGGGATCATACTGTGCAGGAACCAAAAATGAAGTTGTTCTATTCAATGAAGGCTTTCAAATGGTACATACTACATGTAAAGAGGACACTTTAACATCTTTTTTTAGTTTTATTTGGAGAACCTTAGAAAAAATAAAAATAGCAAATAAAAGAAAAGAAGATAAACCACAGAAGAATGGTAAATTCTAAGTGGTCACAAAGCTACCTGCACTACACAATCAACACCTGGTATGTCAAGTCCACGGGCGGCAACATCAGTACACAAAAGAATTCCATTTGAAAGAGACGTGAATGAAGCAAGTGCTTTCTCCCTGACAGTCTATATAGAAAAATCAATAAATAAAAAGCGCTTAAATAGTTGAACTTAGAAAATAATGGGCAAGATAAAAAAGTGTTTAGTAAATTCTAAGCCTATGTATATTGACTGGGGAGGCTGATATCCAGTTGCATACCTGCTTCATCTTTCCATGAAGGGGAATCAAAGAGAAACCTTTTAAAACAGAGAGGCGAGTAAGGGCAACTCCCCAATAGTCAACACAAGCACAAGTCATGAAATATCTGCATTAAGAATAGAAAAGCATGTCAGAGAATGATATAATTACTCTTCTATTACTCAAATCAAATTATTGCTTGGGTATCAATGTGTATCTCACATTATAATTTTTTTTGAGCGGTTCTTAATAAGTATATCTATAAGCTGAGATGGTTTCTTGTCTGCCTCACATTCAATGTACTGCAAACTCGAAAAGGAAAAGAAAAGAAAAACAAAAAAGTAAAAGTGATGCATAATGATAGCTTCTAAAAAGAATACCCGAGATCAAAGAATATTAAAGTGAAGCCACTGCTGAAATGAAAGTTCCAGATCAATGAAGAGCACAGTTTTATGTATAATCTACGGTGGGCTAGCATGCATCATACCTCGATGTGAAGTCCTGAAGGCGTCTTTGAAGAGGCTAGTTGTTGTGATGATACAGCATCAGTTGATGGTTTTGCTTCTGCCCGAACTTCAACCCTCACAGGGTTCCTTAATCCTGCTTTAGAAAGTTCTTCAACGGCCTCAGTTTGAGTAGCTGAAAAAATACCAGTTCTACGAAGCTTTGGTAAGCGGCATATGATTGACGTTATCTGCTTCTGGAATCCCATATCTAAAAGTCTGTCAGCCTCATCTAAAATCAAAATCTGAGAAGATGATTTTCACAGTCATTTATTCCGACTAAAGAGCTCAAAAAACCCATGCAATATTTTTAGTTAAATTTTCCAGCTGCGGGCCTGTGGCTATTACGTATAGGACAGCTTGAATACATAAACAATGTCAAAGGAATTCATAGAAATCATTTAAGAAACATGTACCTCCAGGCTTTTAAAGTCCAGGACATCCATCCGATCCATTATGTCATATAGCCGCCCAGGTGTTCCAATCAATATATTTGCTCCCTCTTCCTCTATTTTCTTCATGTCTGCTTTGACTTCTACTCCGCCAACGAGAAGCACGGATGTCATATTCGATAATGTCGAAATGAAAGGTTGAGCAACATGGTATATTTGGGAAGACAATTCCCTCGTAGGAGATATAATTATTCCAAGTACCTGCAAGTAATAATACAAAATCCCAAGAGGTATGAACAAAGAAACAATTAATCAAATTTGACAATAGAGAATTAAGCAGCACGCTAATGTCTCAGAGGAAAGAAAAAAAAAAACCCCTCAAACCTCTGCTTACTTAGTTTTCTTTTATTTTCCCTATTCATGTTTCTAATCACACTTCCGTCGGTAGTCTAAGAAACAGAAAATAAACGAACCTGGTGAGGTTTAGAATGAGAAGATGACCGGCGGAGAATCTCAACAAGTGGAACTACAAATGCCAGAGTCTTGCCCGAACCGGTGGCAGCGTCGACAGCAACGTCCCTGAAACTGCATAGCAAAGGTATTGTGGCGGCTTGAACAGGTGTGCAGAACTCGAACCCAGACTCTGATAGTGCCTTGAGAACCGGTTCGGAGAGGGGAGGGTTCAGCTCAGAAAAGCGCGTAGCTGTTAAAGCTTTGTTGGGGAAGTCGGAATCCATGGATGGCGCGCTACGCCGTTTCTCAGTGAGTGAAGTTGCGAGGTTTCGCCGCGTTTCTTACTTCTGTGTTTTGTTGTTTTTTGTTAGGGTTTTTGCGATTAAATTTTACCTCGCGGGTTATTGAAAATAAATTAGATTACCCGATTTAAATCTAAATCATTTTATAATCTAACCCCCTTTTATTTGGGAGATTATAATAATCTAACTCCTTTGATTAATAATTAATAATCTTTTTTTTTTTTTTTGAGTTGGAGTAATAATCTAGTATTATTGCTAGGAAAATGGTTATGTGGCACGATAAATGACTTTCAGGATAAATTACAAAATAGTTTTTTTTATTATGGGTTCTTAAAAATAAAAATTTTTAAAAACAAATAATACAAAAAATTTAAAACTTCACTCAAAATTCATATGTACTCGAAATTTTTCAGCTTTGATTGCGGTAATGTTCCCATTGTGGCAATGAGAATCTATGCAGGGTAGTAAAATTAAGCAATTAAGAAAAATAAGTGGACCGCGAAGCAGTGAAGATCTTTCCATGTTTGTCCAATTTCGTTGCCCACATCTACTTGTGCGTATCTTCTCTACTTCTGCTACACCAACCGTGTCTCTGTCTTCGCTTGGAGAGTTCCTCTGAGATTACTCTACCAAAGGAAACACGAAACGAAGAAGGTAAAGACGAAATTGGAAAACCAGCATGAAATAGGTCCAGGATCAATGAAGCACAGATTCCTGCAATGGCTTGTCACTCTTTTGACGATTCTTCACCTAGTTGTTTCTCTGAACTCGGCTACTGCATTCTGCGACTTCGGGTTTATTGACGGCAACAAGCTTTATAACTATAACTTGACATCTCCCACCCGTAAATTCCCTCACGGCGTCCTCAGTGAAGACGGGTACACCCTCATTCGCTGTAATTATTCATCTCTTGATCTGGGTACTACTTGCAATCTATTTTTTCCGATGTGTGGCCATTGTTGTTTATTTAACGTGGGCTGAGTGTTCTCTTGCCTTTTCCATATTTGAAATACCTTTATTGGATCTTTTTACTGGCGGGTTTGATGAACAGTCCTTTCGTATCCCATTCTTCTTTGAAGGTAGGTCCAATTGGATGGATTAAATTGTTTTAAAAAATTATACACTTCAGTTAACATAATACTGCAATCTTAGGCTCTGAAGGAGCTAAGAGTTTTGGAACTTACTTGTCTGGATGTTACTGGTGGTTGATTATATATGGTCTTTGGTTCTATTTTAATTGGAGATAACTTCATGATAGGCCATTATAACACTTTCTCATTCTCAAATTTAGTGTTGCAGTCGTTTTAGAGAAGGATTATAATTTTAGATTCTTTTGAAACAAGCTGACAATTCATATAACTTTGACGGAGCGTTTCGTTTTATATTTAACTTTATGCATGCAGGTTTTACAAAGTGGCCGTGAATGAGACCATCCTCTGGTTTCAGGTTGGCTCCATCAGGTCACACTTATTTCTTTGATTTCTGAGTATCTTCTAATTAGTATTAGAGTTTACGAGTCGATTGAAATATTTAGCATGGTTTTCATAATAAAATATAAATGTCTTATTTTTGCTTCGAGGCACTAGCGAGCTGACTTTGCAAGCAGAGCTTTTTTGCTTATTTTCAGTTCAGATGCATGGTTCCTACAATGACTGAATTTAAGTGGTTCAATCCAAGTTAAAACACTATGGTCGGACAGGCTATGAAGCGATGTATTTTTAAAGCGTAGTATGTTTTACACCAAGCTGGAATTAATTGAGATTTGTTATTTGGTTGTTTTGAGCAGCTTTGCGATGGAATGATTTTCAATCATGACCCTCCAAGATGTGTTGACTGCTGGGTAAATGCTTCTCTTGTCTGGCAAACCCTTTTTCTTCTTATGGAGGGAGCAGAATATAGTGATTGAGATTCTGTGTAGCCATCCAACCTTTACTGGGTGGACCTGATTTATTATGAAACTTCATATTTTCTTTCTAAATTTTGGATGAGATTCATATATTTTAAATGATGGTATTCTGCTTATTCAAGTTTCTCATTTATTATCCCATTTTTTTAGGATTGCGGAGGGCCAATGCACTGTGGGATGGATTGTAATGCACTTGTCGCAGACAACATTAGAGGTAAAATTGTTATATCAAAGTTTTTTCCTGCAACACGCTTATGTCTCTCCACTGTCCATGGCATTGGTTATAGATCCGAACTATATATGATTAATTGTTACTGATTAGCGTTGGAATTTGGTATCTAAAAGTGCTTGAGAGTATTATCAGTTGTGTAAGGCTGTAGTTCTTAGACTTGGGAGAGTTAGTACTCGGCATGATGTTTCTGCTTTGTGTGGCCATTTTAATTTTTGAGTCTTGACTATACTAAAACCCAATTAAATTTTATAAAATCTTTCTCTTTTTTCTTGGGCATCTCTAAAGATGAAAAATTTAAGTATGATGATGTACGCTTGTTCTGATAGAGTAATATATGCAGGTTATCATGTATGCACGACTGTTGGACGTGGATCAATAGTAGTTGTTGATGTCATCGGTAATCTCAATTTTCCTCCTTTTTGTTTTTATTTACACATATACCCCAATTGGTGTTTTCATTCATGTTGGTCCAAAGAAGAAAAATGCTTTCCTTTTGTTACATTTTTGTGCTTGATTTATGCCTGTATTTTGTTTTTAAACTTTATGCATCCTCTTATTTTGTTTAAGTTATTACCGAAAAGGCTTCTAATCACGAAAAAGAAACAAAGTATATTGATTGTCATAATGCTATTCCTATGGCAGATAAGAAAAATCCCCACATCGGTGTCATTGTTAAGATGTCAAATGGTGGCCCTAGGATCAATTGTTCGTTGTCCGTGTCTGTGCTTTGCAATTTGGATGAAGTTCAGGTAAGATTTTTATCATTATATTTTTTAAATGATTAAATTGGATTTAATTGAGCTAAAATTGACTGGGATTCCCATTACCAATTGCCTGCTTACAGGGACCACTTTCACTGGAGAAATTAGGGACTTGTGATTACGTGAGTACTCTATTATATATTGATTTTCAACATTTAAACAGAGTGCTATTTATGCATGTGCAATATATTTTTTGCAATTCATTCATTTCAAGCATTAAGGTTGCAGATTAAATGAAAATTGTTAAAAGGCTGAGCAGTGCCAAATGTTGACTGAAATTCATGATAGAATTTGTTGGTTATTCCCATGCACCTTTTATACTTTTGTCATCTTCTTAATACTGCCAAGTTGTTTTCCATTTATCAGTAGGATATGTGCTTTGGTCTTGGCTTCTTTTTTATTTACTGTTGTTATTTTGGTAAATCATTCTATTATCTGCCATTTTCCTTCCTTTTTCCCTTTAGCAGATTAATTCTTCTTTGTTTCTTGTGATTATAAAGCGATAATAACCTTGTTCCATGTTTATAACCTTTTTTTTTCCTTTAGCAGGCTACAGAGATAAAGCACCCATCTGGTTGTGCCATTGTTCTAAATGTTAACGGGAAAGGCTGGGGGTGGTTTGTCACCTTAATAACCACGTAAGGGCTTTTATTTCTTGCCTGCAATATCTAATTGTTACAAGGGGCAGTCCTATGGCTAATTACTAATTATAATTGGCTCGTCTTGATCCATCGGTTGATCTCTTTCAGTGTCTTCTGCCTTTTTGGAGCATATCTACTGGCTGGTATAGTCTATCGATTTTTTGCCCTTGGGATTCGTGGTATAGATGTACGTTTCTCCTCATCTTTCTTGTCAAGTATTTGTCTATGTTCCTGTACAAGTTTTAACTTTATGGTTTGCTTTATTGAATATAGTTCTCGTTTCTTTCGTCCTTTTGTTGTAATAGATAGTGAGACCTGGGCTTGTTATGATTATGAGAATAGGAAGTACTTTTGCTACCTTGATAAAAACAAGTTGTATCAATGACATTAAATTAATCGTGTAATATCGTGGCATAAGAGGGCTCAAGATTTACATTCAAATTTATTCCTAAACAGAACGAGAAAAAGGAAAAGGAGGGAAAGAGAGAGAACCTTTTCACTTGGTCATTCACTTATTTTACTGATTTGGTTCATACCCGTAGGAGCTTTATAGTTGTATCTTACAGTTTGTGGTGGATTTATGTTGTTGTCATTTGCATTTAACTGTGAAGCTGAAATTTCTGCATCTCTTTCTGAAACTCAAAAATTAAATTATTATTGTCCTTTTGCTTAAATGACGAGAGATTTCTCGTAAATTATAACCAGCCATTCGCTTGATAATATTATTACTGAGTTAGCAGTTTATAGTGATGATTCATATGTTATTCCATGCCATATGTGGACAGGCACTTTGTGAGAGCACTAAAGTAAATTTTATTGGGAAAATTTATTTTCATCAAACCTTTTCTTCAGGTTATACCTAACTTGGACTTCTGGGCCAGCTTAGCTCGGAGAACCCAGGTATTCTTCCACATCAATGCTTCAATGTCTGTTTTACTGGTCTGGCATTCAAAGAAATGAATTTGCAAACTTTTGCACTAAAAGGTTGGGGGTTAATTCATATAACTATTGTTCTCTCCACTTCGTCTTTGCAGAGTTTGAGTGCATCTTTAGTGAGGAAATTCAAGTGACCTTCGCACGGCGACAGGAGCTCCTACTCGCCGGTCACCTTCTGAGATACTGCTTGTGGATCAGAACCAAGCCCTTGACTACATTCATAAATGTCGACGCATATTTCAACGGGAAAGTGCAAAGAAGTCAATTTGGGGATTGCCTACAGGTCTGAGCCAGATGCTTTCTTGATGTTGAATTTTAAGAGTTACCACTAGCTTTCACTCGCCCCCTCCATGAATTTTGTACTTTCATATGCATTCGTCTCACCCAGCAAAACCAAAACAGAGGGAGGAAAGGAAGAAAGGACTGCTATAATAGTACAGCTTATAGGAGAATTCTGATTTACATTCTTTGGTTGATTATTAGGATAATTGATTGCCAGCTTAACTAGTAACAGAAGGGGCAAAATTTTGCAGAGCAGTGGCCCCCTCCCACCTTCAAAATCTTTAGAAGTTTTATGTTTTTTTTTTTTTCTTTTTTGATAATTAGACTTGACCACTTATTTTCTTTTGGCCCCTTTTAATTGATTTCTGAATTTGTTAAGTTTTATGCTTTCATAGACATGATGTAAATGCCACAAAAAGATAATGTAATAGGTAGTGGTTTGAGCTATGCACGGAAACATTCCTTTTGATGCCTTCTCTTATATTCATTACTGAGTTAGTAACACAAGGCGCAAAATTTATTATGCTTTCATAGACAACGTGATATAGATACCGTAAAATGATAATATAATGGAAGTGGTTTGCATTATGCACCAAAGAGAATTTTTAGAGGTCCTATTTTATATTACTTTACTTTTGCTTTAAGCTTCTGGTTGTTGAAATAATGAGTGTAGGATAATTTTTTTTTTTAATCTTTGATTATAATAATTGAAAATAAAAAATTAGTTATTAGCAAAAAAATTTAATGAACATAACTTTAAAATAAATAATTATATTTTCACTAATCACAAAATTCTAAAACAAGGATATTTAAAATGGGTAATTGAAGAGGGAAGATAAAGAGAAGAAAAGGAAGGTTTTAAGAATTTATGTTGAATTTCTGCATTCTCCTTCATTTCATTTAATTTTCCATCCCTTTCTTTTATCTTTATTTTTTTTTTCCCCTCAGTTTACTCTAAAGCTTTTGCTTCGAATACCAAACTCTACCAGAGCTTATTACAGTGAATATATTCTAGAAATGTTAATCATATCATCTTTCATTTCCTACATAAAATCTTATGTTCATTGCCCGATGTCCATCACCTACGCAAGTATATATATTTACAGTAAGTAGTGGAACAAATAAAATGTCCAAAAATTAATCATATAACAATGGATTAGGAATGGTTAGTTGGATAATTGTGGTTAGTTGATCCATCGTTTTTAACATTTTTCTAAATGTCCGACACAACTCTCACACCAGGTCCATAGATGCTTTGTTTGGCTGAGAATGAGTGATGTAGCAGGTAACCACGTACCGTAAAACCAAATGAAAGCAAAATGTGAACTAATATATACCTAAACACCAAAAGCTCTTGAACCTACTTTCATAAATTAATTTGATACTATGATTAAACCTTCTTGACGCATAGTGTGATTTATATAGCCGATTTCATTGTTATTGGTGTTCTAATTCATATTATGATTATATATGATCACCGAGGCAAGTGATTGTAATTCACAATCTTCCACATGCACACTTAGCTTAGAAGCCAAGTAACATTCCTATCGTGCACGACCCACTATAATTCCTCATCACGCTCTTTCTCTACCGCCTTACCTTTTCTTGGTAAACCTTTTTCTCTGTCAAATTATTTTATTATTTCTATTTATAAAATATTTCAAACATACTCTTTAATTATGATATAATTATTAAAAGTATATAGCGAAATAGTAACAATATTAACAGTAACAGAGTGCATAATAACACTTATTAGAAGAAAAGGAAAGGTGGAAGACAAATGTGTTTTACCAAATACTTTGATTTTCTTCTTCGAAGTTGAATCTTAATAGCAGTCACCACCTTTTTAATTTTTTTTTTTTTTTTGGGGGGTGGTAGAATATTTTGCTATATTAATTGAGAGCAGAGAAAGATGAGCTAGAGGGTCCAAGGTTCCAACTACCAGAGTGAGAGAGGTTAAGTTGCTGTATAGATTACATGGAAATGAAGCCACCATTGTCACCCTCTTCTCTTCCCAGAAAGCCTCGTTTTTCTACCTTCCTCCTCACCTTGTTAGCTTTCGTTTTCTTTGTCGCTTTTCTCTATGGCGAGGACTTCATGTGCCTCTTCGGCCAGCAGCTCCAATTCTACTCCTCACCCTACTCCACATCCTTTTCCACACCCCGTGAGTTTTCATGTTTTATTTCTTTTTTTCGTAATTCTAAATTACCTAATTATTAAAAAAAGAAAAACTGAGTTGGGTTTTGGTTTTGTTTTGAGGCTTAAGAGAAGATCAAACGACAGAAGCTTCCGTTTGCCATTGGGAAAACGGAGGAAGGGTGCGATATCTTCAGCGGGAAGTGGGTGAAGGACGAGTTGACTCGGCCGCTTTATGAAGAATCCGAGTGTCCGTACATACAGCCACAGTTGACGTGTCAAGAACATGGACGGCCGGATAAGGATTACCAGTACTGGAGATGGCAGCCTAACGGTTGCGATCTTCCCAAGTAAGTTATTTTAACGTTATAATTCCACCTTGTAGCAGAAAAATCCGCTTAATTACACCTTCATCCCGGTTCAAGTCGTCGGTTAGTGGGGGTTTGGTTTCTCTTTTTCCTCGTACCAATGTCTCTCCGACACTGAAAAAATAGCCGGGTCAGCCGGAGATCATGCATGGATGGTGACACACGTCAACAATGAACATTATTCCTAAACATACTCCGACAATTAATTTGGTGTCATTTACAGCTGCAATTGATTTAAATGTGACAGTAGTTATAGACAATATTTCACGGAGCGTAGGAGACTGGTCCCGTCTTGGTCACACCATTGATTTGTTGTGTACACATAGAATTATGTTATAACTGTGTAGGCATATTTTTACACTTTTTCATCCTTTTTATTTTATTTTTTTTATAATTTTACTTCAATAAATGTATATAAATAAACGTGAAATTAGCAGTTCCTCTTACACGAAAAACTTTTTAGGTAACTAGTTAAGTTTAGTCTGATGTTTTAAGTTTTTTATAAGCAGGACCCACTAAATTGAGGGTGGGGTCGAGCAATAACCTAAAAGGAGTTGGTATATATGTATCAAATTTTGAATGAAAGTTGTACTAACTAGTTGTCCAATATTATGAAATCCTACTCCTAGATAACAGTACGACATAACAGTACTTAGCTAGTTGAATTTGTTTGTTACATTGAATTGAGTTGAATAAATTAATTGTTGGTAGCAATTATACATGCATGCAGATTCAATGCGAGTTTGATGCTGGAAACACTTCGAGGGAAGAGGATGATGTTTGTTGGAGACTCACTGAACCGTGGCCAATTTGTCTCTCTCGTCTGCCTTCTCCATCAACTCATTCCCGAAGATGCCAAATCCATGGAAACTTTTGATTCCCTCACTGTCTTCACAGCAAAGGTGCGTACGGCTACCCTTTCCTTGCTGCACTTTGCCATCTCTCTCTAGATATATAATTAATTAGATTTTGTTCCTTTATCTTTTCACTGTTTGTGTTTAACTATCTAGGAATACAATGCCACAATCGAGTTCTACTGGGCACCGTTTCTGCTCGAATCCAACTCGGATAACGCGGTGATCCATAGGATATCTGATAGAGTTGCTAGAAAGGGTTCAATCAATAAGCATGGCAAGTATTGGAAAGGTGTTGACATTATGGTATTTAACACTTATCTCTGGTGGATGACTGGCTTGAAGATGAAGATCTTGTATGCTCCTACTCTTAATTACTTGTCTATTCCTCCGTAAATTAGTGAATGAATGAATCTAATGGCCAGAAAACATGCAGGCTGGGATCATTCGACGACGAAGAAAAAGAGATCGTGGAGATCTCCACTGAGGATGCTTACCGTATGGCCATGAAAAGCATGCTGAGATGGGTGAAGCTCAACATGGACCCCAAGAAGACTAGGGTCTTCTTCACCAGCATGTCACCTTCCCATGGAAAGTAAGTTATATTTCACTACCATCTCATGCTCTCTACTCAATTCCTACTCTCTCCCACACTCACTCAACTAGAAATTGATCATTAACAGGAGTTATATATCAGCGTAGATATAGCATGACATGCATGGGTTATTGGATACTTTTCGCGTCTCTACGTTTTCCAATAGCTTATGGCCGGTGCTATATCTATAATTGCACTAAGTTTTGACTCCATAACTAGACACCTTACAAGAAATTCACCATCTTATGGGTAGCCTATAACCTATAGGGTCTAGCCAATCGGGCTTGAGCCCATATCAACTCGTAGGCCCATGACAATTTCCCTTACAATGGGTTTGACATGCATTTTAAGCTTCATAATGTTGAGTCTAAATAGTTGAAGTATGGCACAGGAGCATAGACTGGGGAGGCGAACCAGGAGGCAACTGCTACAACGAGACTACTCTGATCGATGATCCTGCATACTGGGGTTCCGATTGCCGGAAGAGCGTAATGCAAGTGATCGGAGAGGTGTTCAGCAAAACCAAAGTGCCAATTACATTTCTCAACATAACCCAGCTCTCTAGTTACCGCAGAGATGCACACACTTCAATCTACAAGAAGCAATGGAATCCATTGACCCCTGAGCAATTAGTTAACCCGGCTAGCTACGCAGATTGTGTGCACTGGTGTTTGCCTGGCCTTCAAGATATCTGGAATGAGCTTCTCTTTACCAAGCTCTTCTATCCTTGACACACTGCTTCATTCAACAAATCCCCCTTCTCTAGGTTGCGTGCCATGTGACATTGTTTTGTTAGCAAGTGTATTGGCTTGGGATATATGTACAATTTATCGACTGCTGAAAGAGAAGAGAAAAATTGAATTGATTTTTTCCTGTAATTGGAAGTTCAAGTTCAAAATTTTGCTACACATTGTGTCTCCACTAATCTATTGTTCCCATAAAAAGGTCCTATTTTATTTAATTTGCATAAAAAGAAAGTATCCATGTTGTTCTTGGGCCCAATTGAATAATTGATACTTTTAGTAGCTGAGTCTGAAAAGGCACCATAAACGAAATGTCCGTTGTCAGCAAATGAAATAGTAATGACTAATGAGTAGGTTTGAGATAAAACAGAGCTGGGGTTGGGTTAAAGAAGTGTTTGGCGAGAGGGAAAATTATTAGGTTGAAACTGACGAGTCAGCAAAATGGATAATGGAACACTAGGAAGAGAAATGGATGACTTTGGTTTGGTTTTATTCTAATCGTAAACAAACAAAGCTACTGTTGAAGATTGAACAAGACATTGGAAACACTGAAGGGTCTTGTTGCCCACTTGCAAGGCAACTTGCAATTTCATCAAGTTCATATCAATAAACAATATTCAATATGTAAATATATTAATAATACGAAACACATAAAGAGAAATTAAAGATAGAGAAAGAAAAAAAGGAATATTATTAAGGAGGCAAAGAATAACAAGTTGGCTTTTTTTACACATCAAGTTGATTTGAGCCAAAGCGCAAGTTGCAGTTGAGAGAAGGTTGATTCCTTCACCCTACGAATTACTATATTTATTAAAATGACGTCCTAATCATATTCCACATTAATATTATCATCATTAAACACTCCATGCTGCTTGAATCATGAATCGATTTCTACGGAAAAGTCCTCTATGTTGTTCTTTTTCCCTGATCAGGATCTCAGATATATATTCTTTCTAGACTTACGCGTACAATAATCACTATTAATACTTCAGGACACAGCAAATACATATATTAATGGAAGCTTCAGAGCAATTTGTACATATATACCAATACCCACCGTCATGCACCAATTCCCACACCACACCCACAAGTCTAGTAGTGCCTATATTTATATATGGCATTGCTATTTCAAATAAATCAAAATTTGTAAAACAGCAAATATTCAAGCTTCACTGTACGGACCATCGATCGCAAATGCCAGTTTTTGGAGACGATGCATGTTAGCCTACAAATATATACAGATTCAGATTGAAAAATCAAAGTGATTTTATACGCATCCATAATAGAATCAATTGTAAACAAAGTGTTTATGCAGCTTAATTTTTTGTCAATCGGAGATTAAAAATACAATGCTTTCCCCACTCTTGATGAGCTAGATTGGGAGGAATATTTCTATAAAACTGCTGCTGCATGCTTTTCTCAGCCGATCGAATTATTCGGCAAGCTTTTTTCGGTGACTTATCTATAACACAGTACTCGAGCTCTTTGTTGGTTGCAATTGAAACTTTATAGCGGCTTATCCGGCTGTCAGTACCCTTGATTTTGTTTTGACCATCATACTTTTCATATTACTTTGGTTTGGTGCAAAATAACAGTACGTAGTACTGTAAAAAAGAAATTTATGAAAATTTAATTTATCTAAACTTGGACGAATATGCCCAGACATTGTAAAATTATAATCTGTTTGGTACACCTAACTTAAAGTAGACTAAAAACTTTCTCATCATAAGGAGGGAAAAAGCAATAAAGAGAAAGTATGAATTTCATTGAATTCGTGATCATATTAACCCCTAGTTTTATTGCGCTACATATAATTGATGTGGTGGTCTTCAAGACTTGTAAGTTATGTGTTCAAATTAACTTCATATTGTAAGACATAAAATAAAATCAGTATATACGATCTTTCCAAAAGAATAGTTGACTTGAAATATATATACTAACTATGTACCAAAATATATAGGCAACTAATCTCATTATGTGTGTGCCTGTCCAATTTCTTTGATGTTTTCCTCCAAGACTTAACGTATTGGTAATAACGTTTTTCTAATTGAATTGAAAAGGGATTTTTCCAATTGAATCATATATTATTAACATCAATGCTTCTTCCTCGGGCTCATATATATAGTATTTAGAAACTTGTAATCAAAGTATTACAATATAGTGTGGGGAGAAACAATGAAAACAAGGAAGAATCTCGCAACAACCGTAAATTACTATTAACTAGTCTCTGCTAATGAAGGAAATTAATTTACACAAAAATGACATGAATGAATATAAGTTTAGTAGGATCGATACGACAGTATCATATAATGTGCAAATATGCTGCAATCCTCAATGGAAGCTGAATGTAAAAACTAACGTAGTTTTATATATACGAACATATCCTTGTAATATATATATATATCACATTCAACCATTGCCGTCTGACCAGGGATCCTTCAAAAACCTACTGAATCTAGGTAGCTACCCATTAATTTCCAATACGAGTCCATCATATAATTTGAACACAAGATCCGAACCCATACTCGAAACAAAAAAATCCCCACCAAACAACAACCTTAAAGAAAATAAAAATAAGTAAAGCAGAGAACTGAACCAAGGTAAGCAAGAATCAATCATTCACTATTCACGAAGATTGTTGCAATTTCTTGTCCCTTGCGGCTATGTTCTCAGCTATCTGAGCCAAGGACTGCAAATTGCACCGTACGATTGTGTCGACGAACATGCAGGTTTCTTCCTCAGTGTTACCGACCGGTACATCAACCACGTATGATTCGATGACAACTGTTCCGCTCCCATTGGAGTGGAGGGTCGTGACAGACCTGTAGTTCCTCAGGCGATGGTCTCCCCCGACCACGCTGAAGCTGATGACGTGGCGTTCATCATCCAAGATCTCTAAGCGTTCTGTGCTGGACACGGCGGGGAGGCCAGAGATGACGTGGACCTCGCGGAGGGTGCCGACGTTAATGCCGTCGCCGTAAATGACGTGGCAGCTCTTGACGAAATGCTTGTAGGCCTGGGGGTTATCGAAACGGCGAACAACGGACCAAACGGTGGAAACGGGCGCGTCGATGGACTGGATCACGAAGGAGCAAGACCGGTTGGGCCCCACCATGTGCGTGTGATAACGAACCGCGGAGTCTGGTAGAGTGGGCACGTTTACTTCGGAGCAAGATAGCGGCGTGACGAGACGGCGTGCAGGCGGCGTTTGAGCCTGTTTGGGGCAGTTTAGGCCGTTGGCTATGGCGGCAGAAGCGGTGGCGTCGGCGGTGGGGTTGAAACAGTGGAGTTGAAGAGAAGAAGGCATTTTGGCATGAAGGAAAGCAGCCACCGGTACGTGTGAATTTTGTGTCTTAAAATTAAGAGGATGAAAGTGGTATATATATTCTTGAATAACAGTATTAGCATATAGTATGTGAAAGGAGAGCGTGAGCCGGAGCCGGCAAGGGAAGAAGAGTATTTGGTTTGTTGAAGGATTTTTGAAGTACAAGTTGGGATTAATTAGTTTTTGTGTTTCATAGGGAGAGCTGAGGGCTTTTTGGTTTGAGGGAGAGAAAGAGAGAAGAAGATATCATGTTTAGCAGAGAGCTTACGCGGGACTTGCAAGTGGATCCTCAACTTGCAACCGTCTTTGGATTTAGTTTTAGTAATTATCCCTTTCTCTAATTCAAACTACAACTTTGCCACCTTCCTCAATTCTAATTTATTTAACTAAAAAATTTATTATTATTATTTTATTCTTACTTATGCTAAATTAAAACAATATTAATTAATTTTTAAGTTTGAATCCCATGCTGAGTTTTTCTTCTTTTTTTTTTCGTAAACAACCTGTAAATACATTTTGATCTTCCGTTCCTTCTAAACTTTATCAACAACAAACAATTATTGTTTTTCCGAATTAAAATCTCCCAATGGCTCGATCTTCCTTTTTCTTCTCAATTTGCCAAGTTAGGTGAGGTGATTTTGGAATAAAATTATGATTTTACTTATTATGATAACTTTGTTTTACAGTCAAATTCTAATTTTACTAAAATTCACATCAATTCATAATTTTGCCACAAATATACATAATTTCTCTTAATTACATTCAATTCAAGACATCTTTAATTAAGTTATTGATTGAGAATATTTTATATATGATGAGGCAATATCAGGAATTAATTAGAGTTCAATGAAACTAAAATAACAAGCAAGTTCACGTGATGAGGAAATTCATAAAAATATATATTAATTAGACAGAAAAATAACAATAATTTTTATTTTTTTTTAATTGCGAGCAGCGTCTTATGGCGTTAACAAATACTAATTAAATAAAATAACGAATTAAGCCAAAGTGTATAGTTAGCATGAATGTATCCATCCATTGAATTCTAAGATATGTGATCAAAAAGAAAAAAATAAATAAAGAAAAATAAATTTCCAAGAAAGAAAGGCGACAAGACTGGTGTATATTTACCAGAGAATGCTGCATGCTACTTTGAAATTTCGACTTAATTTTTTTAATGGAAATGAAAAATTCTATTGATGTCAATACTCTATAAAACATATAACAGATACAATTAAAATGGACATGCAATTACTTAATATACTTAATTACCAAATTCCGTTTTGTCCAGGCAAAAGAGACAGTTAAAAATGATCAAATCGCCCAAATACAATTTTTTTAATGTTTTTGAAAAAGAAAAAATGAATTCCTAATTATTTTTTTTATACAACTTGAAATTTTTTAAAAAGCATTTCATTAATCCGTGTGCTATGACTAAACAATATTTTTTTTTAACTTTATTTTTATTTGCTCATAAGAAGTGCATTAGCTTAGCCAAGGTTTCATACGTGATAAATACATAATTAAAGTTGATACATGAATTTTGATTTTAATTAATCGTTATAAAATTCAAAATCTATAAAATCGAGATTATCAATTTAAAAACCTCAAGTGGATGCCTTTTATCCTTGTCACTTAAAAATTATTAAGAAAAATGCATTTAAAAAGAACGAAGTCACGATGATTAAATTTTTAAAAAAATTAACAAACAAACAATGTTTAAAGAAATTATGGAATATCTTAAAAAAAAAAAAAAAAAAGTTATGGAATGATAGAGAGAAAAGACTAAGCTAATTTTTGTATTTTATTTTGGTTTACAACTAAGACATTCTTATATAATGTCTTATATCTCTGGTTAGGAGATTAATAAATAATAATTTTTTTAATAAGTACGATTTTAAAATCTTAAACCTAATAACTATATTTTAATTAGTAAAAAATTGTGTAAACCTTAAGGTTAATTCCACTATTCCATTAATCAACTAGGGCATACTTTATTACCCAAATCAACTTTAATCATCAATAGCTATATTTATTTTATTTACACTAGTTTTAGCTATATAAAAAAGGCAATGCATTTGTTTTACGTCTAATTACTCTTGGTACAACTTTTCCAATGATTCCTCTCCATCGACTTTCTTTCTTGTCCTTTCTCATCTTTAATTTTTATTCTCACCAACTTCCAACAAGAGTTTCATTTTTCTTTCTCTTTATCTTAATATAATTAACCCACTCCTTGCATGGTGCTTCTACACCCTATATGGTCCCTATCTCTTTGAAAGGGGACAACAAAATAAATTATTATGGGGGAAAAAAAATTAACCTAGTATATATGAGAGAGACACTTACCTGCTCGTTCATTTGCTAATTAATGTCAAAGCAAATTATGCCTTGCACTTTTCCTCAATTTTGAATGCATTAAAGGTATCTTAATTGATAGTAAGATACTATTAATATTTTTTAAGATATAAAAATTATATTAAAAATAAATAAATCTTTTTTAACAAATTTTTCTTATATACAAAATAAAATATTTATAAATGAGTATAAATTTATCACTAAGTTTCTTAATCTTCTTAAACTAATTGAAAAATTCTTTTAAAAATATTTTTTTATACGTATAGACTTAAATCTGTGTTAACATATTTAAATAATTTCAATTTTTTATTATTAAAATCGATACATGTTGGTGTTCCTAATTGCATTTTAATTAAGCAAAACTCAACTCAAGTTGCAATTTGGGGGATCAATGGGAGATTTAATCAAGCAAATGGTGTATAGTTTTTTTTTTTTTTTTAATGAAGGAGAATCTTCTCACAAATTGGAGATAAAACTATGTCGTTTGTTATTGTATATTAACTAAATAGATAACGTAATGCTTCATGCATTTGGTTGTTAGAGATGCATCGAGCCAAATGTACAGAAAATTGATCTTTGCTTTCTTAAATATTCTAAGACTACAGTATCTCTGGCTGCAAGCAACATTAAACTAGGTTTCAATTCATTGGTAATATATAATGGGACAAGATAAAGGATTATAAACTTTACAACCTCTATTTCCATGGTTATAAAATAATGTAATAGATATCAAAGTATAAAATAATGTAATAGATATCAAAGTATAAAATAATGTAATAGATATCCATGGTTATATCTATAGGAAAGTTTGACAATATAGTTAGCTAAGCATAATTACAATTAAACTACCAACTAATAAAGGAAAATGTAATATTATTTGTTTGGTGGACTTTAACAGAAAGAGATCAAAAGGGAGCTTCGGTTTTGTATCAAGTTGGAAATGTCTAATTCAACTTGTCAACTTGCATGGAGTGTTTGGTTCAGAGACGAAGCTTTTGGGGAAAATAAATACAAAGAAGCTTTATCTAAACTTTCTAGGAAATTCTCCCTCGCTATCACTAAAAAATGCAACGAAACCTTGAAAAGGATCTCTCGTATGCACATCTGGAAGGATAAGTTATTTCTGATAAACTGGAAGGATAAGTTATTTCTGATAAATAATTATACATGAATGATTTAATGTACCGTTTCTAATTTTTCTTCATTGAAATTAATCATTTATTAGATATGTTGTATTTAAAAATAAAATTATTAAACCATCCCTAATTTTGAAAATCTTTTCTAAAAATATTTGAAACGTTTTTTTTTTTTTTGACAAAATATTGGAAACTCTTCGAGATACGATGAATTCTCTACACAGTAAGCATTTTTTTTTTTTCTAGTAGTAATTAATGTATTATTTTTTATGATAGTTTAATAAATTATTTTTGGCACAAGTTGAATTATTAAAGAAAAAGAAAAAGAAACAAATAAATAATAAACAATAAATTAAAATAGGTTGGAATTGATCGAATGGTCCCCTATAAATTTAAAGTCAGGTTGATTGAATGGTTCCGTCTTCCAAAATGGGACCAGTAAAAGCGTGTTGGAATGGGATTTATTAAACTCAGCCACTTGATAATTAGAAAGGGTTTAGAATAAATTGAAACATATTCTTTTTTAATCAAAGGCTTTATGCCTCTACTTTTACAATATAATTATATTAAAATTTGATAAAAAAATATTTAATATCCTTTTGAGTTTACTTATTGATTATCTCAAACTAATCAATGTCTATTATAATACTAACTAATTTTTTTTTTAGAAAAAGAAGAGAAAAGAAAAGCCAAGTCATAAGATTAAGACCCTCTCGTGGTGCCTTGCCGTCATCATCATGATCTACACAGCCCAGCGACTGAGCTACACCACCTTTTTGATCTTGTGTATCGTACCATCTTGGGGGAGATTCCTAGTTTAATTCGCAATGCGATACATTAATCAAGATAGACTGTTTTTTTTTAGAATTGCAGATTCCTTTCTCCCCGATGAAATATTTTTAGGCGAGAATAGCCTTGAATTCTGCACAAAGCTATTGTGAATACAAAATATGTATGTCATTAGGTTAATAAGTGGTATAGGTAATTAGGATATTTCATCCCTAATTATAAAAAATAGAAGGCAATTTAACAACCTGGGTGAGGGATCAAATAGAAAATAAAAAGTAATCAATACCTTTTTCTTTTGGTGATGTATCTATTCACAGATGCTTTTAATTTATAATTAATTTAATTTAAGTTAAATAAAATTAAAAAATATCTATATTATATATATTAAAAAGCTGAACATGTAATGCGAGAATGTGACTTTATGAACCCCTCATCTATTATTAAATATTTACCTATATAATCTAATTTAAAAATATTCTATATACATATTTTTTTTTTCACAATATATATATATATATCATTTAT
Source organism: Bauhinia variegata (assembly GCA_022379115.2). Taxonomy (NCBI): domain Eukaryota; kingdom Viridiplantae; phylum Streptophyta; class Magnoliopsida; order Fabales; family Fabaceae; genus Bauhinia; species Bauhinia variegata. The sequence goes on from CM039437.1 coordinate 12,277,037, forward strand.
CCAAACATTTACTAAACGGCAATCACCATAATCCTGCACTTGCGGTCAATGTCCGTTAATAAAAATTGATTCATGCATAGTACTACTCGTCCTGAGGTTGGTGGCAACGATAAATTTATGCAAAAAGCTAGTTAAAACACCTCTCATGTAATACCACTGGTGTGATTTAACACCCAGAGAAATCGATAGTATATGCAAAAAAGAAAAAGGAAGTTTGAACAATTGCCACTGCAATTTAACATCTCTTCCACACATATACTTAGCTGCATTGTGTTGGTTTACATTCATGGCATATTTATATTTTCTAGATATGAGACTAATTTTTATGTAAAACGAAAAACAATAAATAAAAATCTGTCAAGGGTGCTTCCACATCTCAAAGCACATGCCTTAAAAGACTCAACTTGCGTATCATTGAGTCAACACTTGGTCATACACGGCTTCTTCTAAACCAACATAACCTGACTAAACTTCAAAGAAATCATAGTGAAGTCCGGGCGCCAAATGCTCATTCTGCAACTCTTGCATTGTAGATGAGAAGATGACCACTGTAAATACTGGGAAAGTTTGAAGACAAGAAGAAATTAGTTCAACTAGTAGTAATGTCTCTTGCAGTGATCAAAATAACGCTGAGTTCTCTATGAAGAAACTACAGAAGAAACGGGCATTGACTCTTTTGCTGCTATATGCTTTAGAAGGTACTGCAAGATACGATTGGGAAAAAAAAAAAAAAAAAGTTCGAACGGATAGGATGACACTTTGTAGCCGAAAGAACCATTTTTTCTGCCTCCACATATTTGGCAACAATGCATGAAATTCCCAGACATCCTCAAGCACGATACGTATTTCATCGTAAAGATAGTGTAACTGTGTCAGGTAATGTGCATGTGTATAACGGTGCAAGAATCTATGGTGATCTATTTCATGAGTGCATGCATGCATATGTACAATAGATCATCACATTTCATTATCAAAGGGAAACGAGTAATTACCTCCTATCAATTTGTTGAAGCCTTTTCATTCTTCATTATCATATGGAACGATTTAGACCTATCCTCCTCGACCATTTCCCGCAGTATATCGTCTTCAATTTTCTCAGCTTGCCATTTAGATGGGTCCTCCACGAAATCCTCACTGAAAATCATGCTCGAAACCCACTCTTTCCAAGTGGTTCTTCTATACTTATCTTCCTCCAACGTGTTGGCAGCTAAAAGCTGATATACATAAACCATCTTCTGCTGACCAGGACGAAAAGCTCGTGCAATAGCCTGCTTTGTTTTTGATGGATTCCATTCTGAGTCCAACAAAATCACCCGAGAAGCTGCTGTCAAACTAATTCCTTCAGCACAAGCCGAAATTGAAGCAAGCAGTACCTTTGATGTTCCAACAGGCTCCTCAAACCGATCCATCACTCTCCCCCTTTCAAAGAGCTCTAGTTCCCCGGTTATCACCAACACTTCTCGACCTTTCTGCCAACCAAAGAACTTCTCAAATAATTCTAAAAAGAGTCTTACAGGTGCAATGTTGTGGCAAAAGATAAGCACCTTCTCCTTCCTGACTACGCGATACACAAGGCTCAAAACAAATTTTACTTTTGTTCCCATCTTTAAATCAAACTTGTATTTGTCAAGCTCATTCAATTCTTCCAAACTGAAAAACCTATCAGCACAAACAGCTGATTTGATTAACCAAGGATGTATTGATCCAAGGGTTATCATAAGCTCCAACTCAAGAGGATATCCCTTGCATGCAGCCATTCTCTTTCCAAGTCTGCACAATATATTATGTTGTATATCAGTAGTATTCATTAGCAATGTATAAATTTGTAAGCCAGGAAGAGTGTCAGAACCTCCGCCTTCATAAACATCAATAAATTCATTTGTGATTTTTTTCAACATCTTCAGACCCTGCTTCCTTTCTTTGCCTTTATCAGAGTCAATTTTCTTTGCAATATTATCTAAGAAGAATTTTCTTGCACGTGATTCTATTAAATGTCGTGCCTTTTCTGCAACTCTCTTTTTCCTCTTGTATTTTGGGTCCAATTCTTTGAGCACTTCGTAAGCAAATTTGGGTCGTGCCAAGCAGAGTGTGTTAAAATACTCACAGAAATTGTTCTGAAACAATGTGCCTGAGAGTAATATTCTCGATTCTGTCTCCACTTTCATTAAAACTTTCCTCAACCTCGATTTCGTGCTTCTAGGATTGTGTCCTTCATCCAGTACCAACAAACCAGGACTTTCCCTCAACACTTTAGCCATATACCTTCTGTGTGAATACTTTGCATCCTCTCTCATCAATGTTAAAAATGAAGTATAACCCATGACTAGAATACTTGGGTGCGCATGCCACTTCTGTATCTTTTCGAGGCAATCCAAAACATGCTTGACATCTTCGGTGGGCTTTGGAACACCAGGGAAATACATTTCCTTCTGATTGAACACTCTGTAGGTTCTACGACCATGAATCAGATACACCGGTAAAGGAATTTCCCATTTTATGAATTCTTTATACCAAGTATAAAGTGTTGTCTTTGGAGCAAGAACAAGAGGTCGCTTCCCTGGGAACAACTTCAAGTAGCTAACAAGAAATGCAATAATGAGAAAAGTTTTCCCAGCTCCAGGAGCATGAGATATTACACAACCACCTGTTCTTTTGGATGTTGCTGCCATATGTGCTGGTTCCATAGACCCTGCCATGTTTTTCCAAAGAAACTCAAATGCTTTTTTCTGGTGGACATGCAACTTTTTCCTAAGATCAGGAATCAATGCCCATACATTATCACTTTCTTCAGAAACAGGCTCATCAGGAGAAGCGTGAGTAGACAAAAGATGGAAAGCGTTGTCTTCATCATCTTTTGGTTCGGACTCTTCTACAACGTCCTTCTTCTCCTCTTGATGCCACCCTGAGTATTGCATCTGCCCATATGAACAGTTATCAAAATGAGAACATAGGTAAGATGAGGAACTAAATTTATAGATGTATAGAGCTTTGGATAGCACAAATACAGAAACCACACATGTCCGTTTTAGGAACACATTTTCTTCGCTCTAGTCTATTATGGACTTGAATACAGTATATCTTCCTCTGCATAAATAGTGTCTCTAACCGCATGAAGAAACCATAATGCATGATCAACAGAAAAATGCTTACGTAAACACATGTGCAGATACACACACACAGATCTTTTTTGAGTTTCAAGGTTGACTTACAAGAGGTGGTAAAATATATTTTATCTCAGTGCTCACGAAGCCACATATACGGCAATGAATTCCAATTTCATCATCCACTCTATAATCATGACGACAAAGCTTACTAGGTTCCTTTGCAGCCTCAGCGAAAAAACCACTATTTGAAGCCTGTAAAGATAGATAAATTCAAAAGGCAATAGAAAGATAAAAAAAAATTAATCAAAAGACTACAGAATCTGTTCCAGGATGTCCTTCCCACGCTAGCCAGGAGCAGAAATCAACTGAGTATGGCAGAATCACAAAAAAAAAACAAATAGAATGAATGAAAAGAGACAGAGAAGAAGGTCGTTTTTATACCTCCTCTGTGTCTTCAAGATAAGTTGATGCCAATGAAACTTCCATTTCTCTCCATAACATATCCATCTCAGACATTTCTTCCTCAACTTCCTTCTGCGGTATCACGGTTTCACTATTTTGCTCAAAGATGTTTTTTGCCTTGATTTGTTTCCACTGGTCAGTAATAGGCGCCTCTTCTTTAGTTTGTGTTTTATTCATATGTTTTAAGTATGAATCTATCAATTCCTTGAATGCACCTGCACTTAAGGTTCTGTCTCTATAATATTTTCCTTCATCACCTTTACTTCTTGAACATGTGGAACGATATTTTTTCCCAGGAACTACTTTACCGAAATGCATCTTTTCCCACGTATTTTCAAGATCCATATCTTCTAGACCATGTACTTTCTTCCTCTGCACTTTAGAGGTGCCATAACTATAACATCGGGTGTAAGTCAGATCAATTTCATTTCGATGGTATTCAAGATCGGGAGTCTTATCTGGGGAATGATGGGGTTCAAAAGTTAGCAGATTAATTTTCTCCTTCCGCTGTTTAGGGGTATCAGTTAGGTAATAATGTCTGGAAGAAACTTCACCACTTTCATGTCCAGCATAATTACTTGTAACTTTGGCATCAAGATGATAATACTCAAGGGGTGCAGGATAATTTTCATCAGGCACAGGAACAATAGCAAGTTTAGTTTGATATTCATACTGAATCTGACTGGCATCACCCAATTTTACCTTCCTGGATTTACCCTTCCTTCGGTACACTCGAAGCTCTTCAGGTCTATTCATCTTATTGACCTTTTCACTACGTCCAACTTGCTCTCCTGGACAACGTACTTGCAAACCAAAAAGGCACGACAATGGTATAGACATTTCATCGTCATAGTCTTCATCTCTCCCTGGATCTGTCATCTTGTATGGCCTGGTTCTAACAAAACCAACATCTAATTCCGGAGCAACATCACAGCCAAGGTAACGCTCAGGTTGTACATTCCGACGCTTGGAACGTCGTAAGCCCTCAGAATTATAATATGATGACAAGTCACCTTCATCAGAGTCATGTACATGTCTTTCACTATTGGTGTCAGATGAAGCAACTTGAGAAACAAATGGTACTAATATGTCTTTGTCAACTTTGAAATTTAAAGCATTTAAAGATTTTAATGAAGAGCCATCATTATCACCTCCCAGAATTTGATACACAATCTTGTTTTCCAGAGATCTGACACAGAATATAACCCGCTTTACAGCTGATGCAACAATTAACCATGAAATGTCAGCTAAAAATTTTCCTAAAAGCAATTTAGTTTCTGATAATACAGAGGAATCCTCAGATGAGTCCCATCGATAGTGCTGATCTTCACAAGGGTTACGTTGAAGCCTTTGGAGTATGCAAATTTTATTTATTCCAATTACCTTAATCTCTTTAGTGAGAGTTTTTATTTCTGTTCCAAGAGAACCTTGGTTAACATAGAAGTTGACATAAAACTGACATGAGCACTCAGAATCATGAGGCCTTCTCTGTATAGAACTTATTCTAGCATCAGCCCACACCTACAATTAAGAGAAACTCTTGATTGTCAGGAAAATACAACCATATAGCTAAGCTGCAAAAGGAATATTCTAGAACACCTGTACAAACAAGCCAAGTTATTTGCAGAACACAAGACACAGAAAGGTGATAATAATACAACTAGTAATGTTACAGTTACAAAAAGGAAAAAATAAATTTCAAAAATAAATTTCGACACTTTGAGCCAATGACAATGTGTTGGTCTTCCAGTGGTATTGTAAATGTTACTCTATTAAAAAGATAACTTCAAGTTAAAAACGGCCGAAAAATTTAAGAATTTCTTGAACCTTTAATAAAAGAGGCTATTGGATAAAAATCCAACTAACCACTTACCTGATTGACATTATTTTCATTTGCAGAGGTGGATAGCACACATACGTCAATCCCAGGTCTCAAAATGCAGGAGCAATCTCTTAAAGTAGCTTTCCTTGACCTTGTCCGAAGGTCATAAAAGGGGCCTTTCTCCAAAGTTACACAGCGTTTATCCATAAAATGCATGGCCATAGTTCCGTTCTCAATTTTTAAGAGTTCCACGGCTTGCCATGAGCCATCAAGGCATGCCTCAAAGGCTGTGTTTAAAAAACATTAGAGGCAGTTAATATGATACAAAAATCTATGATGAAAAATGTAATGTAGAATTTTGGAAAGCATTGCACAAAGCTGGTAACAACATTAAAACAGAGATTTACGAAAATAAGCCTGTTCTGCAATCTAAACAGTAATCTAATAGTAATTCATTCATTTAAAGAAGAGAATAGACTTACGGTAAGAATCAAAAGGATGCTTTGACTGGTGTAAATTTCTTTTTCTAGACATTGTTGACTAGCTAAAAGCTAATTTCTTGGTTGCTACTTGGTAGGGAGAGTTTTGCTGCCTTTGTGGTTCTACCAGATCAGTCGGTGACAAAGGTGCCAGATAGTTTCACCAAAAGATAAAAGCTAATTTCTTGGTTGCAACTGCTTGGTAAGGAGAGTTTTGCCGGCCTTGTGGTCCTACAAGAATGGTCGTAGCCAAATGTGGTGCAAGATACCGGATTGTTTCACCCAAAAAGAAAAAAAGCTAATTTCTTGGTAATCTAGTAGAGTAAGCACCTGCAAATAGCTGATCATGAAGATGGCCAAGTAAAACACAAATTTCCCCTGAAGATTAAGGCTTTCATTCAATTTCACGTAATGACCAGGCTACCTCATGTGACATCCATGTAAATTAAGATAAATCTTTCAAAAAAAAAGAAAAAGAGGGGGAACGAAGCTAGACTGCCATAATTCAAAAAATGCACGTATGTTTCTGCAAAAACTTATAAACTTATGACTTGAGTGACGCAACTAGTGACAAGTTTCTGAAAGAAACTCGAAGAAACTGAACTAAGAGAGAATCGAAAATGATTATTTCTGAATGAAGTGATGCTAAGCTCTGGAATGATAGCAGCGAGAAAGGTGCCAACCCTAGAAAATTTAAAAATCACATAACAGAAATTTTAAAAATCAACTTCATATCTTAATTAAATAGAAATTTTAAAATCAAATCATCAATCCTAATAAATAGGATTAAGTAGGATAATCCAAAACCAAATAATAATCCTAATAAATAGGAAGCTGAATTCTAGCACGTTGGTTTTGCATTTGAGCTTCTAACGATCCCTTTGACCCATAAACTCATCCACTATCTGCTCGAAGTCATTGAGTGCCTATTGTGAGCCATGAAGCAATATATTTTCCTTCCAACGTGGGGAGTTGATTAACTTCCCACTTTTCTTAACATCCAAAATGGGCAGAAGAATGCGGGTCAAAAGAAATAAACAGAAAAGCATTTAACTCTTTCTCTTTTCCCCACATAACCAAACTTTCTAGCATTGGAAATAGACTTACAGACAACAACTGAGTTACTCAGTTAAAATTCAGACACCCATAAATCTAAAGAGAGCAGAACTTGAGGGTTACAAATGTACCAGAAACGAAGAAATCCTTTGCCCACAAAAACATGCACAAAAATAACACTCTGCAAATGGGAAATGATTGCTTTTATACAAACAAGTTCCCTTCTAAAAAGAACCCAAAGCTTTTTTAGCCAAAAGGGCGAAGAAAAATACCAACTTTCGCAGTTTCCAAGTCGATCAATCACTTGATCAGCAACATACGACATCCCAGCTCACATGCAAAGAAAAATCTAGCCTACCCATTTCGATTTTGCAGTGGGGAAAGGCCAGAGAAAAAAGCAGATACCAAACAGGGTGAATCAAACCTGAAAGTAGCTTCCGGAGATAAATTTATTAAAAAATTCCTCAGACTCCAGCAAGAGAAGTGGTGTACTCCGCCTACGGTGGGCAGAGGAAAAAGCCATTCAGACCATTTCTTTGTCGGAAAACAGAGAAGGCGATGATAATGGTGCTAGAAGTGTACTTGACAGTGAAATGAGTTCAGGGGAGAGTGAGAAAAAGTGACTAGGACAGGAAAAAGGGCACAGCATAGCAGAGAAATCTATGGAGGGGACTAAAAGTGCCTTGAATTTTGTGCGTTGCATGAGTGGAATGAGAGAGAAAAAGCAAGCCGGTCGTTGAGGATTCGCGGCACAAGTTGAAGTGCAGTTCCCAATGGCCAATCTGGACAAGCATACAGTGTTTGTTCACTAAGCTAAATTTGGAGTAAAAGATATAAAAAAAAAAACGTATGTCAATGAAATGTGGCTATTGATTTGAAAATCTCAACGAACGAACGGCTTTTATTGAGTTTTATTTGAGCTGGAATTAGTGTCTTTTTCTTTCGTTTTTCGGCCAAACGGTATAAATGTAAAATTAGTGTCCACAGATAAAACATAATAGTCAAAATGTTTATTTTAATTGAGTGGGGTTCGAGCCAAATACTACACAACAGGTAGCACTGACAAGACATATATCGGCCCAATAATGTCTACAAGGAAAATGCTGTGGTCAGAAAAATAAAAAAGAAAAAAGTTACAAATAATTATAATTTTATTTTGTTTATATATGGAGTATTTATATAACTAGGTAGCAAAGTCTTATTAATATAGTCTTAAAATAAACTTCTGTTAATATAATTATTATTTAGATAATAATCTGAAATATATGCGATATCATATATATTATCTTATTAATGGGGATATCAAAAATATGAAATAAAGTTTTTTTATCTGAAAATATGAAATAACTTTGAGAGATAAAAATCTGTACAACTATGTATACTCATAACATAAAAATAATTATATATGACTTATTTAAAAAAATTAGGAATTAGTAAAATTATTACAGTTAATCTGACTCAACTGTTCATTTTTCTTAACACAATTAGTTAAAATGATATCAGAAAAAATTAAAATGCATATAATCATTGTACTATTTTCTGTATGTTTATACTTTTGAATAAAAAAATCAATTTTAATGTATCAAACTCAAGGTCCAGTTTTTTCGAATGAGTTGAAATATTTTTGCATAAAGTTGGGTTGCTAGAACACTCCTATCTTTTGGGCGCACTTTTTATTTTATTTTATTTTTTAAAAAATAAGAATTGTGCTAATTTTTCAATATATCTTTCTGTTCAACCCTCCCTCTGCGTTTTTTCAGTTTCACTTTGCACTCCCTCCACTGTCGCACGGAACCACAGACAGCGGCGAGCAAGGTATACTGTCCCTTCTATTTTAATCCGTTTATGGTTTAGCACCTTTTTTTTAATATATATTTTCTGCTTTTGCGGTCTTTCTGCTAATGATGTAGTTGGTACGTTGCTTCTTTCTTTTTTTTATTGCTAGACAGGGAATCATGTTTAGAGATGAGACTGAGAACAATGAAAGTTCCTTTTCTATGTAAGGGTATTACCAACAATTTTCAAAGGTAGAGCAATGCTTATTTAATACACCATTTAACTCATTACATTGTATCTTTACTTGCTTTTAGATTTGTTGTACCTTCATTTGAATAGTTGGATTCAACTCTACTTTAAACTTTTATGTGATGTTGGACTTTCTGCCTTTATTGATGTTGGAATCAGATGTCGCACTATTTACAACAGCGACAGTGAAATTCTAGATTCCAGTTTCTGACGATGAATTCACAAGGCTAGCTTTGTTTCCCGTAGACAGGCACAACATGTCCACGTCTGCTCACACTTCTCTCATTTTGTTACATGCTTGGTGATTATCAGACAGAAAAGAATCCCCTAGAAAATGTATGATTTATATTATTTATGCTAATAAAACGTAAGTTCAAACAGTATTGGATTTGTTCAAATTTCTACCATAACCCTGAGTTCAGTCGAGAAGGAACTCTAGATATCGTAATCAGTTATCGATATCACATGATTCACATCTATTTGGAAGTCAGGGGCCAAAACAAAACAGCAGCAGCAGCAAATAAAAATCAAGTGCAATCTACACAGTACCAGCAGCGAAATACATTCCATTACTGTTTATATTCTATAAAAATTAAAAACAAAAAAAAAAAATCGGCAATGATATAAATATCCTATATATGAGTTTTCCTTCGTATATACAAGAAGAAAAAATTCTTTTGTCCTGTCAAAATCGGTTCTCAGATTCCAGAAAGCTAAGCATCCTCCTCCGCAGTTCCGCCTTCAAAAGGCAGTCTATTTCAAAACCATAAAACAAAGAAAAATTTAACAAATGTCATTCTCCATTCTTAAAATCCCACGGAGAATTAGCTGGTCACACGACCAAAAGATACAAGAGATGACAAGACATATCCAAAATCCATTCTGTACCTAGAACCCTAAAAGGACAAAAACTTCATCCAGCAAATACTTCAGCTGAAGTAATCAGTTCTCGTATCACATATCGGATAATCCAAAATCAAGATATCGCTGCTCTTCTCCTGTACCATAGTTATCCTCTGGTTCTGTTTTTAAGAAATCATAACCATAATCAACACCTGTTGGTGTCTCTTCCATATGGTGCAGACTTCCAAGCAGCTTGGCATCTGGATTTTGGAGCTGATAGGACAAGCTTGATGGTATCTCACTTTGAAGATTACCACCATCACCAGCAAAATCAATTGGACCAAAATCAAAATCTTGCAACATCCCAGATTCACCAATTGGATCCTCTAGCTTCCCCAAAAGCTCATCCACATTAAACATCTCATCCATAGAAAAACCCTCCAAGAGATCACTATCCATCCAAGAATAGTCCATCTGATCTTGATGTTCATCTTCTGCAACCTGTTTGACTGTACAAGCTTCTTCTCTTACCAAATCTTTTTTATCCCAGCTGTCAATTTCTATGTTATCAGCAGATTCATCCTTAGGTTCTTCCTTCACTCTGCTAATTGGTGTAGCAGCTTCATGTTGAGTATGGTCTCTATTATCAGCATTTATTGGTTCAGTTTCAAATTTAAAATCCTCAGTTGCAGAGAGTTCAGATTGGTTTAATACAGTACTTGTGTCAGAACCTGCAGAAGTTACCGCTGAGCAACATGACAAAGTTGTAGAAGGGGAAAAGCTCTTCGATGATTCCTTATAAGTATTATGGTCTGAGACGTGAGGAAAATTGAGACGGGCACAAGGACCATACATGGCTCTTGCAGCTTCATCATATGCAAGGGCAGCTTCAACTGCATTAGAGAATGTACCCAACCAAAGCCTACTTCCTCTGTTTGGCTCCCGAATTTCAGCGACCCACTTGCCCCACGTCCTTTGCCTAACACCTCTAAAGCTGCATCGAGAGTTTTCAGGTCCTCCTTTACCTTTCATGCATCCTTTCTTTGAACCCTTGCCAGGGGCTCTGCTGGTTGGTTTACTCTCATTCGTGGAAGAATCAAGTTGATTATTATACTCTTTCCACTTTGCAAGAGTCTCAGCTAAATTAGATCCGTTCCGTCTACTCCGACTTCTCTTCTTCCCCATAGAAGTGATGTTAGAACCTTGATCATAGGCACCCATTGCCATTGCCGCAATTTCTCTCACACGTTCAATAGTTGCAAACACTGCCTTCACACACTCAAAAACCAGAAGCGAACAATTCTCTCAGCAATAGACTTCCACGAACTGCAGTTAGATAAGCAGAACTACATCAAGAATAGAAACAACTCCAGATGTTCAAAACCCAAAACAACAAAAGGAGAAATAGAGCTCAACAAGGAGGAAATTCTACTGTGATACTATCCTAGGGCAGAAGGAGGAGTAACAACAGACACCTTTCCTTGCTCTTCACCAAGAAAAGTCCTAATTGAATTCTGCAAACCCTTATCTATATAAGATTCGATGAGGACTAAAATTTTCCTTGGACCCCAAGAAATAAACTCAAAATAGGAAAACTATTTTCCGGTCCACAGGAGAAACAAAATAATAATAATAATAAAATGGAGAAAGAGATGGGCAATACTTCGTGAGCAAGAAATTTTCGTTTCAAACAAAAACACACCCACCCAAAAAATACCGTATTGATAAATAACTCAGAATTCTATGAAGAAACCCCAGAAAACCATTAAAAATTAAAAATACCCAAATGACACCCAAAAAACCAAAGACCGGGAAATAACGAAGAGCAAAATACAGGAAATCAGAAATAATTGAAAGAAAGAGATTAATCAAACCAACCTCTCAGTGGAGCGCCGTAGTATTTGCTTTGCGATCTATTAGTATCTGTGGTTCAGAAAAAGCTAGGGTTTCGATTTCTTGCGTAGTCTCGAGATATTTTTTCTGAGTAGTGTTCTTTATAGTGAGTTTTGTGAGAAAGTTTTCGCCTAAAACGCTTGTTACAGAAAGCTCTCCTCTATAGCTAGCGAATTCAGAAAATTTTTAGGTTAGCAAGCTGTAAGGCGTATTTATAGCCTTCTCTAGTTATTTCTGATATTTTTAATGCCCTTCCAACGCGATGACGTGGCGATTTCTTAGTCGCGTTATGTCTCTTCGGACTCCCGAACATTGTAGCACGTGTCACTTGAAGCTTCCCGAACCTCGAAACTCGCGTCACTTTCTTTGGTCCGAAGTATTACCCGTCTTGTCCTTTACTCTTTTTTTTTTAATTGTATCTACATTAGGCTAGAGCCACTGTAACCAGCTAACGCACTTCGCGCGACTAAAATATCAAAGGCCAAAATGAATAAATAAGTGAAAATATCTTGACTTTCTATTTTTGGGGGTCTTGTATATGGCTTCTCGCGAATTGAACATCGGTTTGAGAAAAAGCTACGTGTATTATTATTGAGTTATATTTTAAAGATAAAACTGTAAATATAAAAATATAAAAATAAAAAAGTAAAATGGATACACATATAAGAGCTTCCGCAATGGGAGCATTTAGACGATGCACAACATCTGTGCATCAACAATTGCGAGAAAGTATGAGTAGAGATGTACTTACATGGCATCATTTTAGAATGGAATGTCATCTGACTAATCGTCGATGCATAGGAAAAGGAAGGGAGAAGAGAGAGAGAAAAAAATAACAAAAGCCACGGAAAATAAAAAGAAAAAAAAAATAAAAAATAAATTTTAATTTTTTTAAATCTATTAAAAATAAAATTAAATTAATATGAGTTAAATTTATCTAATTTTAATTTATATAAATTTATTAATTTTGTTTATTTAATAATATAAATAATATAGAGTAATATTTATAAGAAAAAAGAGATAGTTTATTGGACTTATTTAAAAAAAAAATAGAATTGTATGAGTAGAGAGAAAATTGTATAAATTGTATTGAGTGATGTGTCATTGTAAAACTCATAAAAATAATATAAATAATTAAGATATAAAAACTTGATAGATACTATAGTTAAAGATGGTCTAATATTTATTTTGAGCTGAATAATACTATTTACGGTAATAATACTGCCCCCCAATGTGGTAATGCCACGTTTGCAGTACGTGTAGGCTGGGAACTGAGTGCGTAGAACAACTTACCTGGGGCCTAACCAACGGTGGTGTACATAATCGCTGTTAGATTGACACGTCATCAACAAAGTTCTAACATGCAAGTGGCCACGTGACATGTTTCCTTACGTGCCACTTTTTGGCATTGTTGGCGAACACATCACCACTCTATGCCATGTTATCCGCATTAAAATTATTTTTAATTATAATATTTATTAGTGTTTCATATCTTAATTATTTATATTATTTTTATAAATTTTGACACATCATTTTATACAATTTATATAATTTTTTTTATTTATATAATTTCAATAAATTTTTTAAATAAATTCTATAAATTATTTTATATTTTTATTTATAATTAATCTATTTTATAATTTTTATTTTTTTTTATAAATTTTTTATTTTTTATTATAAAATTCAAATAAATCTCACGTTTTTTTTAAATTACATATTTCAACAATACTCTCTCATTGTTTTTCTCTTTCACCTCATTTTTCTCTAATCAAGGAACCTTTATTTTTTTGTTACACAAAATTGTGCACTCAGCTGTATACCTCCCATTAGAGCTGCCCTAACAAGAATCGTTTGGTGGTGCGATGGTATCACTGGCCAAATGTAACTCCCATGGGATCATGGTTGGTCTTACTGGGAAGCAAGTGTGAGACTAGTGGTCATGCCTACGTAATCACTGACGCATAATGTTATGCTAGGGAGTATTAGTACGAAGTCCTCTAGAATCTAGAATATTTGACCAGTGACCGCGTTGAGGAGCAAACAGTCACTGTACTGTAAAGGCATACCTAATGTGTAAATCTATAATTGTACATTTTTAAACGTTTTCTTTATTTTTATTATTTTTTATAATTTTATTTCTATAAATATACTTAAAACAAGAGATATATATATTAAAATATAAAAAAATAAAGTGTACGGTTAACATTTCTCTACCTAAATAAGTACCTTGAAAGCAATAAGAAAATCTTTCCCGATAAAATTTGAAGAATCTAACAGAAGACAAAATATGCTGAGCTAGGATTTGTAAAATACATTTTATATATATTATACAAGAAATCCAAGTTTCCCAAGGCGAAATATTTTTAGCCTCTAACTCTTATAACTTTTCCTCAGGAAAAGAGAAAACATTTAAATGGAAATGCGCTTATAAAATCTGCAACTTGGAGGGAGGAGAAACAGAGGTATCCTAATTCTTTAAAATTTAATTTTGTATATTATATAATTACTATACATTTAACCTCTTTATTTAAATGCCGTATATGATATTTTTTAATCTCAAGTCCTGCCTTCTCCTAATATTTTGTATAGTTTATATATGATGAACTAGTAATGTGTTTTCTTTTAATTTGCACTTTGCTAACTTGATCAAATACGTATCAGTATATGCCAGAGGACAGAAAGATCATATCACTAGCAGTGCTATAGACTCAGAATTGGGCAACAGAGAGACACATGCTATATATTCAAATTTTCTTATAACATTACTTGTAGGGGAAAAAAATAACACCTAAAATCAATTAAAGAACCTGGGTTTGTAACTACATCGGATGGATGCTTTCCTAAACCCAATTTATCTATATAAAAAGAACACTGAAACAGAGCAAAAACATTAAGTTCCCCAAATGCAGGGAGTTACAAACAATATAACTTTCAAACTAAGAAAAATTATGACCCTCATTGATTATTGGGTCATGAATCTGCTTATTTCTGAATTCTGATCTGACGATTCTAACACAGAGGCAGGTCCTCTGGAGGGGGCTCTATGGCTTGCAATTTTCCGACTCCATTCTCTACCACAAAAACTGTGGCCAAACCCCAGGTGATATGAACATCCAAGTGACAGTGCATGAACCAAGCACCTACATATTGGCAATGATATTGGAGATTAGCACACCAACGATTTGATTTTATGCCTGATTGACATTATGAAAAATTGGAAATAATCTATTTACCTGGATTGTCAGCAACAAACCGAATCACTGCCCACCCATTTACAGGTACTGCTACTGTGTTCCTGAGAGGTGGATCAACAAGGTTGAATTTTGCCGTATCTTTCTTGGGGTCGAAGTTTCCAAATCCCTCAGCCACGATGTAGAAATCATATCCATGAAGATGAACTGGATGGTTCTCAGGGGTCACAATGCTTGTATCTTGCAACACGATCTGCACCCTTGTTCCAAACTTCAACTTGCGAGCTTTAGTCCCGGGAACGGGTTGCCAGAGAGAACGGCTCACGTTGCCGGTGTAATCGAATTTCACGGGTGGTTTTGCAGGGAAATCAGTGGTGAAAACCCCTGGAATTCCCTGGTAATGTGCCTGCAAAATGGAGATGTTGTTTGGGAGCACAAAAGAGACATTGTTCATGCTAGCAGTGAACCTTGTTCCATTGGGTCCCTGGCATCGTCTTTTTCTAAAATTTGGTGGGCATTTGTTGAGTCCAAGACCAATAGCGTAGAAGAGGTTCTCATCAATTTCTGTGGGAACTTCAACTTTTCTTGGGCTTCTGAATTTTCTGCTGAAGGCAGTGACTGTATTTGTGTCATTGTAAGCAGGAAGTGGGGGCATGACTGGTTTAGCTGACGCACATTTAGCGCAAGAGGCAGATTTATATTCAAGAATGGCAGTGGTGGTGGTGTTGTCAAAAGCTGCGTTTTGGGCAGATTGGTATGCACGCGCCGCCATATAGTACCGGGAAGGTGGTTGATCGCCGGAAATCAAAACGTCTGTGGTTTGGCCAGGGCCTAGCATGAGGACATTGGTGGTGAAGGGTTTGAGGTAGGAGGCGTCAGCGCCAACCACCGTGAGCTTGTGATTTGCGACGGTGAAGAAAAGGGGTTGATTGAGTGCAGCGTTGATGAGACGGAGGAGGTTTGTCTCGCCGGGGGCTATTGGAATAATGGTAGTGTCTGCGTTAACAACCATGTAAGGAGAAACAGAGTCAAATTCCTGAAATCATATCTTTGTTTATCAAATCAAACACACCATGTTCATATTTCGAAAAGTGACCACTATACATGTCTTTACTTTTTCTTGTTTTATTTTTGCCTTGCATGCATATTAACTGGCTGGTAAAATTGTAAAGTGCACAATATCATCACAAACCGGCAAAGAACATCAAATCATAGCCATTGTTGTTTTCTTTTTCGTGATCAAACACTTTGACTTTTGTTTAACTTTTTTATTTGAGATCTTTAACTAATTATTCCACAATTTCTTTTGTTTTCCTACATAAGAAGGAAGCAAACCTTTGCTAGAGCACTTGTAAAGATCCCCGGGTTGACCATTAATGGTGTAAGTATCAGAAACATTGGGAGCAGCTCCAGTTCGCGTGGCCTCCCTCACAACATCAATGGGGTTCGTGTCCCACCATTCCCCTAATCATCATCAACATTATCATTATCACTGTTAATTCGTCACTATCATCAATAAAAATAAAAGAAATCCTTATTTATCTTTTTTTTAAAAAAAAAAAAAATTATTGTCGGTTTGCTATTATGATCACATCTTAATTATCGTATTTTTGTCTTCCATGTTTTCATCAACACTATGATTACAAGCTAAGTATGATAATTACCTAGAAGAACGGGTGTCTCCCTCTTAGGCTTGGGGAAAGGGAAGGGTTCTCCTTCTCTAGGACGAATGATTAAAGCTCCGTAAACTGTGGCTCTTAGCCATGAGCTATGAGCGTGCCACCAAAGTGTCCCTTCTTGTCCATTAACGGTGAACCGGTAAGTGTAGCTTCCACCAGGGCGAATCGGGCACTGAGTCACGAATTCGGGTCCATCTGCCCATCCGGTTCTCATCTGCCGAACACCATGCCTGAACACAGACAACAACCAATGAGCAAATACAGCCACTCCAAAATCTTGCATGCATGTACCATGCAATACTATAATATGTGTCTTTTGATCTTGCTACTTAGGCAAGTAAGAGACATTAAGGTAAAATGTGGGATTCGATTCATTCAAAGAAGCTAAAATGGTAGCTTGATGCTATACCAGTGAATGGTAACATTGTAACGAGCTTTGTTAATGACTTTGACAACCAAGGTGTCACCATTGTTGATTTCCAAAGTTGGGCCGGGGAATTGTCCATTCACGGTGATGCTGTTGTGGGTTTTGCACAGCCTCTTCACTTTGCTGGCTTGAACCTATTCCGTTAAAAAACACGATTAGTAAATTCAAAGAGAAACAACGAAGAGAAAGTGACCCAAAAATGGAGAAGCAGAGTGAGAGAACGTACGACAAACTCGTGCTCGTGAATCTTGGCGTTTGCTGAAGACATTGCCGAAGCCAAGACAAGGAAAATGGCTAAGAAAATGAAGGAGCATTTGGCATTGTTGAAAATGTTCTTGAGAGCCTCCATTTTGAGTGAGCAATGAAGCTTTAATTGTATGAATGATGGGTTAAGGTTGTGGTGCAAGAATGGGAAAAGAAGAAATGCTTTTATAGGGAGAATCGAGGAGAGATAAAGTCTGTAGAGGTTGGCAGATTAGGTTTCAATGGGCAAAGTGGTCAGACTCAGACTGCAAGGGAAATAGTTCAACCCTATAGGAGTTGTTGCACCCACTAGTTAATTAACTTCATCAATGCTTGCTTCACAAGTCTTCATTTAGAGGTTGAAATTTTTGCAAAGCATCGTATCATTATTTTGAAATTTTCTTCAGCTAATTATAAGATGGGTTTTGCTACTTTTACTTTTAATTGGATTTCTTCACGTGGCATGTTACAAGATTAATTAATCACTCTCGTTTTCATTGCTTTTCTTGAACGTGTCTTTTTACTAAAAGTACTGTAACATCACAAAAAGAACGGAAAAAAAAAAAAAAGCAAAGCACGAAAGTTTTCTTTTCTGAGCATGAAGTCAAATTACGTATACAGTACAAAGAATACTAGTCTGCTTTATAAAGCACCTGGGTCCATTTCAGGGAGATGGTATAAACTACCTGCAGAAAACTATATATAATTTAGTGCAAGTAACTTGCCGCCGTCAAACAAAGGGTCTTTCTTTTCTGCCGAAGCTATTGTGATTTGGGATACAGTATTTTTCTAAATGTGGCTAAAGAGTTTACCAAGGGAAAAGAGTACTGCTTTTGTATTTGTCCAATTTGAAAATAAAGCGTTCAAGTCCATTAAAAAGAAGTATGACATCGAACGCAGCACTACTCATCTATTATAGACTCTTCTATTTAATTTAAGGAAAATGCTTTTACGTATTTATTATATTTTAGTTATGTATAAGAGTAAAATTATAAATAAAAATAAAAATAATGCATATAAAAAATAGTGTACATACGTTTATTATGTCTATTTTAGTTACACAAATAAATAATGTTATTTTTTAATGAAATAGCATTACTTAGATATATGAATATATTTATATTAATTTTACCAAAAAAAATATATATTGAAATTAATAACTGTGAAAAGTGGACTACCAAATTTGGTAACTCACAAATATAATATTACAGTAAGTCAATAATAATAAAGCTATTCGATTGGGTCTAACAAGAATTTAGTTAGAGATACTTACTGAAGAAGTAACTTGGAGCATTAGATTAGGTGGCCTGTCATCCAACATTTTACGCATGGATGATTACTAACAGTTAATGTACATATATATGATGCTCAAGGATACGTACTTGGATGTACAATCTAATACTTATGCTATACCACTTATTCAACTATAATGTCACTAATGGTTTTTCAATCTTTGACTATCTTTTCCTACTATGTATTTGGTGGGATTGTGGAGAAGTCCATTTCATAATGATCTGTCCATAATTCGTTAGATATCCCAAAGAAATAGTTTACTTAATGATTATATGCTAACTAGTTCAAAACTTCAATTAACTAATTGATTATTTAATTAAAAGAACTAGGTGAGATTGTCCCAAAATGTTTTGCCATCTAATAAATTAATTAATAATCATCACATGTAGAATATAACTAGTTAGATTTAATTAATAGATAATAGCAATCAAAGTTGGTTGAATTATTAAGGATTGATTTGTTTGGTTTATAAAGGCTTAAGTTCTAATCCTATTACAAGTAGTTTCTAACCTCTTTGATAGATACGGCATAAATATTTAAAATTGGGTAACTAACGTCCCCTCAAGTCTCATACTAAATTTTTGCCAAAAAAAATATAGCTTCGTTAATGATAATTTCTAAAATTTATCACTAGTGACACATAAATTCATCATGGCAAATAATGCAAAAAAAAAAAAAAAAATTCCTAGTCTTTTTGAAAGTTTCACCAATAATTGAGCCTGTACAGTCACCATAGGCCACAAAGAACTTTGTATATTGTAAGTCACCTAAAACTAAAAGGCTGGACTAGTCTATTTTTGTGTCCCTTTTAACACGAACTGCTACATTATTTAATTCTTCAATCACAAGGAAACAAAAAAGGGAATGTTTCCTTTCTCCTATTAGTTAGTTATCTCAGCCGAAACTACCTCTAGCTAATAGATTGTAAAGCCTTGTCTGAATGTCTCGTCCAATTGTTCTTGCCATAGAGATATTGATGGCTACATCTAAGTTGAAAACAACAGCCAGCCAAGCCCACATCAATTATTTTCTGAAAAAAAACCGTTAGACTCTTTGAATGAAGGCGTGTCAAACTAAAGAAAGATTGATAGAGATAGAGATTAACACATAGATTTGGAGAAACCAAAGGTAAAAAAGACGATTGAAATGGATTGGTGAACAAGAAAGAAAGAAAGAGCAGCACCGTAAGTTGGTAGAGTTTGTTGCCGACTTTCATAGAGAATTCCATCAGAAAGTCGTTATAAGTAATGTGGACATTATACAACGGTGAAATTTGACCCAAGAGCTGAAAGCATTTTCCTTTTCAAGATTTACTGGGTGCTTAAGCTTCTTATGTTGGTTTAATTTTCTCTGTCATGTTTGGAGTTTGATTACTTGCGTATTCATTTTCATGGTTAGTTATAAGCGGGTTGAACTTATAAAATTTATTACCACTGTCACAGTTTTTTTTTCTAACACAAAATGATTACAAATTTATAACAACAATAATTAATATCTTATTAAGTGAAATGGGTTATATAAATCGCAGGATGCTAATAACAATCAAACAACAAATTCATCGAGTTGCCCTCTTTCTAAAATGGGGCCTTCTTAAAGATCACGCTCTGCATTATCTTTTCTTTTCGTGAAATGCACATGGCAACAATACTCATCTAGCCACAATAGGTTTCAGTGAGAGTCTTGACAAGCGTATTAAAGTCTATGGCCTGTTGGTGAGAGGTCCAACGAAGCTATTATTTTGTATGAACTTTTTTGTGCATTCTCTTTTTCTGAGGGATCCAATGGTCCTGTTTGTGGGATAGAGGCAAAATTGTCAACCCAAATTGGGAGCCACAAGAACGTCGTCTTGTGATTATTATGATGTAATAACGCGTGTTTGCATAATGCAATCTCCAAGTCGGCAAGAAATTTTTTCCTTTTTATTTGGAAAATCCTGCCGAGTAATGTTCATGGTCACTTGGATGCCAAGTCTTGAACAAATGATCAAAGGAATTCCAGAGAGAGGGAAGAATTTTCCGTGGACTGTTATTCCTGCAAAAGAATTCAAGCAGATTGTTGAACCAATGTAAATACAGATAAAAACGCAAAATCAACAGTCATTGTAGATTGCAGGAACATTGGCAGTTAAGATACGGAGACCAAAAGGTCCATAAACAAACTCAATGCAGTGTACAGATGGAATGAATCTGAGGTGTTTGACTTCATCACTGACGCATAACTGGGTCCAACTTGATGTGATGTATGGAATAATTCAATTTTTCATATTCTACTCTGAGAAATGTCAGTTTTACAATTTTAGCAACAACAGTATATAATTATTTTTATATATATATATAAAAACACAAAGTAGTTGGAAGCAGAGATGGGAAGCCCGGGGGAGGATGGAGCTGACTGAACAGGTTGCTAAATGCTAATTTGCACTTCAACAACTAACTATAAATATAAATTATTGTTAGTATTCTCAAGAAGAAACCAAAATTTTAGAGGAAATTGGGGCCTCAGCACACAACTACGTACTTAACTACCTACTGATATCTGCTCCCTTGTCTACTACAAGAAAATGCAGCAAGAGCCATAATCACTGTCCCACACTACGTATCCAGGATATACACTTTGTTTTGGACCCTTATCTGGCCACCATAAGAATTGCCAGCATTTTATATAAACTCAGTTAATCTGAATGAGCATCTTCATCCAAAGCATCAGGAACAATCTGACAACATTTTGATGGAGTTACTACAGATACAGTGCAAGCGCAGAGAATCTAGATGCTTTATTTTATTTAAATGCAAAGAAGCTACGGTTGACGTACTTCTGAAGGAAACAAATAGGTGGGAAGGGAACAAGAATAAAGGACCATGAATAAGAAGCATTTCTTACCAAAGCAACCGTTACCCTTTCTGAAAAGGAGCTTTTAAGTTTCAGGAAATAATTTAACAAGTTGCACAGAATTAGTAGGAACTGGCAGATGATACACAAAGTTATTGTCCTTTCCATTCAATCCATTTGGTCTGCGGATTTCAAATGTCTGTTCCCCTGACCATATCATTGGTCTTCGTTCCCATCAATTGCCTGAATATTAAAAGAAAAACGGTTCACGTTAAACCAAGGTCTTTATCACATCAGCAGCAATAATTGCAGATCCCTTCATAGACACATTCGATGTGGCAACACTAATCACTCAAACTTCAATAAGGTAATGCTCGTTAAAAGCAGCCACAATATGTTAGAAACACTATTCAACCGAGGCTCCGAACATGTACGGATTCAACTGTAAGTCATAGTCCATTTTACATGGCAAGGGAGAAAATTCTAGCAATGAAACTGTGTATAACATCTTAAGCAGAGAAAGATATTAATGCAATCAGAAAGTAAACCAAATTAAGTTGAAAATCTTGTTTGTAAATTCTTTTCAGTTGTAATAAACACTCCTCCAAAGAACTAACTAGAATACAAGATAAGAAAATAAACTCTTCATAATGAAAATCATTAATTATTTGGATCTTCACAATTCAGTTTCAGACATCCAGAAAGTTATTCTTCTCTTTCTTTCTCCACTTTCTCTTTGCTTTTATTATCCTTCTTTCACTATCTTCTATTCATCTCTACAAATTACCTGATCTTCGTTTTGGAAGGATACTCATTGTGACAGCTATAATCTATTTTTCACCCTTTATAGGAGGAAGCTGTATACAGCAGATTTTGTTGTATATGGAGGAAAGCTAATAGACTAGTTGTCATATCAGTGTGTGACCAGCTGCCCAACAATCTCAATTCCATAATTAAGTATTTCCAAAAGAAATGTTACTTTTTGAGAGCGACAAAATGGTTCAGGGCCACTTTGCTGGTTGATTACCATCATATCCATTAACACGTTAACACGCATATATGAACTGATAATAGAAGTGCTCTGATGCAAACAGCTGTTACTCCATTTAGATCAGACCATGCAATGTTGTGTACATAGAATTGTTTGCTGCTCTGTCAACATATTGCTTTACAATAAAAGAAGTTTTACCTGGCCCTCCAACTTAGCATGAGATTATGATCAATATTCATAGAAAGAACTATCGAAGATGAAGTCAATACCCTTAAGGTATCTCTGTTCAAGATAAATTCTGGTGAAGTCATTAAAAAATTAAAAAAAATTGCTTTACTATGTTTCTCTTTAATATTCTTTGAATGTCCTTCTAGTAAAACTGTAAAAGTTCAAGGATCAATTACTTGGAGTTGCATTCAAACAAACATCATAGCCCAAATTTACGAACTGAAAGTAGCAATACTAGAAGAAAATTTTTGGGGGAACAAATCCTATTTGCAATCTGGTAGTCTGGCGCTGAAACTGGTTTCGAAGCCAAATCCGTGTTTGCCATATGGAGAATGGATGTGGAACAGAAATTCAAGCTACAGAGACGAGTTAGAGCCTTCGTGAACTCGCTATAGCCTCTTTTCGTTCGCAGAATGAAAATCGTTTTACTTGGCGTTTTGCTATTCAAGCAGAACTGTCAGAATCGTGACTCATAAAAAAATTGGATTTTTTCATGCATACATGGCACCATTTGATTGGATACATGAGCAAGACCACGTCGAAATTTCGGAATGATCATTTTTTAATTATTTCTGCACCATACTTATCCGAGTTGACTCATCAATAACGAGTCTAGTTCACTCGTTCACTCTCCCGCTCGTTTTTCGTGTAATTGCCGGTAGCACATGCAGCGCCATCAGTCGGTGTCTTCTTCTTCCTTGCACCCTAATCCACCATAACTTTCCGTCCAATAAGCTCATTTCCTATTAGACCAAGCTTGCAATTTTCTTTTTGAATCAGATTTCGAAGATTGGGAAAAATGATGAACCATGAGAACCACGATTATGAAGAAGCTCATCTGCACGCATCCCAAGAAGAAATGGAGTCTCTGGTCCTCGATGAGCCATCCAATGTTCAATCCTTCCCCGGCCAATTTCAACCGTCGCAGCCCGTGACTGTATCCGATGATCCCTTGTTGTCATCGCCATCATCGTTCACAGCTGAGCAAAGTCCTAAATCTCCCTTCAATAGCTTCCTTGACCCACCGTCGTACGCTGAGGCAATGTTCGCCTCTTTCGATTCTTCGTCGAATGGCCAGGAAACTTCAGAGCTCTCATCTAGATCGAACCCTTCCAGCTCCGATTACTTGCATATATCGGTCTCCGACCCACAGAAAGAGCAAGAATTAACTAATTCACTCGTCCCTGGTGGCAATACTTACTATACTTACCTGATAACGACGAGAACCAATTTGCCTGAATATGGAGGACCCGGATCCGAGTTCAGCGTCCGGAGACGATTCAGGGACGTAGTTACCTTATCGGACCGGTTATCGGAGTCGTACCGGGGCTATTTCATTCCAATTCGTCCAGACAAGAGCACGGTGGAGAGCCAAGTGATGCAAAAGCAGGAATTTGTGGAGCAGAGGAGGCTTGCATTGGAGAAGTACCTGAAGAAATTGGCAGCACATCCAGTGATCAGAAAGAGTGAGGAGCTGAGAATGTTTCTAGAGGTGAAAGGGAAGCTGCCACTGATTCAAAGTACCGATGTGGCATCGAGGATGCTTGATGGGGCGGTGAAGCTGCCGAAGCAGTTGTTTGGGGGAGAAGCAGTTGGAACAGTGGATTTAAATGAAGTGGCACAGCCTGCTAAGGGTGGCAGGGATTTGTTGAGGATATTTAAGGAGCTGAAGCAGTCAGTTACCAACGATTGGGTCGGAACGAAGCCGTTGGTGGTAGAGGAAGACAAGGAGTTTTTGGAAAAGAAGGACAAGCTGATGGAGTTGGAGCATCTACTCGGCGATGTTTCCCAACAGGTTTATGTTTATATAATCTTTTGGTTTATGCTATTTTGTGGATATAGGTGTTAGAAAGCATTCTGCTTGAAGTGGTGCAATTATGGGATATGTTGAAGCTGAAATAATATCCTTTTTGAAGTTTCATTACAATTTTGGTTCTGGAGCATCATCAAATTTATGTTTTCCAATAAAACTTTTTAGCCCAACACAACGGAAAATGAATAACCAGTAGATTATTCTTCTTCTGCCAATGGTATGACGCACTTTGTTTTTAATTTCAGTTGTCTACATTGATTTGCAGGCTGAATCTCTGGTAAAATCTCAGCAAGACATGGGGGAAACAATGGGAGAACTAGGATTGGCTTTTGTGAAACTTACTAAATTTGAGACAGAGGAGGCTATGTTTGACACGCAGAGAACAAGAGCAGCTGACATGAGAAATGTAGCAACTGCAGCTGTTAAAGCAAGCAGATTATATCGAGAATTGAATACGCAAACAATTAAACACTTGGTAAGAATCATTTCTATATTTTGATAGACATTTCTAGGTTTTATGCAATCTAGAATGAAAGCATTCCTAATGATAGTTGTCAATAATGCATATACATTAGATCAGAACTCTGTTCTCTTGTTTCTGAGTTGTATCCATATATTGCAGGATAAACTGCATGAATCCCTTGGAACAATGTTAGCTGTCAACAACGCATTTTCTGACAGATCAAGTGCACTGCTGACAGTTCAAACACTCTCATCAGAGCTAGTTTCCTTACATTCACGGATTGAGAAGCTTGAAGTTGCTTCATCCAAAATATTTGGTGGAGATAAGACTAGGATTCGCAAAATAGAAGAGTTGAAAGAAGCTGTTAGAGTTACTGAAAATGCTAAATTGTGTGCCGATAGAGAATATGAACGGATTAAGGTAGCATCTCCCTTCCTTATGCGTTCTCTTCTTGCTAGGTATATCAATAAGTGGGTCAGAATAAGATTCTATTACTCATTCTGAAATCTGGTTTATATGTTTGCATTGTTTATATATATCATCGGGACCCTAACTTTTAGGAAAGTCACATCACACCAAGATTGAAGCTACCGTTGAATTGTGTCTTAATATTTTGTTCTAGCACTTTGGTTTTCGTGTTTATTTTGAGACATAGGTTGTTCAATTTACATAAAACCACTCTGTATCCGAAGAATTTACGGAAAACCTGAAAGCATGCCATTAATGCTATACAAATTTGTGTTTTCTATCTTATCTATATATCGAGGTAGTTTACGATTTATCAGTTTATACGCTTTTTTTTCCTCAATTTGAATCATGGAACTACCCTTAGTGCTGCTGGCTAGTCCGTTCTTTCAATTCTTAAGCTCCTTCACTATTTGTTCATTTACTTATCTTTATTTACATGCTTTATGGGCTTCCACGTCAAGATGTGGGCTTTATTTGTTCACATTGGTTCAAACTTGTACAGTTGTACTATATATGTATGTGGGAACTCATTATCTTGGAAGATTATATTGAAATTTCTGGTGTAACTTTGGAATGTTTGCAGGAAAATAATAGGAGTGAGTTCGAAAGACTTGACAGAGAGAGACAAAATGATTTCGTGAGCATGTTACGAGGGTTCGTTGTCAACCAGGTTGCTTTCATTTATCTTCTCTATTCTGTAAGCTGTATCTCTCTATATGGCCGTTTGTGGTTCTGAACAGTAACAATTCTAGATCATGCATTTAACAGGCAGGATATGCAGAGAAGACAGCAGCTGTGTGGGAGAAGCTTGCTGAAGAAACGAATGCATACTCGAGAGACAGCAGCTAGAATTTACTTGGCTGTAAATTTTTTCTTTCGGCTTTACCATGCTATTTATTTTTATTTTTATTTTTTTTCCCTTTCTCTGTTAATTGGCTGTAAAACTAATTCTAACCTTTACAGTGCATTCAACGAACTTAAACTGGTCGGAGTTCCATACAGGTACCAAACTCCCTAGATTTCAATCTTATTTTCACCACCTCTGTACCAAACTCCCTAGATTTGCGACTTTGCAGTCAAGCAATTCTACGTCGGATCCAACGGTTGATATGAAGCGATGTGGTAAGATGTGCGAGTTGGGCATGGCAAAAATAATGTGGCTTAATATCTTAGATTACTTGACTGCTGGTATCCCAATTGCACCAAATACCATTTCTGCAACTACTGTAACCTTTTCTTTTCTGGCCCATTTGTCTGCCCTGATGCCTGCTTGCATGGTACCCACATCGAGGACAACAAGAAAAACAGAAAGGAGAAAAATGGAGCACAAATATGCGTAAGAACAAATTGCCATTAAGTGTTCAAAGAGAATTACTGATTGAAAAAAGCACTATTTACAGACACGAGCAAACTACGGGCAAAATTAATTTTAAGAATCAAAGAATCATAGTCCTACTACGTCGTCTAGGGAACAGTGCTTTACTACTCTAATCACTGGTTGAGGGCAAGGCAAAATCATCACCAGAACTCATTGATCTCTCTGATCTAATTTCTTCTAGCTGCTGGATTATTTGTTGAACTTCTGGTCGTGCTGATGGAGAAGGATCAACACAATGCAAAGCCAGCTTCAATGTGTTGAGCAATTCGTCGCCAATCGTTGATGCATCTCTCATCAACTCCACGTCGAAAACCTCATTCGTCCACTCTTCTTTTACAATTGAGGCAACCCACTGAGGTAAATCCATACCCTTCGTGGGCTCACTAGGTGATTTCCCTGTTAGGAGTTCCAACAAGATAACACCAAGGCTGTAGACATCAGTTTTTGTGTTGGCTTTCTTGAGCTTGGAGAGCTCAGGTGCTCTGTACCCTAATGCTCCAGCAGCGGCAATCACATTAGAAATAGCAGTTGTCATTAGCAGTGGAAGACCATAATCTGCAATTTTAGCATTTGTATTCTCATCAAGAAGAACGTTGCTGGATGTCAGGTTCCCGTGAATAATATTCTCATGGGAATGAAGGTAGAACAAGCCACGAGCCATGCCCTGTGCTATTTTCATCCTTGTTGGCCAATCGATGACTGTTTCAGGCCCTCTAGCTGTAGAAAGATGGAAAAACACTTCAATTGTTGAAAAAAAAAATGATTTGATTTTATGCGTCGTAGCAAATTTGAGAACATAGGACTTACCATGTAGAAAAGAAGCAAGACTTCCTTGAGGCATGTACTCGAAAACCAGAAGCTTTTCTCCCTTGGGTCCCAAGTAATAGGCCCTCATTGCCAAAAGATTTGGGTGTCGAATTTTCCCTATAACACTAACCTCTGATTCAAATTCTCTCTGGCCTTTGGTGATTTTTTCCCTCAATCTCTTCACTGCAACTTGGCTGCCATCCTCCAAGGTAGCCTTATAAACAGTTCCATAGGTGCTCTTTTCCATTATCTCTGCTGTTGCACACAAGAGATCATCAGCTGTGAAAGCCACTGGCCCATCAAAATGGACTAGCTTTCCTCCAGCCCCACCGCCCGTTTCAACTTCACCTGCAACCGGAGGGACCCCTTTTTCTGTTCTGGCAGCTGCAGCTCTTGCTGTGCCCTGGCCATCCTGTGCTTTTGACACTGCCCTTTTCCTTATCAAGCAGAACAGCAGCATGCAACAGAGTACTACCAAAACTACAAGGAGAGCTCCTGCTGCTATGAGAATTTTGTCTTTGGTACTTAGTTTCTTATGATGATGAGCTTTTGAAACTTGAGGAGAAGGATATGGAGATGCTTCTAAAGGACACGGGGTTGAAGGACTATACCCACATAATTGAATGTTTCCCACAAACGAACTTGAATTAAATTTCTGGGAGAGTAAAGTGGGAACAGGACCAGAGAGGTTATTGAAAGAAACATTGAAAAAGCTAAGACTACGTAAATTGTCTATGGAATATGGAATTTCTCCACTGAGATTATTCAGTGACAAATCAAGCTGGGTAAGGGTAGAAATGTTTCCAATACTAGCAGGAATTGGACCCTTAAATCGGTTTTTGCTTAAGTTTAGCACAGAAAGGTTGTGAAATCTGCCTAGTGATTCTGGGATTTGGTTGTCAAGATGGTTGTTCTCTACATTCAACAAGGTCAGTGAGGATATGTTAGAGAGAGTAGTAGGCAAGCTTCCATTCAATGCATTATTACAAAAATCCAATGTTCTAAGCCTAGAAAGCCTCCCTATTTCAATTGGTATAGCTCCGCTAAACTGATTATGGCTAAGGGAAATCTCTTTGAGTTCTCTTAGATTGCCAAAAGAAGCAGGAATGCTTCCAGAGAAGAAGTTATGATCAAGGATCAAACTTTGAAGCCTAAAGAAGTTATTTTTTAGAGCTCCACCCCATGAGTATGGGATAGAACCAGAGAGATTATTGTGTTGAAGAGAAAGGAATGTGAGAGAAGCAGAGTGAGTGAGACTAGCAGGTATGGGACCAGAGAAGGAATTGAAACTCAAATTAAGCCAATAAAGCTTAGTCATGTTTCCAAGGCTATCAGGGATTCTCCCTGTAAGCAAATTGTTACTAAGGTCTAGAGACTGAAGCAGTGGGCAAAAACCTAATGAAGGAGGGATTGAACCTGTTAGCCTATTATTGAATAGCTGAACCCCTCTTAGGTTAGGAAGAATTCCCAATGCTGAAGGGATTGAACCGCCAATTTGATTGTCATGAAGACTTAGCTTTCGAAGCCCTTGAAGTTGGCCAATCCTCTCTGTTATGTGGCCCCGCAATCCCTTCCATGGAAGCTGGATCACAATAACCTGTCCCTGAGCACACTTGATCCCAACCCAACCACCAGAACAAGCTCCATAGCCACTGTCATTCCAGCTCTTCAAGAAGCCTTTGGGATCAACCAACTCTTGCTTGAATGCTTGAAGGGCTAAGAAATTAGATTCTGTGACAACTACTCCATCCCAACGCTCACCTTCACACAAAACTGGCTTCACACATAGGAGTGGCAGAAGAAACCAGAAAAACTGAACCCAGAGGAACCAATTCAACGGGTTATGGGTTTTAGAATGATTCTTCCATTTCTCTTTCTTCTTACCCAAAATATGGTGCCAATCTGCTGCTTTCCTCATCTTAAGTTGAAAAATCTGATAAGGGTTTTGGTAAAAACGGTTGGGAATCAGATTTCTGCTCTCCATTACCATATGGAATGGTAAAGGGAGGAAAGTATATTGGAAGAAGGAGAGTGAACGTTTGAAGATATGAAACAGGAGAAGAACGAGGATTTTGAAGCGAAGACCACACTAAATTAGGACTGGGGTTTTTTGGGGTGGGGGGGGGGGGAGGAAGAGAGAATTTCTGAGAAGGAGCACGTGATGGTCATGTGCCAGTGCGATTGTGGGCGCGCGTCGTGAGCATGATTTAGAAGGAATCTTGTGTTGGAAGGGAAGAAAACAGTAGATAGACAAATCACAACTGTCTGTGGGATCAATAAGATGCAGAGGCTCCTCTTACTTACAAAGACTAACGGCTAGTTTTTCCCAATCCCGTGCACTTTTTTTTTTTCAGATTTCATGGGTTCGACCTTTTATTGTTCCACCCCGCGCGCGCACCCCAGCGTTCCAACGGCTATTTCTTTCTCCTTCTGTAGGTCCCGCCACCGTATCCAGATTCATCTGCGATTCTGCATTATGGTGGCTTCTGAGTTTGCAGAGCACAAAGTTACAAGTTCATTGAAATGACTAAGTTGCCCCTGACACTTGGAGATGACATGGATCTACTAGCTGCATTATGGCTGCTGTGTCACATGGTGAGCGCGTAGCTGTCATGTTTTCGTCCCATTTGCGGATTAACGTGTACGAATGGGATTAAATGCGTATCTATTGATTGATGAATTCAGTTCGGAGACGTTCAAGTTGGTTGTTTCAACACATCATATCGGCCCTGAAATTCTGAGAAATGGCATCGTCGTCTTCAAAGTTTGAACTCAAGGGTCCACACCACGTTCGGATGAGCCTTTGACACCTCGTCTCCCCGTCGTTTTCTGAGGGGCTAAAAAACACATAATGCTAATCATCAATTGAGCTATGATTCAATTCAAGTGACATGGGATAAAATCTTTTTTTTTTTTTTTTGTCTTGTCTTGAATTATGACTGATGTGGAGTATGGGATAGATTTCTATTTTCTCAGGATATTTTTGGCTATTGCACCCAATAGATTGAATTAGACCTTTTGGTTCCATCCTTCGTTAGAAAGTAAATGCAGCATTACGTCCAGCACTTCGATTCACAAACTCATCCATAGATCTAAATGGGAGATCTGCAGGAACTGGCTCCCAAATTAGTGCTACTTCTGACTTATGATTATGAGCCAGCACCCAAAAGCTAAACATGAAAAGGTTTCAACTCTAATAATCTAATTGCAGCCGGGTTCTCAACCGGTTGACCCGTTTAGTTTGTTGATCCAGAAAGTCGTCGGCTCTTTCTAGTTTACGCCCCTATAATGTTACCTCTCCAAGGATATGACAAACTTTCTATCCATTAAAAAATATATATATATATATTAAGAACAAACTCTGCTAATCAGAAATCAACTCAAGCTTACGAACTAAGAAATAGAAAATGATAAATTGACGAGATTGTTGAATGGTGAATTGAAAGATATCTAATGTCTGTTCTTGAGTTTATTCAACTTAAATCCAACGAATTCCTCCTCATGCCAGGACTATAAAATAAACCATCAACTACCAGTTGCAGACACCCTCACACCAGCAGATATCTAAACCCCAATGCTGAGATACCACTTTGCCATTGATACTGTGATTACCATCACACATACCAGCAATCTCTGTTTAAATAGAGGATTGAATACACAGGTCTTTAAATCTAGATCTAAAACTCTTTGACGTGTAGTGGCTTTATCTGCAAGGAGGAACAATGTACTCCCACATGCACAAAGACATGAGTTAAAAAAAATGCTCCTTCGTGATGCTACACTTTATATCTAGACAAGATATCCGAGGTATAAAACAGAAGATGAAGATATAAGAACCCCCAGTCTATGTGTCAAACTATGGAGAACCTAACTTCCAAAACGGATCATCCCAAGCAATCTTACTTTGCTAGTTTCTTACTATACTGAGAAGGTAAATGCAAATTAAGTACTCTAATATTATTAGAATCATAGTGTAGCACGCCATGGCAACCAAAAGACAATCATTTCTGGTAAAATCAAGCAGTATCCAACAAGGGTATCCAACCAAAAACCAGCTATCTCACAGT
The DNA here is from genome assembly GCA_022379115.2 of Bauhinia variegata. NCBI lineage: Eukaryota > Viridiplantae > Streptophyta > Magnoliopsida > Fabales > Fabaceae > Bauhinia > Bauhinia variegata. Next base: position 12,308,598 of record CM039437.1, read on the forward strand.
CCCCTAATTGATAACTCTTCATCCAACATGATAGACATTCATCCAGCCATTGCATCTAGTGGAATCCATCCACTGGTGGATAAAATTTATATAGACGCATAGGAAGCCAGTTCGTTTCTTCGGTTTCAAGAAGCCTTAGGGATATCAGTACAACAATACACACTAGAGGAGTTGAACCTATAGTGACTAGTTGACTTCTCATTGTCGCAGAAACATAGACCTCTTTCCTTGGCATTATTGACCAGAATAACAACCTGAGATTTGACAAGTAGTTTTTACATTCAATATATTCAATCAGACAAGACGCTAGGGGACAACGTAGATTGAAACATAAGGAATTCAGGTCTCTAGAAGGTGCAAACATAAATAATCACGAACAAATTCTTAACAGCATGGCAACAAATCTTTGTCAACAAGAAATCAGCGAATTGAATGCAAATAAAATAGTAATAGAAACATAAATTGAAGACTACGAAAATAAAGACAGCAAATAATCTTTTTTGAATAAAAGTGTCTAGTAAGCATCTCATGCTGCGATGTTTCCCATCTACACATAACTATGAGAAAACAAAACCCGAAGCAATTTGCTTTGGATCCTAAAAGACAAAGAATATCCTTCTACCAAGAAGGCAATAAGCTCTATCAAAGGAGTAAATATTGGCCAAACCAACCTCGGAATAGCCCATCGAACACACGTATAATCCAGATCCCTTTTACACACGTGCAACAGCCGGTGCAGCCGCAGCAGCAGCGGAGGCAGCAGCGGAGGAGGCAGCGCCACCGAGGAACGATAGAAAGCCGGTATTGTTAGGCTCTTGATCGTCGAGAAACAAGTCCTCAGGAATTCTAAATGCGCCGTGTGCACACACGATCGCCAAGCCAACCATCAAAGCAGAAGTCAAGAGCGATCCAACGCTGGTAAGGAAGACAACGAACACGGTCAGAACCACCAAAATGCCCAATATTTCACGATCGGAGAACGTACGGCCAAACAGTATGACGGGCTGATCTGACGGCCTGAAGAGGTAGAGAAAGGCCCAGGAGGCGAGGAGGCCGAAAAGAACAAGGAGTGAGAAAGGGTGGGAGATGAGAGAGATGGCCAATACGAGAGTGATTAGGGTTATGTAATTAACACGGAAGTAGGAGAAGTTCTTGCGGATCCGATAGTATGCTTCTGTGAGAGACTCAGGCCGAGACATTGAGGTCCGATCGATGAGTTCCGACCAGGGGCGGCGCTGGGAGAAGCCGCGGCGAAGGGAGGAGGAGATGCGAGAGATGAACGACCGAAAGGCCGGCGTGTTGATTGGTGGCTGTGATTGGGAACCTGCTGCGCCATTGTTAGATTGGGAGCTGGAAATCGGAAGTGTCGCGGGAGAAGCCATGGTTGGCGCGTGAGATTTAAGTAACTCTTCAACAGCTAATTGAGGGAAATACGGGGAACGGAAGCGATTAAATCGGGATGAAAAGGCTGAAGCTTGTCGGTGTTAGAGAAGCTCTGGACAGTAAGCGTAAAATAAAAATACAAATATCAGTGTAAAATAAATTAATCAAACACACTAACCAGAAAGTAACATTGCGCTACAATGACCATTAACTTGGATGGAAAGGTTTGATAAAAAAAAAGTAAATGTGGATATTTAATCTTTTAGATTCTTCTTTTCGTTTGAAAACTTTGTTATTTTATAATTTTAAAGCTTGGTTAAATTTATTTTTATATTTAATCTTATTTAATAATTATCACATACCATTTTACTCATAATCTTTCACATACGTATTACTAAATGTGGATATTTTTATTAAAATAAACATTTAATTGATACAATTTTTAGTAATATTTTATCATATATTAATCAAACATAAATTTATGAAGTAGAGTTTGGGTATGTGAGAAAAGGATTCCCATCCAATTCTTAAGAGCTCAGTAGTCTTTTCTCTCACCTTTTTTCTTTGTTATTTCTTTATTGTACCAAATAAATTGGGAAAATTCTTGTGTGAAACTCTTTGGGCCTCTCTTAGCCTATTGTAAATCACAATTTTACAGTAAGAGGTTCCTTAGACCCAGCCCAAAGGTTCCTCATCAAACTGCCAGTACAGCAATTCTAAGGTTATGTTTGGATGGGTGGAAAGAAAATTTGGAGAAATGAAAAGAGGAAAAGTAAAGGAGTATGTTACTTTGTTTAGTAGGTTAAAAAGAATAAATTGAAAAAATGGAAAAGAAGTGTGGTTAAAATACTATTTTACTCTTAAATTAAAAAAAAAAAAAAACTCTTCTTTTACTGTGTAACAGTAAACAAAGATCCCATTTCTCTACAATGATCTGAATTCAACCATGGTATTACATGAATTCAACAAGATCTATGAACTTTTCAGCTCAACAGAGGAAGAAACGAATAAATCTATGTCTTTTCCAAATAACAAATTGTATTAAAAAAAAAATATTTCCATTGCACAGCCCAGTCATGAATCTCAGTCAATAAGGCAAACAACACTTATTAACCGAGCACCCAATTGAACATTGAATTTATAGTTTTTTTTCTTTTTTTTTAAAAAAAGAAGGTAAAACTCCACTTAAGGACATCCATTGTAGGACTATTTTCACCCAAAACCCATTTGCAGAAAAGCTCCAGCATCCCAAAACAGAGAAGATAAAGGGCCCAAATATGAGCTTAGATTCACAGAGAGGACGTTAGATGACCTCTATCGCTGCTTGCCACCATTGATCCAACAACGTTGTAGCAATAGCCAAAAAACCACAGGCGGCGATGAAGCTCCGTCACACACAGTGAAGGGCAGAGGCAAGAGCGGCAATGGCAGCTTCACTATGGAGGAGACAGGAAGGGGCAGTTTGGTCTATTGATGCTAATTCATGTGAATTTGGTTCTATCCTTCACAAAATAGAAGGAATGGGTCAATCCAAAAGTTGGTTGAAAAATAGTACTCGTTTAATCAAGTGAAATATTTAAACCGTTGATACTTGAGAAAGTCAAAATATTCGATAATATTTTAATTTATCTTCCCACTCATTTTTTAATTAGTCTAACAAAAAATCCACGGAAAATGTTATACAACTTCTATGAGCCTAAAAAACTAAAAATATTCATATGAAACCATACAAATAACATTTAAAAATAGTCTTACCAATCATTAAAGAGGATTAGAACCCGAGTTACTTCTTTCCGTAATGTTGAATATTACGTGCATCATTGGCATGTAATGGCAATAAATTACAAACCAGCATTTTCCACTTCTCCATTTCTTTTACGTGCAAGCAAGCGTGTAGTTTTTTCCCACTTCGTGAACCTCTTGTGTATCCAATTACCTAAAGTCTTATAGATTATGCCCCACACTAGCTAGCATAGTTTATAGTTACACCCATCCATAGAAACCACCTATAAAGGTGTATTATGGAGCATATTTATCAATGCCAAATTGCCAATACATTAACTAGGTAACTAACAAAGTAGTTCATTGACTATAAATAAATCAAATCAAATCAAATATTTCCCTTGCTATAGATTTTTTTTTTATATTACTAGTAAAATGTTGGCTAGAAAAAAATAAATTAAATATAAACTATTTCTGGAAAAAAATAAACTTAAAATTTAAAGTCATCAAGAAAAATTACTAGTTGTTAAAAATATGTGAGAATATTTCTTACTCTCTTTTCTATACCCTAAATAAGAACATATTCACATCTTGAATCATTTGAATACGTGGCTTTGGCGAGTTAGGCACAACTAAAGAATCCGAACATTTATGGGGATACATTAATAGGTTGCTTTCAAGCTCTTTGAATTTTGAGTACAATAATAATAATCAAATACAATGCCAAAAGGCATCTGCATTTCTCCCCTAACCATCTAGCTGTTTGGCTTAAAGTAGCTAAACTAGCTTATAGAGCACTTGTAGTGTTCAAGAAGATAACAACAAAATGTTATTTCAACATTTATTAATGTACACTTTTTTTTTGTGTATCTTTTATTTTATAAAATGTTTGTAAAATTAAAATTATTAATAAAAAATAAAAGATATAAAATTTAAAAGAATACAAAAAAAAAAATTAATATACACATACAAATATCACTCAAAATAATAATCATATAACAACGCCAAAAAGCATATAGATTTCTCCCTTAGCCCTAGCTATACCTAGTTGTTTGGCTTAAAGTAGTTGGACACCAGAGCAGTGGCAGTGTTATACAAAATAGAGATTCGAGCTGGGAGAACTTTGCCGAGGTATCTTTTAATATGGGATTCGTGCTCAAAGCATAGCCCAAATTCAATCTTATCTTACTTTCCCTAGCACATTGGACTATATTGCATCTCTAAGTCCATACTTTGAGATCCTGCAAACCTACTCCATATATTCCTTATCAAACTTACTAAAGTTTCTCATCTAAAAGAAAAAATATATCGTGATTCTTACTATATTATGTAATAATAGCATTATTCTTAACCTTCAATTATTTTTTACGTGACTAAAAAGAATTCGCTTGTCTGAATGATTAGAAGGCTTTGCAAAAGTCGGAATTCGCTAGTTTCTAACGACTACTAATTAATCACTTGTACTCTTGTAGGAGATATCATCTCTCTACTAGGGAGGAATTGGCAAGTAAAGATTAATCATATTGTCCAGAACATCAATCAATGTACAGATAAACTTAAGAAACATGTTCATTAATGTATGGATAAATTTACGAAACATGCGGTTAAGGTTAATTGTGCCCCGATTGCTTTTAGTATTTTTCTTTCTCTTGTGGACCCAAAAAGAGAAAAGAAAAGAGTTTGCAAGGGTGCATCAATCTTTTGATTTTGAGGTTACTATCATTATCAATCTTCATCCCTTGGTGGGGTTGTCAACTTGTCATTCACTAATATGTGGCCAATTACTAAACCAAAAATGGTAAAAGATAATTCGATGAACAAGTTACGAGTTTGCACCAATTATAACAAACATTGCAACGCATACGGATCTGTATTTTGTAGATTGATTCGTTAAGATGTAATATTCATATACTGTATATCGGTATAAGATGGTTCTTTTAACAGAATACACCACCGAGGTACCATGTCAAACAATAACTTCACATAATGCTCATTTTCCCCTCTTAATTTTGATGAAAAAATATATCTCATTAATTATATGGACACAAACAAAATCCAAGTAATATACATTAGTTTATTTTTTTGACATATACGGCCGTGTAAGTTTACAACTTAGAACATGTAATTCTATTTTTGGAATCAGTAATACATATTTGTGAATGTACGTATTGTGTAAGTAATATTACTCAACGAATAAGGATCCAAATATAATCAATGATATATCATCAATTAGCCTATAACAAACTTCAAAAATTATTAGTCTTTTTCTTTCCTCATTATGTATTTTTTTTCACACCATCAAATCATTTATCATTTAATAAAGATATAATCATTCTTTTGTTATATTCTTTTAATTAGTTAAAAATTTATAAAATAATATTGTAAGTATTATTAAGTTATTAAAAATAAAATTTTTAATTAATAAAAAAAGTAAAATAAAAGATACAATAAAAAATTGGGTAGAATATAGTATCTCATGCAAGAAAATACTAAATACTAATTCCAATGAAAATTATTTATATATTATATATTACAGTATCTTTTTTTAGGGGGTTGTGCTCATGCATTACAGAATTGTAGACAAAAACCAGGCTTGTACAATTAATCATCTCGCTTATTCAAGATGCTAATTCGTAGTAATCATATGTTTCACTTTAGACTTTTCTTCCCCCAGCCAGAATCTTTGCTTTTGCATCCGTTGAATGGAAGGGCCTCTAAATACCCCCACCTTGCACACTTAGATGAAATCAAGATAAAAAGGAATATTTCTTTTTCAGAAAAAAGGACCGTGTTCCATTCAGATTATTGCTTCCATGGCTCGTTGTAGTTTCCCTGATGTGTTTCTATGGATTCAGAACCTTCCACCAATCTCAGAATGGAAAACAAATTCTATGTCCATATGCATATGTTCTTCAAGCTCATCATCCGTACCATCTCTAAATCTCACCATAGCCAAAACTCACCAATCCTCAAAACTCTCCTTTGCCATTATAGCAGATTTCACTCTCCCTATTTCACTTTGGACCTCAAAGCCATTCAAGCCCAGCTCCAAAACCATGAAGTTTATAGATGAAGAAACCATTTCCAGTCTCCTTAGCAATTTCATTGAGGACATTCTTCACTATGGCCCCAACAAGAACAGCACCTATATAAAATTTCCCAAACTTGATTCCCTTTCCAATTTTCCAGACATTTTCAACCTTGCTTTACTCACTCTCTTCTTCCTAGTTTGCATTTATGAAGCTCCTGCTGATCTCCGTTCTGGGTGTCTTAACGTTATCAAGAACCAATTGGCAGGTTGCCAATCAAAGCAAGCATCCAAGTTGCTGATGAAGCTGTTGGGTTCTAACTTGGAAGAGCAATGGATGCGTTCTCTGAATCTTGCTATTACCAATTGGATTGTGGAGCTACAAGCGTCGCATCGGCGCAGTGCCTTGAAAACACCATCTCCTCTATTTTCCTATGCATTTTCAACATTTGGGTTGTGGAAAGTTCAACTGTATTGTCCTCTGATAGCCATGGATGATGAGAATTCAAACAAACATCCAGCTGATGAGAGGCTTCGGTTCTCTCTTGATTATCATCAGCTTGAAGGCGTTCTTCAATTCAATTACCAAGTCATAATCAAGGAGAAGTGGGTTGAAATCATGGTGAATATTGACAACATAAGGTAAGATTATATATTGATTATCAAATTAATTAAACCATGATAAATATATACGGTGATATATATACCACAAAGCCGATTTATTTAGCATATATAAGCAAAATGTTAAAAATAATCATTAATTAGCATGTCCATGTTATTTGATTATTAGAAATTGAACCAGAGGCTCTATCAACAAACAAGTATTGGTCTTGCAAACAAGTTGAGCTACAAAATTTTTTAGATTAAAGTTTTTGAGTATAAAATTTTGGAATCTTAATTGTTAAAAGAGATGTTCTAGTTATTACTTAGGTATAAACTAAAAAAGTAGATGTCTTGCGCTTTTTTTAATATTTTTATATTAATGAAGAATAATTGAAGTGGTCATGTGAGAAGGTGTTACTGTCCAAATTTACATGCAGATGTGTTAAATGTTTGTTCTTAATTTTCATATGAGTGTGAGTTGTAATTATAAATTTGATCAAAAAAAAAAAAAAATCTTATCTCTTTGATAGAGTTAAGCTAGAATTCGTGCTATATCGGGTGGCTATTGACGTGTTCAACTCCATACACATTCTCTGTTGACAGGTGTGACGTTTCCAAACTCGTCACTGACACCCTTATTAAGGAGCGAGGAGCTGGTGCTGCTGAGAAGCATTTTCCTTCAAGAATATCTTTGCAGCTTACACCCATTGTCCAAAATCACGTGCTAAGCCTATCGGTGAGCAAATCCTCAGAGAACCCACGAATAGAGATTGGCGTAGACAAAAGCATAGAAGCTTCATTTGACCCACCCAATCCCTACCTGGGACTCAAGGTATCGGCTGGAGAGAGCGCTACAATGAGCTTGAAGCCTTGGAAGTTCGAGGAATCTGTTCATGGTTACGGTGCAAATTTGAACTGGTTTCTTCACGATAGCGTTGATGGAAAAGAAGTGTTTTCATGGAAGCCTTCCAAGATTTCTCTGCTTAACCCAAGGGCCTGGTTCAGAGACCGGTATTCGAGTGCTTACCGGCCATTCACGAGGCAAGGAGGGATCGTATTTGCTGGTGATGAGTATGGAGATTGTGTGGTGTGGAAAGTGGACAAAGCTGCTGTGGGAAAGACGTTGGAGTGGGAGATAAGGGGTTGGATATGCTTGACGTACTTGCCTAACAAATATAAAACGTTCTATAGCGAAACTAGGAGGCTGGAGTTCAGAGAAATAGTCAATCTTAACATTGCTTAGGCACTTCAAGAATTATGTATGAAAATAACGTTGAAATAAAAAATTAGAGTTGACTTAAATTGTATGGTAGATAAGAATTCATTTCGAACCTGTTTTGGTCGGAAAATGAACTAGGTGTAGTAAGTAGATGGATTCCTATGACTTATTTTTTTTTTAAAATATTTTTTTAATTTCTTGAAGCGAGTGAGAAATTATGGAAGAATTAAGTTATTAAGACATCAAAAAGAAAGATCTATGAATATCAAAATAAATCAGCATTTAGGTGGCAGTTAACATTTTCTTTTTCATCATTAATGGATTTTAGTATTTATCATATATCATATATTTAAGTTTTTTTTTTTTTTAGTTCTTTTAACAATTAAAATTATATTAAACTTGTTAATATTTTTTTATTACGTATTGCAGTTTGAGATCTAGAATTAATTGTTTATATGCAATAAGTTTCATGTATACTTTTTTTTTTTAATGTGACATGCGTACGTGTACTTCTTTTTGGTGCATAGTTTCGTGTATACGAATACTGAATGCTAAAGGCGTATATAGCTTCGTGTATGATATCGAAGTGCCCAGCGTGCTACAATAGGATAGGAAGAGGCATTACAACCCGGCGCATGTTAGCAAGAACCAGCGGCGAACGGATAAACTGATGAGAAAGGCGGACATTACAAAGACAAAGCAACTAATCTATCTCGCTTCCATAATGTGATAAACCAAACTTCAATTTACCCCCAAAACTTCTCTATAAGTTGCTCCCTCCAGCCTTTAACAGCCATTTCTGGTTTCTCCCATTCAATTCTCTGTTCTGCGTTCTCTGCAATCAGATTCGATCTCACTTCCATGGAGTCCTCCGCTGCATTCCAGTCCTTTCACTGTATATCTCTCGCTCTTTCTCTCTTTCTTTCTCCATTTTCTTTTGTATGCTTTACAAATTAATTCGTTTGTCTAAGTTCAAGTTCTGCTGCTGCTGCTGCTGCTTGTAATTTCTGATAGCATGATTTGAGCTTGATATCTTGCTTTTCTCGCTCGATTCGATGGAATCGATGTGATGGAAGAGAGACGTGTGATGTCTAGAAAAAGGAAACTATCTCGAGCATGTGTTTAGTATTAGAATTTTTCATGAAACATAGCTTGCTGATTTTGTATTTAGTCCGCGGCTAGCTGTTTGGATTAGATTTCATTATCTTCTTTCTCTACACCTATAATTGGCTACGCTTTTCGAGCTTGAAAAATATAATTTAAGCCTGTAGTTATAAGTGACCACTTAACCAATGCTTTAGTTATTTTAGATGTGAGATGTGATAATACTGGAAACGTTTCACGGCTGCACTGATGCTCTTTCTTGCAGTATGTATATCTCAAAATCTCGTTTGTCTTTGTTTGAATAGATGATTGATGTTCATGTTTCGGTTGCAGTACTTAGGCTGCTGCCTGGTCACGTTCAGTTGTAGTTTGTTACGTTCAGTTGTAGTTTGTCTATGCCTTATCATAGTGCAAACTATTTGCAATCAGATGATTAATCATTACTTTTTTATTACAGATTCCATAAGCAAAATGTTGCAAATGCCGTCCTCTCTTGAGAAGCCAGGTGTAGTTCCTATACGTAATGCCAGATGGAGCTTTGGAAGCAAAATCTACATCCAACGCTTGGCAAATAGGGATAGGCAAATCAGTTCTCAAACCAAGTGGAAGCGAACACAAGTGTCATGTGTGAAAACACCGGAAGGTATCACACCAACCAAGCATGATGGTGCGTTTTTCTGATATTGAAATCTCTATATTTTATTCAGTAGTTTCGTATTGTTATTTGATATTAAACTTTTAAACTGTTGAATTCTCACAATCTCAAGACAACAGTTAGTCTTAGTAGTTTTATTAGCAAGTTGATATTCGTATATATTTGATTCAGTACACATACAATATTTTCCCTTTTACATAACAGAAACGAAAAATAGAAGAGGAAAATTTGCGATTACAATTCTTATCAAATTTAAAAAGCAAAACTTCTACCAATATCATCTATAACTATGTTTATAAAGCGAATAAGTTGACTAAAACATTCTGCGTCATTGTTGTTTTGTTTTGCTTCTTTTTAAATTTTATCGCACATATAGGAAATTCAATCAAATTATATTGCTAATCAAGACAATTACGCTCATAAAGAAAGTTTATTTGGATATTCCATGTTATTGTATGAAAAAGTTAATTATTTGACTACATCTATTGTCATAGTATTCTATTTATTAAGACATTATCATGTGGCAGTTTCAGATAGCGTTCCACAAGACTCATTGGAGAAAAAGCCTTTGCAGAATGCTACTTTTCCTAATGGATTTGAGGTCTTGTTCTATCTTTTTTCTCTTTATCCCTTGCTGCTTCACATGCATATTTGTAAAATCATTGTTGGTGAACAATAAACTTAGGGGGGAATTAGCAACTAACGATATGCTCACGAGTAAAACTATTTTTTGTGAACTGTCAAGAAGAAACAATGACAAGGTACTTTAATTAGTTAATATTCGGCATTTGTCCGATGCAAATTTCATTAACTCTTGACATGCCCTTGAAATATTTGTTGAACTCCCTTTTGTTTGGTAATGATAACACCGGCTATCAATTTTTATATTTTGTACTCTTGATTGTTTACTTGGATTGTGACTGTTTCTCATATCATCAGGATTTGTTATTAGAGGTCTGTGATGAGACTGAAATTGCTGAGCTAAAAGTAAAGGTAACCTTCTGTTCTCTTACTTACTGTTTTTGAAAAACATATGTTAGCACATCGCACTTAAAATCCAATAAGCATGCCAGGAAACCCCCATCAGATTGTATGCTAATAATCAAGTAGATGCACATGGTTTAGAGATGGCATATGGTTTTCCTTATTTTGTATGTTCATGAGTTCAACCATTTTCTTCTTTTTATTTATTAATTTTAAAATTCAAACTTTGATAGAAAAAGTATCTTATTGGACTGTGTCATAGCTTGAAGCTCGCTTTTATCTGCATCTATATATTATAGTATATATGGAATGTCTTGTACATGACTTTATTTGGAAAACATCGTGACAGGTTGGCGACTTTGAAATGCATCTAAAGCGAAACATTGGAGCAACAACAGCTCCTTTGTCTAACATTTCACCAACTATACCTCCACCTATTCCAACCAAACCCATGGATGAATCAGCAACAGCTACCCCACCACCATCACCTACAAAATCATCTCCAGAAAATTCCAGTCCTTTTATAAATGTGCCTGCAGAGAAGTCATCAAAGCTAGCAGCATTGGAGGCTACTGGCGTTAATGCATATGTCCTCGTATCATCTCCTGCGGTATGTCATCTATTTAATCAGCTCTACTTTAACCTGTTTAATCTTTCTTTGACTTGTTCTCTTGAGTTGGCAATCATATTTCCCTTCCTTCTTGCCCTCTCCCCTCCCCTCTTTAGGTTGGCTCATTCCGGAGTGGTAGATTAGTGAAAGGGAATAGGCTACCTCCCATCTGTAAAGAGGTATGTGAGATATGCTTATCTTTGCAGGGCTAGATATGACGAAAGAAAGGATTGTTCAAAAATTATTTGTGACTTTTGTGCATTTACACTTTTTTCTTTCCATAGCTGTTAATTTTAACCACAGGAATTAGTTATATGTTAGATTCTCTATGCTTACAGATAATTATGAAGATCTTTGACCAATCTCATTTAAATTACTGCAAAATCACTTTCAATGCTTGTATTTCATGCTTCATTCATTCTGCATAGACATATGGTGTTGCATAGAAATCATAGTTTCTATATAAATTCAATTTTATACCTATTATTTTAAATTCTGCAGGGCAAAGCAATTAAAGAGGGACAAGTCATCGGGTATTTAGATCAGTTTGGCACTGAACTTCCTGTTAAGGTGATCTGTTCAAGTTTCTGTAATTATGGATCCTTCCTGGATGTATATTTTTTCTGACTGGTTTTAATTTTATTTTTTTAAAAAAATTCTTGCAGTCAGATGTGGCTGGAGAAGTTGTAAAGATACTGATTCAGGATGGAGGTATATTGTCTATGGCCTTTTGTTAATAAAATATATTTAAATGTCTTCGACTTTCTGTCCAGAAGTCTTGGATTATTGACATGTGCTGGAGTAAAATTGGGCTTTTGAACTAACACTGAGAGCGCTATTCATTTGGAGTCGAAATAGTGAAAGCATATACATGCTTCCGGATCTCCCTTGATAAAACAAAACAAAACCATATGTAAACTTCTAGGAATTCTAATATTTGTCTTCTGAATCATTCACAGCGATGAAGACATTAAACATTAATATTGGATAGAAATGATTTGTAGATCGGCCAATACATTCGAGACTGACAATAAATTTATTACCTTAACTAATTTGATTGTCTATGTGCATTTTTGGCCTGTGTTTCTTGAAATTATGGAAGGTGACAGGATATTCACCTTGACTGATGTAGTACATTGCCATTCACAGTCTAATTCATCAAGTTATTATCAAACCCTCGAAGGCCATGTTCGGTTTAATTAATCTAGTTTGTCTGGTCAGCATGGGGCTTTAATTCATCTCTTGCAATATCTAATGTCACTGTCATAATTGTCATGTTGATATAGCAATAACAATTTGCCCTGATGGAAATTCCCGTAAATTTGCTGCATTTGAAGAAAGATATGACTGAGCATGGCACCGACAATTCCTAACTCCTTTTTCGCTTTTATGATTTTACAGAGGCTGTTGGTTATGGAGACCCTCTTATAGCTGTGTTGCCATCATTCCATGGTATCAACTGACCTATACTTGTCCTTTTGTTCATGATTAATCATGCGGCATTTATATATATTTTAAAAAAAAAAAAAAAAATCGCTTTAAGATGATAAATTTGCGTCCTAGTCTAGCTAGTTTTTTTTTTTTTTTCCCGCGATTCTGCAAGTTACGGGCATATTTGGTTAAAGTACCATATTGAGAAATTGTTTGTGACCACATATTGAGAGGATCCTTCATTGACTACTGCTTCTGTATACTAGATTAGCAAATCACATTACAGATGGCAGCGCTTCAGACCTGACATCAAGCATTTTTTTCTTAAACTGCCTTTGGCATTTGATTGCTTGTTTCTGTTGAGTCCAGCTGATATAGATGTTTCAACCAGAATATTGCATTAAAATAATCATGGTGCAACGTTAACTTTTGTGGATAGAATGACATGGAAGCCCATAGTAACATGTGACATTCACCATACCCATACAGTTCATCCAGATCTAATCCATTGCAACTTGATTCTAAATACAAGCGTATTTGTTTGAGCTTTTTCTAATTTAGGGGGTCTGTCCACGATCCTAGATTTAGCAGGTAGAATTCGACACACCTTCATCTTTATTTAGATATCCATATTATCCTGCATTAAACAACATTAAACAATTCATCGAATCAAAAATAGAAAAGCAAAACTTGCATGACAAACAAGAATTTTAAGATTCGTAACTTGTAAAATTCTTAAAACATGATTGAATTCTCTTCAAACATTTATGAAAAACTCTTTCAAAAATTTAAAAATATTCTTAAAATGTTAGGGAATTAGGTTCTCACTATTTTTAAATAAATTTTATTAAAAATTTATGAAACATGTTTGATGAGATTTTATTTTTTACAAAGTTCATAGAAAAAATTCACCCCAAGAACAAAATTGATTCTTAAAATTCAAAAAAGAACACGTTTACCAAACACTTTCTAAGTGGTGGGTTCTTTTTTTACCCATCTCAAAATTTCTTTTAGCACATTCTATAACTTTAATTTTCAAAATGTAATTTACAGTCCAAAGGATAAATTTTCTAATATATGAGATGTGATACTTAAAAAAAAGATGCCCAGAAAGAAATCCCAATTGGTGGCTTACCCCGACCTTGCTTGGGGCTAGCATGCTCTCCAGCCTGATCTAAACATCTTACTCTTTTTCATAATTTCCATAATAAAATTTAAAAAAAAATTATAAAATTTACAAAAAAAATAACATAATTATAAATTAATTTAAATTCAAAATTCAAGATGCGCCAAGCCTGCTCAGTCCGGTTAAAGGACCATTTAGGTCAAGAATATGTACAAATGGCACAACTTTTCCAGGCTGAATTTTGAAGCTTAGTCAGGTTAAGCCGTGTCCACAACTCTAACCCCCTTTCTTCCAGAACTGAACAAGTCCTTTTGGTTTGGTTTTGCAACGGCTACGTTTAGTGAATGAACTTTAAATTTGAGTAATGTTATTTCATGACGATCGCAATCTCTTATCTTCATAGGAGTTTGTTGGCAAGAAGGTGTATTCTCTTAAAGCATATAAAGGAAAATAAGGAAACAGTTTTATGTTATATTCCAGCGCCACGACTACCTCATCTATTCAAGTGCAAAAAACATCTATAAATTGGCGCTTCAAAAAAAACCTTTTGCTTGGATTGGCTTCTTATTCCATTTTTTTCCCGATTATTATTATTATTATTGCTTAGCTTTTTCCATGGTTCATGAGACAAACGGTGTTTCCTTTAGAGCCAAGTCAAAAGTCAAAACCATTCCTTATTTTACCTTTTTGTAAAGCTTCTCATCTAATCATATCTTGATTTGTAAAGCCTGTCTACGAAGAAAACTAACCTCTCGGTTCCTTTGCAAATATTGACGGAGCCAAATAAAAATTTGGGAAACCTGCAAAAGAAATAACGGTAGCCTCAGTAACTTCAACTAAATAGCGTGTAAGCGGATTGAGAGAGAGCAAAATGTCTCTTGTCGACAAGGGCAAGATCCCCACTGAAGCATACTGTAAAATTCTAACCTCATAAGAGTATGGCAGAGAAGGAGCATCGTTTCCCAACTGCTCTCAATGTAGTTGACTGCCAGCCAATACCCTCCTTGTAAAATTCCACCTATCATATTGTTAACAAAATTTATTAGAGAAGTAGAACAAAATCAGGTCTTACGTTCATGGCCTGAATCAAAGAGTTAGGGAATTCATGGAGATATTGCATACCGTGTCTAAAACTTTACCATCATAGCCGCCAATGACAAAAACTGAATTTCCAATTACGACAGCAGCAGAATATCCTCTAGAATGATTCATGGATTCACCCGCCATCCACCAACCCATGCGAGGGTCGAATACCTCAACTGTTGAGACCATCTGCTCACCATTGTACCCACCTATGGCATATCTGCAAACGATGTTTTCCGTAATTTAGCATTCTGTACAAAAATACGGGCTTATTACTGCAACAATTCACTAAGAAATTTCCAAATGAATGGACACCGATGCGTAACACAAAACTCCATTCAGTGCAACTTACGTCCAATGCTCTCTCCATCTTTTTTTATATTGATGATCTAATTATTAATAATTATACTTTCCTTTAATTGGCTGTTGTCGTGTTCGTTTAATTTTTGAACTTTCCAGCAAATATTTGCTAGTGTTATGCATTAGAGATCGATACATCCAAAAGTTGATCAAATGAAAACCTTGGAATCTTCGTCATTAAGATCGTTATATTTCTCTAACATGCATGCAGTCAACAAGGAAAAGAAGGGTGTTTACTCACAATTTTTCATTCAGGACAGCTAAAGAAAGGCATCCTCTCTTTGTGGACATACTCTCAACTCTTGAAAATGAATATTGCCCAGGATCAAATCCCTCCACTGATCTGAGATGATAGGAGGACTCAGAAACTTGTTACACAAGATTAGTAAGAAGAAAAAAGGAGTCAAAAAAATGGCAGTCTTAATGCATAATCCCACTACTATGCAAAGAGAGCTTCCCCCTAACATCCACAAGATTTTAGGCAACCGTCTCTGATATGACTAAATGAAGATAGCTTTAAAAGTTAACTTAAAAACCAAATAATCCTATTTTATATACAAATGCAAATAAAATAAAATTCCAAGTTGCTAATAATACACTAACCAACTAGTAAATTGCGGCACACATATCAAAGAATTTCAGATTATTCAAAACAGATAAATAAGAATTACAGCTCAGGAATAGCAGAAGTTCGATGCTTCTCCACTTTAAAGATTTTTAGGATATGAAAAGTCAATTCTTTTTAAATTAGTCCTGTTTATGCAGGAGCCTTAAGAGAATAGATCAACAATGCAAGTTTGAAGACAGTATACAAATTGGTGGCACTAATAACCAGATGAATAACAATTGTTGAAACAGAGTCAAAAAAAGGCTTACTTCAGGTAATTTCTTCCATCATATCCACCTACAACATATACCATGCCATTAATTTCTGCTACAGCTGGTGCAAAGCTCTGGCAGAAGAAATAAAATGCTAGTCAACGGTATTATTACTTGAATAGAGCCATCTTCAACAAGAAATAACAAGAATTAAGTTATTTGAAAGAATATGATTCGGAAGTTCATTGAATTATTGTTGCATCGTATAATATAGTATAAGCAGTGGCATCAACCGGATAATACCAGAGTCAGGTCACTATCAAAGGAACTGAATAACTTTTAAATAATGCATGCATTTGCAACATTTAATGTGAGTGAAGCCATCTTAATATGTCTCAAAATGCATACAAGGTTGGAAGATTCTAAAACAGTCATTAAGCATCCCAAAATCTAACTTTTGCAACATCTGAGTTATATTTCTAATTAATTTGCTATAGTAAGGAATAAATAAGGGAGTGGTTTTAGCATCTTTAACGCTAGAATGTTTAAGTAAGCAATCCGTGAAGTTAATCTGAACCAAAGTCCAGAGCAAACTGAAGAGATATTTTTTTTTAAAAAAATACCTTTTCCAGCATTGACCGAGTGGGGATCCACCTTCCAATATCAAAATCAAACATTTCAACCTCGGCAAAACATTGTATTTCATTACCACCACCAATTGCGTAGATCTTTTCATTCAGAGAAATCCCAGCAAGATTTCCTTTCTTTCGATTCAGCGAAGGATGAGTCACCCACTGATTCCTCACCAGGTTGTATGATTCAACTTCACAAAAGCGAATTCAAATATCCTTAATGTGAGAAAGAAGGAATGAAACAATGTAATTTTTTTTTGTCTTTTCCTTGAGAGGGGGGTTGGGGTTGGATGAATGAGTGTCACATCTAGTACCTGTGTCGACACACAAATTTTTATGTACACCACCAATAACAAAAACTTCACCATTGAACTTCACTGAAGAGGTGGACGAACGCGGACAAGTCATCGTACAAAGGGAATCTAACGTATCACTAGATGGATGATAACAATCCAAAGTTGACAAAAAGGATGACCCATCAAACCCTCCTACAATAAATACTGACGCATCACCCCATGATTCAGATTTTATAACAAGCTCTGGAAGTGAGCAAAATTCTGATGCCATCAAATGCTGCTTTAAGTTATTTATCGCTCTTCTCGACTCCACCTGAATTCCCAAACTATATTAATATTTAATATAAGTAGCATGTATATAATTTAAACTTGACATATATTTCAAAACGATTAACCCTCCCGCCCCCAACCCAACAGAAGAGAAAGACGATGTAGATCTCTATCAGCAGATCTTTTAGGGGGTAGGGGTAACTAAAAGAACCCAATCACAAAGAACAGTTAAGAAATTTAAAGAAATGACTAGACTTAGACCCATACCAACTCATTCTCCAAGGAACGGATTTTCTGATGCTCTTTGAACTGATTTAACTTCAACTTGTTGAGTTCTTCTAGTATCTTTGAAATCACAAAATAGTACCAAATTAGCATAGTAAAAACTAAATGGCTAACGTTTGAAGTTAAAAATCAAAGATGGTGGAGACCCTAAGTTACCATATTTACAGATAACTTGTGATCAGATGACTTGACCCGTGAAAGCATATCTACTTCAGACAAGCAACTGTTTTCTATCTCATATTCATCTGATCGAGAAGTATTTCCCTCTGTTGCTTTTGTCTCCAGGTGTCTAGCCTCCCATCTTGCATCGACAATGGACAGACCCACACCTAGATCAGATTGAGGTATGCAAGAATCATCTTCTCTAGCAACGGATAAACATTGGTATTCCATTTGCTGCACGACGCATTCACATTGTTCATCAAATTGTTCCGACTCATTCATTAACCCATCCAAAGAGTTGCTTTCTGCATCTAATTCAGACCTAATACATGAAGACTCCAATGTGTTATTAAACTGATCTGCAATGGGAAGATTTAGTTCTAAATCATGGGTCACAATTTCCTCAACTTCAAATCTTCCAGCAGAAGGGATTGAGTTTTCATACAGACCACTCCACTTTTTCTGAGAAGAATCTGGGTCTTTCACAATAGAACAACAAGATTGAGGCCTTTCTACATCTGAATGAGAGTTCCTCGTGTCTCCTACAAGCAAATGAGAAGGAAGCGCATTCATCTCGGCTCTATCAGGAAAATAAGCATGCTCAACATTTGATTTTTCTATCCAATGTTCCGCAGCTTCCTCGTTGCCAATAGATCGCTTTTCCCCATGTAAACCATGAGTATCCGAGGAGCTGCATCCAGTGTGGACCTGCCCTGGATGAAAATCACTCTTCACAACAGATGCATACAAGCGTCCACTATAAGGTGTGACACCGGTCAGCTTAAGCTCTTTTTCTGCCCATTCTGTGTTGGGCTGCTGTTTGTTAGCAACATTCACATCTAAAGGGGGTCTCTCAGAACCACCACCTTCTGGTCTTGCATTAGAAGAATATGCAGTCTCGAAGAGAGTGCTTTGCCTCGCTGTACTTTTAGTGAAGGCACTTTTTACAGTGGCCGGTGAAGATGAAAACATGGAGATCAGCTTATATGTCTGTTCTCGATCTAGTTCAAACCAAAATAGCTTTCGCTCATAATAGTTATCAGCAATTATAGGACCAAACTGATCTTCCAGCAAGGGTTTGCACTCTATCCGAGTCCGGATCCTTACCTTTAAAATTTATACCAGAAAAGAAATTGTTATGTGTATTCTAATCTTTGAATGCAATTAAGTTCTATGATATTTCACCCAAATCAGCAATGATGCAAAAGCATCACGTACCTGTGCAGGAAACGGAGTACACTCTGAGTCATCAACAGTCCACCCATGTGGATTAATATTCAGTCTTCCTTCACTAGCAGCTTCAAATACACCATATAGCTTCCTATCACTATAGTTGAATAAAAACAGAGGTAAACCAGGAGCAATATTCTTTACGTAAGAGATATGTGGAGCTGGCAGGCCTGTTAAAGAATTTTAGAGTTAATTCGTAAGAAATATAGTTTATCTTAACATGAATAATATTTTGCTTCCCGAGTATTGAAAATGTCATCAACTAACCAAACAACTGATTGGAAAAACATTCTTTAATTGTACTGTGCTTGCACCCAAAGACAACTCCACCTAGCTCAGATTTCCTCAAATTTCTAGCAGTCACACTGAAATTTACTGATGGTGCAGGTTGTGACTTTTCCTTCAATGTGTACGTCTTTGTCTTCCTCCCACCACCCATTCTGCCATAGAAAAAAAAAAAAAAGAATCCTAAGCATATTCATCATAAGTATCAGTAGTTAAACTTAATGATTGGACCAAAAACATCAAATAGTTGTGCAACTCTTATTACTCTTTCCCTAACCGTCTACAGTTAAAAGGCCACGAAGAAAACGAAGGAAATGAACATACATGCATACGATCTCAGAAAGCAGATACATATTTCCTAGTTCATTATTCATTACACGGTTACATTTCTCTATCAACACAAAACAGAACAAATCAAACACAAACTGTGGAAACATAAACGTTTATGATTAAATCAGGAAACGATCGTTCTTAGATTACATAAAGTTCCACCAACGCTGTTACCTTATAATTGTTATGCACTCAACACTGTTAACCTTTTCCAAATGCAATTATAAATGCATGTAGAAATAACAGTGACATATTATTACTGTCTCGGATAATTTCATTCCAGAACGCCTCGCATTGTATCATCGGATGTGACGATGGAGCAAACAAGCCTTCTCGCAGTTAAAAAGACGTTCAGAGGCAGGACGACGCAGGAAAAGGAAACAAAATTTTGCAGGTAGCAGAAAACTGACACTAGCAGCACGAAGGAAAACAGTAGCAGCTTCAGAACTTCCACAAACATCCGATCAACAAAAAAAAAAAAAAAATGTGAAAAGAGGAAAGAAGGAGAAACTTCTCAATTCGTAATGGATTTAATTTTTCTAAGAAAAATTCCGAGAGATTTTAACGAGAATAATGGTGCATAAGTAAAGAATGCAGACAAGGAAAGAAGGAGAAACTTCTTACTCCGTACTGTATTCTCTTGTGAGATTTTTGCTTATCCGAAGTGGTGACCGAATGATCAAAAGGCAAACGTCGTATTCATCTCCCCGGAACAATAATAGCAGCAAGGTAACAAGTATTCGAGCTTGATTATCCGAATGCTAAGCTAATAAACAGACTCTAGCTATAATCAAGCTTCTTTACAACAAAGATCATAGAGAGACAGTGCGCTCAACTCAACGATCTTAAAATAAGGTTGAAATGCAAGCCGATCAGGACGTTTGCTTCTCGAGAAAATTTTACTTACAAAGAGCTATCGTGAGCACAGAAAATGCCTATAGATTGAATAATACGAACACAGAGTAGAGTGATGTGAAAGGAGTAAACAGAGCCTACTGCCCTTGCACTCAGGTACCGAAGCGCCAAACTGCCATGCTTGGTTCTACTACTGAAATTACGTTATTACCCTTATCTGCGATTGATGTGACTTCTCTGCACCTTCGCGCGCCTTCACGTGGTCTTGATCTTTTTCGCCTAATATTAGTTTGAACATATTTTATATAGAAGTTGATTAATGCAAACAAAGTGATTATTTCAGGCCAAAAATAGATTGGTTTTGAAAGTATATACAAACTTGGTTTTTCATTAATTCTCATCACTAATTCGCATGGGTAGATTCGCCATTTCATACCTCGCACCTCACGTCAAGCATTTCGAGTAGCTAGTCTGTAATTTGGGGAAACCAAAGTGACGCTATCTTATGGTATTAAATCGTCATTTTAGAGCTCAAAATCGCAACGAAAATGGTGAATTGATGAAAAGCCTACTCAACCCGTTGCCATATTCCATATTCATTGTCTTTCAAATTCCACAGATCGATGATTAATGGGTCTGTCACAACTTTTGCTCATACCAGGCTTATCCAATTGCTTGCAATTTTCCAGCAAGCTATTTCTAATGCTAATCTTCCTTCTTCTTTTTTTCCCATCAATTTTCTATCAATAGGGATCCAAATTAAAGCGTTGTTTACTCGTATTATGTTATTGCGATGAAATAAACATGTTATATTGATGTGCACACAATAGTTGCTGTGTCAATGAAGGGTTGCACATAATTAATTATTGAGTTCCACGTACTTTGACTTTTCTAACCATACTATATTTATGGGCTTTATTCTAAAAAAACAAAATATCAAAAGTGTTAGGTAACTTAGGATGAAGCTTAACCGACTTGGTATTTAATGATTAAAAATAAGATATTTGATTAAAATAAAATAATTTATTTATACGTTTGGTAGAATAAATCATAGATACAATATTATAGTGAAATTTTGCTTAAATTGTAAAAAATAAAAGAAAATGAGGTAATATGTAGAGTCCCTGTAATAATTATGAAAAACAAACTTATGCATGTAAGAGAGTTTCATGGTTAAATTTCTTAAAGAAGAGTTCAAAAGGGCGGGTGAAAATTATAAGTATAAACATTTGTAAAGCAACAAAAGAACAAATAATAATATGTTCCTATAAACTTTTACTTTTTAAAAAAAAAAAAAATTGTTACGATAATCCTCAATTATGGTATGTAAATGTGTACAGTGAATAGACAGCCCAATCCATAGGTCCAAATACTCCACAAAGTTGCCGTTTATAAGTATAAAATTCTATCATGTACACCTTTTCTTGTTTTGAACGTGCTTACTGCTCAGTTCCAATCTCCTAATCAACATCTTCACCTCTTTTCTTAACTTGATTCTCATTGAAGTAATTAATAGTTATTTACACTTAGTAAAAAGTTGTAATAACCTGAAGTAATTTTATTTCTCACCTATAAGCACGGTGCAATTTTTAACCAGGTGGCACTGCTTGGTAGGCCAGAAAGGAAGAGCATGCCAACTGAACTAGTGCTTGTGGGAATCCATTTCTCCCAAATGTTCTGATATAGAAGAATTCCGAAGTTGCAAGCACTTTGAAGATTTTATCTATTTCTCCAGGGTTGATTAAATGGGTAATTTGGAGCAGAAGGCCTTATTGTCTATCCATTGTAATACTCCACGAGGCTTTTTGCCCTTCATCGTACGGAACATCAAGTACAAGCTGATCTCTCTCATTTGGCCCAGGAGTATTGGTGGCCTGTTTAACCAGCATCCCTCCTGTTCTCTGTTGCTGCACTACCAACACAGATGCTTTGGTTATAAAATCCTGTGAAGCTAGCATATCCCCAAGGACCCCAAGCTCAGGACACTCACTCCATTGATCATGGCCTCTAAGTAGAGCAGACTCTGAGTGTTCCCTCCCCACCAAAACCAGATCAAAATAATCTATAATTCTTCTAATACATGAAGACATGTCTATCCCATCCCTGACAACCTTGTCTATGACCTCAAAACGAGGATTACCAACATGAGCTTGTATGTATTCACTTATAAGGTCACTTTCACGCTTTCTTTCTTTAGAATTCTCTTCTCCAAATATAAGAAAGCGAGCCACAGTTACCAGCACATTTTCACGCCTAGCCATTCGAGCAGCATATGCTAGTGCCTCTGCATCATCTGCACCACCAATGTAGAAAACAACCACATTAAAAGCATACCCATCTGTCAAAAGAGATAATCGACTACCCATAATTCCCCTATCTATAAGAATTCCAACAGAACAGGGTGCCCTTTCAAGGACTTTGATGTTCAAGGTCTGGATTCCCCTATTCAATTGATCAGCAGCACCACCAATTTCCCAGTGCTTGTGAAAGGGCATGATCAGAATGTTTGCTCTTCTATCCTGAGCTATTCTGCAAACATCGTTGTACATTGTGCTGAAACTAGAGACTGAGGTGAAAGATTGGACAGAAACATAGTCTGCATTTCGTTCTTCATATTGCCTCAGGGCATTACAAATGTGAGAGGAATTACATGATGTTCTTCGCAGAATATTATGGGATTGGTGGGCAACCAGAAGAGGCCTAGCTCTTCCTAGAAGCTCTACCAAAACAAGTGCTATAAAAGCAACTGGGCTATCTATACCAGCATAGGATGCTTCTACCAGGTTGATCATTGAAGCAACATGTTCATTGTTATGGACGCAAACCATGACTCGAAGCTCTGCATCTCGCTTAGTATGTTGAATGGAACTTCTCCTTAGTGAAAAGTATTGTTCTGAAGGATCGTACAAGTACCTTACTAGTGGTGTTACAATAGCCGTTATCAGAATAACTGATAAAACCATCAAGGAAAATTCTTGCTCTGACAACATCTGCCATGGAATAAAGGATCTATGTCAGTTTTTCTTTTCTTTTCTTTTTTCTTTGTTTAAAACTCTTGGTGAAAATCAATTCAGCCAATAGCGAGGAAGAGAGGAGTTTTCCGCAACATTCAACTTTTTGAGCTAATTAGAAATGTACAAATTTGGATTAGTTTGACTCATACCTTGTTTCCCTTCCACAAATTGTAAACCACAAGCTCTGTTATGCCTTTTGTATTGAGAATGAGTCCAATGACGAGACGTTCTCTCCTTGGTATATTAATATAATATCCTGATATCATGACAGCACCAATCTTCACCACTGCACTGCAGCAAACTATGAGCCCCACGACCCATATTGACCGAAGCTCGATTTCGAAGACATTAGTATGCAGTCCAGAAACAGCAAGGAAGGTTGGATAGAACAAACCCCCAGAAAGGGTCTCCAATTTGGATATTATAGCAGATCCCATAGGTGGCCCTTCTGGAACAGCGAAGCCAAAAAGTAATGGTCCTATGACATAATGTTGCCCAATTAACTCACTCATAAAGGCAACTACAAGAACTAAGGCAAATGTTGAAACAATGTATATCTCATTAAATCCGTTCCCAGCTTGCGCACGGACCAACATCCAAAGTAGCAACGGCCGCAACACAAACGCCACAAAAAGAATGAGTCCAAATGCAGATAAAAGTATCCATATCAGTGTTACCGATGCACCACCATTGTTTCCCAATACAGAGAAAAGAATGAGGGTCAAGAAGATGCCAATGAGATCACCAAACATTGCTAAGGACAAACTTAGACGGCCTACGTCGGTGTTTAGGATTTTAAGCTCACTTAAGAAGCAAGCTATGACAGCAGAACCAGTAAATGCCTGTAAGCATGCAATGTAGGGGAGAGCATTTGAGAGGATATTGTTCATAGCAACATATTTCTTCATGAAAATAGACAATCCAGTTGGGAACACCAACGCTGATGCGAATACAGATAAAGCTAAAAATACAGCCTTTCTTTCTGTCAAGAATGTGTTTGCAGGATCCGTCTTCACCCCCATTAAGAAGAAGAAGTACATCACTCCAAACGCTGCTATTGTTTCAAGCAGGAAGTTAGCTTTTGCAGGGAACAAGGCAAGAGACAGCACCTTTATTTTCCCCAGAACTGATGGCCCAAATAGTATTCCACCCTGTTATCAAGCATCATATCTTAATCAGAAAATTACACCAATGACCAAGCAATAAAAAATTTCTTTCTTTGGCTTTATATCAAACACTCGATAGATTCTTTTGATCCAACAAAAGTTATGTTATTTTGTACAAGTTTTCACTGCTATAACAATGAAATAGAGAGTTATATAGCATTGAAGAATAAGGTATATGGTTAACGTGATTTAAGACCATAGAAACAACTTGGGATGGAGAAACTTTACAAGAATCTGGGATACAAGGGAGGATTGTCCTAAAGGTCTGAGACAAAAATTGATGCATTGTGAAAGGAGGGTAATCATAAAGATCTGCAGAAAGAGAACATCTGAAGGGGTAGCAAGAGGATTTCCATGACGCCAGACATTGGCCGTTCTTGTGCCATTGCTATAGAAGTTGGCATTGTGGCAAACCATTGGTCCTCCGTCTGCAGAAGCCATGTCAATATGTAACAGAGAAACCGAAGAAAAGATTCAAATTTTGTATGATTTTGTTTCATGGGGAAGAAGAGAATCTGAACGGAAACGATTTAGGCTGCAAGAGAGAATGGGAGGTAAGCCTCAAATTTTGGATTGCTTTTATTTAACGGTTTGCCTTCAACTAAGGTGATTACAGCAGTCGTTCTCTCTACCTTGACAAGCCAGATAGTCTATAATTGTCAAACTTAGATTGGAGGATACCATGGACTCAAATCAAAATCCAAATAAATAAATAAAAATGAGTAAGCTCAGCTGCTTGTGGGATTGTAACTTGATCTGCAATTCAAAAATCTCTTCTTCTAGCCATCTCAGTAGGCGGTGATTTAGCATAAATGATTCTTACTATCTTTCTAAAAAGGGAAAATTAGAGGAAAAAAAAAAAAAAAAGAAGCTTTGTCTTGAGTTTTTTTGCTAACTTGAGATATGGAAAATTATATTTAAATGCACAAATCAATTAGTAATAGATTTTTAAATTTACAATTATACATACTATATTTATTTAGTCTGATATTCTTACTTATATATATTAATCATCAATGACCCTTACATTATTCAATTTTTAACCATAATTTAACATATTATATTTTTATTTTATTTTTAATAAGTAATGTAAATTTTATTATTATTTTTTCTTCACTCATTTTTTTCATTTTCTAGTTACTCTCACTAATTTTTTATTTTTTCATGTATTATTACAGTAAATATTGATGTTAATAATGCATTATTAAAATATTATAAATTTATTATAAAATGTTTTATTATAATTTTAAAATATTAACATATTATTAAAATAAAAAAACATTATATTCTATTTTAATTATTATTTTGTTGAATTATTTTATTATTTTTAAATTTTAAATTTAAAAATAAATTATATTTCTCAAATATTTTTTTTATTAAAAATAATTACAAATTATATTTACCACCTCCTAAGATAGTGTAAAAGGAATTACAACCTAATAATATTAATAGCTCATAGATTTACGAGGGTCCAAAACCGCGTGTTTGGGATATTTATCCTTTAGCCACCGTCACAGCACGTGGGTCATTTCTGTAGTAATAGCACAGTCATTGTCCTTTTTCTTCTGTCCACTCTATATAAATTAGTCACCTTGAGGATAAGCATCCACAAGTCCATCCTCATCAGCTTCATAAAGTGAGTGTGAAGACAAGTAGCAATGGAAGTCATTTCCAGTAGCAGATCATCTTCGAGTTTGAATCCCAACGCTCCGGTTTTCGTGCCGTTGGCATATCGGACGGTAGAGGATTTCTCCGAAGAATGGTGGTACCTGGTTCATTCATCTCCTTGGTTTCGCGACTACTGGCTCCGAGAGCGCTTTCAAGATCCCGTTGATGACTCTCCCTTCTCCGATTTTGACGACGCTACCCTCCCCGACGAGGACGACCTCTTCGACGATGCTCGGGTAGATCGTGGTAAGTTGAAAGCTGAGTTCTTTTTGAAGTTTTTGATTTTAATTTGATTTTTGTATTGATCTCGTTTTCCTTTTCCTGCAGAAAAGGAAGATGAAGAAAGGAGAGAGTACAACAGGGAACTGGTGTCAATGGGGGCGTTGAAATGGAGAACCGTTCCAGCTTGGGTTGAATCGCCAAGGTATGCTGAAAAGGCTCCGAAGATTGTGAAGACCAGGGTGAGTCCAAAGACGATCCAGCAGCCGAGGTAGACCGAGTTCAAGACTTCAGGCTTTGTTGAAGTGTTAATTACCATCTGTACATAGAGATCATGCTTTTAGCCTTTAGGTTAACTTTCATGGCGCTGTTGGTTTTTTTCCGCAATTGTTACCTAATCTGAATTTAGCTTTCAATAAATGGATGCTCATCTGATACATGGAGCTTATAATTTATTTTTTTTGGATTGAATATGTTGCTTGGTTTGATGATCAAAGCAAAAATCATCAAATGGGTAATCAGTAACACACAGATGAGGGCCAAAATGTGTAATAAACTGCGGGATTTGGATTACAAAACTGAGGTAGATATATAAGCTCTATCAATCGAAAGTCTGCTTCATTAAAATTTTACAGCCTGCCTGGTAGATTGTTCTGAGGGGAAAACTAAAAAGAAAAAATAACTTGTTTGGTGGAGTCACGTAATTGTGAGTTCATCAATCGTTGAGTTTGGTCCCAGTCGGTTGCATTCTTGCTTATCTTTTGGAGAACTCTGATAACTTGTTCTGTTGTGACGTTGCCTGTAACGATTACCTTGTTCAGCTGCGTGTCAACGTTGTAAGTTTCAACTTCTGCAAAATATGTAGTTAAAATTTAGGGGGAAAAAACGACCACTAAAGCAATTAATTGATTACAAGCAGGGGATTAGAATAGAAGGTATCGTTTGGAGATATTGGAGCCAGTACCTTCAATCTGCTTGATGGCCTTGAGGATCTTCTTTATGCACTCCTCACAGTGCAAACCCACTTTTACTTCCACCACCTAATTACCAAATTGAAAACTTTCGGTTACCTTGAGGCTGCTACAAAAAAGTTAAGTGGGTAGTTTAAGGGAAGTTACATTTGTCATTGTGAATGATGATATGTGAAGAAAGCTGAATAGCAATTAAATGTGAGGAACAATTAGTACCAAACTTCTCAGTCGCTTGAAGGGCTCTAAGAGGAGAAAATGAAAGTGGTTTTAATGCTTTGAGGAGGGTGAGTTGAGCAATATAACGCTAGTGGACAAACAAGGAACTTTTTTCTTGGAAACAAACAAGGGATTGAGTTCCTTACGTGACCAATGGAAACTTTCACTGTCTGTAAGTGCAACTTTATTCCTAATTGTTGATTTCAAGGAAAGACTGGCTTCCACAGTTCCACTCAGCAAGGTTGGCAACATGATGGCGCTGCCGAGTGCCTAATTTGGCCATAATACAAGAAGTGGACAAAAAATGGAGAGTATGAAACGGGACAAATCCTATAAATTATTCATGCTTGGTAAGCTCTTGAAGATGCTTCTTGTAATGATTTCGAGAAGGGAATGCTTTTCATGAAATTATCAGAGTGAATCAAAAACGCCATTCGATAATGCTCTTAGCCTCCTTATCTTTATACTAAAGTGAGGGTGTTGTTCATTTTGATTTCGAAAATGGCCATACCTATGTGATGAAAGTGGAAGATATTATTTTGGGGACAGAATTCAAGCAGTGCCATTGCCAAATATGAAAGGAAAAAATGGGGGTGTTAAAAAAATATATGAAGCGGGTGTCTTTTGGTATTGGTCTGTCGAGAAAGTGTGTTGTCCCACATTGTACGTTTAGCCGTTGACTTCCTCGTGATCTAACAATAAGAAACACGGTTCTTTCCGCTAAGGTCCCCGCTGTAAATCCGGCCGTGGCAAATGAAAACGCGCCACCTGTCGTTCAGTTTTCTTATTGGTAGATTCCCTCTCTTCTTCCGGTTCCTAAACCAGATTCCTTGCCTTAATATAAGTACAAAAACAAAGTAAAACAAGCCACCCCTGGATTTTCTCCTCCTTGATCTGTTTCCTCTGCCTCCAAACTTCAATCTTTGAGCAATTCTGACCTGCAATTGACGAGATTCAATCATGGGAAATGCCCTCAGATTCCTATACGGCCAATGCTGCAAGCCCACGGCAGCTGACTCTGATCCATCTCGACCACCTCCACACGGAGTGCCATCGGGCGGCGCCGCCAGTGTATCGGCACTTGCCCATGATCTCTTCGACTTTGATATCACTTCCAAGGTAACTTTCATAGCGCTACTAATAGAATTCTTCTACCTGTCTTACATTTTTCAGTGCTTGCGGTTGTGGTAATAAACTAAACTGAAGTCGGCAATTTGAGTAAATTAGCCATGCTTTTTGAGTATCAAGCTTATCGGATTGTTGAATTTTCACCCAGACCAGCTTTTTTGAGCTCTCTGCGCTTTGCTTTATTCATTTTAGGTCCCAGAAGGACTAAGCAAGCACGTTGTGTCATCTAAAAAAGCTCAGGCTAACTGGTAATAAACACTTTCTGTTTCAATTCCGAATTCTTGATCCAAAATCGATGATCAAGGTTGACCTAGCCAGAAGCAACTCATAATTTCTGATTTATATAGTCATTTTTAACTGACATATGAAGGTATAGAAAACTAGTAGTTGCTTGGAGAGAAGCAAAACCCCCTCCTAAAACACCTGAAGAAGCATCTAGGCTTGTCATTCAGACGCTGAAAAGGCACCAGAAGGCAGACGTTGAGGTATGATTATACTTGCACGACTGTCTGTTGCAGCATACATATATATCTATTCAATACTAATAGAAAGGGCAAAATTTTATCTTTGCTTGATTCCATAGGGATTGTTGGCATTCTATGGTCTTCCTCAACCGCATACCCTCGTTCAAGTTAGTGTTAAACCTCCTACATCCTTGCCCGAAGGAGTAAAGCATGAACTGCAAACCTTGCCGGTAAGAACAAGATTTCCAATTAGCCCTTGTGACCATGAATGTAAGCATTATGATTACTGGATAGAAGGTAGTAAACTAAGTGCATTATCTCTCAAATGGGCTAGGTTGATGCAAAAGCAGTGGCAGATGGTGATACTATAACAGTGTATGTCAGCACAGCAGATCCCAGGGAGTCAGCCTTTGTTCCAAGCCACGTCCGCGCTGCAGCCATCCAAAGATCAGAAGCCCGTGCTCGAAGGAACTACTCAGAGGCAGATGCACTTCACCAACAGATCATTGATGCTGGATATCGGTTGGTTTGTAGTTTGATCATATCAACAATCTATGATTGTGGCACCAAATCTTCTCAGACTAATCATTATCGTTTTTCTTTTGGTAAGGGTTCTTAACTTTCAGAACGATGAGGAAATCCTTGCAAAGAAGTATCGGATTCGACTCAGGTAATTATCAGATATATAGGTTTAGATTGGTTAAATTATAATGGCAGCCTTTATCAATGCATTAAAAGAGAAAACAGGGGAATTGATGCGCCAGAGAGTGCAATGCCATATGGAAAAGAAGCTAAAAACGAACTGACCAAAATCGTCCAAGGGAAGTGTTTAAGGGTGCTTGTATATGGAGAAGATCGTTATGGGCGCTGTGTAGGCGATATCTATTGCAATGGCCTTTTTGTACAGGTATTATGCGTACACATTTTAGCTCTATCAGATTTATGACTGTTTAAGTTCTCTCTCTCCTTTTTGGCGCACACGTTTTCTTATTTTCTAATGTCTGTTGAAAAGGAATTGATGCTGAAGAAAGGGGCTGCATGGCATTACGCAGCTTATGACCAACGATTGGAACTGGGAACAGTAAGTGGATTTCTTTGTTCATGTTTCTTTGTATTTCCGAAATTCTCAGAGGTACAACCTTATTATCTCGAAATATATCTTGCTTAATTCCAGTGGGAAAAAGAAGCTAAAGCAAAGCGAGTTGGACTATGGGCTTCATCGAATCCTGAGAAGCCATGGGAATGGAGAAAGGACAAACGAGAAGGCAGATAACACAATCCAGAATCATGCAGAAATAATTGAACCAGAAGGGCAAAGGGTCCTTTCGATGTAATGCGCCATTCATTGTAAAATTTGCATATATATATATATAGAGAGAGAGAGAGACCTGTTGTAACATTCAGATTCTACTTTCTATTTACCAACCAAGGCATGGTGAAATATCCACAACAATTGATAATCCATGAAAACAAAAAATCCAAGCAGTTCTAATATGCACAACAGTAGAATTCATCGTTTCGTTTTGGCAGCCACAAGGACCAGCACTAGTAAAATAAACGGCAAAAAGCAAATAAAGCTAACTCTAACATGTCAATAAGGTATTCAATAAAGTTTCAAAAGCTTCCTTTCTATCCCGCATGGTAGTAACTACCTCATCATAGCAGCCCCGCAGACATAAGGAGTCAAGTACAAACTCTGTAAAGAATTGAACAAACATATTATAGATGACAGTTACATTGGTAACATTGCAGTAAGAGTACACAATACAGATACCTATTTAAACAAAGAATAGGAGAGGCAGGGTAAGAAAGATGATAAAACAATATAATAATATCAGGCTGTATATCATAGAAGCCTGAAAGAGTGTGAATTGATTGAACCAACAAGTCACTGCAAAAAACAAAGAATCTCATGTCAGGATAAAGAAGATTCCCAAGAGCTCTCTACTACGTAATAGACAAGCATAAAAGGGTTTGCAGCCAAATCATCATGTGGCGAGGCAATAGCAGAAATAAAAGTTAAGCCCAACACAACCATTGCAGGTCCTAGTCTGTAGTTTAGCTTGTGAAACTGCAAATCTTGCACCGTAGACCTAACAGTGATCATTGGAATTTTTGGAACATATGAAGCAGATAGTAACTAGCTTACGTTTGCTATGGTAACAAACAGAGAAGAAAGTACCAACAGGTATAGAAGAGAGAGATCCCGGAGGGCCAACAAACTAACACCATATATACCCAGACAGAAAATGCAAGTTTCTTGTTTATCATTCCTCAATGTATAGAATGACAAAGTCAATACCTCAAGTTGGAGATTCTAAATTGGTAATGGATTCTTTCTACATAGTGTGAAGGAACTAACGCCCTTCAAAGAAGATTTAACTGTGCAAATCAATCTGAAGCTACCATGTGGGCAACAATGAAGAAACTGACAAGGAATAGGCATCTATTTTGGACGTTTTATGCAAAGAGAACCAAAAAATTGATTCTAAGCCTATTAAATTCAACAGATGCAACTGCACATTGCACAGAACGCAGATTCTAGTTATATTCAGAATCTCTAAATAATATTCGTAGCAATCTCTAAATAATATTCGTAGCAATGATCATGGGCATAATGGATGAATATTGATGACAGCCACATTAAAAGAGACACTCCAAGATTTCTCACAAGCAGGGTGTCCATTAGCCTAGAGCTACTAATATTAACTTCAATTTGATGTTTTAAGAATAAAGGAAAATCAAAACTTCTATTGGTATAAGAGCTATCATGAAATCAAAATCAAAACCAATGCGTTAACAAAACCATTTTATAGTTGATGAAATCTAACTATTACCCCTGTACTTGCAAACAGTGACGAAAATTGCAATTATCTCATTTAGCTTTGTTCTCTGGTACCTCTGAATCTGACTCACTAGCTCTATAACCTGAAGGGAAACAGTTTAGATCAACTGAGACATGTAAAGTCATAGATACACAATGCAGTTATCAAACAAAAGAGAGAGATTACCGGGTTGCTTATCGCTTGCTTTCCAAACTGAATTTCGACCTTTTGATGCTTTGCTAATCCAAACATGTCCCTTCAGAACAAATTTGTAACCACGTATTCAGTAACCAATTATAGTATTCAGTAACCAGACATTATAGAGCAGCGAATACAGAAATTCTAAGAACCACATTGATTGCTCATTGAACTAATCTCAGAAAAGGAATTTTTGTGCCCGGTTTTAAAATGACAAGAAGAAAAGCTCAATACCCATTCTGATTTCTCCAGGATTCAGAAGTTACACAATTAATATCGAATTATTGATAAATAGAAATGAGTGTTACAGATATACAGCTTGTCACCCGTTCAGAAAGTGAGTACAATAACGCTGATAAGAAACAGACTAAACAAGAAAGCAGGTATGCAAGCACACATAAAATTAAGAAAATTTACTTTCTGAGGATCTCTGGGAACACCATAGCCGCTGCAGTACATTTGGCCAACCAGAAGCTGCATGGAGCTGTCGCCTGCCTTAGCCTCTTTGAGGGTGTCCTGGAACCATCGCTTCGCGCAATCGGCGACAACCTGGGCGAGGGGCATCCGGCGTTCCTCTTCTTCCGAAGTTTGCATCTTAGGCTGCGGATGCGGTGTTTTCGTTTCGACCCTGCCAGCACCAGATTTTGCTATTCCTGGGGGCCTGACCCGGTTGGGTAATCTAGGTTGTGTTTGCTTGTGCTTCTGGGCTTTGGCAGATGAGACAAACCGCGATAACTCCTGGAGCCGAGCAGCAGAGTAAAGTGCTTTTCCCATAAAAGCAGAGACAAAGAATAGGGTAGTTTCAAAGAGGGTGTGGCAAAGCAATGTATAATCTGTCTGATTCAGGATTTCTGGTCTCAATTCGTATCTTGTGGATTACATGAAAGGAAAACATCTGAATCTTTAATCCTTAGCGAGAGTACATGTTAGTTCTAGTCAGATACCAGATATCAGATATTTCAGATACATCAACATCGATTCGCGACGATGAGTTGTCGGGATGAGGCGCCGCGAGCGAGGGAGAGGGGATGTTGTTTGTTACCTACAGAGTACCACAAGCACCATTTTTATTTTTTATTTAATGAAATGCTTTTTTTTCATAATTTTTACATTTTATTTGCCAATCAATTTAAACATTGTTCCTTCTCTCATCACATCCTTCTCTCGCCGCAATATGCTCAAAATCAAGCTTAGGTCCAATCTACCTAATTATTTTTGGGCTTCTTTTTCTTCATCAGAATGACTGGGCCCATTTGAAAAAAAAAGGTGATTTAAAATCTGAGTGATACCCAATTATAAGCCCATTTTCAAAACCTGAGAACTACCTGAAAGATGATCAACCTCAAATTCAATAGATTTCACATGGAGCGGATGTGGATGTGATTACCTTTGGAAATATTGGAATTTATCCGGGCGTGTTGTAATTTCAGTGTCAGCTTTATAACTGATGTGGATGTGATTATATTTTGATAATCGAACAAATTTCACCACTTAGATTAATTGGGTGACAAAGAAAAACACGAATATGATAGTTTTAAAATGCGTAAGAAATTATATACGGATAGTGGAATTCTGATAAGGACACAAACTGAACATGTCATATGCAAGTGGTAATAGGAGTTACTTTCATTATGCTTAAATAGCGACGACGCTGGATTAACTTATTCGATTCCTTGTCCCATAAGGTCCCAGCTATTTGATGATGATAAGCGAAAATAAAAAAAATAAAAAATATTGAATTGACACGAGAATTGAAGATTAGATTAAATTAAATCACAAGTAAAAGAAGACTTATCAAGATATGATAACGATAAGGACAAGCACTAAACTTTTTTGAAATAGTACTGTATGTGACTTCTTCAACTTATTTTGGGATTTGACTGTTTCTCTTTTGTTAGTGCTCCTGAAAGTGGTGTAATGGTATTTTACTTTTTATTTAAGTGGATTGTAGTGAAATTTATTTAAAAGTTTTGGTATTATTCAAAAGATTTCAAAAGAAAATCATTTAAATCCATTTTTTGTTACATAAATGTTCATCGTAACTTTAAAATTATTAGCTAGGTCTCACCAAAATCTATCAAAATAAAAGATGAAATTGTTGCCGCACAAAAAAAAAAAAATGAAGTGCTACACCACTCAATTGCAGCTTAGCAAATACTTATCTAATGCATTTGAGTATTTGATTTGCTCTTATACGGTTTACACCTTACAACCTGGCGCAAGAAAAGATAAAGATATAGGAACAGAAAAGAACATAACTCAATATTGAGATTAATATATACAATTGAAATTAAACAAAACATATATTTCAATTCCCCCCAGCTATGTGTAAAATTAATTCATGATTTTCATGTATCTTTCTTGGACGTAATGTACATAATTATCAATCAATTTTTATGTGTCGTTTTATATAGACGTTGGACATCATAATCCTATGCAATTCAAGTTGCTCTTTTTGAATTGCTAATTTAAATTATCAAAATGTCCCCCACAAAGATGGATTCCAACTTTTACAAGCATAATATACATAACATGACGATTCCAAGAAGTGACGGCTCCCTGAAAACAACAGCAACGAAAAAATCAAAGTCCAATATGTAGATAAGATAAGGCGATTATTCTAAGTGATTTGATTCATATAACTGTTATATAAAAACTGTAATATCTTATCCTTCTTATCAAAATAAGGGAATGAGTTATGAATAACCATATATGGGGAAAAAGTGAAGTGGGCAAGACATATTCGCGATGAGATCATGATACATATATACTTGTGTCAATGAATTATTCCTAAAACCCTATAAGCCTTAACTAGCAAAAAGGGGACAAGAATCAAACTGATAAAATATAATTCCTGTGCATGAATTTGCTGTGACTTTTGAGTGATTATGGCATTAGACTACAAACAAGTTTTAAGGGAATATTTTTATTTTAAAATAGAATATTATTGGAAGATAACGAATATGGGGTCACCAAGATCCCTCTCTCACAGTATATTTTTATTATATTCCATTGAAAAACATGGGCAGCAATATTATGTACATCTTATTCCCATTATTCGAACGATAATCACCTGTTCATTTCTCTGCCCTCTCTAAAAACATATCACAATTATATATTAGTATTTATGGAGTAGTAAAATTTGTAAGTATCATAATAAAATTTTGACTTTTTTCGCTCTAAATATTTTTGAATGAGAATACAATTTCTACTCTATCACGTAGCTGTTAATTAATAATTGATTACGAGGTCGAATTCAATTGTTATACGTCGTTTATTTTTATTTTTTTAAAAAAATCTGTGTGTTAATTAAGCAACAAAACCAGAAGAACACCATGATTGAGCCCACCTATTATAAGAAATGCAACTTGGAGGGCACAGTGTATACCTTCCCTGGATGTTCCAAACACAAGTCTTTGCTTGCTTGTGGTGGGGAGGTCCTAACGCCTCAATTTGATCAGACGGTGGATTGTTTGTAGTTTAAAGAGAATGCTAAATCGCAAGGTGAAGTCCGACTCTGGTGGGACGTGACGTGGGCCATGCTAAAAAAAATGACCAATCATCTAATTAATGTTGTGAGATCAGACCGTCGTTCTCGATCATATGACCAATCAAGAAGCACGTGGACCCTCCTCCAGCTTCACATTAGCTGGGACTGCCCCTCCCGTGTACACGTTGCACATGCCTCCCCGCAAACTATGATCAAATGACTCACTTCCACATCTTTAAACTTAGAAGTGTGAAGCAGCGTATAATTCTTTTGTGAAACAACACATTGGCCCTACAGCCTTCAAAAAAGTTAAAACATGAATAACATATTTTGCATCGTCCTATTTTATTTTCAATTTCTTTTCTTATTAGAAATATATAAAAAAATTAAAAAAAATATTAAATTATTAAAAACAGTTAACATCTAATTAAGGGAAAGAAAAAAAATAAAAATATCAAGTTATCAACTCGCAAAAACATAGATAGATACCTTTATGATAAGTAAGAAAGAGCGGAAGCTGAATATAAGTATCCCATAACTAGGAATATTATTCAAACAAACATAGATAGACAGCTTTATTGTATCACGAAAATACCAGAATACAGACTCGTAAGGATATGACCACCGGGATATCCCCAGCATGGTTACTAACAACGTTAATACACGTACACTCCAAAAACTAAAACCAAACAAACCCCAACTTCAAAGAAAATTAAAAAACACCCGTCAAACCAAACACGACACTAACACGGGTCTCACATCTCTCCGACTCCTTGAAACACTGCACTATGTCAATGAACCAGTGGCCGACACGTGTGCACGCTTTTATTTAATAATAGATGTGGCTGCACGTGATGGGAGAGAATATAATATTACAGTGCCAGGACTAGACCCGGCACGGATTTTCCGACCCGATTCGAGACGCTGCTCTCCCAAACGCAGGGGAAGCGGTGGGAGTCCGCAGCGGGGGTAATCTCCGACGTGGAAGATGCCGGTGAGGATAACCCAGACGACGTGGTGGAATCTGAATTGCCGATGCGGGTGACGGTGAGGGCAGTGTTGAAGTACTCCCTGATTTGGGTGATTATCCCATCAGTGATCGTCAAAGCGTGGACCCAGGAGATCGAACGGCCGTTATCGCAGCCCTCGACCAGGACGGTGGGGCCAAAGGAGGTGATGGATTGGGGACCGAAGTCGAACTTGTCGGACGAAGGTTCACCGGTGAGCATGCGCATCAAAAACTGGTGGGATGGGGGACCATGGAACCACCATTCGAGGTCAGGAGCCACAATCTTGACGATGGTGTCCGCGTCACGTGAGTTTAAGGCCTCATATAGGGTGAGAACCAGCCTCCGATTGCTGGAATCTGAATCCTCCGAAGTTCCCTGAGAGTTAGCCAGTTCTTGCGGAGTTAACACTTTAGAGGTTTCTAGAGAAAGCACAAGCTGATTCGAGAATGCACAAAAGAAGAAAAACCAGGAAGAGCTGGTTGCGGGAAATGTTGGAGACCCAAGGGGTTTTATATAGTAAACTCTATCCAGGGGTTTCGGATATTCTATATCCGCACCTTTCTGCAATGATTTCTATTCACCAATCATGTTGATGAAACGTCGGCTTTTTTGTATTTTCAGTGCTTCCCAAGGGCAATTTTAGTACCGAGGTAGACATTAAATTGGTACAATGTTATACTTCATGACGATAAAAAAGGTAGTTAAAATAAGAGAAAGTCAAGCCCATTTATTTGACCCCGCGGCCCACACTATATGCGCATAATGTTATAACCATAACCTTTTTTTAAAAAATTTCGATCACCTGTTATAATTATAAGGGTATGTTTGATTTGTTAAAAAATAAGATATTTAACAGTATAAAATTTTTTGTTCTTTGTTTGATTTGTAAAATATCATAGTACTGGATAAAAATTTGTTTATGGTACTGGATAAATTCTTGAATTTTTGTTACTCACCAAACCATGAGACAAGAATTTATCCAGAGTACTGGGTAAAAATTTTAATATTGTTATCTCTCAAACCATCTTACCAGTCTTTATATCTTGGCTCATCAAATCAATAGCGGTAAGTCTTAACAACAGTTATCAATCGGCGAAGTATTCACAAAGATAAGTGATTGACAAAGTACCGACAATGATCAGCAACTGACGATGTTTTTTTTTAAATTTTATATTTTTATAAATTACTTTAATTGTTATAAATATTAAAATTGTATTATATATTTTTTAAAAAATAACAATATAAAGTATTACTATAAATTAGACAAAAATAATATAAAATTTTTTATTCAGTACGTTAAACAACAAATAATACATAATATACAAAATTATCCTGTACCTCAACTCTTTGTGCTGTGCTGTTTTACTTGTGCTGTCCAGTATTGGTATCAAACACACCCTAACTTTTCTTTTTGATTGTAAATGGTATAACCATAACTTTCGGTTCAAGAATCGAATAATATTTATATGTACGTACGTTCACTTTTTGTATTTCTTCATATTTATCTTACTTTATATTTTTAAATTTTTATAATTTTATTCTAAAAATGCTATAATTTTATATTCACCTAAAAATTTACAATTTTATCCTACAAATAACTATTACACTCCAGTATATATATATATTAATGGATATACAATAGTATTTTCCTGAGATTTAGATTGGAATTATGTAATATCATTATTACGAATAATTTTTAGCAAGCAATTTATAAGTGGTATCATGATTTTTTTTTTTAATTTAAAACATTATTTGACTTTGAATAGAAATAATCTCTTTTCATCTTCAAATTTTATGAATTTTAAAAATGAGTTGTGTTATTATCATTCGCTAACAGGTTGTAATACTTTCTTGCTTTACGTATATCCAATGAAAAATTGTTTGATTATGGCGGAAGATGGGGCGGGGCGCTTTCTCATAACAACTAAGAATTTTCAATTTTCAACCTAACTTGCAATTTGTCAGATAGAATTTGTGTTCCCTGAACCATCCCCTCGATGTTTCTCATCTGTAATTTTGAATGCTAACTTGTATGACACAGTATCGTGTAAAGTTCAAAGTCAAATTTCAAGCCTCTACTATGACGTGGCCTAACAACTTTTTTGAATATTAAACGCAGGAAAAGTTCAAGTTCGAATACAATAGATGTGGATACGAAGGAAGATGAAATTTTTAAGTGATGGTACTCGACGAACGAAGAAATTGAATGGGGAAAAATTATATTATATTGTAATATTAAATGCATAAATTTTTTTAAATAAATTAAATCACATTTAATAAGCCATATCATATTTGTTAGTGTAGACGTGGGCTGTGCAAACTGCAAATAAATGACATTTTCTAGATGAGATATCGTATTTGACCAAACACCAACAGAAATTATCACGGTGACTTAAAGTCATGCATTATGGGTAAGAGCATCCATGAGAAAAGGTAGATGAAATAGTCCTCTTTTTGTGCGTCGGGAAACGCTTCCCTATCGGATTCCACAGTCGGCGCCCGCCATATCAGAGAACTCAAAAAGTAATAAATAAATAAATAAATAACGAGAGGATAGAAAATAAATAACGAGAGGATAGTTAAATGTATTGTACTGTGAGTTATTTAATTTATTTATTATTATATAATTAATTATAATAATAAATAAATTATATGATCTAAATAATTTATTTCCATAAAAAATTGGGGTAAGTAACTAATAACGAAAAGGAGACAAGGAAGCAGCAGAAACTTTTACATAATCCAAACGGGACCTTCAAAAAAAAGGACTACAACATAATTAACATTTGGCATAGTGGGGCCAGTGGGTTGATAAGGCTAAAAAAATAGGTGAATCGTCAGCCGAAGAAGTTCATTAATTAGTTGCTCAGTTAGAGTATGGACCACTTGGTTTGGCAGTATGACATTGAGACAAAATGGCCGCCACTTTTTGTCCGCTCAACGATGGCAGTATCACAGTTTTTTAATTACTAGATTTCATCATGCTATTACCTTAAACAAAGAGTAATTAAATATCCTAATTCTGATTAGGACTAGCTCTACTTGTGAGCATCAGCTTACCAATATCAACCAATAGGCCAGAGTCTGTGTAACAGTAAACAGATGGGTCGTCAAGTTATCTGATATTATTAGTAACAAATTGACAGGGGGATTATCACTGCTAGTGGGTAATATAAATGAGATACGCCAATAACGGTTTCATCCAATTCACAAAAGCATGATTCATATTTTAGATGTAGGTTAAAGTTCTCTTAGCTATAAGTTTTGTGATATGTTCTACCCTAATAGGCTGTTGAAACTCAACTCGTCAAAATTGAATACTATTTCACTTGGGGGGGGTGATCTTGTGAAAAAGACAAACTTTGAGGGTAGTGATAGAAAAAGAAAATTTGTGTGTCCTTGATAAGTTGATAGGGCTGCAACAAAACATCACATCAATTTAATACATAGAGGCAAGAGGCACTATTTTATCAGTCTGCGTTCAAAGTCTGTCGCGTAGCGAGGATATGTTATGTAGGCAAATAAGTACTTCCCCAGAAAAGACCTAACATCTCCAGCATACTATTCTGTAACTGACAGCAACTTCATGCGTCCATGTATATGTATTGTCTTGCAGACGATGATCATTGACTTGTCTGCCTCACTCTTGTCAGACTCATCACTCTGAGTCTCGGGTTTCAATTTTTAATGTAGAAAAATAGGACCGATCTTGTGGATAATGCTCTGAAGCTCGCCACTTTTTCAAACTCCACGTTTTACGAATAAGTAGACAAATCATTTTCTATGTAAATCTATCCATAAACTGTATGTCTATACATTATTTCATAATATTTATTTTTATATAAAAAAAACAGATGAACAGATTTGTTCACTAAGAAAATTATGACATAGATAATATAAGTAGCACATGAATGTAAAGTAGTTTTTCAATTTATCAAAGTTGTTTTCGCTACAAATAGAGTCATCTTTAATTCAAAAGAAAATGAAAGAAGATAACTA
Source organism: Bauhinia variegata (assembly GCA_022379115.2). Taxonomy (NCBI): domain Eukaryota; kingdom Viridiplantae; phylum Streptophyta; class Magnoliopsida; order Fabales; family Fabaceae; genus Bauhinia; species Bauhinia variegata. The sequence goes on from CM039437.1 coordinate 12,349,438, forward strand.
CTCTGTACTCGCTTGAAAAGTCAATGAGAGAATAAAAGGACGCAATTACATTGTTATCTACTTCTCACGTCTCACATAAAAACTTCAGCCCAAATATTTGGTTGTATCGGCCCATCAGGCCTTTCAGCCCATATTAATCTACTACAAACTCTGGTGGGCTCGGCCTTAGAGAGGAAATAGAGGAGGCACACAAGCCCAAATTAAGGAAAATTAGCTCACAGCCCACTCTGGGGAGCATCATCCAGCATGGGAAAAATTGGAACAAATAAAAACCCCTTAAAAATATAGGATTCAGAAAGGGAAACAAAGTACGGACGAAATATCCTATTTTAATTATTCTCTAATTATTTGATTAGAGAAATAAAATATTAAATACAATACCATGAGGATAATGCATTATTTTTTTAATCATTTACCTATATTTTTTAATAATTCATGTATATATCAATACAACAATCAACACATGTAACTAACAATGCATTTACACTCTTCTCACAGGTTTACTAAGGTATTATGTCTAAGCACAAATCTACCTCAAAGGGAGGAAACAAGAACAAAACAGACTTCAAGCTCACCCAAAGTCACACTTACAGTAGAACGACTACTTGTGCTGTAATTGATATTCAACCAGAAACTGCTTCCTACAGGGCATGAATTGAGAGAGACGAATGAGAGAAAGAGAAAGAGCATAAAAGCTACTAAAGATATACTCAAAATTTCTGAAGTTCCCCCTTGAAATGCATCATATAGACAGCATTTCCAAAAGATAGCCCACACTAGTCTTGGGGGTTAAGGTGCTTCTCTGTGGAGTAATTGCGGGGCTGGTGGGTCCATTGTTCTATCTTTACCTCCATTAGAAGACTCTTCTTCTACAGTAGGTAGTGGCCTATCTGGACTATAATATGCCCTAGAAACTGTGCTTGAACTTGGAGGACTAGATATTACCATCTTGGGAGAAATAGAACTGTTAGCAAGAGGAGAAGTTATGCCAGATCTGGACAAGACACTATCTTCACGAGGCAAAGGTGAAATTGGCAATTGGTCACAAGGATCCCTTTGTTTCCGGCAGAACTTATCTTCTACAATATCATACGAATTCCCTGTCCGTGCTTCCTGTGCAAGAGTGCACCAGCAGCAGCACAACCAAAGTGTGCAATCGGATGCTGAAGGTTTTCCAAAACAGAAGTCATAAGAAGGTAAATTATACCTTTTTCTCATCTGGGATCTCCAAAAGCCACCATACAGCATACCAAAAATACACAGTATTATTCCAACAGCTACCATGGCTTGTCTAACATTGTCATCATCAATATTAACAGCTGCTAAGATAAAGATCCAGAAGGGAGCCATACAGAATAGCATGAAAGTAGCAATATGAACATACATGTTTCCAAAGCCAAGTCTCTCCATATTCCACCCAAACACACAGAATGTGCAGAAAAGTGAGAGATATGCTAGGGAAATATCATCCCAAATATCAAATATGCCTCCACTCCATTGTGGTCTATTCTCAATGATCCTTTCTTCATCTCTTGATGCAAATGAATATCTTTTCTCTAATGATTTCACTCTCATCTTCTCTACCTTTTGAGCAGCAGTAGTTTGATTTTGTGCTTCTTCATCCATTTCATACTCATAATCCTTACCCAGAGGGCTAAGAATCGTGTACAAACCAGCGATTGCAGGAGCACCAATTGCAAGAGATATACAAATTCCAACTCCAACGGCAGGCCGCTCAGATCTTTTAAACCCTATGTTCAGACCACAAAGAGCATATTGAGCAAAACAATTCAGTTGAAGGAGAATAACCACTACCATCATATGTCCCCATTCATGTGGCTTATAAGTTCCATTCTTGCAGTATACCTTTCTAAGTCTAGTGATATCTTCTGGTTTCCATCTACACAGAAGCACAAGGTGGTAGGTCCTTTTTGGATGCTGGTACAAACACATAAGTGTAAACAGTGCATTAAGAATTTGGTTGTTTACTTCAAACCATGCATTCCTCTGAGACTTTTTTGGTAGGGCAGCATTCAACATTCCAGTCATGACAAGGAAGAGAATGGCACCTGAAACAGCAACACAGATGATCCACACAAAGAGAGCCATGTTCATTGGGTTCCTAATCCATTCCTTGCACATTTTCTTGAGTGAACCCCAGTCAATTTTCTGACGAAAAATGCCACTGAACCGATGCCTGAAACCATTGGAACCAGGCACAGTTTTCGAAAACTGGTCTCTCTCAGTTGCGAGCCGCTTGAATTTGGCAGAGGCAGAACCAAATTTGAGGAACCTTATCCTATTTGGAAGAACGCTTATGGAGCCCTTGAACTTACTTTGAGGATTTTCACTAAGCAGTGTCTTTCGAGAAGTTGAAACATCTATAGAAGCAAAGTCCTTACCTTTAATCTCATTAGACTCCTCAATTTCATCTTTGGAAATCCCGTTCTCATTATCAATTGAACCCATTCTTACATAAACTCTCAACTTTCTCAATCCAAATCACAAATTTGAGGATCCGGGTATAGCACAAAAACTGCGAAAGGGACAGAGAACAGTTTGTGTGGTAAGTTTTTAAATCCTACAAACATCTTATGAATTCAACAACGTATGGATTTCCAAAGCAAATCACAATAAAATAAAGCAATTAGGAAGGTCCCAAGCAAATCAATAATTAAGGCATGGACCTGCTGCATATGGATTATGGAAGATGACCCGGAAAATAAATCATACTTATTATTGACAAAATTTCACCGTGGACAGACTAGTTATTGGAAAGCAGCTTGAAAACCTAGGATCTTATCTTAACATTTACCTTTACCTGTCGCTTAATTTTACAGAATAGTTAAAAAAATACCAGAAGAATACCCACAATTTTGCATAGCATAAATCTTAACAAAATTCAGAGAATCACAAATCATGCCAGTGAAGAGAAAGACCAGAAGAATAACCGAAAAAATTTTCAGATCCAGGAGTTGAAGTACAAGAGCAAAGCATGTTAAAGCGTACCTATGAGCTGAGTTAACATGAGAAAGAAGCTGAAGAAGGCTTTGAATCCAAAATGGTTCTTTCTGAATTATAAGATCAAGTTTACAATCCATAAAAGGATAATATTTTGAAACAGTGAATACCAAGTATCGAATCTGAGTCCTAGTCTCCTGGTAAATGATGAAGAAATCGAATATAAAAAGTTGGCACTTGGCAAGATGAGAATGGTTTCTGGTTGAAGTTATAACGTAGTCAAATAAAAAAAAAAAGAGCGGTTGCCAAAGGCCGACAACAACTTGACTGACTGGTTGCCAAAAGATGAATGAAAAAGAAATGGCAAAGGAAAAACGCCGTACGAACTGAAAATATATGGGTTAAGGTCAGCAGAGCAGCAGAAAACAGAAAAAGAAAAATAAATGAAAACAAAAAAAAAAAATTATTTATCATCTATCATCATTTATAAAAAAAAACAAGGACCTTTTGGTTGTGGTCCTGTGTGGAATGTGTCTACCGGCGTGCACTATTCGTGTCTGTGTCACAGTCTGCTTTGGATGAGGTGGATACAGGTGGACACCGAAGTTCTCCCATCTTTTATTCTTTTTTTTGGCCCTTTACCTGTGTATAATTTTGTTTTCCGTCGGTTTTTGAATATTTTTTTTGTTATTATTCCCAAGTTGCCTTCCAATAATGACTCTTCAGCCTTTTCATTTTGACGACACTTTTTTTTCTTTAAAAGAAAAGTTTAATATTAAATTACTAAATGAATTGGTCAATAAAAGTTGGGTTAGCAAGTAAGGGTATATCGTTTGCTTGTTTACTGTACTACCTACCACAGCTGCGAGCGAGAGATCTGAAGTTATTTTAGTTGTTCCTTTGCATTTATACCAGCAATTAATATACAAAGAAACAAAATAAGGCAGCGTACACCCTCGCCACCTCCCATCCCTTAATCACAGACGGTATTGAGGGCAAGGCAAGTTTACAGCATTTAGCGTTGATTGCCATGAAAGTGAGTTGAGTTGAAAATATAATCCAGAACAGATGGCAAATTTTGAAATAGCACACAAGACCGGTACCACAAGAGTGACGATTTTCTGTACATTGAAACCACCAAACATATCTAGAACTCTCTCTTCCACTTTTTGCCATAGTTCTGAATGGATCAAAACTATAAAATTCAGACTATAGTTCTGACAAGTTAAGTAATAGAATAATCGTTTAGGTTTGTCAACCATCCAAACAAGCCATAACATTTCTCATATGTTGGGAATATGTAGTCGCATTGATATGCAAAATCAGTGAAGGTGGACAAGAGCAGACTCTTTTCATCACAACAAACTCATTTCTTGAATTCAAGCAACACTTTGGATGAAACCCAAATCAAGTACTCTTTATATAAGTAGATACCTAATACAAGAAACTGGACAGACAAGCAATAGTACAATGCATATCATCAAATATGAAGTCAAACCAACATAACACCAAGACGATTGACTTAGGTAAGATCATCCTCCTCGAGTTCTTTTGCCTTTATCTTTTCCTTAACCCTCAGAAGAAGTGTCGTCTTCCAAGAATCCTATAAATCATTCATTCGAACAGGAAGTGTTAATTAATTGCCATACTAGAACCATTCACCGAAAGTTATTGAAAACATTTTCCCCTTTGGTTCATCTAATTGTTATATTGTTATTATAATATTGTGACTATCCCCAGTTACAGTAAATTTTGTTTAGTTTTATGTAAAAGCTGATTATACAATTAACTGAAAATAGTTTTTGTTGAACACATGTTTGCACGGATACTCAAATTTTGGAACTTACCAGAGGGGTCATACTATCAAATTCCTTAACAACATCAGTAAACTTTGCAATATCTTCCTCGTCAATTGCAGCAGCAATATCCTACCAGCCAATAAAAAAAGTTGACATTACGTTCCACAAGAATTCAATGTGAGAATCAAAATGGAAATACCAATAGGGTGCCAAACACTAACAGAATTATAATAGTTGCGGTAGCTATCATAATGCCTCTACATTCTAATCTTATTTACTTGGTCATCAAAAATTTATATTGACGATGCAAAACTTGAGACCTACCGCCAAAAATCTATATTCACGTGTTCCCGAGAAAGTTGGATCCAATTCCTGCAAAGACAAATAAATATTCGAACAGTTAAGCAACTGGCAAGGTTTATATTGTCATGATGTAGTTTGCCAAAAATTCTTATACCTGGTATCGCTCTAAAGCGTTGGTAATAGCAACAACATCCCCTTTGCAGAGGTGGCAAATGCCAGCATTAAGAAGATGTCCTTTGACTCCATACTTCAGCAAATTATTATTGAGAGACTGGCGGGCTATCTCTTCATAAATTTCAACCGATTTCTGATATCTGGAGAAAAATCATAAGATAAAACTGAAATTAAATTTTAGAAAAAGAAAAAAGGAAAGAAGAGTTTTTCCCGAAAAATAGATCTGGCTTTATTTTTATTATTCTAGCAGTTCCAGCTCCAATTACGGCACAACGAGGAATTATTATACAGAGTGATTGCTAAAATTCTGTAAACTTGTCAGTGACACTATAAATTCACTGAAGCAACAGTTGTCATAACTTGATCACCGTAGAGATGAGATATGACCGACAAAAATAAAGCAATAGGCCTTCTTGCGCATAATGACCAATTACCTACAATTGAAAAATTGGTGGATGTGTACTTGAAATCGGTCCATAACAAATAATAACTGCAGATCCTACAGTTTCTATGAAACTATGCTAACACTGGTTTAAAGCACAGATTTTGGAAAGACAACTCCAGGACTTCTGTTGGACTTATAAATCAAACTAATAAATTCCTAGAATCAAATACATAATCAGAAGATAACAAGGAAGAAGGAAAGAGTGCCCAAGAGAATGAGCACTTGGTACGAAGGAAGGTTAAGAAAAAAAATTCCTTGACATTAACAGATAAGTGTAGGATGCAACTGACACAACATGAGAGAAGAAAACCTTAGTGATGCAATATTATTCAGAATTTCCACATCCAGATTTAAGAAAGTAGATAATCTTACTGTTCTAGCTGAGCAGCAAATTGAGCAACTTTTTGCTTGCACTGGTTTGCAGAAGTTGTCACTTCTTCATTTTGGAAAAAATCAGCTGCTTTTTCATAGTAAAGAATGGCCTGCTCAATATTCTGTTCAGATTCATACAACTCTGCAATTTCCTGCGTGTGAGAAACAGTAAACCCCAGTTATGACATGTCATTTATAATTCCTGTGCCCTCATCCACTTCAATCTGTTATATAACAAAACCAACATCTAGAAGCTGGGATAACCTGTTTTGCTTACTAAGCAATGAAATTAGCAGGTCATACTAAAACAAACACCTGAAGGCTGACAGTACAAGACAAAATCTATACCTTATAATATCTTGCAGCCATACTTAGTCTTCCAATATCACACAAATGATTTACCGCTTGATCTAAGCAAGATACAGCCTCTGCATTTAAAAAAAAAGAAGAAGACATGTTTATCATTACAATGGATATCCTTTTTCCTGAAATGCAAATGACGACATCGTTGTTTTACACCATCAATTTCAGTTTAGCATGATAGTTATGAACTGCAATTTCAAAAACGTTGATGACACAACCAAGCAAAAGATATCATGTAGACAACCATAGAAGAATAAATGGAGATGGAATTGAAAGGCATAAATCTTACATATCCAAAAATTTATTCTAAAGGTATTAAGAAATCTAACTAAAAATATGTTAACAATAACATTTATGCAAACCCCAATTTCTGCTTTTCATGTATGGAACACTTAAAGAACAAGGCAGTAGATGTTATTATCCGATAGCCGCATCATTTTTATTATAGTTATATCAATATTATTTTCACAACAGAAATGAGATATTATAGAAAACATAGCAGGAAAAAAAAAAAAGAAAAAGTAACTAGTTCGAAGGGACTATGAAATTCTCAGCATTGATTGTATGATAAATATTTCCCACCCAAATATTTCTACTCAACCATATGGCAGATAATTGACAATCACAATTTGTTATTATTTTATCATGGCGAAATGTTTGGATTTCCATAGCTTACCAACCAAAAGTAGCAATATAGTCTATGCAACCAAAACAGTATGCATACCATTTATATTAGTCTTTTTATAGCAATGTGCAGCATCAACATAAGCTTGGGCAGTTTCGTGCTTGCTTTCCAACTATAAGCAGGAGATAGAATAGTCATTAAAGGCTTAAGAGATGAAGAAGGGAAGCTGAACAAGTAAAGGTAATACTACAAAAGTTAATTTCACTCGCCTTCAGATGACAACTTGCCAACTTGAGGTATGTTGATCCTGCTTTATCCCCTGAAACACCATATATATAGAATCAAGTAGCTAAAATACATCCAGTCCATTCCAGCCTTCAATTAAAGCTCATCATGTGAACAAAGTAATCACTACTCAGTCACCAAAGCAACGATCATATAAGCAAATGGCTGATAATAGAATATGCATTTCATATCAAGTTACGAATCACCATGGACAGCTGGACTATTGAATCAGTATATGGTCATGACTGTCAAAAAAGAAAATTATTAAATGTACGAATGTAAGAAGAATCATATTAAGAATAAAAACAATATCCACCTCTTTCATTGGATAATCTCCACTGAAGCTGAAATGTCAAATAAATTCAATTTTGTTTTACATCAAGCAAACGTTTTCCAACAAAAGATACTTTATACAACCAATTAATAAAAAAAATTGAAGACTTAGACATCAAGTTGTAAGCGTTCCAATTTAATCAGATCAGTGTTCTAATTGAGACACATATCCCTTGATAAGCCCTTCTCCAACCACGGGAACAAAGAGAAAGGGAAACTACAAAGTAGTTCCATATTTGGTCCAAAAGGATGTGATCCAGATCAAAAACTGACCATCTAGCACGAAGAGCAAAACAAGCGAAGGTGCTTCTGAGAAAATAACACTCAACAGAATAGCAGAAGAGGATTGGAAATCCATCTTAATTACTTCACATTTTCTCGGGAAACAAACAGCGAATAAAGAGAGCAAGATACAGGCAATGAAATCAAAATTTGAGAAAGAATATTACATGATTTAGCGAGCTTGTATGAATTGGCGGCTTTCTCAAAGAGATCAGCAGCATCCTCGTATTTGGAGCCGAACAATCCCCAGCCAGTAAGCTTCTTATCTGCTTTCTTCTCGTATTCATCGGCCTTCGCTAACTGATCCGACATTTCTCTGATTTAGCTTTCTGTCTCTCTTCAAAATTGATCAATTTAATGCAATTCCTAGTTGCAGAAGAACATTCACACCGAGAAATTCTTTAACCAAAAAGGAAATGCTATTGAAAAATGCTTTGCCCGAGTCAGAGCCGGGCCGGTCTCCGTCCCTTTTTTTTTTTTTTTTTTTGCTGTTTAAGATTTGGGCTACGCCTAATAGATAAGATTTGAATATTTCATCTTAGGGTCTCCCCGCAATATCTTGGGCTAGAACTGTTAACTCAGCTCTGCGCAAATGATCTGGATCATTTAGCCTAGCCAGCATGGAAATTGGACCGAAACCGAAATAAATAGTCGGCGGAAAAAGAAAATTTTCTGTTACGTCACAAAAAGAAATTCAGGAAAATTCATGTAAAAATGAAAATCATAAATAAAAAATGATTGCATGAGAATTTCGAGATGTGAGCAATCTATACATATATCAATAGATAACAAGAAATATATATATATATATATATATATATATATATATCATATCATATCATAATCATTGAAATTGTGATGTTTCTTTTCTTCCCTCCCTTTCTTTTTTCCTGTATTAAAATGTTCTTAATTATGGGAATTTAGTAAAGTTTTTTCTTGACTTAGTTTTAACCAATCTTTAGGGATATAGATGGCATATCAACGAGGAAAGGTCAGGTTATGGATTGGCAACAGCCGTGATTTTTCTGACAATAACACTGGCAGCATGCTCCAGTCTAACTTGTATAGTTCAACGGCAGACAAGACATGGCTCATGAAATCACGATCTTATCTTTTGTTTTATATATATATATATATATATATATATATATATATATATATATATATATATATATATTTATGTATATATTTTTAAATGTCACGATTAATAGAATTACATGTATTATTAGATTTGATGTTATATCACTTCATATCATGCATCCAGGCAATCAAATCAGGTTCGTCAAAGCATATCCAGCGTGTGTTTTTCTAGAACGGCAACATATCTTCGGGTATTTTACAAATATGTATTAAATTAAAAAAATTATTGTTGATATATATTATATTTAAAAATATTTATTAATATGTATTAAAAAATTAAAAATTACAATATAATTGTGTGATTTTTAAATAAAATTACAGTATCGTTTTGTAATTTTTTTAAAAAAAAATTGACACTATATAAAAATCAGAATAATAAATTGTGATATCATCAAAAATAGTATGAGGGTATTACAATTTTAAAATCGTAAAATCGTATTACGATTTTAAAATCACATAACACTATTGTGATTTTAAATTTTAGTTCATGCTGACATCTTCAGTCTCCCTGACTCATGCTCCTGTCATCTTCTGAAAAAAAAAAAAACAAAAGAATGTTTGAATATCTTTTATTTATTTTTCTATAATTAATTTTTGAGCTTATATCATCTCTTTTGACACATGCGCTAGTATTTAAAATAAAATTATTTTTTTTTTGTATTTTGTTAATAAAAATAACATTAATTAAATATTTATTAAATATTTGTTATCAAATAATTTTTTTTACATCAAATAATACTTATAAAATCATTTAACATCAAAATAATCAAAAAATTTATGTATATTTTTTTAAAAAAAAAAGTGACAGAATAATAAAAAAAGTGTCATCTGAATATGAACACGGGGACTAAAGATGATAGTATTTTTTTTATTATTCAGTCACTTTTTTTTTTTTTTTAAATATACATAAACTTTCCGTTAGATTATTTTGATGTTAAATGATTTTATAAGTATTATTTGATGTAAAAAATTTTTTTTGATAACAAATATTTAATAAATCTTTAATTAATGTTATTTTTATTAACAAATAAAAAAAATATTTAATTTTATTTTAAATAGTAGCGCATGTGCCTACAAATTAATTTGAAAAAAGAAAAACAGGTGTCAAGAGATGATATAAGCTCAAAAATTAATTATAGAAAAATAAAGAAAAGATATTCATTTTTTTTTTTTTCAGAAGATGACAGCATGAGCATGAGTCACGGAGATCGAAGATGGCAACATGAACTAAACTCGTAGTATGTTATGTAATTTTAAAAACACGATTTTGTAATTTTAAAATTACACAGATTTTTGATGATATTGCAGTACACTATTGAATTTTTATGTCGTGTCAATTTTAATAAAAAAAATTATAATACGGTACTATAATTTTATTCAAAAATAACACTATCTTGTGATTTTTATTTTTTTTTATACATATTAATAAATATTTTTAAAAATAATATATATTAATAATAAATTTTTTTATTTAATAACAATGAATCTTCATATCTATGTAAAATAGCCCATATCTTCGTACTTGTTATAATGAATATGGAAAATGTGCTTTGACGAAGAAAAAACAGCCAATTATAAAATTGAAGGATTCTAAAACTATTTTCCTTATAAATAAATGCAAAAGGAAGAATGATTATGACATTAAACCCACTACAATTTTTTAAATTTAAAAATCATAAAGTTAAATTAATAACAATGAATGTTCATATTATTTTAATGTTTACAGTATACTAGTTTCTTTTGATTCGTTCTGACAAAAAAAAAAAATGAAACTCGTTGACTATATGGCTAATAATTTAAGGAAAGTTTGCTGCCATGGAAAAAAAAAAGACACATGAAGAAGGCGTCTAATAATGTCATTCATAGTGAATTATTTATCAGAAAATTTGATGTAAAATGCTTAATTACTATGATTTAAAATTTTTATTGGAAAAAAAAAAAAAACTATCTTCCAAAAAGAGTTTTCGAGATTAGGACACGTGGATTGTCAAGCCAGGGAAAGCAAATAGCACATGACCCGATTCCCCGTCCACATTCATTTCATTCTTCCCGGTCTTACCATTTCTCCGTCTACGTACACACATCTTGGACTCCACCCTGTCTTTGCTACTCAATAATTCTGAAATTCAAAATTATCCTTCTATATTCAAAACACAATTATCATTTTACAGGTGTATTTTCGTAATTCAATACAACAATCATACCTCCCCGTTTAGCATGAATAAAACACTATATTTACACATAATTACGCACAACGGGACAATCATTTCTCTTTAGCCGAAAATTTACCGCCGAAATGTCGCCGGTGGCCGGAGTAGACGTCCCTCTCTTGCCGGATTCCAAATCTGCGGAGAAGGCAGCATCTGTCTCTGGCGCCTTATTCAATGTCGCGACCAGCATAATTGGCGCGGGGATCATGTCAATTCCGGCGACTATTAAGGTACTGGGAGTGATTCCGGCTTTCCTGATGATTCTGATCATCGGTGTGCTGGCGGAAGTATCAGTGGACTTCCTGATGAGGTTTACGCATTCCGGCGAGACGACGACGTATGCTGGTGTAATGAAGGAATCGTTCGGCCCGGCAGGAGCTGTGATCACACAAGTTTGTGTCATGATTACCAACCTTGGATGTTTGATTATGTACCAAATCATCATCGGTAAGAAAGGAGTTTTCTCACTGTTCCGCTGAAAAAACAAAAAACGGAAAAAAATAGAAAGAAAGATAAAGTTGCTTAAGAATTTTTGGTTATTACTCGTCTAGTTTAAGGTGGTGCTAATTATGAAACATCAATTTTGGTATTTATAGCTAAACCCTGTAGGTAGTTAATTTTCTACCATAAATCTTCATCTTTTTTGAATTTTGGGCACTTGCTGTTTTGATTGATTGTCAGTGTGTGATCTGAATTTGGAAGTTTTTGTTGGTCCTAGAACTAGATGCATCTTGAACTTCATTTATTATTTCTTGTATTGAACAGGGGATGTGCTCTCTGGGAATCAATCTGAAGGTGAAGCACACTTGGGGATTTTGCAGCAGTGGTTTGGTTTTCACTGGTGGACATCCCGTGACTTTGCTATGCTTTTCACCTTGGTCTTCATTATGCTTCCATTGGCCTTGTATAAGCGTGTAGGTCAGTGATGTGCATCTTGATTACCGTACAATTTCAGCTTATAATGAGATTTGACTGCATCAAATTTCTTAACTAAACATTTGGTTGGTTTTCCCCAGAATCCTTGAGATTCAGTTCAGCAATATCAACCCTCCTCGCGGTGGCATTTGTTGGCATATGTTCTGGAATGGCAATTGCTGCTCTTGCCCAAGGAAAAATACACATTCCAAGGTTGCTTCCTCAGTTGGACCACCAGACTTCCTTCTTTGATCTATTTACTGCTATTCCAGTCATAGTCACGGCCTTCACGTTTCACTTTAATGGTAAAATCTTGAAAAGAAAAGAACTTGTATTAGTAATATTCTTCCCCTTCTTCACATTTTAAGCCCAGAAAGCTTCTTTGCTGAGAACTCTTTTTCTTATGGGTCTTGTTCGCAGTGCATCCAATCGGGTTTGAGCTCGCAAAGCCTTCTGATATGATGTGTGCAGTTCGAGTGGCGCTCATACTATGTGCTGCCATCTACTTTGCAATAGGGGTATTTGGGTACCTTTTGTTTGGAGACACAATCCAGTCAGATATACTAATCAATTTCGATCAGAATACTGGTTCTGCAGTTGGTTCTCTGTTAAATAATTTAGTTCGATTAAGCTATGCATTCCATGTCATGCTAGTGTTCCCTCTCTTGAATTTCTCTCTGAGAGCCAACATTGATGAACTCCTTTTCCCAAATAAGCGTCAACTAGCGAAGGACACCAAAAGATTTGTGATCCTCACCCTTGTGCTCCTGTTCTTCAGCTACCTTATTGCTATAGCACTCCCTGATATATGGTACTTCTTTCAGCTTGTGGGTTCAACTTCGGCACTCTGCCTTGCCTTCATCTTCCCTGGTGCTATTGCTTTGAGGTAATTTTTATATCATCCCATTTCATTTTCTTAAAAATAGAAAATAGAAAGAGATACAAATTGAGGGTTGATCTAATTTATCTTCGCTTTCAATGGCAGGGATGCCCATGGCATATCAAAGAGAAAGGACAAAATCATAGCACTGATAATGGTTCTACTGGCTGTGGTCGCAAGCGCCAATGCCATCTCCATCAACATATATAACTCTTTCAGCGACAAACCATAAATATGCACCTTTTTGGTGTTTTACATTTATGGAAGTTTTCTTTAGGAAGAGAGAGAAAGAGAGAAAGGTATTTTGGTAGTTGGGACGGTTTTGTTAAGATGCTTTTTGGCTGCATTTATTGTATTCGTTTGTATGTTGCTGTAAAATTAATGTATTCTGAACAGAACAGATATGTAAAGTACTACCAAATGTAGTAATAATGAAATGAAATCCAAGTTTTCGATTGGAGTGTAACAGTTTGGAGAACTATATCCTCGAACATAGTGTTGTACAAGAATCCCGTGATCAGTGTATATTAAAACCTATCCTATTTCGTCAGAGCGACAACTAACTCATTATGAGAAAACCACGCACAAAATTATTGCATTTGTGATTGGGGATTAAATTCATTTAATGTCCAATTTTATTTATTTATTTTTTAAATTTGATAATACAATCCATTAAATTTTTATTTATCATCTCATACTCCAAGCAAACTTAACTAAAAAAATGTTTAATTTTTTAACCAATCAAAAATAATAACATTAAATTACATGTTTTTTATATTATATTACATATTCTGCAATAATTAATAGAAAAGATAAATATAACATTTCCTTATAAATTGAACAATATTTTCTTCTAGTATATAATTTTTTTTTTCTCATAATCTTCTTTAAATCTAACACCCTTGTCCGTTCGGCTGATTTTAGACCTGGGATGGGCTGTAAAAAAAGTGGCCGAAAATGAATTTTAGCCTAGCCCAATTATTGGACCAAGACATAACACCGCAAAACTTCTACATTTTTTGAATTTAAATTATTTGTTTTAAAATAATTTTCTTTTAATATAATATGGTAAAAAATTAGTCTTTCTAAAAACCTTATGCAGTATAATGATTGAGCCAGAAGAAACACATAATAATTAGATAGATGCCTCAATTGGTAAGGTCCATGTTATTGATCTTACAATGTAATACATATGCATGAGAATTCTACCCCACAATATGGGGAAGCGGAAAACCAAAGGCAAAACTGGGAAGAAAATAAGAAAAACTACATTAAAGCAATCAAAAGACATATAAACGAGATAATAGTAGAAGGGACTATCTTTGATCTTTTCATCCATCATCTATCGCTTGTTTTCTAGCCACAATCACCCATCTGGTGTATAATGCTGTGAATCTTCCTCAAATTAGATAAGCCAATAACAATCTACTTCCTGTCCGATGCATACCCAGTATATCTATTAGCTTTAAATCTAATATTAATGCATATCAAACAAGGAGCTTCATGAAAGGGGCGAAGTGTTAATTATCTACAAAGAAAATAGATTATCGCATGCATACGAGAAATAAAAGCAGCGAAAGAAGTCTAAGAAAATTTATATCCATGAACTCTGTCTAATTGAAATGAAGTAGATGAACAGTTTGAACTAACCTTCTCTTGCCTGATGGAACAACCAATCCTCTTTTCTCCAGGCTTTTATACCTATCCTTTACAAGGGTGCAACAACCCTTGATACAAAAAATGTGGGAATGCTTACTGACATGTTTATACTAGAAAAGTCACAGAAATTAAAAATGTTTACACAGAAGACAAATTTCTGAGCTTACCCTGAGCTTCCGGATGGACCCTGTTATCTCTTCAGATAATAGAACTTGAACAGGAGCAGGCTCAAATCTGTAATTGAGAATTCATTTCGATATCATCTATCAACTAAGAATATAATCAAAGGGCTTAAGATTGAGATTGAACAATCTATAGTATGTCCTTTATCACATTATTAAGACATAGAGCAGCAGCATGAAGACTCAGCTGGTAAGTAGCGAATATGGTAAAAATGGGATATGAAATAACCATGAGTGAAGCAAATCAACATAAATACGAAAGACTGCTTACTTGTGCTTTCCTAAGCGTGGTGGACGCGACTTCAGCATCTCTTGTTTAGCTACAAGTCGCCTGAGATGTCGTTTTTGTTTCTCCTCATCTTCTTTCTCGATCTCTTGAATGATATCTGGTATGCTGCAATCAGAAGGTCCAGACATTGCTCAGATATCATTTTTCACAGCAATCTGTTTAGAAAAAGCAGGGGCAAAAAGAGCCATATTACCTATCAATTTCTTTGGACAATTCCGCTATCTTCTTTCCTTCTGCTTCTTTTCTTAGTTGTTCTTTGCGTCTGATTCTCTTATTCAACTCAACTCGAGTCACCCTCTTTGTTTTGGTTGGCCTGCATCAAAATAATTCAAACAATATAATTTATCAGGTTTAGTTTTTTATTGCTATTTAGAAAGTATGCAGATTCCGAAAAATGAAAGAGCTAGATACTTAAGTAAACATTGAGGCCAGTTTGCAATCCAAAATGAGAAGTAAATTGGTACTAATGGCAAGATAAGTTGAAAGAAAAAGCAGTATTAACAATGATAAAGAAATAAGTATTAGGGGTAACACATAATTGGAATTTGATAGTTACTTTCAACATCAACATGGATTAGAATATTAAATTCAAAATTGTGCAAAATACCAAAAGAGAGAACATTCTTTCGTTTACAAGATTTTGGGGCAATGTGCAAGATGGCCTACCTTTTCTCTGATGCATCATCATCATTGTTGTCACCATCATTATCCAGATTTGCTTCATCATCATCACTCCCATCGTCTACATCAAGATAATACATCTGAAAAAATAACAGGTTATTGCAAAATCTCAGCCAAAGATTCAAGTTATATCAAGAATATGTGCATCAAAATGTCTTCTTGACCAGGATTGAGAGCAGCTGATTCTCTAAAATAAGTAAATAATATCAGAAAAGAGATATAGTATTCTATCTAAACATCATATGCACAGCAAAAATTATTTTAGTACGATAAAACACACAATGAATCAAATAAGACTCACATCTTCCTCTGCAATAGCTTCTCCAGGAACAGTTAATGGCACTGGTGCAGGCCCCAATTCATTTTTGAAGACCTTTTGCATTTCTTCAGCAACAGCACTAGCTAATGTATCCTGCATTGACAAATAAGGTTTGTAAAATTCCTCAATTGTAACACAACCAAGCATACAGACAGAAGCATGAAGCATCATTTGTCAAGGAAGTACCTGATGACTTTCAAATGAGGGATTGAATGAGCTTCCTGGAGGATCAACTTCTACTGCTGGAATAATAGATGGTTTTGATACCTGTCAAGCAGTTCAATATCACATTATTAACTGAAAGTACAGCTAGAATAAAATGAAACTAAACATTCCACGAAGAAACTGTAAATTGATCTAAGTTGTACCTTTTTGACCTTGCTGTTATCCTCGCCTGCAAGAATATAAAATAAGCCTGTGTAAATCATGCCAAATCATAACAAAAAAGACATTAATGATAGGATAACGGGAAGGTACCTTTATCACCCCATATATCCAACATGCCAGAAGCAGAGGTAGAATCGTCCTGAGGTACATTAAGGAATGTAAATAAAATAAGTTTGATAGATTTTTTGTTGGGAAGGGGAAAGAGATTAAGTAAACGATTCATTCCATTCACTACGAGCACAATGGGCCAGATTATTTGAATTTCACATCATTCCTACAATTACATTAATCTTCCTGACATTAGGAGAAATCAGTAAACTGGACAACTTACTGACCTTAAGACTATTTTGAGTGGCATCTTTTACTATAGAGACCTCTTTACGCTTTTTAGTAGATTTCTTCAGTGTTGAAGACGGAACAGGATTTACAAATTGGTTTTTCTGAAGAATGCTATCACAACGGAGTACTTTCTCCCTGTGCTTTTCAATCTTCCTCTTCACAGAAAGATCTGTCACATAACATTACATAAGCCTCAAATAAGTGTAAACAGCAAATGCCCAAAAACATAGAAAACAACAACTATGGTCTAGAAATATCCAATGGGCAACAATTTATAAGATATTTTATGGGCATTACACACAGAATTAAAAGTGGTCATCATCTAATGCACAAGTCCATCCCCACCTGGGAATCAATTTTGGAAAAAGACTGTAAAAAAGAAATGTGGAGTGGAACGAAGCCCCGAATCAAATTACCAAGGCATCAGAACATGCTCACCATACATTCAATCTTTGTGCACATTAACATGCTACGTTCATTCATAATTGTACACAGAATTCAATGTTCCTTCAATGTAAAAACACAAGACCAAGCTCCCTTGCCCGCAATTATTACTCACAACAGTAGATACTAATCAATGAAGTTTCCAAGCTTAAACACCATATGTTTACGTAAAACAAAAATTAAGTTTCATAAACCAGCTGAGACCTAAAGGGAGGAGCGATCCAACACCAATCCTATTAGTAGAAAACACTTCAAAAAAATTATTAAAAAAAAAAACTACGCCGCTTAAGCTGTTGAAAGCAAGAGGATAAAAGGGGGAAAGCTACCTTTGGACTTGTCTACATAGAAGAGGGACTCGCTTGGAACGGCGTCGAGAGAGCCACCAGAGAGAGCGTCCTTTGTTGATTTCTCGAAGAAATCTTGGATGTCTTCTGTACTAATATTGGCCCTCCATGCCTTCTTCCCCTTCCTTGATCCTTTTGCTTTCTTGCCCATTACCTCCAAGTGTTGCTCTCTGTAGCTGCAGCGGGTATGCTTTAGTTCCTGCTCTGCAGAGCTCTATCAACGTTAAAGAGAAGGTTTACAACGAGTGGAGGCGGCGTAGCTCGTGGACGATTTGAGAGAACGAGGAAGGAAGGTTACTACGTACACGATTATCTGACTGGGCTCGTGAAATGGGCCTAAAAGTAGGGGCTTTAAGTTGAAAAAAATTTCGGCCCATCGATGAAATTCAGCCATAGGGCCTTTGTTGACTTATAACCCACCTGAAAAAAAACATCTGTCACTAATTTTTTTCGAGAGTCACACCATTTTCTCAACCAAAAAAGCTATTTTTTTAAAAAAAATAAATAGAAGCTATTTTAATTTTTGGAGTCATATGGCGATGAAGTAGTGAGTACAAGGATTAGGTTGGGTTCGCCCATATTTCTAAAAGCTTGTTTTGTACATTAAAAATTGCTAATCAGACTAAATCAAAAGGAATAGGAATACATACAAAATCCCCACCAAACCTGAAACCAGTGAATTGTTTTGATCTGAATAATATCCTTTGGTATTTAATAATTATATTTTGCTGTTGCAGCGCTGCAAAATGCAACAGAAGCAAAAGTGTTTATCAACAAAAGATTTTTTTTTTTTTTTATCTATAATATGTCAAGTTTCAATTTCTACAGTTTAAACAGCCCAAAACATCCAATATATAAGAAGACAAGCACTCACGAGCATAGCCTTCTTCAACATTGCCATCACTGTTGAAGCAATAAACTATATATCTTCATCATATTTGAATGACTAAAATAAATAATAATTAATATAGCCAAACATATTTTTATATATTTAATTAGTAATCAAAGGTATATACTATATAGCTCGTGATCAGCAAGTTCGAGTTTTCTGTCAAAGCAGGCTTTTAGGTCAGATTCTGGGTTCAATTGGGTGGAAAGCCAAAGAACACATGAGCATGTGTGATGGACAATGAAATGTCTTGGTGTATATATAATTCACTTACTTAGTCCATCAAAGTTGACCTTGCACGTTCAATCGTTTACCATGCATAGACTTTTCTGCTGCAGGAAAGGTGTAGCATTAAAGCGGCTTTGAGGTCACGTGGCTTTAGTCTATTAAATGAGAAAGTGATTGAGCCAATGTTGTTAGGCTAAAAAAAACCAAAGAGATTAATTAGAACAACATATAATTAATTTATATGTTATTATTTTATTTAATGGTCATTTTAATTCAAAATCAAATCCCCTGTTGAAGAGGAATAAGTATTGCCTATATCATCAATTCATTTTGTTCTATTTCCCAAAAAATAAGACATGCAGCAACATGACAAAAATTATGCAATCAATCATATAAATTTTAATAGATTATTAAGTTAGAAAAGTATTAATGCCTATTTTTATATTTTTGGAAATTATTTAAAGACAAACGGGTGAATGTGATTGATTCGAGAAAGACAACCAAGTTTTGCTAATTGGGTTCTAGTGACAATCCGAACCACAACTGTGTAATCCACTAATTTATAAGTTAAATTATTTATATCAAAACTTAATTAGAATTTTTTTATTATTTTTGTGATTTTTGTTAGTTTATGGATTAATCAACATTTAATGGTATTGGATATAGGATGATCTTCATAAAAAAATCTCTATAAATTTTTTTAATGGATTATTATGTTAATTAAGAGAGTATTCGTATGAATCATATCTATGCTATTTTTTTATATATAAAAAATGAAGGATAAATAAGTGAATATGATTGAAATAAAAATAAAATCAATTAATTTGTTTTAATGGGTGAAAACATTTTCTGTCTCTCTTATTTCTTATTCGCTTTCTGACATTCATTTAGATTTTTCCATATTTAATCTGTGATCAATTACATATATATCTATTACACTTAAAATATGTCAACTCTTGCTCAGTTTTAACTTGATTATTATTTTTATCTTTTATAGAAAATATTTATATTATTATTTTAGTTGTATCACGCGTATTATTATTATTCTTAGTTTCTGCAAGTTCAAAAAGTTTGTGGCTCTATTCTGACATTGGGTGTGCGTGGTACCTAACGTAAGGACATACTTTGTACTTTAACTCCATTTCATCCCTGACAGATGGGACATCTTTTTTGCAAATTCGTACTTCTTTTATATCTCTGCATAAATCACTAATTAATATGATATGACTAGAGAAATGATATTTTTAAAAAAAAAAAAAAAAACTAAGGTGATAAAATTCAAAATATATAGGGAGAAAGATTAGCTTATATTAACTAGCTGAGTTCATATTCTATAACACAAAATGTTTCTGTGCGGGAATTTCAGTAATTTTTTGAACTTCTCGCATAAGAGAGTGGCTCCCGTTTCCTTAAACTGGCATATATATATATATATAGTAAAGTAGCAGAAGTGGAAGTGAGATATATATCAGAAGCTAACTGATATGAAGCTTGAGTTGATTCCTTGATCAGCAAAACTGCCAGCTTAGGCTACGTTGAAGAAAATGGGAGAATAGGGAAAGGGAAAAGACATGTTTATAGAACATTTGAAGCATGGATCGGGGATCCATCATTATTGGATTACTGTTGATCAGCAGTACTCTCTCTCCAATTCTTTATAGCTTGTCCCACTGCTCGCTTCAGTGCCTGTGCATCGATACTCTCACCTTCTTCTTCATTCTACAAAAGTTACAAACACTTCACCGTCAATCTTACGCGTTTCATACAGAGAGGAAAATTAATGCATGAAAACATTCAAGTCATATGTATAGCTAGTTCCATAATTGTGGCCTATGGGTTATAGCCAATTAATGAAGAATAATTAGGGTTATGACTTATGAGTTAACACTAGATTTACATTCCACTGTAAGCTGGCCCCTCTTCCCGCGTTTCCCAAAAGAAAGATAGCTAGAGACAGAATATTATGTGTGTATCCATATTATATATAATTTATATATGTAATATATCTTACCTCTCTTCCAACAGCTTGAAACCGAAAGGTGTCTGTGCAAGAAACCCTAGCTTCCAGCACATTAAGACCCATTTCTTCGAAGGCCTCCAATATGGAAACAAGCAGACCTGGGCAACTCTTTCCTGAAAATACATTTACGAGAAATCCCTTTTCTAGGGTTTCCACCGTTACCTGAACAAGTCCATATCAAAAAAATATATTGCAATTCCGAAACACAAAAATCAATCATGGAATATATATAAAGAGAGGAAGCTAGCTAGCTGTTGAATTAATTCAGAAAAAAATATTTACCATTGGCAAAGAATTTTGGTCAGTTGAAGTTTGTGCCATGGCTATGTCCTGATTCAATCTTTCGACTTTTTGCTTTAGCTCTTCGATATACTTTGATGCATCGATTATGATGGAGGTCTTGTTTAGCTGCTATCACCCATAAATATACACAAGCAACTATTAGATATGTTCTAGCACAGCAAGCTGCGCTATCTCAAACAAGTAAAGTACAAGATAATTGATAAAACCATACATATAGAAAGATTAATTAGTTATAGGGAAGATATATCAAAAAAGAATTAATCAATCACTATATTATTTTTATATATGAGATTAATTTTCAAGAATATGTTTTGATACTTTATATATAAAACAAATTATCAATAGAGTTTGACAGTTTTCCACCCAGACCTGAGATGATAATTTAGAAAGACAGTGAAAAATATAGAGAGAGCCAGAAAACGCATAGAGATTCAGTAAAGCAACTGATGGTGGATTTCTAAAAGACATAGTAAAGAAGAATCCTTGATAGGAAGACGAAACACACACACACATATATATATTCAGAATTTTAGTGAATTGGCTGGTATGCTAGCTTGAGAATATCAAAGGGGGAAATCCAGTGAAAGCAAAGATATCAGAAGAGGATGCAGGGAAATACAGCGTGAGAGTTAGTAATAGAACGAAGAAGTTGCAGCTTGTCATGCAGTGCTGCTCTCTTGTGCTCTCTAGAAACCATTTTGGATAATCACTTTTTCCTCTCTTTCTTTTTATGATCTTTCCACAGCTTGCTTTTCCTCTGCTGCTGCTGCTTTTGTTTAGCTATCAACTCTGCAGAGCTCTCTGTGGCGGGTCTAAAAGAGGGGATGAGCTCTCAAATCTATATGATCTCCTGTTTTCTTCCCTCATGTCTCAGTTTCGTCACAAGGAAAAAAAACATAGATCATAGCTGAAATTACAAAAATACCCTTTCTGATCTTTTAAGATTTCCTTATTCAATTTTTTTTTTTTTATATGTGGTTGCTATTTGAAAGCACTGTACTTATGTGAATCAAGAGTTTTTCAGATAGAATCATTTTTTATGTGGATGGTATATATTTATGAATAATTTTTTTATGTGATATTTAATATTAATGTTAACAGCACAATATTGCAAAAATATCCTTATATTGCCTCGTTCACTTTTTTTTTTTTTTTTGTTTTGTATGTATAGAACAATTTAGAGATCCACACATATTAAAATTTCTCTGCAAATGATATAAATCTGTCCTCATGTATTAAAAATTATTTGAATTTTTGTGGTTAGTTTTACTTACCATCTTGAGAGGGTGCACACTGCTGGTGCTGGGGTGAGTTTAATTTGTAGGGTTTATATTTTTATTTTAATGTATTAACAATTGATGTAGACAAAAAAAATATTGGAGCCATTAGTTTTTAAATCAAAGAAGGAGAAATGAAGAGGGTTACATCGGGAAAAATGGAAGAGTTTGTCATATAATAAGGGGTTTGAGTTGGAAGAAAATGGGAAGAGGAGTCATGAGCTCGTGAAGGTGAAAATTGGGCATCGAAAGAAGTGAAGGACAAGCAACAAAAGGATGTTTAGTTGTGATATTGGAATGCCTCCAAACACTCCTCACGGGGGCTTTTTTAGGCTCTCCCCCACTCTCTCCCCCTTCTCTCACCAGCAATCACCATTTTTGTCCTCTTTATTACTCTCTCTCCACACGTGCCATTCTACTCTCCTCATCGATCCTATGACACTCATATTAATTGATTCTCATTTTTCTTTTCCTTTCCTCTCTTGAAAGTGAAATTTGAATGGTCATTTGCGTACTAGCTGGCTGGACACCATGCAGTTCTAGTAAACACTAAACCTAAACAGATCAACTCCATCGCATCAGCTAGAACCATATATATATATATAATTATCTAAATATTTGCCAGATATATTCCTACACTTGGGCTGTGAAGTTTCATGTACACAGAGTATAAGAATAGGATATTCACATAAAGCACTGCAGATCCTGAAATAGCTGTATCCTGTTTTTACTGTTGTTATCAGCTAGCTAGCTAACTCTGTTATGTCACCTATATTGTATTTACAGAAGACTTGGTCGAATAGGGTCCCTTTTCATCAAAAAAATTCTTCATGTGTGATGATTCTTATGTGTTTCAAATATTTTGTCAAGTTTTACTAACTTATACTTTATTCCTTTTTTTTTTTTTTTGGAATTTTCATTTTGACCAAGCATGCTTTTAATTATAAGTTTTGAGATGATCCTTAGTTGAAAAGTTCTTACAATGTTAGAGATTTTGACTTGTATAAAAATGTGTATTGTTAACAAAGATAAATATAGTTGTTTTAGTATTTGAATTAAATTAATCTTATATCCAATGTGAGATAGAAATAGTATTCGTGAGTTAAAAAAAATAATTTAGTATGAATTTATATAGAATTATATGTATAGATAGGGATGATCATATGATATATGTATGTTAATTAGAGCTGTTGCTTCTTGTTGCTTCCAGCATTGTCTCCACTCCACAAGGAGAAATCACGTACCCACCTCTATTCACATGTGTGCCCATTAATCATCACAACAAAACAATATCCTCCATACACACACACTGCTCATACCTTGTCTCTTGCCTTCCATATAAGTATTTCTTGCTCTGAACTCTCCAACACTCTTTCTAGATTCCATTCAACTATAGGATTTTGAATTTTCTCTCCTAACCTCGACCGCACTGCTTTCTTGGATCTTATATATGGACCATACTTTCCTAGGTCGGTTAATTTATATTAATGTGTCTTTCTGGACATCTTTATCATTTCTTTAATTATAATATTGTATTATTGTCTCTCAATTATGTATGATTTGAAGGCCACAATCATATTTTTTAGATAATAAATAACAAGGGTCATGACTCATGAGGAATATAAGCATGAGACAAATATAATTAATCTCTGTGGTTAATTATATATATTATATATTTTTGTTTTACCCTAGCAAATACCTATACACCACTAAGAAATATATATGTACTACTGAATGTGGCACACTATCGTTGAAAACTTGACAATACTGAGCTTAACAACAATTAGGGTTGAATCAGTGTGTGATTGAGTCGTTTTCCATTAATTTGAAGGTATCGTGAAAATGTGGCAAGAATACAAATTTAAACAGGTCAGCACTTTGTCTTGACACGTCAAGAACGCTGCTACGAGTTTGTTCTAGCAAATCTCAACCACTGTATATTTATTCGGTTCATTTCAATCAAAATCATAGCTAGCTTTGTGCAGATATCAATAATTGAGTTCCCTAATTGAATCTCGTCAAAGATTTATGAGATCAAACGACTATACCCTATAACTCCAGAAGATTTCTGTTCGTAGGTACTGTGAGTGTTATTCATATATTTTGATTAAGAATTAGACAAATAGATGATAATTTCAAGAATGAATATACGAAATTAATCGATGGAGGCCCTTTGTGATATTATATTTATGTTCTGATCACGATATTTGCCCTAGCTTGCTAGCTCTTACTTGTCAAATATATTCTGATTCTCTTTAATTATAAATGGAGCCTAGCTAGGTTGTTTTAGCCTGAGACTAAGAAATTAATAGCGTCTTTTGTTGAGGTTGAGGACTAGTTAGTTGCAATAATGTTGGAGACTACATGAGAAGATTCTGTTTGAGATTTGATTGTTGTTACTCACATGTTTCAGGATGAACATGATGTACGGGAGAATGGTAGCTTATAGTATGATTGGAATATTATGATATACACATATTTATAATAATTAATATTCCAAATGATTAGTAGTTTTGGTAATTCATTACAAAGATTAGAGGGACAGCATCATTAATTTAATCATATTGCTGACCTGTACGCGTTTTCGTGTCCATTTATTTTAAGATCATGTGACCAAATGGGCGCAAATTATATAAAATCCAAGAACAGAAATTTTTTAGGGATCAAATTATGCAGAGAATGATATATTTGCTCTATATATTCAGAAAAGTTTCTCGTGACAATACAAATTATTTGAAAAATGAATATCTACGTTTGTCTCTTTATATAAAAATGAAAATGCCATCATAGATCCACTCGATTTTACAGAATCAAACCCACTACCATGCGCAAGTTTCTGCAGAAGGGATAAAATGACTGTGCTTTTCTATCCTCTGTTAGATTATTTCTTGTTGCTAATCACTGTTATTTTCTTATCTGTATTTGGTGAATGTATAGTAAGATTCTAGGATTCCTGTGACTTGCTAGCTAGCTAAATAGCAAAACTCACGTGAGTTTCACTTTGGAAAAGTACATTCACATGCCAATGGATAAAAAAATTATTTAAACTATAAAGTTGAGTGATAAGTGCTTCTGTTGTTCATGGACAGGTAGAGAGAGAGAACTGCCATGTTTGCTTGCTGGCAATTCAAGAATCTGTGAAAAAGATAATATAAACAACAAAGCCAAGATCGATTTGAATTGTATGTATGTAAAGGCATTTTCATATAAATATTCATGAATCATGAGTTTATCAGGTTGGAAAATAATTATTACACATGTTAATGGCATTGACATAGAAGACTCAAACAAAGCAACAATTATGCAGCATATATAATTAATTTGAAACATGATTAATCAAGTTTGTGTAATTCAAAACCAAATTCTTCTTTGCTCACAAAGGTCAAAAGAGAAGTCATTTTCAGAAAACAATTAAAGTCTCTGATCTCTTCTCTCTCACTCAGCCTTTTCACCCAAAAGAGAATAAAAGGGTTACCATTCATTGGTCTTGTGTAAATAAAATTATATATAATAGCTTGCAACTATTGACAAAGCGCTTTGCTGTTATAAGTGTGTTCCATTTGGGAAGAGCAAGTTCTGCAAATGGATAAATCTTTGCTCTATGGACAGCTATACTAGTTTGTCCTTTCTCTAGCATAGTTCTTTCTTTTGCCTGTGAGAGATTTAACGAAGTATATAAAATCAAAATCTTTGTTCTTTTCTTTTCCATTCACTGTCTATAAATTCTAGTGATGAATGCATGCATGGACCTACCAAGTTCATAGGACTACATAGTATATCAGATTTCAATAATAGTTATCATATATGGCTGACAGAAGCTTTCTATGTTTAAAAAAGTTACTGCCTATGTTATGTGTTGGGAAAGAAAAACTCCAAAGGTACATTATTAATTTAACTGGTCGCTTCTCCAATACTCTAGGAGTAAGATCCCTAATTGCATATATAAACTCAGTTTGCCATAGAAATAGCAGTACAACAACGCTTTTATTTTACTATTTAATTCTTTCTTTGCTGGTACATGTATTCTCAAATTTGAATACACTTATAAAAAGCAAATAAAAAATGTAATGCAATTAGACTTTAATTAAATTAGTTGGTATTCAAGATAATAAACACTAAATAATCTTACAAAAATATAAATCAATAATTTTCTCTCACAGAGATAATGGCAATAAAAAACATCAGGTGACTTAAAAAAGTGATCAACGTATATATATAAGTAAATGCATGTCAGACAGCAGTAAAAATATTGAATAGTATCAGAAAATGTGTAAAAATTCTTCAGTAATGCCGGGTTAGTTTTTCATTCGGGTGAATCAACAATCTCCAACATATGGACATTAAATTCATATAAGGAAAAAGAAATATGGATATTAAATGATAATATTAATAAGTTTTAATAGTGTGCAGGTTCTGTGACTTTACTATTAGATTGCAAGCAATCATGCACAATAAAATTAATTATTCTGCAGAAAATTTTACATTACTTGTAAATCAGTATTCATTACCAAAAAAAGAGAGTATTACTTTAACATACAAAACACACATTTCCTCCCTTAGTCTTACACGATATATCAATCAAATATATATAAATATCCATCAAGTATAGTAATGATCATACAGTAAATACAATCAAACTCCACCAGGTTGATATATATATCAACTGGAGCAGAAAAGAAATTAAGGGTGACAGCGTAAGCACGGCACTTGTTGAAAACGAAGGAAAGAGGTAACAAAGTGTTGAAGAGCTAGCAGAAGAAACAGGATCAATAGGTCATCTTCTAAGTTGATATATAGTGACAAAAACTTAACATCCCTACATTTCGCATCACGGGGGTCGGCAAGTCGTTTTGTAGCTTGTAGCTATTGAACATGAATATAATGAAACCAAACATATCCCAATATTTTTTGACAGAGAAAATTGGTGATAAATAATAATATATGGAGCTAGCTAGCTAGCATGTTAAGCGACAAATGAGGTGTAGTTTGTCCCTTCTTCTTCTTCAGTTCACATGCATGTAATGAAACCCAGCAAAATCCACCATACGAAACAATTGATCAAAAACCACAAACTGGCAGAAAGAGAGAGATGCATGGCAACCTTTCTGCTTAGGTCTTGTCCAAGAGAGACATTTCAGAAGCTTATATATGTCAACTGTTGCATGTGTCTGCTTGTTATATTTATATGCTTGGATGCTATTAATTTGAAGGCAGACATTGCTGCAATCTATATGTGTCTATTGTGCAATTCATGTCTGTCAGCTTTCTCTGCATTTTTGTGTTTCAGACTTAGTTGAGGGTTTAATTTTTCTGCGTGGAATATGGCTAAAGGAAGAGTTACATGTGGAGATGTAATGGCGTGCATTCGTTTTAAATTTTGAAATCATAGGTCTTGCTACGTCCACAAGTGGTTTACTTCTAACATTATGGGTACAAAAAATAATTTATGCTGTCGTTTGCTTTGTCTCTACGGTTCATAATTTCATATGCATGTTTTTTACTTATTTGTGCCCATATGTACTATAATAGTTCTTTTCCAAACTAAAATAGCAGCTAATTAATAATCCAACAATTCCTATATATATAGGAATATATTCGTGGAACTGATCAATAACCCACTCAAACAGATCATTATTAAAATGAATCAACTCTCGAATTGGTTTTGTTTCTTTCAAGATTTAATGATCGAGTTGATTCAGTTTCGTTTGGAGATTTTTTTTTTTTTTTTAAATTTTTTCTCTTTAATATTTTTGGTTCTCAATTTTGAAAAATTCCCCATGCACCCATTGGCAACTGGGAACAAAGCATATCGATTTATGAGAACATATAATCATTCTGCTATTCTCAAAATTATGTAATAATAAATAATTAATGATTCATCTTGCCCATATAAATCTTAAGCAAACAAACAAACAAACAAACAATAATAATAATAAGCTAGCTTAATTTATCTCGCTAATTAAGTGATGTCAACCATATTAAGGCTGATATGAATTTGTTTGTCAGAAATGACACACACACATACATGTTAATTTGTTCCATTGATAAGGTTTAGAATCTGACAACATATAAATATAACTGAAGAACATGAGAAAGGCTAAATAGACAATGAGTGATTAAATTGGTGGACATCCAAAACTCAAGTAACTGAGATCCAGAAAAACAGGGTAGGGGTCCAAGTCCTTTGGGAGAAAGAATCACATGCACTCGAATATTTGACAGAAGAGAAACAGTGTTCTTATTATTACTATTATATTATATTATACACGGCCTTACATACAGTGCAGGATATGGGAAGTAGGCCCTTTGTTGCCAGAAACTGACTATAAACATGTCAGAAGAGGATTTGTTCTTTAAATACAACTCCAAATTACGTTGCTTCTGTCCTGATCCCTCCCTTGAATATTACACCAAAAAATACTAAGAAAGGAAAAACAAACATCATTTGGAAGAGTTGCCTGTACAAGGTCGTGGAAGCTTGAGGACAAATGCTTCAAACCTAGAGGACGAAGCTATGTCCCTTATGTTTTCAACTAAGAAATTTAATGTGGTTTCCTGCAATTTCTGGTTCGAGGACATTGGAAACACTCGATGAACTCAGCAGATATCGTTCGCAGTACTCCTCTAAGAGTGAGATTCCATACTTATCAGCTGCAAATGTGGACATGCTTCTCCACTTTTTCTGGAGCCAATGTCCCACTGTATAGAAACTCCCACAGACACTCTAACTCTTCGTACTTCACCTCTGATAACGTTATCGTCTTACTTGGTGCAACTTTGCATTCATCAGAATCTAGCATGATCTTGAATATTTCTGAACTTGTCGCCTATAACAAATTATTAAATCGGCTGCAAAATTAATTTTTATATGTCATTGCTGTCCGTAATAATTCGAAATTATATAAAAAAAATTACTTTAAATTAAGCATGATTTCCATATAAATTATTTTCTATGAAAAAATAATATTGTTTTCGTGCTCAAAAGAAAACCAAAGTTTATCCTAGCATATTTAAAATTAAATTAGCAGAAATAAGGATGACATAAAAGAATTGAATTGAGGTTGGAAAATTTTAATTAATAGACATGCACGTTTATTCTTATAATTAATTGATGAAGCAAGGTAAAAGAAATAACATATATAATAAATGAATTCTTTGGCTCTATAGCAAAATAAGAAATTTTGGTCGTAGGTGAGACAGAATGAAATAGTGTTGTTACCAAAACAGCCTTATGAGCGGGTATTGGAGAGGCGCACGCAATCGCCAGGAAAGGCAAGTATGTCGTTGTAAATTTGTTTTGTATGCAGTAACAAAACTTCTCGAGAAGGCCATGTCTGAGAATTCTGAAAGCCATCTTTTCGCATCTGCGAGCGTAGCTCCTCCTTGCCAAATTGCAAATTAATTAACTCGGGTCATAAATATCGGGCCTTCAAGCCCAATTTGACTTATGGAAAATGTCGGAGGCCCAATCAAAACTTATAAGCCATAAAAAAAAAATTCAAACGGAATATCTAAATTATCCTACGAGTTAAATTACGTCATTAAAATTATAAAAATATAAAATAATAAATCTATATATTTAATTAATTTATTATTAATATAAATTTTTACAGTAATATTTTATTTATTATAAATTTTTGCTTCAATTTTCGTCCTTTTTTACTTTTTTTTTTTTAAGAAAAACAATTTCTACCATATCTTTTTACTTATTAATAACTTAACTAAATTAATTGTATTAAGTATGATATTAATTGAAATATTTTAAAATTTATTAGTAAAAAGTTTTCAAGTAAAATCTCTTTACTATAAATTCTTATAAGTGTTGTCAAACTAAAAATTATATACTTTGTATCATAATTTAATCACCGTATAATTATTTAAATAATACAAAAATTTATTATGATTCATATTTCACCTTATAAGACAACTTTTTTTTTTTTTATGTGATGTAAAAATAACTTTTAAAAGTTAATAATAATGTCAACTAACCTCTATTGGATGTTTTTTTAGTTAAACATAAAATAATACATAAAAAGTTTGTATACTATGAAATAAAAGATAATGTTAAGAATATCCTAACTTAATACAAAATTACATTGGTTAATTTAAATACAAAAATTATATAACTTGATAGGTGATTCAATAACTATAGACAATCATATGAATAACTATCAGACTTTTAAGTTCTCTCACAGATATCTCCCAAACAAAACCTCAGACAAATTGTTCTCTAATCTCACCCACCTTGCCTCTGCGCAAACAAGTCTCTATTTATAACCCAATAATTATAATTTTAGGTAACTCAACTCTTTAGGAAATTTTAAAGATCTCCCTAGAAGTAGGAAATTATCAACCCTCGTTAGGAAACTTTCTAATTTTATAATTTAAAATATTTCAAATAAATATTCCCGAATCCTAATCCTACGAGAAAATCATATTTACCTAGGAATATCTGAAAATCCTAATGTTGGATGCGTAGTTTTGTGCGTTAAGTGTACGTGTTTATCCTGACGAGGAGTACGTTACTGAACTTGACTATGGGCTGGACCTGATTCGGTCCATAAGACAAGACCCGGCCTTATAATGAAAGAAGCCATGGGCTGATTCCTTAGAAATTTTTATTTAATAAAAAAAAAAAGGAAATCTCACTGAAAGTTATTTAAAAAAAAATTAAAAATTTATAAAAGCTGTCTTCAATATTTAAAAAATATCAATAGTCATTATATTATATTTTTGACAAAAAATAAAAACTGAAAATGGACTTATATGAAAACATTCAGGCTCTTGATCATGTCTGTCTCTCTCTAATTTTTTTTTTTTTGGATTTTTTCCACAGTAGTTCATTCTGTCACCGAGACCATTGCAATTATGGTCTTTACCTTTCTTTAAGAGCTTATTAGTTTTTTCTTCTCTTATGAACAGAAAAATAGAAGGAAAAAAAACTTAACGAACTGCATTTTAGATAGTTAGAATCACGAAAAATGCCACATTATTGGTAGCTGAAAAAAGTTTATGTACATCAGAGTCTTCTCTCAAAATAAGGGAGCACATATTACATAGCAATAACTTCTCTTGGATCTAGTACTTAATAATAAAGTGAATTTAATGAAAAACACCAAAAATATGTATAGGTGCCTGATTAATTAGAAAGGAGAGAGGAGCTCCTCCCATTCAACCATTTTGGTTATGTAGTTAGGAGCAGGAGCAGTTTCCCTGGCCACATTTTGGTGATTCTCGTAATAGTGACAAGCTGCAGCACTGGACAGCACTGCCAGCGTCAATGCCTGTGCGTGCATCCTCGCATGAATGAGCCTCACACTTGGCTTCATTGCTGACCCTGTGCGTGAATTCGCCAACAATGATGCTCCAATTCCAGCAGCCCACAGTGCCCCTGTAATAATTATTTAGATGATTCAATTCCAGAGAAAGAGAGGGTTTTTGATGATAATAATCAACTTACCTATGCTGCTGAGCTTGTGTTCTGAAACCCAGGACTGAATAGCCTCCATCTTGTTTTGATTCTTGCTCTCGTGCTGTCTCTGTGCTTTGTTGATGAATGAATGTGATCAAGTGTGAAGGCGAGGGGGAAGTGTTGGGATTTATAGATAGATGGGTGAGAGAGTTTGAGATGTGTGCTTTTTCTTTCTTTTCGTGTTTGGTGGTGTGGCCCCTGGGTTTAGCTTTGGAACACTGAAAGGGCTAAACTAGAGGCTTGGCTCACGCTGGTTTTCTAGTTTGTGTCTGCTTTTTCTAAACCCAGCCCCCCTTTTACTGACATGTGCGCTTCTGCTTGTGCAGTCAGCCAATGGATTTTCGGCTGAATCCTGGGTGCTCAGCCTTAACGCACGGGGCGGTTCTTGAACCCACCACGACTAGCCTAGTGAGGGACTCCCTCTGCATAACACCAAGCACTGCCTCAAAAAAAGTTTAAAATAATAAATAAACTACTTCTTCGTACCTAAAAATTGGGGAAAATTTGCTTTGATTGGCTCATTAATATTAGGATAAGATAGAAAATAGAGATCAGATCCAATTTTAGGAATCTGTTAGCGCCATTACTGTCTTTGTTAATTTAATCAAGAATTTACGTGGCATAAAATAAAGTACCTTATTATTTAATTAAGGTAGTCATTTTCAAAGTGCCTTTTCAGAAAAAAAGAGAATAGAATCCCATCAAAAAAAGAAAACAGATACGAGAAAAAGAGAAAAAAAACAAGTTATTTAATCTGAATGAACAAACAAATCAACCTTACCGGACAAAAATTATGGAGTCTACCTCAGTCTTTTTTTTTTAAAAAAAAAAAGAAAATAAACACGTGGCACGTCAAATCAGACGGAAGATGCAAAAAATATAAAATGAACAATTAACGATAATCCTCCGACCGACCGATTACAGAAAACATCAAATTTGTAGCCGTTGGATTGATTTCAAAACCACACTTAAGTTGGAATAATTTTATTCCACCGACTAGCAGAATGTGCATCTTTCGATGTATGATAGTTTTGGAATGAAATACGTTGTTTTATATATTGTTTTATTATAATAAATTAGTTAAAATATATGAGAAGATGGTAATTATATTATAAATAAATAAATTAATTATATTTTAATTAATTATAAAGAGTGAAAATAATAGAATAGAAAAGTCAAACAAAATATTTTGCATGAAAAATTTTGTAGATGCATGTATTATTCTTCACTGGCCTCTCATTTAAAGGATTTCACTCGAGTGCATTGACATGCATGGAGACATAAATTATAATCCCACGTTACTATTATTCTTTTTAAACTAAAAAAGCATTAAAAATTCATTATTAATTTCATGTATTCAACTTTATATTTTTTTATATGTACGGATAATGAACTTATGAGATCAGGTACTATGAACACCCAGTGTTGTGACAAAAAAAAAAAACAAAGACCTTGGCGTGAGATAATTATCCCATTTTCTATGTATATTTTATATTTTAATTCTGGTATTAAAATTATAAAAAAGAAAAGAAATTGATGCTACATTATTGGCTGAGTTAGTGGGCTTGTGATGGGCTAAAGACAAATTGGGCCAAAAGAGAAAATGTTGAATGATGGGTGTGCCAGATTGTAAGTTGGGCTAAACACAAGTTACGTACAAAAAGAAAACGAGTGTTTCGGGCGAAAAAAGGGAATGTCCAACTGTGAGGCACGTCTCGTGTGCTTCTCTCTGCTCCATATAGACTATTCTGTTGAACAGGTTTTTCAACCGGAAATTCCCGCTATTCTGAAGAATCTTCTCCCACACTCTCACGAATACTTGACACACCCTTGGTCCCTTCCCTTGTATATCGAAGAGCAGAACGACCCCGCCAAATTGCAATGGGAACTGAACCTGGAAACTGACGATATGGAAGCCCAGAGAAGAGAGCTTAGAAGCAGCAGAAGCAGAAGCAGAAGGCCTCTCTCCGATTGCACCAACATCGACTCGCACATTCGCGGCTCTTCACAATCTTCGTCCTCCTCTGTGGCCAAACCCCTCAATCCCACCCTGTCTTCCGTTTTTAAAAACGCTTTCGGCAAAATCAATCGTCCTGCTACCACTCTATCTTCATCTTCCAATGGTTCTCAGAATGCTTCAAACCCTAGTGCTCTCTCGCTATCTGTTGTATCTACACCTTCTCGCCCGGCGAAATCTTCATCTCCTTCAGGTACTTGCATACTTTTGGCTTTTCCTTATTTTTGTTTTGGGGTTTTATTCGAGTAAAAAGGGTTTCCGATTTTGATTTCCAAACTTCGTGTTCAGATTTTCTTGGTCTGTTTGTTGAATTTCCCTGATAATAATGTATGTTCTTATGGATTTGTTGGTTGAAGTATGCTCTATTCCATGTCCCTTTGATTCGAGTAAACGGGTTTCCATCATTGAATTGATTAGTTGAAGTATGCCTCCTCCTTCACGTATATATATATAGTGAGAACAGCTTGTTTGATTTGGATTCATACTGATGCAACCATTTCCATTTTAATCTTAGATTTGTAAACTTTGCATTGTCTTGTTTTAGAAATTAGTTATCTCATGTCTGAAACTTAGCTGGGTTTGCACCTATGACTTTGTCAAAATTCTTACATGCATAGACTTTTGTTATAGAAGTGGCCTTATTCAAACATATTAATGCAGTGACAATGATGTCAAGTAACTTTTGCACATTTTTGAAGCTATCTTAATAGTAACTGGTTTTCCTTGCTTTGACTTCAGGTACTGTTGAGAGTGGAACTTTTGAGCCTGTTACAGTCTACTGTCGCAGGAAGTGTTCAGATAAAAAGAAAAGAAAAGGGAGGGCAGCCACCGGTCCTCTCAGTGGCACAACCATGCCGAAGATCGTTAACAATCGGTAAATATACCTCTGTTTTACATATTGATACATAGTTTAGCTGTGGGAGTCATACAAAGAAATGATGACAACAGCTGTTTGAAATCCAGGGACTTATGAAAATGAAAGAACATGCTAGCCTTAGGATGGATGGGATGTTAGAAAACCTTAAATTATAGATAAAAGTGCTGTAAAAAGCTCAGATGGACAGAATGTGCCATCCCGAGTGGCTACATTAAGCATGTGGATCTTGTTTGAACACTTGAAAAGTCCTCGTGTCTTTAATGGAATGACATGTGAATTTGCTGAGGAAATGTCTGATTCACAATTTATGTCTTTCTGTTTTGCCTTTTTCCCGGGCTGGCAGTGGAATGTGTCACACCTTTGAAATTTATGTTTCTTTCATTCGTTTGTTGATATTTGATATCTCTGTTTCAAGTTAGATAAACACCAAAATATCTCAAGGTCCTGTTTTAGGGAAACAAGTTTATTTGTTACTTTTATGTCTTATTTCTAAAATGTTACCATATAATTATTTGTTATATTTGTTCATTGTCATGCAAAGCTGGGAGAAAAGTAATGGCATTGAAGGTGTGGATCCACCCAAGCCATTGAAATTACCTTGTAAGAAGGTATATATCTTAACAGTTTTGTATTCTCAAGTTTCTGTGTTTCTATGCAGAACTTCTCCTGAATCTGCAGACGTTGCTTAGATTATTCAGCAACTACTTGATCTATTATGAGATTGCCCTTGTTTGGAATCCAGCAATAAGCACTTTTAATTGACTGTATATTTACTTGTTAAGGCGTCTATCTTTATGTGTCTGGGTAGTTGGAGTTTCATTTGGCGTTACTGATCTTTAAGTTTGTTATGGTTATCTTTATATATACAAGGAACCTACCTTGCTTCTTTGAAAGAAAGTATTTGAATTAGATAGTTGTTACAGTGAAGGGTAATCTACTTTCAACATGTGATAATTGGTATGATTGGCAGATATTCAGAATTCCTTTTGTCATTAATCATTGCCTTGGTAAATGAATTAGGCTTACGGCTGAAAGCAGACTATAACAATGTGATATTTTCTGGCGGTAGTATACCTGACATTTGCATATTTTGGTGTTTTTGTTCCCTTGCATATTGCACCTCAGCTCTGTAAAGTCTTGCTTATACGTCATGCTTATATTTACTCACACATGCCACAGATTGTGCACGGTTCTTATTTGGTTGAATCATGTTGTAATGGCTTGTTTACTGAAGTGTTTCAATGCTCATTTTTTGAGTTTCCAGAGACAGCGTGTAAAGTCTTCTGAACAAGATGTGTCCAAGAATGGCTCGCTGAAAGATTTTATCAAAGAACAGCGAGCTTACTTTGATGAGATTGATAAATTCGAACTGCAAGAAGAGGAGGTTGAATCGGTTTATGAACTGGACTAGGTTGTAATGCAGGCATATGTAACAGTGTGATACTTGGTTGGCTGTATAGTTCTGGCATCATAGTTTTGACATAGCGGTGCCATTTCCACCACTCTAACCAATATAGATGTAAAGTTTCTGATAATCTTTGTAATAGCCCAATGTTTACAGACAAAGTTAAAACTTCTCAAGACGTATCTGTTAAGGTATACGGAAAATCTGTCATACGCAGCATGTGATAAATTCTGATTATATGTTAGTAATTTTCTTATGATTTATGATTGTGATTGTAAATGCCTCAGATTGTTGTTTCACAGTAATGATACCTGAGAAACTTCATGACGGTAGATTGATCGGAGCAAAATTTTGATGTGCTTAAAACTATTCGAGTCTCCGAATATGAAAGATCATGAGAGAAGGTTTCGGAGTCTTTATGGAAAACAATCCTTAACTCTGTAGACTTTGTGTTCCATTTTTGTTGTCTCCAAAATTTTCTGCTACACAGGCCTAAAGCTTTGTGGCTTGCCCTGGTTAGCCCAGTAAAGAGGACCAAATTGAAATGGTCGGGATGGGGAGAAAGATTCCTAGGTTGGGGATCACAAATGAACACCGTTACGACCTCCATAAGCAAATCGAGGGACATCACATAATAATATTTGTGACATCCTCATTTACACGGACAGGTCAGTGTTATGGGCCACTGCAAAAATTGATAGCGACAAGTAGTAGCATTGGTAAAAGGAATCTCCATGTTTGTTCGGCAACTAAGGAAAAACTAGATCCTTATTCGGTGGTATGTATACAAGTCAAGTATTCCTGATTCTGAGTAACGCGTCTCTCTTTTACACTATATATTTCTCTTAGATCCTCAAAATAATTCAACAACTTTAATTGGCCAAGAGGAATTAGATGGCATTAGAAAAGTTATCAGGTGTATATCGACCAATTAGATTGCAGGAATCAGCTTGCAAACTAGACAAGGAAAAAGACCATGATCATTAAAAGTTGGGTGCTCTGTTGTGTGTTGCGCACTTATTTTTATTTTATTTTTTTTATGACTCTATACCACTACAATCTCATCAGCTCAGGGTTTGTTGACCCAACCAATGCCATTCTCACACCATTTCCAATGGTCTCCACATAGTATCAGGTTGCTAAATGTCAAAAGTTGATGATCTATTCCTTCACTCGCAGCCAAACAAAATGTGTTATCTCTGAATCTTGTCACCAATTTTTGCAAGTTGCATGATGCATATGCTCCTCTATTAATGTGACCCTTGATTGACAGTTTATCTAATATAATCTAATACTGTCTCTTTCTCATAGATACTGATTTATGTGCCAATTGAGAGGATAGAATGATCGCTATACGTTTAAGCCAAACACAAAAATCCCATGTGATTTGAGCCTCTTACTGTGTATACCATGGCTGTATATGCTAAACCCCATTGGAACACAAACGTCATCACTTATATAATCAAGCTTTTTGTTTCTATTGTTAGGTTTCATTTCTTCTTTAAAGCTTCAACACTGTTTTCACTTTTTTTTTTTTTTGTGTCACTAAGTGTGCTTAATTATTCATCTCGATGCCCAACATTTTTCTTAAATTGATACTCAAAGAAACCAACTAGCAACGGTTAACTTCTCTTTCAAACAGTCATGGATTAATTAACATAAACTTTTTATTTAAAAAAAAATTATTTATAATGTTTTATATCATTAGTTTTGTTCAAACCGTGTAAAATCATAAAAATAACATAGTTATCCCTATTAACTCTTAACACATTAGCATAATTTTTTGTTTGAGGAGTTTAAATTATAATTGTTGAAAATATATATAAAATTCAACTTCCATAATTTTTGAAGGGTTAAATATGCATTTTCTCAAAAACTTTTGCCCCTATTAATTTCTAGAGCTTGTTGTGATATGCAATCTTATTGTCGAGTGTCAGCTTTCAAGTCAATAGATCATAATTTCTCCTGTCCTCCAGCTAGGAGTTCAATATTCTGAGATTCCTAAATGGCCTTTCCACCAATCTAAAAGGTGCACGTGGGCTTCAAAACAATACTTGTTAATCTCATGCATATGGTTGATATATATTCATTAAAGTTTGAGTTTATCAAAAGATATTTTTTTAAAAGTAAACCCCCTTAAATCAGATTATATTAAGTGCATACATGATTAATATAAAGTAGTGGACGGGCAATGAATGTGAATATCTAGTAATAGATTTGATTAGTTTTTTAATGTGTGTCCTGTAGTATAGTGAGATTTGAACCTTGTAGCGTTCAGTCCCTGTCTCTACGTCCTCTGGGTAGAGGGCATAGACATATATAGGTTGTGGACCAGAGAAAGGAAGCTGTCTGCCTTAATTATATCTTCCATCACCTCTCTCCAGGGAGTTTGGATGCGGGGAGGGTTTTTTGTCTTTCAAGGTATTTGCCCTCGATGCCATGCAACTGCTCATTCCAGAAATTAAATTGTATTGGAATATTGGTATCATGCATGCATTAACCCAGCTAGCTCAGTCTCAATATATACACATATCTTGCATATGCATATGAATATATGCTTTATTCTGCTATCTAATTCTAGGGTTTCTTTCCTTCACATGATAAATCAATGGTTGGTTCAATTAAAGCAAACCTTGAATGGAATATTCAAAGAGAGAAGGAGAAAATATCATAGAAGTAGGGTAAGTTTATGTAAAAACCACACGTACAGGCGTAGGATATATATATATGGACTTCAATAATTGATCAAAGGACGGTGCTGAACCAGAATATTGACTTTGTTTTCTGGTATTGCTTTGAAGCTCTATAATGGGTTGGTTGTCGTCTCGATTCAGAACCACGCAAAATCCTGCGATATTAATTCTGTGTTTCAGTACTGGGAACTGGATCGATGATGGTTATAAATTCCAAGTTCCTACTTTATACATAAATTTGAACACATCAGAAGAAATTTTGGTTTAGTATCCTTTTTGAAGATTTCTAGAATTTTCTCATTCGAAGTATTTTTTTTAATCATAAGGTACAACTTTTACTTCATTTTACTTCTCTTCGATATATAACAAAAAAAAAAAAAAAAAACTAATTGCATGAGCTCATTCTTACTAGTCATGTACTGAAATTATAGATTAAATTTTTACCATGTTTCAAAATTATAACTGATTGAGAAAGTAATAGCAAGAAATTTGATCTCTAAATTAAAAAGGCTTTGATGATACATGTTAAGAGTATATTGTATTTTATAGAGAGTAATATTAAACGATAAGAAAAAGAAAAGATAGAGGAAATCTTATATGGCGTTGCATTGACCTATGATCAACTTACCCCATTAAAACTGTTAACACTTTCTGGCCTTTTATTTGATCATCTGTTGCCAGTGATCCAGCTGCATATGTGGTCCATCTATACTGCCTATGCAAATACAAGGTCAATATTGAATGGCAAGTCTGTAATATTGACGTTCGTCTAAACATTGACACGACAAGACGTTGTGATTCCCAAGTTGGAACGATGGATGGGAAACCTCAGTTCTGGCTAGGAACCGAACCAATTACTTGATAACTAATGAGAAATAGGTAAGTGATACATAGTTATTTGGAATCATTATATTGGGGCCGGGGTCCTGTACTCCACCTTATCGACAAAACGGGTTCGTTGGAATCATTATATATACATTGTAGATGTGCCAAAAAAAAAAAAAAAAGAATTGAAAGGATGAAATTTTGGGGACCTTGACAAAGATATATGCAGGTTTAATGTAATGTTACGTCTTAATTTATAAGGAATTGATGTTATAAATTTTATTTATACCACATTTTCTTATTTTCTCAACACATTAATTTTTATGTAAATTTTTTTTTTTGAACCCTTTTGTGGCAACCCCACCATCACCATATAAACGTTTCCGAATTCTCCCATGCATACAAATACACGATGAACAGAATCACATCAATTATTAGCTTTTTGGCTTGAGATAGACAACGAAGAATGTTGTATTAATTTGAAAATGGTATGACATTTTGAAAAAGGCTATGTTCTGAAAATGCAATACACAAACATTTAAAATGTTAATCATCCAGTAATTTTTTCTTTTAAATTATGAGAACTTAATAGAAGTTAAATGTTTTTGATAATACATAACAAGTTGATTCAAGGGTTATTAATGAAGAAGATTAAGATTAAGCATTTTATAACTCCGACCGCTGACCAAAGTAAACATGGTATAAACTCTAGCCTGTATTTTACTTTAGAAGTGCCAATATTCCAAAGCCACATTGACTGGAGGTGTGTCGGTGATATTATTTTAAGCGGTGATAGTGCGGTGGCCCTGCTGGCCGGCTGGCTGGCTGCTGGAATTATAACCCGGTGGCAGAAGAGACAAAACACAAACAAAAGACGAGTGAATTAAGTGGCCACAATCATAATTAACAAAACCCAAAGGCTTTATTTATAATTAGTGGAAGTGGAAGAGATTATGATCAAATTCATTCAAATCAAATTAAAGCGTGTCTATCTCCCCATTCTGCTTCCATGGCCATACCTGCTGCTGTTCTTTGTGGTGGGAGACTTTTATTTATTAATTGATTAATCTGTTTTTGATAACATAGGAGAGACTTTTAGAACCTTAGCCCAATCATTATTCATTATTAATCTCTTTTCATTTGTCTGTGGAACAAACATTAAACTTTCTAATCCAACTTGCTTTATTTTTTTAACATATTAATTCCCTCTCACTCCATCATATGCTTACCCAGTTTTTCTTGATAGAAAAACGATAAGAAAAGAAACAAGGAATCAACATTGAATTGAGAATACTTTATGTGATAAATATATATTTACTATTAAATAAAATTCTTAATCTTTTAGTTTCAAGTGTTGAAGTGTAAAAATAATTTTTGAATGGAGATACAAATAGAACGAGATTAACCCACAGTCAAAGAATATATTATAAATAAATCTAATTTTGCTCAAAAAATGGAATCATCGTGTTACTTTCTCTTTCATTGAGATTAACCCATGATATGCTAATCTTTCATTGATTAGCATACCCCTTTCTTTACAACATGTATATTAAAAAATTATTTATAAAGATAAAATTATAAATAAAAAAATTAATATAAATAAATATACACAATCAAATATTCATATAGTATCTCCCAAAACTTATATATATAATATAACGGTCAAAAGATTAAATAACTAAAATATTTCAATGTCCTACTATAGGAGCAAAGGACAGTGTTATATATATATATATACTTTTTATTTATTTATTTTTCTCGAGATGGAAGACAGTGATTAGATTAGTGAGGGTGTTTTACGCTATATATATGGTTACCGCTCCCGCTACTCTCAGCAGTGGTATTGCTTTCTTCTTTGACATATCACTACTTGTCCTCCCATTGCCCTTTTCTCTAAATTATCCCTCTGGAATCCAATGGATCCCAAAGCAGAACATACACAAGATGGTTCTGTCGACTTCCGTGGCCGGCCTGCGCTTTCTTCCGGGACAGGCAAATGGAAGGCTTGCGCTTTCCTTGTGGGTGAGTCCCTTTAATGTCAATCTGCTTTAGAAACTCACTACGCTCTCTAAAGTTCACTTTTTTATCTTCAAACTTTGACGGGTTAATTTCCTCTCTGCAAAATGTAAAATCCTTCTTTGAGAAATGTTTAAGCAAGCAACCACCTTTCATCAGAATATACAGCAGCCAATTTCTTAACTCGTGCCTTTTCTTCTGTGGTTCACATGCATGCTTAGCTCTAAGTTCTTGTAATTTTAAACTGGGGTTTGTGGGTGTATGGCAACTTGTTAAACTTTTCATACTGCTTCTGAAATGTGTTAATGGTAATATCTTGAAGTTGTAGATTATAATAAATTAACGCTTGTGTTTTGTTTCTTGTATGGCTAAATTCATGATACAGGATATGAAGCATTTGAAAGGATGGCCTTCTATGGGGTTGCTTCAAATTTGGTTAATTACCTCACAACCCAACTTCATGAAGACACAGTTTCATCAGTGAGGAATGTAAATAACTGGTCAGGATCTGTGTGGATAACACCAATTCTTGGCGCTTACATAGCAGATTCTTACCTGGGTCGTTTCTGGACTTTCACCCTCTCATCTCTCATTTACGTCTTGGTAAGCTCACATTTAGCCCCTGATTATTTCTAATCTAAGAGTATAAAGTTTAGAATAATGCTACTTGTAACTTCTATTCCTAGCCATGATTTACAAGAGAATCTTTTGTCAAATTGCGTCCACATTCGTGGCATTATCTTCCAAGCAGAGCAGACCACCTGTTTGGACCACATTTTACGTTACCTACCCCCAGTCAAAGGGCAGCAATGCTCATTATTTGCACTCGTGGGAGTTTGCTCTGCTATATATTATGATATGTCAGATATCATAGACAGGACAATTACTTATGATTCATATGCTGCCAATGGGACCACCTTAAAGTTATTGCTCATGTTCAACCTTGAAGTGATGGAACCTAATATAGTTGAGCAGATTATCCATAATTAATTTTGTTCAATTCACAAAGATTTGTAATAGATTAATATTCTAAAAGGCTTAAATTACCATGTCATTCATTGACTATGTATCTGCACAGGGGATGATTTTTCTTACGGTAGCAGTTTCACTCAAGAGCCTGAAGCCAACATGCACCAATGGCATCTGCAACAAGGCTTCTACCTCTCAAATTTCATTCTTTTACATAGCCCTCTACACCATAGCAATTGGGGCTGGTGGTACAAAGCCCAACATCTCAACTTTTGGTGCTGACCAGTTTGATGACTTCAACCCCAACGAGAAAGAGATCAAGGCCTCCTTCTTCAACTGGTGGATGTTTACCTCTTTCCTAGGTGCTCTGATTGCCACTTTAGGCCTGGTCTACATTCAAGAAAACTTGGGATGGGGACTCGGATATGGCATCCCAACCGCTGGTCTCCTATTGTCCCTTATTATCTTCTATATAGGAACACCAATATATAGGCACAAAGTCAGAAAGACGAAGAGTCCTGCCAGGGACCTGATTCGTGTCCCCATTGCCGCCTTCAAGAACAGAAAGCTCAACCTCCCTCTTAACCCCACAGACCTTCATGAGCATGACATGCAATATTACATTTGTAGTGGGAAACGGCAAGTCTACCACACTCCAGTTTTCAGGTATATTACAACAATTCTTATTTACAGTTCTAAAAACTTTGTTAATTTCTTCTCAAAATTGTTCTGACGAATTCCTTCTTCTGGGGGGTTGGAGGGGTGAAGAGGGAATTTGTCAATTTTTTGGAAGGATAGAGAAAAAGATAGCACTGACAAGTAACTTGTCAGACACTAATTTGTTAAGATATAAATAAGTGGTAGGGGACTGGTTTATTTGATTCACTATTCAGCTGACAACACTCTTACAACTAGTGGCCTGGTGGGGCAGGATACAGCAAAATTTGCAACCAAAAAAGGCATTTTCCATCTCTATCTTATCGATCAACTTGGTACCCGTCAAATCTAGAGAAATTAATGGTCCACTGTCTAAAGATTCCCGAATAGCAATCTCCTTAAGTGCTTTGCTCTAAAGGCAGTTATGAGGGATTCATTCAGTCATGTGCATAATTAGGAAGCACACAACTAGAGGTCTGGTAGGGCATTCATCTCAACAAATTTCTTCCATATGAACAGTTTACAGGTATTTGTTTGAGTCATGATAAGACTTAAATGACTAGTCATGCATAGACTTTCGGCCAACTTATCTTTAATGTAGGAAATGTCACAATTGCGTTCTCCACCGACTAACCACTGTCTCAAATTATTTCAAGTACCACTATCTCCAACCACATATAAGGTTTTACATCATTACATGTGAAACATCATACTCTCCATTTGCAGTTCTAACCTTCTAAAGAGACACAACAGACATGGGATGAATATTCCATTACAAGAATATTGGAACAGTCATTCCTACAGAATAGACAATGATAAAATCAGTTTCTTATATCAACAATATCTTAGATTGCTCATTATACAAGTTATAGATTATAGTTTGAATACGATTTATACTCAGGTTTTTGGAAAAGGCTGCAATAAAACAAGGGAGCACAGGTTCGCCAAGAACACCATGTACGGTGACACAAGTGGAAGGAGCCAAGCTTGTGCTTGGTATGATCCTGATATGGCTAGTGACGCTGATTCCCAGCACCATTTGGGCTCAAATCAACACTCTTTTCGTGAAACAAGGTACCACCTTGGACCGGAACCTAGGTCCTGACTTTCGGATTCCGGCAGCCTCTCTTGGGAGCTTTGTGACACTCTCTATGCTTCTCTGTGTGCCCATGTATGACCGCTGTTTTGTGCCATTCATGCGCAAGAAAACCGGCAATCCCAGAGGAATCACATTGCTTCAAAGACTTGGAATTGGGTTTTCAATTCAAATCATTGCTATTGCAATTGCTTATGCTGTTGAAGTCAAGAGAATGCATGTCATAAGAGCACACCACGTAGCAGGACCTAAGGATGTTGTCCCAATGACCATATTTTGGCTGTTGCCTCAATATGTTCTGATTGGGATTGCAGATGTGTTCAATGCCATTGGTTTGCTGGAATTCTTCTATGATCAATCCCCAGAAGACATGCAAAGCCTTGGGACAACGTTCTTCACAAGTGGGATTGGTGTTGGGAACTTCTTGAACAGCTTTCTTGTAACAATGGTTGATAAAA
Organism: Bauhinia variegata; assembly: GCA_022379115.2. NCBI lineage: Eukaryota > Viridiplantae > Streptophyta > Magnoliopsida > Fabales > Fabaceae > Bauhinia > Bauhinia variegata. The sequence continues at coordinate 12,394,371 of CM039437.1, forward strand.
TTTCAGGAAGGGGTGAAAGGAAGAGCTGGATAGGTGGTAACTTGAATGATTGTCACTTGGATTACTATTATGGGTTTCTGTTGGTCATTTCAAGTGTCAACTTAGTAGCATTTCTTTGGGCATCAAGCAAATACTTTTATAAGAGGGAGACTACTGGAGTGAAAGAAGGTTCCTGTGTTGAAATGGAGGGAAACTCAACTTTGGATCCATCTCTAGGGTTACAAGTGTGAAAAGTAGGACAGCAGTGTGCGTTACATGAAAAAATGTAAAATATGTGTTATCTTATTTTTTTTTTCTTTTAATTTCCTTTTCTATTTTAATCTTCATTTAGCTAATGAAATTTATGTAAAAAAGTTTGCTTTAGTATTTGCATGTATCTTCACTTAGCTAATGAAATTTATTATGAGGATAAGTTGGGTGCATATTTTGAATGATAACTAACGCAGTCGCCTAAAATTTACAAAACTATATATCAACCAATAGGCATACATGCGACTTTAATTTGGATTCTTAATTTGAATTACGAATAGTAATTCATACGGAATATCTTTTTATTTTATTGGATAAAAATAAAGTTAATTAAAATTTTCAGTTGTAGATATTGAGGGATGAGAACTGAAAAGCTGCATGAGCAAATGCATGAATATTATATTACGTATTATTTATTTTCCAAAACGATCAATATTTCCGCGTAAATATATGTTCAACCCCAATTCAGAAAATGACCATTCATTGTAACGAACGGTGTAGTTCCATCTTGTCCCCTGTGAATGAGAATGGGACTTGGCAGATAAAGTCACAGGAAAGAAAGGGAGCTAGAGTTGAAAAGGCAAGCAACAACATGAATGAAGACACTTCTGTTGGTTGATAATAAAGTGTGAAGAATGTTTGAGGTTGCACGCGATATTAATTTTGTTAATCACATATACATTAGTAAATGTTGAAAAGTCTCGAACCAGACAAAACACGAGAGAATATTAGAAATTCCAGATTCATAGCCACAAAGAAAGCAGTGGTGGTACTTGGCCCTTTGCTGCTTCCCAGAAAATATGTAGTCAAAATGGTCCCTTGGGCGCTACTCGTAATGTATCTGAAAAGGCCCATTCATTTTTTTTTGCGTCCGGCCCAATTTGTCCATTTGCACAATTCTACAAGAGCAATATATGTTGGCAAATGAAAAAATATATAAATTTTTGCCATTTCCAATGCAAAAATCTTTTCTTGTGCTAATATTATGTGCAATATATATTGAAATAGGTAGTTAGCGTCTAATTTGCTTACTGCCACCCGTAAAGAGGTAATAAGAAGCAAAGGGCGATGGTATTTGCCGTCACATTGGCACACTGAGACGGAGAGTAGTGTCTCCTAAAACTGGCAAATGGAAAGCTTGCAGCTTGATTTTTGGTATACTTAGAAAACTTGTTGATGTAAAATAAGCAATTAGGATTTTACGAAGGATTGGGATTAGGATTAGAATCTTTTTTCTTTTTTTTTTTTATTTAGATTATTTTATTTTAAAATTTATTATTATTTAGATAAGAGTTTATTTTTATTTTAGTTAAACTCGGTTACTTATAAATAAGCTTGTTTGTAATTAATTTATTTATAATTTTATGCAATTGAATATCATATTATTTTTATTTAGAGCATCAATAAAGCTAAAAAATTACTTATTCTAAAGGAATATTTTAAGTTTATTTTTAAAGTAGTATCATTAAAAAAATATCTTAGTTTTTATTGCTTTGTTTTACCTCACTTGTTCCAATTAATTTTTCACTGTAATATCCATATCAGAATGTAACACAGTTTAATCTTCAGACTTGTCATTGCGAAGCTGTTGAACCACTAATTTTTATGATGATTCTGTTTCTTTCTGTATTGCTGCTAGTCTACCAAGCACTGGAAAGACTTGCCTACTACGGGTTAGCTGCCAATTTGGTAAGGACCCAACTTCACCTAAATTTGGTACCATCATTAAGCAACGTGAGTAACTGGTCAGGTGCCTCATGGATAACACCAATTCTAGGAGCTTTCATTGCGGCCGCTTCTGGGCAATCACCTTATCATTGCTTATTTATGCTATAGTAAGCTATTAACTTTCTCCCTTTTTGCAGGCTATTCACACCAGGCACAATTTCTTAATTTTTCTTTTTTCTCTCCTCTTCAAATTACAACTTCTATGTGTTTGTGTTGAGTTCTCAATCAGATTTTTTTTTTTTTTTTGGTCAAGTGGAAACAGCCTTAATGAAAGTTGATCTTTGCAGGGACTAGTGCTTCAGGTGCTGACAACCTCACTGAAGAGCTTGAGGCCAACATGCACAAGTGAAGTTTGCAGCAAAGCTAATAGTTTACAAATAACACTATTCTATTTTTCACTTTACACCATAGCACTTGGTAGTGGTGCAGTAAAGGCCAACATGTCCACTTTTGGCGCTGATCAATTTGATGACTTTAACCCACATGAGAAATCGCTCAGAGTTTCATTCTTTAATTGGTTCGATGTTTAGCACTTACTTTGGCGCTTTAGTGGCCACTCTCGTTCTAGTGTACATTCAAGAGACATTGGGGTGGGCATTAGGATATGGCATGTCAGCACTTGGTTGTTTCCTTTCTATGATGTTTTTTTCTTTATTGGAACCCCAATTTACAGGCAGAAAGTTAGCAAGTCCAAAAGCCATACAGGGAACCTTATCAGAGCTCTGGTTGTTGCTTTCAAAAATCGGAAGCTTCAGCTCCCTGGCAACGTTTCTGAGCTTCATGAGTTTGAGATGCAGCATTACATCAGGAGCGAAAAAATGATTGATCCATAACACTTGGCGTTTCAGGTTAGCTACTCTGTTGAAGTAAAATAAATGAAAGGTGGGCAAAGTCCCACATTAGTAGAAACATGGGAAACAAAAATCAATATAAAGCACTGGTGTCTTACGTACTGGCATTTTGGGTACATGCCACCAAGGTGTAAACCTGTGGGAAAACTTGGACTGTGCCTTGGCGACATGTATCTAAAATACCTTTCTACCAAAATGGACTTTTCTGCCTACCTTTTATTACTTTTACTTCAACATACTCCACAGTCTGCCTTCAAGGTTTTACTTGTTGCTACTGTCTTATTTGATTTCTTTCTTTTCTCCACTCTAATCCTAGCATTTTGATAAAAACTGATAACATATTCTATAATGGCCTTAGGAAAGTTTCCCATCTTAGGAGATAAAAAGATACACAAACAAGGGATATGATCCTATTACAATTACTTATGCTATGATCCTAGTATAGGAAAGTTGGAACAGTTAGTAAAAAGAATAGGATTTCTGTGTTTTGGAGCACTTGGAAGGGACATGCTGTACATACTATTTGAGTACTTCCTCAGATAGAGATCTGACAGTGAAATTCTTTATTAAGGCAAAGGATGGGGTTGATGGAATGATGAATTTTTCAGCATTATTTTCTGAACAAACTTGCTGATTGTATAAACATTCTTCCTCTTCAGGTTCTTAGACAAGGCTGCTATAAAAGAAGTCAGTAAAGATGTCTCAAACCCAAATCCACCATGCACAGTGACTCAAGTTGAAGGAATGAAGAGTGTTTTAGGGATGATAGAGATATGGCTACTAATGCTGAGTCCCAGCAACTTTTGGGCAAAAGAAGTCACCATTTTCTTGAAGCAAAGTACCACTTTGCAGCCTGCCTTTGGAGCTTCACAGTACTCATTACACTTCCCATATATGACCATTATTTTGTGCCATTAGTGCGTCGTATAATTGGAAATTATAGAGGAATTACATTGCTTTAAAGGATTGGCATTGGACTTGCCTTCCATCTCATAACCATGTCAGTTACTTGGATAGTGGAACTTAAAAGAATGCTTGTCATAAGGAAGCACCACCTATTACGGCCTGAAGAAATTGTTCCTCTGAGCATATTTTGGCTGTTGCCTCAACATGTTCTACTTGGTATTGCGGATGCATTCCTTATCACTGGAATTCTAGAATTCTTCTATGATCAATCCCCAGAAGAAATGCAAGGCCTTGGGAGCACCTTTGCCACCAGCACGGTAGCTGTTGGGAGGAGCTTTTTCAGCAGTTTTTCTGGTGACAATGGTAGATAAATTTAGAGCAAAGGTGTGGGGTAAGAGCTGGATTGGGAACAATTTGAATCAATCTCACTTGAATTATTACTATGCCTTCTTTTTTATAATAGCTACTCTTATTTTTGGGCTCTTTCTGTGGGCATCATCTAACTAGCTACCTATACAAGAGAGAAAATACAGAGGTGATTCAGGGTTATCATAACATGGAGGAGAACAAAACAGCCTCGGATACTCATATTTCATCTCAACTTAACTATACCTAGTGAAAGAGAAAGTTCTTTTTTAGGGGAGTAAATCTCTCTTATATACGAGAGAGAATACAGAGGTGACTCAAGTCTTCACTACTGAGCATGTCGTGCTCACTGTAAATCTCTGTTAAGTTGTTTCTTTTTAGGGGGAGTAAGGAGCTGCACAAAGAAAAGTAGGCTGTGCAAAAAGAATTTCCTCCGTTTTATCCATTCCAAAGTTTTAACACTCGTGAAACCAATGGAAGAAGGGCCCATCCGGGCCCATCCAAAATTACCACAAAAGCCTGAAAAAGGTTATGTTGTAGTAGAAGAATTACCTTCTTTCTCTACGTTCTCCTCCCCACCCCCACCCCCCCCCCCCCCCCCCCACAAAAAAAAAAGAAAGAAAGAAAGAAAGAAAGAAAAACCTTCTTGCAAGAAAATAAGCACCTTCCCTACAAAGAGAAATGACAAATATATATAATTACAATGATATCATACAAAAAGTGGAGCTAATATAGAGATGATCACAAATTATGCTGTTTTATTGGCAGATAAAGTTGCATATTCTAATAATGATATTCAAGAATTATTAGTGGTAGAAACATTTATTGCACAAGAATGGAAGTATATTACTTGCAAAACTTTAAGTTTAGGTATAATTTTTGCTGCAAATAGAAATAAAGCACTTTTATGTATAGAAAATAACACCTTTTACTTTTCAAAAAGAGGGCAGCTCCATATAAAAGAAGGTTTTTTTTTTTTTTTACATTAATTACAATGAGATCAGTTCATTTGTTTTAGGGTTCAATATTAATGAGGAGTCCTATCAATTGGATAGCGAGATCTCAAAATTCAAATACTCTTTCAAACACTTGATGTGTTCTGTCTTCTAATAAGAATACACAAAGGGAAGTTTTCTTTCAGTTCATAAAATTAAGCCGCTCGTAAAGCAGAGGAACTGGAAAGTAGCAAGTTCGTTTTAGTCAATTTGTTAGGTGAGCTAATTTATAAATATTATGCTTTTTTATTAATAGTTTTTGACCACCTCAAATTTAAGTTATTGTAAAATTACTTCTTCTTTTTTCACGGAGTATTGTAAAATTATTATTATTTTTTGTTTGATATCATAAAAATTATCGTTAAACCATGGAGTTACTATGTTGTATTTACTATATATTATGGAAATTAATTAATTTGGACAGATCATTTTTTGTTAGGAAACTGGTTTTTACTTTCTACCCTTAATTAATTCCCTTGATGTCACTTAATTTCTACCCTCTACAAGTGGTATTTCTCATCTTAACAGTGATGCTATGATAACTTAAGCTTCAAATATTGCTCTTTGTAAATGATTGGTATGCTTAAAGTAAGAATAGGAAATACATGCTAGCTTTTGATTAGTCAGGAGATTGAAATGCTCCTTTGAAACTTTGTGCAGACAATTAGGTAACATATTCGATTCTTCTGATCTCATTAGCAGCCATTTATTGACAATGTCATCCCATTGATTGATAAAGATATCAACTTTTGTAGCAGTTAACTACTCTATAACATTGTAGCCTTGTAGGGGTGCTGAAAGTATTGCACAAGTTTCGTCAAAGCAGCTTTGCCTGTATTAATTCTTTTTATATAAAGCGCCACAGATTAACATCATTAGATATCTTGGAAGCTTAAGAATACAGAAATTAATAAACAATGATATATGATATGTTTAAAAGTCTTAAAATTAGTGTGGAAACTCTGGGGGGACTGATTCCTTGCACACTTGATGATTAAACTTGAAGTATTCCAAATTGACCTACTCTTTTTTACCATGCATATCACTATCTGGCCAATGTATGAGTTGGTCAAATTAAACTCAAAAGACAAGCAACCACATCACAATGACCGAAACTCAAAAGATTCAAGTTGATTTAACATGCCAGTTGTTTTGAAAGAGGGGATTAATTTTTAATTAATTAATTAGATATACGATGATTATGCAATTAGTCTAATATTGCCAAACAACATTCTAAAAGGAGGTGACAAAGATAACAAATGTCAATTGCACTTCATCATATACAATGATAGATTGTTAATATTGTTCCTCGGTATATTTTATATAATAGTTCTAATTTTCTTTTACAAGTGAAATAATTCGTTTTATACACCCCATCTTAAATTTATAAGACATAGAGATCCAGTAAGTAAGAAGTTATTTAATCAGTGGCTGAGGATATATGGATACCATTCTATTGATTTCCAAGCCTTTAAATTATTAAAAAAAAAAGGTTTACATTGCATGTCTTTCATGTTATTAAATTAATTAATTTCTTTTATTTTTTTTCCTTAATCTTGTCTATTTACTATTTTCTACCATTTACTATTGAGTCCTTAATTATGAAGTTTCAAATTTTCAATTTGGATGTCAGAATTTCTCTGAAATTGCGACGACAGTAAGGAATCTTAATGATTAAACAAAGATTTATTACTCTGCTCAAATTGTCAAACTAAAATTAATTTCTTTATAACAACGCTTTCTCTTTCTCTGCTTCTTTTAAAGTCAACTTTCGGTAAACAATGGCTATTACCTTCATATGGTTCAATCTGTCAAACACATTCTAGTTATACATATTATCAAGTTTCTACCTTCTGGACAACACACTTTCTGACCAATATTGAGTTGGTCAAAGCTCAAAAGACAACCAACCACTTCATAATGACGAAAACTCAAAAAGATTTACCTTCAGCACGCCAGTTGTTTAAAAAGAGGGAATTAATTTGATATAATTGATAATGCGTTACCAAATCACAATCTAGAAGGAGGTATAACAAATCTCAACCGCACTTTATCATTATAATGTTGTTAATATTGTATCCTCGCGATCAGTATAAGTTACTTTTGAAAGTCAAATAACTCTATCTATCGTTTCATACATCCCATGTTCAATATACTTATATATATAAGAAGTTATCCTAAAAAAAAATATAGTGGCTGGATACCATTCTAATGTGATTCTTAAGTTAACCAAAAAAACTTTGAATTACACTTTCATGTTCTTAGTTAATTAGTTAATTTTTTAAACTTTACTTTTTAAATTTTGTTTATTTACTATTTTGTGTTATTGCGTTACAAAATTTCAATTTGGATGACAAAGAATTTCTCTGAAATTTCGACGACAGTAAGGAATCTTACTGATTAAACAAAGATTCTCCATTGATCACGCTGCTACAATTGTCAAACTAACATAATTTCTTTTGCCAAACCTTTCTCTTTCTCTGCTAATTCATCAAACTCTGCGGTAAACAATGGCTGTTACCTGCGTGGTTCAATCTGTCAAACACATTTTGTGCATATTTACTATAATTAGAATCATATTAACAAGTTTCTAGATTGTCTTGAACGTTCCAGGCAAAATTAATGGTTGGGGACCGCGTTTGCGGTGTGGAAAAGTCAAAACTACTTAATTAATTAGGTATTACTGATAACTTGTGGTTAGTGGTGCCATTGACACCAGCACACCACTAAGTAAAACCCGCGTATCTTTTTTTGCGAGCTTGCAGCTAGATCAGTTGTTGCATATTTGAGTTAGCAAGCAACAAACAACAATGATTATTCTCAAATACTAATGTACATTTCGTGTTGAAACTGAAGTCAATTTCTTACGACTAAGCCCTAGCAAGTAATTTTCCTTACTTTTTTCTTTTCCCTAGAGCATCTATGAAGCAATCAAATTAAAGTTGGCTTTCATTTGTTTTGGATAAAATATATCACACATCAAAGCGTTATAATGGGACCCGTGACCTTGACAATTGGTGAGAAACGGGCAAGTCTTGGTTATCTTTTTTGATAAATCAAACCAATTTAAGCTGACCCAGCATAATCCTCATGTTTTTTTTTTCTTATTCTTCATAAATATGATCGATGATAGAAACTTTTTGAAACGTAGAATAGTCGCCATGCACTAAGCATTAGTCTACGTGTTAGGTTACCTTACCTGCCGACCTAAAGCACCTTGAGATTTGAGGGTGACACCGAGGAGCAGAAGCCACAGACTCTGTTGCTATATAAATAGCACTTGGGTAAACCACGTTCCAAGCACAACAACAAAAACCTAAAAGTGCATAGTTAGAGTAGTTTGAGAAATTAACATGGGTTCGTTTCCAGCTAGTTTGGTGTGTTTGGCACAGGTGATGCTTGTGTTGGGAAGTGCCAATGCACAACTCTCTACCAATTTTTACTCAAGATCTTGCCCGAAACTTTTTCCCACTGTGATAACCACAGTTCATTCTGCTATAGTAAAGGAAGCCCGCATGGGTGCTTCTCTCCTTCGTTTGTTCTTCCACGATTGCTTTGTCAATGTAATTCATCTTATGTGCCACATTTTCTATCCCACTTTTCTATCTCATTTCTATTCTCATTCTCTTTATATACATGCATCAACTCACTCATCAGATGTTTGCTACTTTGCATGCAATATCTATATTATTAGTTACAATGGAATATCATGTGCAAACTTTTCTTTCAGCACCAGCTTGTAACATAGTCTTAAAATTTAAATGTAATAATATATTATATATTTATTACAGGGATGTGATGGTTCAATTCTACTTGATGACACATCAAGCTTCAAGGGAGAGAAGAATGCAAACCCCAACAGGAACTCAGCTCGTGGATTTGAAGTGGTTGACAACATAAAGTCTGCCGTCGAGAAAGTGTGCCCTGGCGTTGTCTCCTGCGCTGATATCCTCGCCATCGCCGCCAGAGATTCTGTTCACATTGTAAATATAATAATTCATTAATATTAATTAATTAAATTATAATTATAAAGTCATATAACGAACTGATATATATTAATTATTCTTTGTTTGATCTGAATTACGTAACCAGCTTGGAGGGCCTTCTTGGAATGTAAAACTTGGAAGAAGGGACGCTAGAACAGCCAGCCAGAGTGCTGCCAATAACGGTATCCCTCCACCAACTTCTAACCTTAACCAGCTCATTTCCAGGTTCAATGCTCTTGGCCTCTCTACCAAGGACTTGGTTGCCTTGTCTGGTACGTTAACTTAAACCCAATTATATTTATGCACCATATATATACACTTAACTTTTTCATTAATCAAATATGTGTGTGTATATATATATATATATATGTATAGGGGCCCATACAATCGGACAAGCAAGGTGCACAAATTTCAGAGCCCACATTTACAACGACAGCAACATAGACAAGTCATTTGCGAGGACAAGGCAATCAAGCTGCCCAAGAGCCTCGGGTTCGGGAGACAACAACCTAGCACCACTCGATCTTCAGACACCCACTGCTTTTGACAACAACTACTTCAAGAACCTCGTACAGAAGAAGGGTCTTCTCCACTCCGACCAGGAGCTCTTCAACGGTGGATCCACCGATTCCACCGTTCGTGGGTATAGCAACAATCCACACACTTTTGCCGCTGACTTTGTCAACGCCATGATCAAGATGGGAGATATCTCTCCCCTCACTGGCTCCAAAGGAGAGATCAGGAACAACTGCAGGAGGGTCAACTGATTAATAGTCAACTTGTTTTTCTTATTATTTTTAGCAAGTTAATGTATGTTTCCTTGTTTTCATTTCTGTTTAATTTCTACTACGGCGAGGTTGGATTTGTCTTCAAGTTCCTTTTTCAATTGAATCATAAATTACATAATCAATTGATGACTTTACTCGGATGGCTTATGATCCAAACTTTTTTCTTCCAAAATCTCACTGTCAAGTCAACGTAAGAAAAACAAAAACACAAAGTAAAATGTAAGGATAATTTCTTTTCACATCGCCCTATGGTGTCAAACCTATTGGGCCTACTAAACATGGCCATTGCAAAAAAAAAACCTAAACATTTTGGGCCGAGAAGTAGCCCAAGATTATTAATGGACTACATTTATAAAGAGCAGATTCTCACTTTTTGGGCCAAGACAAAGCCCGATCTTATTATGGGAATTGCAATGGTTCAAACTCAAGTCCACGGTGTGTTTGTTCGGCCACTCTACCTGTTTTATTTTATTTTACTTTATTTTTTTTTATCTTGATTGGCACTCTAGCTGTTTAATTTTAAGGGAAAAAATTTAAAATTTGACTTGATTTAAAAGACTTCAATAACTTCCATTAATGTGGACTCTAAAAAGATGTTTTTTTCTTATCTGAGAGTAAGAAATTTTTATTTTATGAGAGAGCAAGATATTTACTGAAGTCTATTTTATAACTTAACTATGAAATTTTTTTTATAATTTGTTATTATTTATTGAAACACAGATCATAAATCCGATTTAAAAATGCGTTGTGGTGGTGGTGGTGGTCAGGGAATCCCACTGTTTTTGTTTATATTAGTAATATATTGCCGGTAAGAACACTGTTAATTATTTAAATTAACATTGACAATTCGAACAATATATATTTTCATATTCTAATTCTAATAATAATTAATGCGCTGACAGACTTATCTACCAGATTAAGTAGTCAACCTACATAAATGCCATGCATATGAAAGAAGAAAATGAAACTCAGAATCCAGATCTTGAATTTTCAAATAAGGTTTCATTTTCCATGCATAAGACCGTATATATAGTAATAATAATTTTCTTCTCCGACTAGCTAGCTAAGATCTATGAGCTTTAATTTAATTTCTCCATTACCCTATGATTGCCGTAATATATAATTTATATGATATTGTTCATGATGTAAGATGAAATCTTTTACGTTGTATCCCTAATGTTGCCTAATTTCAATATTCATATTTGAGCAAACATGCATGTGCTACCCAGATCTAGTGAGATTACAGCTTGGACATTGGTCGATACACTCAGATATATAATCTATTCAAAATAATAATAATAATAATAACAAACACTCCAATTAACTAGTCATTGAAAAAAGATTCGTAATTTCTTTTTCTTTTTTTCTTTTTTGTGACTCTACTGTTTAGTAATATATTATTGTTAACAAATCTTAGCAGAATATATGGTCGAATACTATACCATCCATCATCTATGTTAGCTATAGTTTAGTGGGTATTTATTAAAGAGGTGTGCTGGTGTTCATATTAGGTAAAAGCTCGCCAAAATATTTCTAAGCTAGAATTTTTTTTAAAAAAAATCTGATTTCTAAGCTAGAATTTAAAGCTTGTCTCAAGATTTGGAGATATACAAAAACAAATTAAGCAGCATGAATGTGGAATAGATGTGCAAATCTAGTTACAAGTGGGGATTTTCTAAACTCGTGCCTCTTTTTTATTTGGGTAAAAGAAGTTCAGATTTTTTTTTTTCTTTAGATGAAAAAAGTTTAGATTATTAGCTAGTTTCATTTACTGCTTCTTGGTGATATTTCCACATTTTCTTGGATTTCTATAATATAGACATTGTTAAGATATGTTTTATAATAAATAGTTGCATATTGGTCCGTCCTAACAAATTATTCATTGGATCCAATAATTATATCAACCATATTGATTTTCATTCTATCGTATAATTTAACCAGTCGTATATATAAAAAAAAAAAAGCCCATTAATGATTGAGAAAAGTTGGCAATAGAAAGGAATCTAATTGAATTCTCTCTACACCAGTGGACTGAAGAACTCTCAAGCATTATATAAAACCCCCAGTGGTAAAACCAATGCATAATCTATATATCGATCATTTTTACAATTGCAAGGAAAGTTGTTGAGTGAGATCCAAGTTTGCATGCCAAACGAATAGCTTATACCTTGGACTTCTGTATCACATGCATTTACAGGTTCGAGAGACTCAGAAATAAATGAATAGCAGAAAAAAGTTTAGATTTTCTAAACCATACTCATCAATCGCATCTAGGTTCGAAATATTCAAATTATTGATCATTTTAAACTATTTATTAATCATCATACTTAATTTTATAATTTTTTTTGGTTTTAATTATAAAGATATTATGGGGTTAATTTTGCACATTCTAAACTTGTTCATTTAAAAAGTAAGATAGATTTAATATTCATTACATTTTTAACAAAAGCTTTACTAATTGCTTCACTTGTATATTTTACTCTCTCTCTCTCTCTCTCTATATATATATATATATATTTACAATTATTATTCCTCGATGTCAAATGTAAAGGAAGACTGTAACTTGTTGAGATACAAGGAACATGAGGGTTAGGTTATGTGTGCACAGGGAAAGATGCCAAAACTTTAAGCAATCATGACATATGACCAATATATGTCACATCCATCTTGCATATGGAATTTCTAGAGACTTACATAAGAGAAAATATCACAAATAATGAAAATTAATTGTGAAACATCATGCAGAAAAAGAAAGGTGTATAGAATAATATAATATGTTAAATTGAGAAGAAAAAATAAAAGTGCAAGTCTTTTCCTCAAAATTCATTGCTTATACGACTGATACTTCTCTTTGCGACCCCCTCGACCCCTTCTGGCTTAAATCCTCACGCCAAGGAAACCCAGAGATGGAAATTATTACATAATGCGAATTAGCTGGCACTACCATCACCAATCACCAATCACCAATCACCATCCAACAAATACACACACATCTACTTATTTAGAACATGAAATTCTCATCATAATGTCTCCTCTGTGCTTTCTCATATATGTTATATCCTATCCTAGTACACAATTACCAAATAATAGTCATTTGGATTAAATCCTAGGTTATAGCTATTATAGAAAGTAACTTAATTATTCATATATATGTCTAAACTTAATTAATTTTTGTGTGAAATTATTAATTTCTTGGCATAAACCACTAGCCATCTGTGGCTTCCTCTCTTTATATTCATAATAACTCAATTTTTAACAAAGAAACAATAAAATATGTTCATTAATACGGGACAAAGGGAAATATGTAGTAATTAATAGCGATATCATTGTATGTAGAGCAATTATAAGATGCCTTTTTGGATATTACTTAGTCTACAAATCAATTTATTTTCTACTGAATTCTCAATGGGTCCAATGTATAAATTAAATCCCATGTCAATGCTAAAAACATGTACAATCAGTACTTCCAACTTGAATATATGTATAAGGAAAATGAAGATCTAATGCAAATGGGTTATTTAGCTTCTTATAACTATTATTTTACGTGGTTAATTCAACCACTCTCAGTATCAGGAATTGATAGATGAAGAATATGAGAGACGCATTACAGATGATGAGTCATATCATAAATATATTCCAAATATTAGAAGTAAAATGAGAGTGCTTATAACCCAAATAAGCAAATTAATTAGTAAAAATGAAGAAGAGTGTCAACATTCATAGACCCAACTTTACTTCCTTAAACAATCAAATAAATACAAATGATGCTAGTAATATAATTAATAAAGTGACAACTAAATAGTTTGAGGTAGAAATTAATTTACAGCCTATATAATTAGCTTTGCAAATGCTTCCAAATGTAACCAAATTTCTCAGCATTTTCTAATCCAACATGGTGAAGATCACTAGCACACCTTTTGTCTCCCGTAACTTGAAGCAGCAATTCAGAAATTCAGTGGCACGGATTAATGTGCATTAACACTATTTGTCCACAGTGATCCAGTGAGGGCACGTGCAAATTTATTCCATATCCAACAGTTCTTAATATATATTTGCAAATAGTAAGAGAGGTTTTTCTTGCCCTTCACTTCATGAAATGAACAAGACTAAATTGGCATTCTGAGTTTGGCACTGTGTCTACATCAATTAATCATGTAATTGAGATTATAAAAAAGAATGCAGTTAAACACATAATTAGGTAGAAATTACCGATATGATAATACGAAAATGGTTAAGAATATCAGGGAAATTTTGGGCATTAATAATGGATTAATTATGAAATAGTAGCAAAAAGAAGATTTACAGCCCAAAACATCCAATACTAATTAACATTCTCCTTTTGTTTACTTTATTCCCCTTGATGCATGACGAAATAAATAATTATAATAGTCACTGGAAATTTAACCAAAATAGGAAATATTATGATCACTTGAAATTGTGCTATAATTGGTGGGAGCCCTCTGTTGGGAATAAATGGAAGAAGTAGAAGAAGTAGGAGGGAGAGAAGGTGGTGGTGGAGGTGGCGGTGGCTGTGGTGGTCCCGGTGGTGGAGCAGCAACGGACACAGCCCCAGAAGAAGGGAGCATAGTAACATGAGAGGAGGGTATCATGTTAGCTTCCCTAAGTTTGTATTTAAGTATTTCTGCCCTTACTGCATTAAGTTCAGCTTGTAAAGATTGAACCTGCTGTTGCAGAACAGAAATTGCACCCATGCATCCATAAACTGGGTCTCTTAGCCTCACATTAGCCTCATAAACTAGACTATTCGCTGCATCAGCTCTTTGACTCTCCGGCACCTCCTAAAGCACAACCAAGAAAAAAAAAAATTACTCTTTTGGCCAGAAGAAAAATGACCATAACTGAACAAAGTGTTTGACAAATGGATTCAATGCATTTAGTGTTTTGTATATATACCATGAGCATCTTTGAGACGTTACTGGCACCAAATACTTTGTGGACAGAAGCAAACTTCTGGGGCTCGTGAGGAGAGAAATATGGAGAAAAGGGACATTCTTGGGCACATCTTCTTCTCAAGAGCTTACATGCTGCACAAGGAGTAATGGTATTTAGGGTTCCAGGAGGACCCAACATGTGTCTTCTACCCATTGGAAAAGAAACATCTCCTTCCCGCTTGATCTTCTTTCCTATCTCATCGAATCTCTCCCTATACATATAGTAGAATCAAAAAATTTAGCAAACCAAAATAACAAAATGGACTGGTATCCCAATATTTCTGATTGCTATTAATGATTAAAAGAGTTTTAGTTAACTTTGGCCTTTTATAAATAAATTATAAAGCATCCACTGTTTGATGAGGACTTAGATTCAAGCAAGTTGGTAGAAATTGCAGGAGATGAATTATAAACGTAGAAGAAGAAGAAGTTGAGAGATAAAGAGAGATTTCTGTGAGTTAATTACCTTTCTCTGGACATTCAGGCATGCTCTCCGAGTAGGAAGTAGGAGTTGCTTTGGGAGAGAAAGAGAGAGAGAGAGTCCAAAGGGGAGAAGAAAGGAAAAGAAAGGTAGAAAATGATTGTGCTTAAAAGGCAAGGTATACAAAAGTGGTCCAACTATATTTAATTTCAAAATTACATAATTGAAAACAGGAATATATATATATATATAGAGAGAGAGAGACTATATGAGTGATATGGGAAAAGAAGTTAACTTTGTTTGTTTGTTGGTGATGCTATGAACTTCTCTGGTTTATGTAAGAGGATTTCAGGGATTTTAGTTTACGATCAGGAAAATTGAGAACTCTGAGAAGACCATAGAGGAAGAGAGAGAGAGAGAGAGACTTTTTATGTACAGTATATATATAAATGCCAGCTTCTATGTGACTGCTTGCTCACGTGTGAGATCTTAAATGCGTTTGACTTTCTTAATCAGCTTTCTGATTCCATTGCCGCCATGCATGTGGTTCTTGCTTCTCAACGAGGCCAAATCCACGAAATTTCTAGTCTATATATATATATATATATATATATAAGAAAACGGAGCATGTTTTTGTGTTAATATCAACTTAAACAGACTTTATTAGCGATTAAACAATCATAAACCAATTGTACTCGAGCAATTTAGAATTTGTCAAAATCAAAAGAACCAACTTTGATCAAAAGGCCATATATATCTGTCCCTACTTAAAAAAGAAGAAATTTTGGCAATGTTATTAATGCATCCAATCACCGTGTGGAAACCGCAAGCTGATCCATAAGAGAACCAATTAATGCAGACTCAATCAATTGAGTAGACCTCTAAGGAAAAAACTCTCTTCTTTTCTTATCTTTATATTGGTTGGGAAAAGAAGGAAATATTAGTTCCATACACATGTTAAGAATTATTATAAGGTTGCAACTTGCACCACTGCAGGTTGATTCCTGATGTTGATGATTATTTTAATTGCTTCAAAAATTTGAAGGAGTTGAAAACGATTCCTCCTTAATATTATCCCTGAAGCACCAACATAAGACATTTAGGGTTGGGGAAAAAGATAGGACACCTTTCAAGATAAGTTGATAACCTTCTGCAGAAAATGACTTTTGCTGTGTGTTGCATAGGGATATGCTAATTTTGAGACATCTCACCGCGCTTTCATGCTACAAAATTAATCATTTGACATATAAGAATCAAGCACAGTTATTTTGATTTTCAACTACTCTCTAATTGTATTTTCTAGCATTTCCTTATTATTGTGAATAAGACAGTTAACTGCTTAACTATTTGGCCTCTCCACAGAATGACACCAACAGTTTCATCCCTTGAGGCACACCTTAACATAATATGAAGAAACCGAGAGCCTTCAATGTTATATTATGAAGAAAAAGTGAAAGTCTTTGCAGCTGCTTGGGATGAAATTAAAGTTAACATTATATGCTCCACTAGGATTAAAGGATCGCTCCATGTGGTGAAGTACTGGGGTTTGTATGCAAATTTTATTCAAATCCAACTTAATATCTGCACCTTCTTGAGGAAAAGAAGGTATATTTATAGAAGAGATTAGTGCAAGACGACAAGTTTAGAAACTAATAGCTAGCTAGTTAGTTGAGACCTAATAAAAAAAACAAGCAGTAAAGTAAGTTAGTTTAATGGTCTTTGCTTTTTAATAAAGATTATGTTAATTTTCTCACCCATATTTTATATCTCAAGATGGTAAGTTGAAAATCATAATTCATCTTGTAACGCTCTTTATTTATATAAATAAATAAGTGCAATAATCATTTAAAATGGTAGTTAATAATCCTATATATGTTTTGGATCATGAATGAGGCTTTGTTTAATGTTTTAGGTATGTATCTTAGTTGGTGGGATTTTGAGGAGGGTTATATCAAAGTGGGTGGTGAGTGGTGAAAGTGAGGGAAGGGGAGAAGAGTAGTGTATTTTTGGAGGCGAAGGGTAATGAGTATTAAATTACGTAAAAGGATGCTTAGATTCGAAGGGAATGGCAGTGGCACCATCCATTCTTGTTTGACCCGTATTTTGAGGCTCACAAGTCGCCCCGTTGTCTACTCATTCCAAACCTAACTCAGTTCTAACCTTAATTGCCAATCACCACCCTTCTCTTCTCTCTATGCTAAATGCTAATGCACCAAAACCCACCACCACTCTAAACTTGTTTTGCCCTAAATTTTAAAAACCCCAAATATACCCTAATTTTAGGGATCATTCTAATTTAAAATTCAACCCTAAAAACTCTTGGATCATCCAAGAATCATCATATATATTTTTTCAATTTTTATATAAAACACCATACAAACATTCGTTTCTAATTAAATTCAAATCCCTTAATGGGTCAATTAATACGCATGAAAGTCTTGTCAAAAGAATATAGCTACCCCCTGAGTTTAAACTTTCATGGTCTTACTCTTATATATATCTTACAATTAGTGTCACTCTCAAAACATTTGATGAGGTAGCATTCCACTGCTTTCGCTTCTCTCTCTCTTTCTTGATCCTAATATCTATAGGGGAAAGAGGAAGTTTTGGTATTAAAATCAATTAGCGGCTGAATGATAAAACAATAGCTAAGAAATAACTCTGAAAAATGAAAGTGCTTTTTTCTTTAAAAATTATGTAAATTTGGGAAAACCACAACCAAACAAAATTTTTTTATTAAATTTTAATGAATTATATTTTTAAATTTTAAATTCAAGATTTTTAATTAAAACTTTAAATTTGTAATAGTAAGGATTTCTAAGCTCTTTTTTTTTTTTTTTTTCGTTTCGATTTTCCTAGGATATTTAAACATGATCGAATTTTCAATTCTCAAATGACTGCGGATATCGATTATCTTGGTAATATATTGGATAAAAACATATGTCTAGTAAAGGGGTCTTGGATGCCCAATTGTTTGTTGGGCATGTGGTCCAGAGAAATTGACTTGTGAGCTCCAAAAGAGATACCCATTAAGGGCCTTTATCTCAAGGGCCCACTATAAAGGGATTAAAATGTTTGGGCTGAATCATGGTTACAATTTACAACTTGTAGAGATAAAGCCCACGATTGACCCCTTTTTCAATATGTTTTAAGTTCGAAGAATGAAACCAAGCAAGGAGACAGCGTTGATGAAGTTTGACATCGGCTGAGATGATTTGCAGTACATTTCTCCTGTGAATACTGGAGCAAGTAGTTTTACGAGTATATGATTCATTAAAATATAATGAAATAATGTTGTAAATTATATCAATTAAAATTTTTGATTAATTACATAATTATAAAATAAAATTTGATGCATCTTAAATGGTATTTGTTAAAGTACACCAGCTCTTATCTCTTCCAATATGGGGTATCCTAATACCGAGTTGTCTGTGAATTGTGTAGCATATCCATCATGAAAACCTCTCCCATAACCAAGTTAAGGCTTCCCATGGTGGAGATAATTAATTAATGAAGTGGTATCAAATCTTTGACAAGCTAGCTAGCTAGGACATTAATGGTCCCAACCGTAAGAAGCCCACCAAAATAACGACACAGACGTAATTATTTAAGGCTCTCAACCACATCAATGGCCGCCGTATTAAAATCATATCAGACTAATGGGAATTAGGTTTAATAGAAAGGGTTAATTAACCTTGAGCCCCGCAAGTTGGTGTAATGGTACATTTTATCATACAACTCTCTAGCTCCTGGTTATCAAACCCTATAGTGAGAACGCGTTTGAGAATCTATCGACTGTGGTGTCGAAGAACCTAGACATCTGCATATATCGCGTTTATGAATTATGATGTTCTTGCAATATTGCTCGTAACTTGTTGATGCGAGAGATTTCAAGACAGGAACAGTGCATGCATTTATGCAGTTTTGATTAACAAAAGCCACTAAACATTATTAATTATAACAATAACGAAATCAAGCATCAATTTTAATCGGTCAGCCACAATTAATAACTATTATTTCTCTCTTCCCCAAGAGAAGCAATGCCATGGAATCCACGTTAGTTGCAGAAAATTAATAGGAAGCTTCCTTCTCACTTAACCATTTCAACAACTTTGGACAAGCAATGGTGCAAGTTTCAGAAAGAAAGCATTTCTCAATACATGCAGCTGCAATTTTCATTAATACATTAACATTTCTCTAGAGGACTTTATATATCTGAGCTTTCACATTTAGATGTAGCCCAACTGATCAGATTGAACTTAAATTCCTTCTCAGTAATAGATATAAAATTAATTAATGCAGTATATTATACACTGTTGAATTGATCATGAGATAACCACGACCTACCAAAATACAAGTAACAACTAAATTTCTATAGGTGTCCACAAGATGCAAATGAAAGATTATAACATCATGCAGAAACCAGAAAATTAATTTCCCATCAAGGTAAGTTACCTTAAAAAGACTTCTTCACGCTTGTCCAAATGCATTTTTTATGTTTAACTTCCACAATGGATAGCAGCCTCTTAATCCACTTGAACTCTTGCGTTTGTTTGTTGAAACCAGAGACCATGAACGTGATAAACTGATGCTTTCTTGCCATTTTTCTCTCAAGGAGAAGGACGGAGAAGAGTATGCCGCTGACCATGATGATGATGTTGATGATGATGACGATGATGACCGTGACGATGATGGTGACACATGTGCCTTCCTTGAACATGAAAACAGTGGTAAAATGGCTGAGAGAAGATTGGATTTTGAGTTACTACTCTTGGTTCTGGACTTGGAATTGGAGTAATACGACGGTGGGGGTGTAAGGGGAGGCAGAGAGGTCTCAGACAATGGGTGCTTAGGGGTGCCTGGTTGTGATTCCCACACGAATGGAACTGCAACTGATGATTCCCCATAGTACATAACCCTTGAAGAAGCATTGGCCATGGAGGTTTCCTTGGACATTAACCTTGAGAAAAACCTATCATCTTGCTTGATTCTGAAGGATTTTTCGGCTGAGAGATTATCAGTAGTACCACTCATCAGCATCTTGGATTCAGATGCCTTTGATCTCAATATCTGCTTTAATTGCAGATCTAAAAGCCTCAAGATCCGGAATAGGAGCTAAGAAAGGTAGAATTTACTCTCAAACAGATTGCAGAGTAGGTCTATGGACATTATCTTATGGGTTCAAGCACCCAACGCCAACAAAAACAGATAAATATAAAGAGGGTTGTTATTCTACATTAACTAACTATCAGTTTTCTATTACAAAAAATTAATCTTTGTTCCCCAACTTTGAGGTACAAAATCATTTAGTTCTAAGAGTAGAACATTTTGTATGAAATGTCCAAAATATCCTTAGTTAGTTTTATATGGATTTGTTCATTTTTTTTATACATTTAAGATATTTCAATTCAATAACTAAAAACTACTTCTTTTTGAGAAAAAAAAATTAAAGGAATACATATTTTTCAACAAAATCTATTCTATATAGATGGTTTAATGATAAACTTGCCAACATAATTAAGAAAGTTTGTTCCATTTTTTAATATGATAAACACACATACATACATATATATATATTTAACACATTAGAAAAAATAACATATATGAGAACACAAAATAACCACACGACACTAAAAGATAATCATGTATGTTGCAGAAGAATTACATTGCATTAAGTGATATTTGTAACAATTTACACAGTATTTGAGATAATCAAATTTTCTTTTTCTTAAACTTTTAGAATCAAACTAGATTTATCCTTGTGTTTTTAAAATACAATAGACATTTGAATCCAAAAGCAACTCAATATGTATAAATAAAGAAACAGGGAAATAACTATCAAAAAGAAGAAATAAGATACATTACAACAAAGTCCTCTAAATAATTATATAAAAAAAGACGGTGGCAATTAAACTTTTTTTGTGCTTTTTGACTACAACTTTAGATTGTAACACAAATTAACGGGATGACTACAGCATGACTAGGCCTACTTTTTATGGTTTACACTCAATGTATATTCCTACACTATTTATTCTTTCAATATAAAATTAATGCTTAGAAATTAGAACAATAATTATTAATTCTTTTATTACTTTAAAAGTATTTAAAATTTTTAATCTAAAATATCTTAGATTTTATTTGCTTTTAAGTTAACAACTTGACAATTCAGCAACAGTAATTTTATCTTTCCATTAATTAATGAGGGAATCAAGTTAAGCATAAGTGATGGGAAAGGAGTATTTAGTTCAATTTATTAAGGGGGAATTGCCATCGTCCTCCAGAGACCTACCAGTTTAATTGTGACAAAATTTAATGCATGAAACATTGTAGCTAAGCCATAACATTTAATAGGGATCTGCCCACTTGTTTTCGGAAGCATTCAGGCCATTGATTAAGGGATTGACATAGTGTAAAATGACCCTTTGATTATATATAAATTAAAATCCTTTGTGATGAAAAGCAGTTGAGGAGAAAGGGATATGTGGCTACGGGTGAGCCCTACATAATAATGAGAGCGTGTCGTGGTCCATGACTCCATGAATGAAAAGAGAAAAAACCTAACATATAGAGGTTTAAACTTTAGAGGGGTAATTAATTGATTCTTGACCTAACATCGAAGTTTTTACTTAATTATTAAGAGTTTGATTTTGTTATCCCATTGTTGTTGTTATAAGTTAATAAATTATTAGGAGTCTAAACTAGAAAATCTGGTGGATCTGTGATTCGAAACCCATACCTAAGCTTTTGCTAGCGTAATTTGACATGTATCATTCCATGCATATTCATACCATTTGCAGATAATTAACTCAAGTGGTAATTAATGATTCTATTATCTTTATAACCAAATAGTATCAAAACCATTGGACATTAACCATTTTAGTTAGCTATGAAGTAGTTGAGTGGCATATAGCTTTCTGAATGAACCTTGACCTTGAGATGCTGCTAACAATTCGGCCTCATTAAATTGCAGAACCAATATCAGTCTAATGTGCAGTTCCAGATAGAGACGTTACACACCGTACAATGCCTGAGTTTAGGCTTCTCTGTTTCCGTTGGTTCATTCATTCATAGTGTCAAAGATTTGATCCTTCATACACGCTCTAACTTGTCAAATTTGTACCCATGCATGCCCACTATATTTAATCTTCTCCAAATAAATCTTCTGATATACAATATCATACGCGCTTAACATAAGATAAATGCATGTAATTGTGGGCTAAGCACATATATTTTCAACTACCCTTTTGATAAGGGCCACTACCCTTTAACCGTGAATGGTCCACGGCTATAAACCAATCCGTACGTGTTATTACCTCCACAATATATAAAAAGTGGTCCAGCCTGCAAGAAAACGATGAGCAGGAGTCTTTTTTTTTTTCCCTCATCTTAACATGCACTGTAAATTAAAATGCATTCGATCGAGTAAGATATAATATGGTAGTTAATTGGAAGGCTTATTATTATTATTGAATTTGAAAGTGTTGTGAGTATTTTTTTTACTCAAGCTAGCATGTTACAGTGCAGAATCCACGGAAATAGAGACGGAAATCATGTGAGGACTCTTGAAGCACGTGCCTCTTTTCAATATTGAATTCATCAAATTGTATGGTGCAATTAACTTACATAATAATTTACGAGCTATTAGCTGCAAAACAAAAATATATATAAGAAGAGATCAGGACGTTGAGGTGATGAAATGATGAGGTGGGTCAAGTGAAAGTGTGAAACCAAGAAAGAAATAAGCAAATCCATAAACTATATGTACCTCTGGTGCATGATGGCCCCAAAAAATGTAAGAAAAAAGTCTCTGATGCATGTGCTGTTTGATGAATGGCCAGCTTGCATTAAGAAATTTTTTTCTAGAAAAAGGACTATGCAGTAAAAAATGCACGAAAGATTGTAGTAATGTTTATCTCATAAACGATTGCATTTAAGATCGATGCAGCAGAGTAACCAGAAGGCTTTGCTTGAAATGGCAAGTTCGTTACAACCTATGATCTCTGTCTTCATAAATTGAAGCCCTGATCATTAGCATGTGCATAGATTCATATATATATATTTCTTCGCCACAATAATTATATTTAAATCTGCAATCAATGACGATCACAATCACATTGAGACCACTTGGAACTGGGGAATCTGGGTAACATGCATGGCTCAATAGTTTTGTGAACCTTGATAAAATATCAGTTCGCCAAGAAATTAATGACTAGCTACAATACCAGTCATTTAGAATAACACGTTGATAACAGTACGTAGGTGACTGGTTGAGCAAAGGCAACAATGGTAACGGTGGGACGTAATTTTAATTTGCAGTGCTTCGTCAATGATAGTTAGTAGTGATATATTTATAAATGAAGAATTGATGAAGATGGCTGCAAAAACTGGTGTAAGTAAATAATATCCCGGCGCAAAGAATATTGATAATTGGAATTTGGAAGAAAGAAGGTGAGGACAGATAGATTAATTGATTAGTTTTTATGTGACAAGACTAGTTAGAGGATTATTTTTGACACTAAATATCCAGTAATAAACTTTTTTTTGGTTACTATTTGATGATAAACATATTATTTACTGTGTGTAGCTAGCTATGGACATCAGTGACAAATATCTACCTCCCAAAAGAATAATATGGTCAAAGAGGCGCCGAAACTTCTCTCTAATGCTCAAGTCAGCGAGCAAGCAAACCCTAAAAAGAGATAGGAGAGCAGGGAGAGAGTTGAAGGGAAAAGGAAAGAAAGGGTTAGCTGAATAGGAGTGGCCAAATCTAGGGTTTTTTTTGGTCCTTGAAGTATTTTTATCCTTTCACTATAAAAATGGTATAATTGTAATTCTGTGTACTATTAATCTTTTTTCAGAATGATAAGAAACTAGCTATATGTAGTTAATTAATTTGAGATATTGTTAAATTATGAAGACATATTCCCCGTTTTTTTTTCATCAAACTGCAGACAAACACCTATCTAAACAGTGGAAAATTATATATATTGATCACCCAAAGCCATAGTTTGATGGCATGTTTGAAATAAAAAGCATCTCTTCACGTAATGGCAAAGAAACAGATGGCTCCCCCAAATTTAATTTATTTTCTTTTTTTATCAGTAATAATTGATATTCAAGTTGAAAATGTTCATATATCAGTT
Source organism: Bauhinia variegata (assembly GCA_022379115.2). NCBI lineage: Eukaryota > Viridiplantae > Streptophyta > Magnoliopsida > Fabales > Fabaceae > Bauhinia > Bauhinia variegata. Next base: position 12,418,756 of record CM039437.1, read on the forward strand.
TGATTCTTCTGTGTTGAAAGAACAAAAGTGGTAACAACGAGATGGAGCATCATTATCAATCTATCACTTTTCTAAAGAGACATGACATTAATGATTTAAGTCCCCTTTTACATGATTCCACTTATGAGTAAAAATAAATAAATAAATCTGCACTGTGCAAATAAAAGACAAAGAACTGCTCATATTTATTGTATGATCTATCTCGAGCATAATTATAATTATCTCTAATAAAATAAAATATATTGTGACAAACTTAAAAAGACAAAGACCATGATCTGTTTGGAATGACCGAAATGTTTTGTGTTTAGAGGTATAATAATATATTGAGAATATTTAAGAAAGAGTACCCGAGTATCAAGGGTACCCTTTTTTTTGGGTACAAAAGCTTAGGCGAGTACGAAAAATTAAAGGACCACCCTTGACAAAAGTCTCCTCGTTTTGTTTTGTACGAATCTAGTACAAAGGGCTCATCGGCCCACATGAAAGCCCATTGATACCTTTCTCATAGGCATTCTGGGCCTCTCAGCCTTCTAATCATGCATGGGTTGTAATGTGGGATTTCTTTTGATACATTTGAAATTTGAGTTAGGTAGATTAAAATTAAAAATTGAGTATAAAATCAGAAAATATATATTGTGAATTTATTCCAACTTATTAAAAATTTTCATTTTTCATAAATCTAGAATCTTTTTTCAACTTATTGAACAGATACGTTCTTCATTGTACAAAACAAAAAAGACACATTCCTTGTCACTGAAATTCACTTTATTAAAGCTACTCACGCATGTTTGTCACAAACACATGATTAAATCTTCTTATTATATTATTTACTAATAACTTTATGTATTAATATTTTATTCTGACTTTAAAGTTGTGGGTGAAGACTTGAAACCTTTGTCAATTATGGGATCGTGGTCATATGTGTTTGGTTAAATTTCATTTTTTGCCACGCCAACCTCCAACATTGAATGCGTGCATTTTTCTTTTTCTCCCTAAGAAAAGTTACATGATAACAATTTAATTATGATCCGTGCAATGGAATAATATCAACTTTCATTTTGGCACACAAGTTACCCTTTCCAAATTATAGTTTCTTTCTCCATAAAATAAAATATTTTTTATTTTTTTAAAAAAAATATCTATGAAATCATGTTTAATGTGATCCCATTTCAACAAGAAATTCACGAGATAAATTGTCATCTTGTTCCTCTTGCTTGCTTTTATTGCATGATGCGAAGGCCACTAATTAGCAGCATACGGGAGCCCATAGCTAAGGATGTATATGTGTTGGGTTGAGCAGGTTCAACTATATCTTTTTATCAAACTCTTACAAAAAACATTAGGTTGAGTTGGACGAATAGGTTGGTACAATTTTTTTTAATAAATAAATATGAATATAATTTGAACAAATAAAAAGAAATCACTCGATAAATAAATCAAACTAATTGTAAAATTTGTGATAATAAAATATTAAAATATATATTATAAGCTTTTTAATTTAAATAAATAAAATAAAAAGTTATCACTTAAACTATTAGAAGTAAATAAATTAACAAAAAAAAGTATATAAGAAATTATTATTAAATAATGATAAAAAAATATTAATTTATAATGTAAACTTTTATCTCTCTTGTGAAAATAAAACACCAACATTTAATTTGATATGTTTAATTTATATTTTATATATTTTAATATATAAATTAAGTTGAATTCATATATTCCAAATTTATTAATTTTTGAGTTATCGTATTAAAATCCAACCAAACCTTGATCACCCGAATTGGGTTAGATCCCGTCAGGTTGGCTGAGTTGAGTTGAGTGACAAAGATCCTGCCCATAGCTCCTCGTCGTTGTGTGTCGAAGATTGCAGTATCTCAAAGCCGTAGAATACGTTGTCGTTTCAGCTTTCCCCGCCGAAAAGTCGATCATAACTGTAACTTTTCAATCGCTTTATCTTAACCGCAACTCACGCTCTAATTCAAGGGAACATGTGGAGGGCAATCTCATCTGAATCCCCCACGTGGATTCTCTTGATTCGGTAAAATTCATAACCACAACTAACTACTTTGACTTTCTCTTTCAGTAACCAATCAAATTAAAAGATACACCGTAATTGTATAGTCCTCAGCCCCACGCTATCATCAATAGGAAAAGGAACCACAAAAGCCTTCTGCGCGGTTTCGCTTTTCTGCTTTTCCTCTGCTCTCACTTTGCTCACTGAGTGGGCAATGGACTGTGGACCCGGTTACCTCATTCGCTCCTGAATCGCTTGCTTTTCGACTGAGTCGGGACTCGCCTCTGAGACATCATCATCACGACCCCATCATCCTCGGAATTGCATAAATTACAGAATGGATCTGTCTCGGAAGTCCAAGTTTCAGCCTTTTAGAACCTTTGGCATCATATTCTTCTCTGAATTTTGCGTTCGCAATGGAGGAAACTCAGGATTCAGCCAACGAGGAGTTTCCGGGAACACCTAGCATAAGGGAAGTAAGGCCCGAGCCGGGAACGGAAAAGCTCAATATCGGAAACCGGCAGGGTGGGGCTCCGAATCTGGGGATAAGAAGAGTGAATTTGAGAGCTGAAATTGATACATCACCGCCGTTCGAGTCAGTCAAGGAGGCCGTGACCCGTTTTGGAGGCAGTGGTCCTTGGATACCACTTTACAAGCTTGGAGAAGCTTTCGTAAGTTTTTAGCTTAAAATGCCTTTTTTTTTTAGTTCTGAGTATCTGGGTACAGACATTGCATGCGTAAGATTAGTTTGCAAGTGTTATTTAGGCAAAATTTAGCATAGATAGAAAGGGTGAAAATGTGAAATCATAATGTGAAGTTAGCAAAGGCCAGCAACGCTGCTAACTTGAAACTTTTTGAAAATTTATTTTACTGCCATAGAAACTTTTTTAAAAAAATTCTTTTTTGGTTTTAGTTTCAACTTTCATGTTTTTGCAATTTAATCATAATTGTTATTTCTGATTTGCTTGCTTGGACTATCCTGGGGATTGCTGTTGCATGAATAATCTAATTATTCCAGATATAAGTTGGAGAATGTGTGCCAGATGCTGATATTGGTTGAGCAGAATTTTGCATATTTATTTTCTTGGTTATTACAATATGAGTATCTTCAAAGTCTTATTTACTACAGAGAAGGGCCCCATATTTATTAGTCCTTGGAAATCCTTATGAATTTCACATTTTCTATACTGCCAGTCTAACATAGTATAGTCAAACATAATATATGTTATTGATGCCCCACCCAGTGTTAGTTTACCTTCTGATATAGATGACAATATAATCATCATTAGCAGAACGGCATTGAGGACTTTGACATAAAGAAAGTGGAGGAACAAGCAACAGAGTTGGAGAAGGATCTGATAGTGAAAGAACTAGAAACACTCGATGTGCTTGAAGAACTGGGAGCTACCAAAAAGATTGTGGAGGATTTAAAGCAGCAGCTACAAAAAGAGGCATTGAAATGTTTTGTCACACCAGATGGCCATTCCCATGAACGGGTGGGGACTCCTGTTATTAAGAAGATGAACGAGGAAAATTATGGAATTTTTTTTGATAACCAACAGCACATATCGCAAAGTTCTAGCCCCTGCCTTGTGTCATCACCTGATCTGATCTTGATGGAGTTAAAACAAGCTAAATTGAATCTTGGTAAAACTATAAATGATCTTGGTGTGATACAATCTTCTGTTGAATCTTTGAATAAGAAGATGAAGAAAGAGAAATATTTTCTCGAGAAGACACGTGAGAAGCTAGCATCAAAGTTTGCAGCTGTCTCTGCTCAAGAGAAGGCCCAAGAACAAATGGATCTGAATCCACCAGCAGCTCCTGTAGAAACAAGCAGTCCTTTTCATAATCCGGTAAATATCACTAGGACTTTCAATTCTGATGTTGGGCATAACAATAGAATGGTTGAAACAAGAAGATCAGAAGTTTCATTGCCTCTACCTGGATATGAAGACATTGAATTCAATATCAAGACTGCTGAGATGAGGTGGCTTGCTGCCAAAAAGATGGAAGAAGCTGCAAAGGCAGCAGAAGTCTTTGCTCTTGCTGAAATCAAGGCTCTTTCTGGCTCTGAGATATTATCAGGATTTACACTGCCAGAACCTGAGAACTTGACTTTTCCTATGGGGGGTCGCTCTCCTCTAACCACCAAAACTCATATACCTGGAGAGTTGACCATGAAGAAGGTAGTAGATTCGAAGCTTCAAATTGATGAAACAAATATTTCTAAACTAACTATTCTGAAAAAGTTGGAGGAAGCAACGGAAGAAGTTTTACACAGCAAACAAGTCTTGACGAAGGCTTTGAACATGGTTGAAACTGCAAACATAAAGCAACACGCAGCTGAAGAGGCTCTTCGAAGATTGATTCCTGAAGAAGATCTGAAGGGACACCGAATGTATAACTCAATTAAGCGCAACAAGTTCAATCCAGCTGGAAATTTTCAAGATTCTCCTCTACAGGATGTAACCAGGCTAACATCAGTAAACAATGGTCCAAAGCCTGTTTTAAGGACAACAGTTTCAATGAGAGATGTACTCAGCACGAAGCAAGTTCCTGAAGAATATGCTACAATGAAGGAGATGGACGAGCAAACTGAAAGACAGAAGGTAGCTTTAAGTCAAATGCTCCGTGCATTAAGGGAAGATCTAACTCTTCCACCAGAAGCCGAAAAAGATGGGAGTGATCAAAAGCAGTACGTACAACAGAGAAAGAAGTTTGGATTCATCCAAATATCACTCCCCTTGTCAAAACTAAGTAAGAAAAGGACATAAAACTTTAAGTCTAATGCTATGGTATGCTTGGATGAATAACCAGGCTCATTTATGCCTTGATTGTCGTTCTTTCGGTTCTTATATTGTGTTTGTTGTTTTTGTTAATTGTGTAGAAGTTTGTGTTGGTGTTTGATTTTGTAAAGGATTTTGTGCTTGATTGACTGGCGTACATTGCGCATCTAGCTTTGACAGAGCTAGTAAATTATAATGTTCTCCATTTGATGCTTTAAAATGATGAGGACTTAATCACAGTGCCATTGGGTGTTAACCGTTTCGATGAATTCGTCATGATAGTAAAGATGTAATCATCGCCACATTGATTAATAAACTGTAAACAGGTCCCTCAATATACTTCATCAAAAAATTCTTCCCCATAATCCATAAACGCACAAAGGGGTTGAAGGGCATTTTGTGCATTCTTCTTGTGTGTGGGAATTTCTTCTGGTTGATTTGACTGTTTTTACGTGCACAATGCAGCTTACAAAACCCCTATGTATACTGGTATTATCTTCTTAATTGTAAAGCAGAGTGCTTCACAGTTTTTCCCGTTATGATTTACTCGTGGGTTTATGGTCCAAATCAAGAAATAAGAGTCTCGGTGGTTGGGCCAACCTTAACAGTACTTAAGGTTTAGGCACTAGCTTGGTGAATTCTTTTGGCACACCCCATATATTTCTAACCACACACTCTAAACTATTTGCAGAATACTAGGTTTATGGTTAGAAAATATGGGTCTGCTAAAAGAATTCACCATTTTTGTTCCTATGCTATGCCAATTCACCCAAGGTCTTCACTTTGCCTATATATGCCTTCATTAGTTTCACTGGGCCATTTCGTTTCACACCCCCTCAACTCATGTTTTTGTGTTGTCAATGAAGAGGAAATGAGCTGAAAACCATCCTAAGCGACTAGGTATGAGCTAATTTTGAGAAGCTTCAGTAATATATATCCATATAAGAGATTTAAGATTGGATTTTTTTCGTGTAAAAAAAAAAAAAAAAAAGGATTTTAGATGGGTGTCCCCCAATCATCAATTTTCACACACCGTAATGTGACACACGGATCGCAAATTGTGGGGAATACTTTCTGAGTTGAGTCTAAGCTAACCTTATTAAAAAATTTATTTGAGAAACCAATAAAACAAGGGCAGTGCACTAATTTTTTCTTACCCACTCCCCTCCTGTGTTGTTTTAACACATTCCCATTAAGGTGGCTTCAGTAACACCAACAAAAAAAAAAAAAAAACAATTACGTGCATCATGAATTTGTGTCGCCACTAAGTTTTGCTTTACCGCGAAAATTTTCTCAACTTTTTATTTGGAGGCAAAATAAATTCCCCCTGATGGGCATTGGAATTACAACTAGAACAGTTCAATGCACTGTTTGTTTTCCATTTGGGTACTAAAAATTGCAGACTTGAGGCGTGAAGAGCATGAAGTAAAGCTTTAATGGCGACTAGGCCGAGAACCAGTAAAAGGGTCTGCGCGATTCGCCGCGCTCCTGATGGAAGCGCCTTTGGGAAGTGGTATGTTATACTCGGCCTTTAATATAGGAGCAATACCTTTTCTTTCTCATATGTTATGTACTATGTGCTTGGACGTTGGGGTTCATTTAATGTTGTGGGGCTTCAATGTTTGTATATTGCAGTGAAAAATGCGGGATATCGGTGGCTATTCTGTTGGCTGATCTCCACGAATGTGAACCAAAGAAAGATACTAAGAGGTTTAGAGGAATCGCTGGGAAGAAGCTTGTATCCAATCAGAATTTCGAAGACCAGCCCATATCGCCTTTCCGTTTGTTTATGTACATTCACCGCCTAATTAGTGATAATCCTTTGCTATATTTTGGTTTAGCAGTACTATAGAACGTGTTTTTTCTCCTACGGTTGATTCCTGCAAATAGGTGCATCTCTGCATGTTTTCCAAATTTTTCCCTTATAACTGGGGTATACAGGGTTGTGCTGTTTAGTAAGGTTCATAGATGATCCCATCTTTGCTCATTCTAAAGGTATGACCCTTGAGAAGCAGTCTGGTTTCTTTTCAATATTAAGCAGCCAGCTTTAGTTTTTAGTTGAAGGGAGTGTTCCATGTTTGGAATGTAAGAAGTCATGTTATATTTATTATTTAGCTTCCCTTTTCTTTCCAGGGAAAGCTTCATGCGGAGTTGCAATACTGGAAGTTTGATTGAAATTGATAGGAGAGGATTCGAGACATGGAAAAATATGTCCAAGGAGGTAGACCTACTAATTTTGATATCTTAAATGTAAATGTAACAACCAAATTAGTTTGGAGCTTAACTCCGTTTTATCTCCAGGAGAAGCAGCCCTATGTTTCTCAAGCTGGAAAAGTGAACTCTGCCTACGAAGAAGCTTTGAAAAAGGAGGTTGGCGATATGATTCAGGTAACTGAACAATGCAGGATGTTAATGTTGAAATTTCTTTGCTTTAACCAATAATGGCTTGCAAGTATGAGGGCCAAAAGAAACTACCATTTAAAAGTTTTAAAAAGCTAACATTGATGTTTGCGAATCTAAGTTTATACAACTAGCTTTTCTCTTTGAAATATCACTTTCAGATGATATTAGTCAAATTATTCACTTTGACTATTAAGCTAAAATGGGGGGGAAAAAGGTGGAAACGGGGTTTGGCGTATTGAACAACTTTGTATTAACCTATTTTGTCATCAGTCGTGCCCTCATTACAAGATGACTGGTTTCAGGTGAATGATGAGGCAGATTCGGCAATGGTTGTGAAGTTTGATCAGGTGTTCCCCATTTCTGAGGGTCAAAGTATATTTGAGTTTGGTTTAATAGTTACTTTTCTATGTGTCATTGATTATACTAAATCATTTCCAATTATGAATTGTTTACAGTTCAAACAGCAGCCCTATGAAGAGTTCTTTGAATACTCGGATTACGCTTCTAGCGAGGGATATGACTGGTTTAACACCGGTGAGTGGTGTATGTGTCTTCCCCTTTAATTTAATTGTCATTTGTTTACGAGTTTTCAGTAGCACAGCCTTCATTCCATGTCTGTTTACGCTAATTATGAGTTTCTTCTGCATTCTACTATCTGTTTCCTAGACCTTACCACAACTTTGATTTTGAAATAGGGAGTGAATCATGGACCGCTGATGGTTCTCAATAAATTGGGAGATTGGATTTTTGGCTATCGTATGGTAACCAACCATAGAAGAGTGGGATTTTCACTTTCTTGTGTCTTTTGCTGTCATGCGATTCGAGATGCAGGAGTTCTGATTAACATTTTGTTCATATACTTCTGGTGAAATGTTCTCGAACATCTATTTGCATTTTGCTGGTGTAAATATTTCATTTTAAATATCCTTCTCTTCAGAAGAATTGTGCTATTTCATCAGTCGAGGCTGGTTTGCATGTGATTCTTAATTAATCATTCACAATCTGTGGGCATCCTTTTTCCTACTTTTAACAACTCACAAAAAAAATATACTTGCAAGATTTTAAACTAGACATTATCAATAATTGTCAAATTAATAGGTGAGTGGAGGTTTTAGGCTCAGTACTGAGTTGTATTTTATGCATTGATGTAAAACTCGTCCAAGTGATAATTATCGAGTAAATGCATATGGGTCCCGTAATGACATAGCCTTTACAATACGATTCTCATCAGTCATCGCGGTCCTCCCCTTTCTTTTTTGAACTTTACATAAAATATACCTTCTCAAGATCAAACCGTACAAGCAGAGCTTGACTTTTATGTATTGTAAAGCCCCAAGCAAATACCAAACGAACAAAATCGAAGGGGAAAAGGTAATATCAGAGTATCTAAGATACCCTCGGAAATGGACACTCATAAAATGCAAGCATCATAGTAAGTGCAGGCAGGATTCAAGTAGATCTTGCTCTTCAGATGATTCCGGTGCTCGGTTCCATAGACTGATAGCTCATGCCCCAAACTAATTATTCAGCAATTCATTCGCCTTATTTAACCAAACACCGTAAATTTCAGGGGAGAAGAGAACAAAGTGGACCTGAAAGAAAATACTTAACAGTGAATACATATTTAATTCTTGAAACACTCGAATACTAGAAAGATCATTTTATGTTATTAAAATCCTCACCAATTATCTTCTACCCTTCAAATTAATCAACAGTTAACTTTCCACTCATAAATCTATTCAATATTACACTAGTTAAGACATTCAGAAAGTAATGTTAAATAAAGAAGGTAAAAGTACATACTATCCCTTTTTAAGATCTCAACAAAGAAAACAGAGCAAATGAATGTAATACCTCCTTAAAGTCATTTCGAAACTCCCTGATAGTAGAAATAGCTACTGTGGCAGCCTCATCGTAAGGATACCTGTCATAATGCAACATTTTAGCAGAGCGATGAACTTTTAAACTACATCATATCCTGTTGCTGCAGTCACAATGATTCTGTTAAACAAGCACTACCATATTTGTTAAGAACAAAGATGTAACCAAATATGAAATAGTCAGTAGGTTTCAGCAAGGCTTAAGGTTTTCCCAAAGCTTCACCCGCATCACCTCAAAAACAATTTTTTACTTAGACTCTTTCAAGGTAATTCCTTCTTATGTAACTTACCCATATACACCACAAGATATAGCTGGAAAAGCTATATACTGAATGTTATTTTCTTTCGCAACCCTCAAACTATTCCTGTCAATCAATTAGAGGAGAAAAAGCTATTATTCAAGAGTAATGAACTAATATTCCAAAAATGGAATAGTAATTAAAAAACCAAGAAAAGAAATGTTAAATATAACAAAAGGAGGAATAGCAGCACCAACACGAGAGGTACCTGTAAGCACTTGCAAGAGAGGCAGCAGGGTTACTATCAGAATTATAGATTGGTCCAACCGTATGAATAACATGAGAAGCAGGGAGTTTAAAACCTCTGCGTATTAATAAATACAGCGACTATATGAGATAGAAATGAATTATTTGGATTGTATCATGCTTAAGGGTAATTGCAAAACCAGAATAACTTACGGTGTGATCCTTGCTTCCCCTATTGGGCAGCGAATTCCAGGTCTGACTTCTGGAACACTGTAGCATGCTTGCAGAAGATCTGGGCCAGCAGCCCTATGTATGGCTGAAAGAGGAGCAGGGATGTCAAGGATAATAATTTGATCATCTTACAGTAGTTTCATTTTCTCTCTTATATTGAAAATTATGCTAAATCAAACATATGAATTTTAAAATTTAATTACCTCCATCCGCACCACCACCTCCAAGCATTCGCTCATTTGCTGGATTTACCTACAGGAGATTTCCATCAACATGCCAGAAGATCTATTTGATTCTACAGCTTTCGATGATTTATTTAATTGACTCAAATTCCAAACACTGTATTTCCTGACTCAAACAATCAGAATTCCCAACCCTCCAGAAGCACTATAACAAATATTTCCAATCTTCCATTAAATTGAAATTACTTCCAGGTATAACATAGGACAAGATTCGAAGTTCAAAACAGGAAATAACACAGCAACATGATAATCACAATTCATAGCGTGCTCTCAATCATAAGTACAAGCGAAGGAAGTAGCCGACAACCAATGTTAAACTAACAGAAAATAGAAAGCAGAAATTGAAGAGCTAACATTAACGAGTAGACATTATTTAAAAAAAAAGAGAGAATAAGATTAAAAGAATTTAATTCGATTCTCACTCACAAGCCATGAATCAAGAGTTCCAAAAGGCAATTAAATCAGACTGACAAGAGAAATCATCCAAAAATCTCTACAATTTCTCAATAACCAATCAAAAGCTTAAGCTTATTTAGTTCCATAAACAAATACACTCTACTAAAATTATAACTGACGGAGCAAAATAAGTGAGAAAAAAGAGAGAGGAACATACTATTGCGGAGGAGGACCCCTCGACGAACCACTCGGTGATGTCACCCTTCTGAATGACCAAAGCGCTCGCAGGAGACAAGGGGAAGCGAACAACACCATCCCCTCCATTCGACAAAGAGGAAAGCCCAGCCGTAGCATCCATTCGACAGAAAATGGTAAAAGACGACGAAGATGACGCAGATAACGAAAATCCGAATCGCTTCCGCAGCTGGGGATGATCCTTGCGTAAAATTCTCAGGCTAGGGTTTGAATTGGAGCAGATAGTCCAGGTTCTTCGTAGAAATTGGGAACCTAGTACCGCCACTCTCTCTCCAAAGAGGCCGCAGCAAATGTTGGTCATTTTGATTCGTTGCTTTACCTTATAGTTTAGTGAGAAAGAAGAGACCGAGAGAGACAAGAGAAATATTTGCAGTGAGGTAGTCCCTCTACAAATCTTACGTGGAAAATGCCCATTCGTCGGATATTTTAAACGCGTGGTGTTACAACTGCAGGGAACCACAGCTTCTTCTTGTCCACGTCGTCATTATAACTCATCGCCACGTGGAACACAGATCTTGACCAGAAGTCTAACTTGGTGTTCCTCTGAGTGCCAGCTGGGAGTATTAACCAGTCTGCTCTGCTTCACTCCTTGGGTTTTCGTGTTCTCTGTTTCACCTTCTTCCCTTTTGAGGTGATCTATTTCTTCAGGTTATTGAAAAGCACTAAACAGAGAGAGACACGCGTACGAACATGCATAGTCTGTTCCATAAATGCACACAGGAAAAGACATGTTCAAAAAGGAAAAGTTCTCCTTTTAGCTGATAATGCAGAAAAGGTGTCGAATTAGTTACTTAAAGGTCCCTCACATGGTAGGATCGGATCAGAGAATCATAATGAAGCCAAGCCAGGCAAAGCAGACGTTACTAACAGCTCGTTGAAATGGCATGCCCAGTTCTTTCTCGGTACATTCGTGTCTAGCAATCAGAATAACCTTAATCGTAGATTGATTGATGAAGCCCATCAGTGTCATACTATAGCTAAGACAGAGAGTCTCATAGTCTCTGTAAAACAGGGTGGATGGGCATGGCCTAGTAGTAGTCAGCTTTAATAATTCCACACTATAAAACCTATCAACTTTCTATCTTGTGTTAGTGACAGTAAGTTATAATTAACCAATTAGAATCTCATACGCACCCAGCTCATCTTTAACTGAATATCCAATCGAGTGTCAGTGTCGGATACTGGATGATTTTTACGGAAATAGTCGTGATTCTCCCAATAATATATTGATCTGCACCGTTAGGTGAAGCAGTGAGGCACCCATTACGGGCGAATGAATGCAGCTTTGCTGGGATATGGGTCCAGACTCCACACACACACACCTGCACTCTCTGATTTAATTGAGAAAGAAAGGGACTGGCACTCACTCCTCAGGGCAGCAGCTGAAGGACATGGACATGGACATGGCCAACACTCATTTTTATTCAATTCTTTATTTGATTTACAGTTCGCATCTTTTATTTCTAGACTCGATCCTATACTATTAGAATATGATCTTTTGTTCTGATCGATACTCCATTGCTTTCCCACTTTTGAAAAAGAAAGGCTCACGAGTTTTGCTTTTGTCTCGCCAATTTTATAGCATACAATGTATATATTGGTTTCGTCTATTTGCTTCTAGCTACCTTCACTTTTTTCTCAAAAAAGAAAAAAAAAATGCTTTGCTTGCCTCCATACGTCGAGAATTTCCCAAGAAATTTCATGGCTTTTAAATGAAGAAACTTTCCTTGAATGACTGAACATAATGAGTACATAACCTATTAATTTCAATGCATGACAAACTCCTTAGCATGATTCCAAGTCTCGTTCCTTTTAAGCTAATGCACAAGGGGATGCATGAGATGACAATAATTGAATTTATCATATAATAAATTATACAAGTTAGGGATTTCTACAAAAACTAAAAATTGATTTTTGTTAGCTTTATATAAAAAGGTTTGAATTTGAAAAATGCCAAGTTATCCAGGTATTGGTGTGCTGGTCTCTGTCCTTCACTAATTTTGCAGTTTCACGATCTAGCTCCATTATTGAATCCCATTAATCTTTGTCCTTTGACTCCTATTATGTGGGGCACATAATCTTCGCACACGTAATAAATGAACCTAGGTGAGGGATAGAGGGCACTGTGCACGGTGTGCAGTACTAGATTGTATTTTTTTTAAGTGGAGTTTTAACTGAAATTTAAATAAAACAAACTTATAACGAAAACTTTTAATATTTAATTGTCATAAAAAAATTAAAATATGGAGAAAAAAAAAGGAATGAATCAAATATAAAAATAAACCTCTGATCAATGCAATGTAATTAAATAAAATCAACGTCAGAAAAATTATAAACATATATATCCAAACCTATATATCAGATCTGAGGCAATGAGGGGACAGGGATTCTGTCTCCATCCAACTTTCTAATTTATTTTAGGTGGAACGTTTTGCCCCTATCCCCATCAATGCAAAGGGACACATTATATATACATATTCACACTTCCTACTCAAACAATTTAACAAGTTTGTGCTTTATAAAAATTGTATAAAACAATAACATTAATTTTAGAAGAAAAAGGAAAAAGAGAAAATCCTAAACCTCTGGCTGTAGTGTTTTTGCATTTGTACCTTGTCCAGGTTGTGGACGTGTCCCGTTGGCATTCGTTGAAGGGGGTAGTGGTACCTTGGTTTCCACGAGCCCCAGCTTGGCAAAAAGCTCCGCGCCCCAATCCCATAGGTTTAACACTATGTATGTTCCAATCCCACCAATTAGCCCATATGCTATAGAGTAAGTCAACGGCATCAATATTAACGTCACAAACGCCGGAATCGCTTGCTTCATGTCACTCCACTCTATCTCCACCACTGATCTCATCATCAACACCCCCACCAAGATCAACGGCGGGCCCACCGCCCATGCGGGTATCGACGCCAAAAGAGGCGTAAAGAAAAACGCCATGAAGAAATACGCCGCAACCGTCAGCGCCGTTATTCCTGTCCTTCCACCCTCTCGAATGCCCGTGGACGATTCAATGAACGCCGTCACCGGCGACGTGCCCAACAATGACCCCACCACGATCGACGTGGCATCGGACATGAAAGCGAAATACTGACCCTCGAAATCTCCGTTCTGGTCCGAGAAACCGGCGAACCGGGCCATTGAATACAAGGTACCGGTCGTGTCCAGTATGTCTACGTACAAGAAAGTAACGAGAGCTTCCCAGAAAGTACCCTTGCCTATGTTTTTAAAACTTAATGCCCCTGCGGTGCTCTTTATAGTGTGTATGTCAACAACTTTCTTGAAGTATTCGTGCGCCGAATTTCCCGAGTCGGTGTTCGGAAACGCCGTCACTTTGGTGTTACGGAACCACGAAACCGCGGTTACGAAAACTATACCATAGATCATCGCTCCTTTGATGTTTTTCACGAGGCAATATGCGATGATCACGAAGCCCACCACTCCCAGCCAGAAAGTCGGGCTTTCCATTCTGTCCCCGAGGCAGAGGATGTCGCCGGAGACCGTGCCGCCCGGGAGCAAGCTGATTGTGCCGTTTGCGGCGGTGATGACGGGGGCGAGCGATGCACGCGATGAACTCGGGCATGCTCCGAGTGTGACTAAGGTTGATGGGCTGTACCCAATTCCGGCGGAGGAGCTGATTCGGACGGGTTTTGGGACGAGTTTGGCGAGTTTTGTACGTAACCCAACTGCCGAAATAAGCAAAAAGATTAGACCTTCAATGAAAACGGCGGCGAGGGCGCTCTGGTAGGACACGGTACCCGACCCGTGAAACCCAACCACCGTGTAAGAAAAGTAGGCGTTGGTGCCCATGCCCGGCGCGAGGCCTAAGGGTAAGTTGGCCAAGGCACCCATTATGACGCAGCCAATGAGGGAGGAAGCAACGGTGGCCACGATCAAATCTTTACGCACCCTTTCGAGACAAGCAGCGTAGCCCGGGTTGACCGGGTCGAATTTGCAGGACAAGTCGGGTTGTTTGATGGATAGAGATGAGCCGGTGCAGTTGGAAAGAGGGATAGAAGGGTCAGAACAAAGAGGGACACAATCAGAAACAGAGCAGGTAGCACCAGAGTCGGTGAGAATGGAGGCGTTGACGGCTAAGATGTAAGCCATGGTGAGGAACGTGGCGGTGCCGGCCCGGAGCTCAGTGGTGAAAGTAGAGTTGCGCTGAGAGAGCTTGAAATACTTGCCCACCCTGGTATTGGCAACGTAAGTGTTGAGTCGAGACAGGGGCTTCCCCGAGTGCTGGGGAAGTGAAGGCCTTTGAGCCTCCATCTCCGTCTCCATCAAATTCAGATTGATCTCTTTTTGTTTCACGAGACGGAAGATGATAAGATAATAAATCAAAGTTCGATTTTTTTCTTTAATAGGGTAAGCAAGGTAGAGAGGGCGATGGTGAGAAGAGGGATCTTTTAATTTCAAACACGTCAAAGTAACTAGCTGCGGGAACAATTTTTAGATTTTATAATAATTATCAATGTGAACAGAGAATACCAAATACAGTTGATAAATAATTCAATATTTTAAATACGTTGAGTGATGCCGTTTTAGAAGAGATTTGTATCGACTTGCTTGCATAAAAGAGATAGTGTAAATTGAGTATGACAGTTATTGTTCTTTCTTTTTATGTTCAAAACTAAGGATTAGTTGTTTGTGTTTGACTTTGATTAAAACTTGTGCTGTCTCCCATTCATATGGAATTTCATCCATGAGCAACCTTTGAGTGTGGATGAAAAAAAATTCAACTTAAATAGTTTTCCTACCTCAGCTATGCCTATATGCATACAAATGTCGAAAACCATATGACGGCTTGATTTTTGACTGTTTGGATAAGTCGAGTACCAATATATATATATATATATATGTACGAGGACAAACCAGAACGATACTTTTAGTTGACTTTCCCTTGTTTTCCCATTTTAATTCAGATTGCATGGAGAGATTTCTCTTTTATTTGTTAATAATAATATATATATACTCAATTGGTTCATAGTTTAATTTAGCTAATGGGAGGATTTCTTGTTACGTTGAACTTGCATTTTTGTTTTATATATGACGATTCTATTTGATTGTGACTAATTGAGACATGTTGGTGTACAAAATGAACATCATTC
Source organism: Bauhinia variegata (assembly GCA_022379115.2). Lineage (NCBI taxonomy): Eukaryota > Viridiplantae > Streptophyta > Magnoliopsida > Fabales > Fabaceae > Bauhinia > Bauhinia variegata. The sequence goes on from CM039437.1 coordinate 12,434,565, forward strand.
GACGAAAATCATGAATCAAAAGTCCTCTTTCTCCACTGTTGAAAATGGATGTAAATATTTCATTATTCAAGTTCAAACTATACATAAAACACTTATTTGCTTTATGAATCAATAATTAATTCGTAGATTTATTTTATTAATTTCAGCTGAAACACATTTCGGTGGAAGAGTTTGAAACCCGGCACTGTTTGATGCTGTTCTCTGCAAAGAAACAAAAAAGATTATCCAAACAAAAACAAATTCATATTAAGTGGATTTATTATGGCACAAGAGTGATTACCCGACATGCCCTATCAAACAGGTAATTGTTCTCATTTTCCCATTAATTGGCACATGTTTATCTCACTAAATGAATAATATTCTTGAAAACAATGGGTTATAGGTTGCATTTACGTCAGTTTTCATTCAATTTGACGTTAAAATTCTATGATGCAATCAATCAATTGGACACCAAACTTCGAAAACCGATCCAATAATTGAAGTTTGTAGGGCATGCATGCAGATGCAGCAACTTCACGTTCACGACAAAGCTGTGTGCCCTTACTGGGCAGACATTGTAGTTTTCAGTATTGAATGCCACAGCTACTCCTTGTACAAAAAGGAAGGTCATGCCTTCAGAATTTCCTCTTCTTTTTTCTGATACATCATCTACTGTCCTCAATATTATTCTACCAACAACAAGCCAATAATAATTATCTTCTAAAACAGTTTAGTCTTCGGGAGAAAAAAGATGGTCCAGGAAAGATGGAAAGCCAATCAGAAATGCCTTATCCACAGAAAGATAACATAACATGGATCTTGGCAGAAAAAGATTGAAGCTGTTTTTGTGTTTTTCTGTTTGTTTAAATTGGCCAATTACATGTTTGTGTTCGCCTAGTGTGGTAGGTTTAATAATAGTAACTGCAATAATAGTAGGACCAAAATTCATAATAATAATAAATACTTATTCAACCAATTAATTCTTGTTTCATATGCTGCTATCATTTTGGCATCTCAATACAGATAGACATAACAACTGGCTCAAATTTTCTGAGTGATTATGACAAGCACTGGGGAATAATTCTCAAGGGATTTTGGAGAAAAGTGGCACCTGTTTTTTCTTTTCTTTTTTCAAATTAAAACAGGTTGGCCACCTCAGCTACATAAAATCTTTAAGGAAAGTTTCCTAGAATTTAAAAAAGGTTGAATTCATTAAGATAGATATTTAGAGCATGCATGTTGGATTGGCTTCACTTAGATCTATGATAGGACAAAAATCTTCACCATGAAAAATGTGTTCTAAGACAGTGATGTTATTGGAATCAAGAAAGGTTTAGAGATTAAGGCACAAATATGATGAGATATGATTAGCTCTTTTGCCAACTTGTGTTGCTGATTGTGTATTGCATGTTTCATCTAAGTTTCTATGAACTTAATCATTGATTTGTCACACTTTAATTGACTGCTTTAGTGGCATGCTTAAGTGGGATCTTTACTCTATTGACACATTTCTTATTCCTTAATTATAATCATAAGGGTTTGTTTCATTGAATCCTTACCAACTTTAGACAAAGTGTAAAAGAATGCACTTCAAATCAAAACCCAATTCAAAGAAATAATAATAATTTATTCTAATAATAGGGCCCCATTCTTTATGGTGTGGGTGTTTTGAATGGTCCTCCAACAAATGGGAGAGGAGACTATTTTATGCTACCTACTATAAGGGATTTTTTTTTTTTTTTTCATGTAAATATTTGTTGTTTCAAATACATTCTCGGTGTTTTAAGTACTCTTTTATTAAAAGACTAAGTTATATTTAGGATTCTCCAAACAAATGTGACTTGGTTTTGAAATTAGAATCTTTGATTAAAACCCTTTCTAAAACTTGGTGTTGTTACTAGTTAGCCCAACTCAACAGCTTTGATATATTTAGGCGATGGTGGAGAGAAAGTACAAGTTGGGTCTCTTCTGTTTAGGCTTTGATCTGTCTCTATCTGATTTATTGATTTGAGGCATCAAAAAGATCCAAACTTTTTTTCCCCTCTAAGATGTAACATAAATTGGGCTTCTTTCACTACTTTCATCGAACACTTGACACGCATCATGTGAAGTTGAAATAGCTTTTGGGTCTTTATCTTCCACCTTAGAGCAAAAGCAAAAACCTGTGAGTGCTTTGGCACCTAATATATATGCGATACTACAAACCAGCCACTGGAATGCAAACAAATCTTTTTTTTCTTTTTTCAGTGAATTAATTATCTGTATATTAGTGGATTTTATTATTTATTTTTTGAGTGTAATGCAGGAAGAGAAGGTGCAGAGAAGAGGATGAGATGCTAGGGAACGATGTCATTTGAGATTGACTCATGAATGATGCTTTTGATTAGTGGGGAACCTCCTTCTGGGTGGGATACAATTCGAGGATCACATCTCTGTTTTTGCATTTTAATTTTCTTTTTTTGTGGACATGTGGGCTCATCATTACTTTGCAGCGTTTCTTTTTTAGACGCAAACGCAATTAGTCCCGTGTCCAAACACTTGGCAAGATCATTAAATGCCGAATGATTTGTCCATGTTTATGATATTCAATCTGTTTATTTTTATTTATTATTATAATTATAAAATGGGAAAGCCCATTTCTTTCTTATAAATTTTACTCCACTCATTCTAAGATAATTGTATAGTAATACCAAAACATTATAAAAGTTACTACAATTTAATTAATGTTTAGTAGCTTGGTTTACTTTCATAGCCTAGGACAAATTGGGTCATTTCATCAATTTCTTACAAAATTTTAATGATTAGTTATGGTATTATGAGACCAAAACAAGACCCAAAATTACTATACTAGGTACTAGACTAGACCATTCATCATGGCCCTCTAGGATTGTGATTACGTATAAATAAAGTAATCTAGTTAAATTGACCGAAAGGGGAAAATCTCTAATACTGCCATTGCTTTGAATTCTACTCAAAGGAACAAAAATACGATTATGACCTTCAAGATGATGCCATCGCTTTGTCAATATGAACTGAAAGGTTCAGAGTTCATCGTCCTCCTTCCTTCCAAGGAAGAAGATAGCTACCAACACCAGAGTTCATCACAGATTTCACGTTCAGAATTAATAGTAGTTTCCTTGCGATATCAAAATCTAAGATCGAAAATAATTGATGAATCAAATTTGGCATCTCAGTATCAGTATCTGATTCCTTTGGCAACCTCAAAGAAGTGAGCAACATTCTCCTCTGGTGTTCCTACTACAATGCCGTGACCAAGATTCAAGATATGTTTTCCTCTACCTGCTTTTCTCACAGTATCATTTATTCGATCAGTGATGAAATCCTTTGAACCAAAAAGAACACCTGGATCCACGTTACCCTGAACTGCTACGTTTGGTCCCAGTCTCCTCCTGCCATCGGCCATATCAACAGTCCAATCCAGGCTAACTACATCCACGCCTGTTAAAGCTAGTCTCTCCAGCAAGCCCCCTGATCCGCTTGCATAGAGGATTATAGGAAGTTCTGGATGGGTTTGCTTAACGGTATCTACAATCTGTTTTAAGTAAGGCAAACTGAACTCTTCAAAATCTACTGGACTAAGCTCCGTTGCCCATGAATCAAATATTTGAACAGCTTGTGCTCCATTGTCAGCTTGATATTGAATGTATCTTGCCATGGACGTAGTAAATTTTTGTAGTAATGAGTGGAGAACCTGTGGACAATTTATAGTTAATTGTAACACCAAAATGCACGTTTAAGACTAGATATTTGATCATTAGATCGAGAATTCCAGTCAACAATAAGTTAATACTAAAAGATGGTTGAAGATTACCTTGGGTTCAGAAAAAGCCAATCTCTTTATTTTCGAGAACTTTTTTGATGAACCACCTTCAACTACATATGATGCCAGGGTAAAGGGAGCCCCAACAAAACCAAGGACTGCAGCTTTATTATCCACCTGAAATCAACACCAGTTTTTTAGATTCAAGATAGTCATTCAGATTTCAAACAAAGAATAATAAAACAGCAACAATGACGTTACATTCAGAACCCAGATATTTAGAGTCTTCATTACGCTTCCTAGTTTATCATGAAGGATGTAATAACCGTTTAATGGAAGGAGTGTTGTGAAAAGAATGAAAATAAACATTCAAAGGTGGAAACTTGTAGACATAGGACGCGGTCAGACCTCTTTCCTCAAAATTGTCAGCGCTTCCCCAACATATGGAACTGATTCTTCAGGGACAAACTCCCTCACTTCTTCAACTTGGGAAGCTGTATGAACAGGATCAAATATGACAGGACCCTTGCCCTTAACAATATCAAAAGGTATGTTCATCCCAGAAAGTGGGGTAAGAATGTCTGAAAACAAAATCACCTGCCATGGAATCAAACATCAAGCAAATTATTGACAGAAAAATTAGAAACATAATACAAAAAGTAGGTAAATTCCCAGAAAGCACATATATAAAAATGAGTGCTAAAAAGTCATCTCACTCCATCGGGCTTGAAAACATTCCATGGTTGTAATGAAATTTCCACCACAAGATCAACATTTTCAGACCTTTCACGAAATGAAGGATATTTCTCACAGATGATTTGATAACTCTGACAAGAAAAGGTAAAAGAATTAGATACACTCTCACAAAGGAAAACAAAGTTATATCAAAGCAGTAAATGGAGACCGTAGGCGATAACTATGAGCTAAACTCCTAGCAAACAGAAACTGAAAGGAACATAAAATAAGTAACAAAAGGCTAAAAGCATATCTAGTGTGGAAAAGCAAAGCAAGCAAGTATGATGTCTGGTTGTCTTTGCTGATGCAATTTTCAGTCTTTAAGGCAATATTGGGAATTAAGTTTACAAGTGAGAAAGAAACAAAAGGCCAAAGGAACTAGACATGATTTGTTATAATTCGAAGTTTCACACAAATACTGAGACACCTATCGATTTGGCTAAAGGGGAAAACTGCCGCAGGAGCACCCAGGACTGTCAAAGTTAAAGTGAAGAACTTAAACAAAATATATATCTATTTTCCCATCCCATGTTAAGTCTTGGGAACTCTTCCATACAGCAGCACGACCACACTATATAGGGGAAAGATAGCCAATTCTAATTTTTCATTTTTTCTTCTGAAGAGAGCATGTGAATTGCAACAGCAATTTCTGAATTACATAGAATAACTTTAAACACAACATGAAATTCAGATATTCTATTTATAATTAAATTGCTATCTTTTTAGATCTATCAATAGACACCACCAACTTTAAAAGAAATCGAAACTACTGAAGATCATAAACGCAAACACAATTCTTAGGTGCATAAACCTGCCTTCATGTACCTCCCGGCTTGTCTCATGAGCCAAACTGGGGGTCTATCGACGTCAATTCCACGAACAGCATTGAGCAAAAGTGGTTCAGTAGCAGCTGTTGCTTTTGGTTCAGCAACTGTTCCTGGATGTAGTTTTTTCAGGATTCAGATTAAAAGCTCGTGAGTTATCAGCATACTTTGAGAAGCGAACCAATGAAAGACGTTTCATAATGCAAATCACATGGAATAATATCAAACATTTTTTATGACAAACATAACGGGAGAGCTAAATTGGCGATAACAAAAAACGCATTATGTTATATTTGGGATTAGTTTGTTACTGAAGAGAAATCTATCTCAATTAGACAGCACAAGTCTAATTCAAATAGAATCCAAGAGAATTTGAATGCAAGCAAAACTTTCCAACTGGTATACATTCTCCGATAGAAACCTCTCCACCAGCCCCACCCCTACCCCCGGGCGGAACTTTCAAAAATACAAAATTAGAAAAATAAAATCCCAAAAACCAAAGGAAATTGAAATCCGCAAGCTTCAGCGACCAAGAAGTGAAGCATTTGAGAGTACGAAATGGGTCATAGCGTAACCAAAATATTACCTCCAAGAGAGCATAAAATTTGGGAGCTTGAATTTGACTTAGAGGAAAAACTGAACCTTGATCTTCTGGGCGTAAAAGGAAAGGAAGAAGGTATAACGGCAATGAAGCTACTGTTGATGCAAGACATGTTGGAGAAGCAGAAGCTCCTTTGCAGTCCTTAAATTCCTTATTTCTCACTCACACATAACCACTGTGGGATTTATCTCAGCCATTCTTTTTTATCGTTGTGTAGCTTCTGCGAAGCGCCAAAGAGTTCAATAGAAGAGGGTGTGCAGGGAAAGATAAGGGTATCAACAACACAATCCAATTGACGCTTACTTCTGCCACGTCAGCATTAAACACAACGAAACTATTATTGATGACGGGAAACAACGTGCAGAAATTGTTAAGAAAAAACATAATGTTTTTCCAGAGATGATGTTTTAGTTTAAGAATTTGCCCTTTATTTATCAAACATTATTAATTAATATAATGCAATTTTGGATTCCAAAAGCTGAAGCCTATATAGTATTTGCTGATTCAAAGGCCATATTTCCATTTTCCAAAAAGGATTACCCATGTGTGCCAGGAAAAAATTTAATACATGTAATGCTTTGAGTTGATAGCTGAGATTCCATTTTCTAGTTCTAGGAGGCAAAATACCAAGTAAAAATGGAAAATATTGATTACATCAGATCGAACTGATAGCAATCAGATTATGGTATTTTTAAATGGAAAAAAAAATTAAACTAGCTAATTACAGGAAAAAGGAAGAGGGGGGAGGGGGAGAAAAATATATCAGAAAATGGTGTCTGTTGTAAGCTTCCTTTTTGGAGGAGATTTCTCTATGATCTGCTTCTGTAAGTCCATAAATGTAGAACCCTTAACAGCAAATAGTCTTCGCAAGTTGATAACAGAAAGCTCATTAAAGCTAGCAACAGCTAGATCGGCTTGGCCCAGATCATACCTGCGAGTTTTAACATCGATTTCAGAAAGTGAATCAGTTTCTGTATCCCATTTCAATCGAAAAGAAATGTGATTTATTAAATTAACTTTCCCATGCTGACACGTATCAGAATACCAAAATTGAATTTACTCTAACTTTCGATGCATTATGCACTTTCATGGCACAAAGTGTTCAACTTTTAATGGTGCAGTGCTTATTTTCATTGCAACACCTTACTAGTTAGTTAGTACTCATGTAAGTGAGGATTACTCACGCAGGATGAGCACCAATCAATGCCACAGCCATCATTGTACAATTGTGCGCAGCAGTTATGCTTCTTGGATCATCTTCAAACACGACACACTTGGAAGGTTTCCGGTCAAGCTGCAAGTTATTCAGGCAAAAAGATCATTAGCAAAGCAGGATATATTATCAGAAAGAATTATTTTTTTTCCGGCTCAGTTTATTTCGATAGAAATGGTTTCTAAGGAAAATCTTTTGGCCTAAGCACTCTTTCAGAACTAGAAATTCTAAGGCTGAAATATTTTCTATGGAAACCATTGCCTTCCTTTTGCTTGAATTTCCTTTCATTATAAATGTTGTGCGCTGTCAAAACTGCATCATAGACTAATCCAGTTACTTTTTGTCAAATTTTTGCCCAAATTAAATTTTATAATACGGTATAAAGGCAAGAGAAAAGAAAAAGCATCAAAAATCATACAAAAATAATATTAATGATACTTTATAAACTAATAATACTAATAATAATATCAATTTTGAAACTTTTTTTTTTCATGATACCTTGACAGCGGCAGAAAGAAATCTATGGGCTATTGACTCCATTCCATCCTCTTCTGTCACTGTTGCCTGCAACTCAAAAACATGGCTATTAACAAAGGACAATTTCACGAGCCTGTGAAATAATGGGTAGAAAAATTGTTCCAGCCAAGGAGGCTAGTTGTTTGTTGGGTCATCCCTGGTGAGTGGTGAATGTTTACGCCATCTGGGGATAACATTCTAAATTTCCGTTAAATGTATCTAGTTCTTTAAGTCACAGCCAAACCCTCTACTTGTTGCTGGCAATAACCAATTGCTTATCTCATGGTTCGATGTCAAAAATATTCTTTCAGATATATCGACCAGAAGTTAAACCGATTAGGAAATTTTTCATAGGGAAAAAATGGTCCCATCCAATATCATCTAACCATCTAATTTAAGAATACTATACCTCTAGAACGAATAGAAAACCAAGGTTCCAGGGAAGTTTGTTATTGAGCCAAAATTTCTCGTTCTGAAAGTTTCATGTTTATTAAGCAAGTGGACTCACTACTACAAGAATAGGTTTCATTTTCAGTTCTTCTGAATTATTACCAACCTGAAAATACTTAATGAGCCCCATTCTGTCCAAGGCTTCAACCAAGTTTCTTCTGTCTAGACTTGAAACAACAGCACATGGGATGCGTGCTGTACGTACTGCTTCCAACCAGTCTTTGACACCTTCCATCGGTCTTTCAAGCTTAGAAAAAGATGTATGCAAATATAATAAAGTCAGGTTCTTCATTTATAGCACTGAATAAAAACCTCAGGAAAAATATATATAGAAAGAGAAGTGTAGAGATCAACTTACTCTGAGAAGACTATCATAATATAATTGAGTAAATCTTGATTTCAGTCTATCCAGCTCTTTTTCTGATTTATCCCAGAGAAAATACTGAAAATTTGCAATAATTAGTTAAAGAAAATAAGGTTTTTTTTCAGAAGATGGTTTGAGAAGTTTGATAATAGGTTGACAACCAAATTTCAGAAACTATTTCTTTACAATCAATTTCCACACTGAATCATTACTAAATGTTGAAACAATAGTTAAATGAAAGAAACCTTCATGAGTGAAAATGTTCTTCCTTTGTATGTCCCTTCCTCCAAGATAATTACAAAAGAGAAGTCTAAAGGTGCATATAAAATGGTAAATAACTACATATTTTAAACATTTTCACAAGCTTGATATATATAGTTATTATGAAAGTAGTTTAATCTTGAAGACATTGAAAATTCTCAAACCTTATACAACACATCATCAGCATCTGCATAAAGCAGTGATCCTTGCAGCAAACTATCTTCTGGAATTTCCTTCCCTGCATGAGAATCATAGAAAGAAATGTAAGACATGCGATCATCCTTATCTCTGGATAATGCTCAAGAGTCATCAAGAAATCTATAAACTCAGTTACTGCTAATCTGTTCCTCTAGCTCCTTAATTTTGTTACACAGATCCATACTGTATTTAAGTCTTATGAATGAACAAGTAGACCCCACACATGTGGTGGATAGGCTTTCTCATTGAACCTAATGATAAAGCATTAAAAGGTTAAGAACTAGTATGGAACTGTTTCTCATGAAGTCACTTGATTGGACTCTAAGAACAATCTTATCAAAGTACCAAAATGAAAAACTTTTGACATGAGATTCGTTGCATACCCTCTTCTAAGGCCAGCTGCTTCCAAGCCTCCAACTTCATAGCTCGAGTATCAGCCTAAAACACATTGGCTCAAGTTATTAGGGAAATTGATGTATAATGGTTGCAAGTGGTTGTACCTAGTCATGCTCTTCTTATCAAAGATTAACAATTATGGCAATGAGCCTCGCAAAATATCAAAACATAGTACAAGATTCATTTTTTACATGATGGAAACTATGGTAAACTCAAATTGCTAATTTAGAGCATTTCCAAAGCATGCAACAAAAATCCTGTAAGAAGAACCATCTAGCAGGATACAAGTCCCTTAAAAACATCCATAAAAGCTTGAGACTTACCAACACATTGTCCCAAGAGAAGATAAGACCATATGCCTCATCTGGTTTCATAGCATAGCGTATACGCTGTAGAAAACCTTCTTGCAATTTATCGTTCAAATAGTCCTATTTCCAAGCAGAATTAGCATCCCTAATACAGTATGATTGCCTTGGAAAGAGTGGTAAACGACCAAGCTTAATTTGAAGGAAAAATTTTAGTATCCATCATCCATGGGAAGCAAAATTACTTACCACATCAACTTTTAATGGTCCATCTGTTCTAAAGGTCTCAAAGCCTTCTCCGTATTCAGCTCCAATTGCCTAGCAGGAAGATGAACAAAAAGAGTTGGGAGAAGAATATTTAGACACTGAAGTTCCAATTACTTAACATCACTAAATTCATTGCTAAAATAAGAATGCATAACAGGGACCAATAAAAGAAAAACCTTCAAACTTGATTAGACGCAAATATTGAAATATAGAAAAGTGGGAGAACTTAAAACCTCAACAACTATAAACATCAAACATTAAAATAAACAGTGTCTGTACCTCTTGCACGAATAGCTTATTGGGCGTGAAGGAAAGCCCGTTAGCAGAGCCAAATTCCTTGGACCCAGAAGAACAACGGACAACCAGGCGGCTCTTATCAAAACTCAAACGCTTTAACTTCTGGAAACATATTTTTTAAAAAACAAGTTATAGAATCTCAGTTAATTTAAGAATCAAAGATAAAACAAAAACAGAAAGAGGATAAGGAAGTAAAATTTACAGACCAAAACTCTGAGCTCCAAAGGAGAAGGAGAAGGTTGAAGACGATAAGAGGGTATGGACGGAATTGTGTGAGAAGAAGAGGCTCTGAGATTGGCGCAAGTGCAGTCCATCAGAGACAGCGTTTGCAATGAATAAACTATAGCTGATGCTCTACTTTCCGTAGCTCGTTCTCTTTCTTCCTCATGCTATGTTTCCTAATTTTGGTTGAGAGGTTCAGAACTGCGGGCTAATCACGTGGATATATGTGGCTCCTAATTTCTAGTCACGTGAGCTTCTACGGTTTTCTTTTTTTAAAAAAAAAAAAAAAAATTGCCTCTACAAAGACGTGTGTTTTTATTATTTGTATTTATGCTAGGAATATTATAATTTGGAATCCGGATTTGAGTTTTTTATGTTTTTATTTACTTTGAATTTAAATTTAAATTTAAATTTATTTATCCCTAACTGGTGCCAAATATATGTTATTAAAATTTCATGTGAGCAAAATAAAGAGCTACAATTATCATTTTCTAATAAGAAATTACCGTATATTTTTATGGCAGGGAATTAATATGAATAAATATTTAACTAATAACATTTATGGTTGTGTGATTATATTTTGAATTTTCTATCAAAGTTTCTATTTTTTCATTCACGTTTCCAATTACGCTTTGTTCTGAAGTAATTACTTATTTAGAGCACGAACCCAATCTCTCCCTGATTTAATTTCACCTTTTTCATCGGTTTAATTAGAAAATTTACCTTTAATAATTTGTATAAGGAGAAAAAGTATTTAAAAAAGAAAACAAAAAGATATAATTGATCCAACGGCAAACATTCAGCCACATCATCAACTCTGTAGTGCAATTAATGACACCAGATTCAGATTTAAGAAGCAAAGGAGCTAGATTATTCTGGATTTGAAACCTGGATGTTACATTTGTTATTAATGGCAAAAATCTGCACTTGTCAAACTATACAAAGCCTGCACGCGTTTTAGTCAAGTAAACTAAACAACTAGCAAACAGATGACTCTAGAACAGCATCTAAACTACAAAATTCTCCCCCTACGTGTAATTGAAGTGGCAAGATATTGACAAACACCAGAGCCAAGTAGCTGATTTCCACACAGGGAACACAAATTGATGGAATCACGAGTCTTTGTCCTTGGATATATTCCGTGGGAGCCTGTTGAAAACACTCTCATCTACTACTCTGTAATGTTTTGAAAATTGTTGATGGATCATTCCATAACACTTATCTATGTGATCTCCGCATTTGCTGTACAATGCAGGGAAGGTAATCAATATGAGGGTTCCTGTCAACATTAGGAGAAGTAAGTGTAAGTAAAATGACTTAACAGAGGGAAAGAATTAAGAAGTGTGCAAGTCCCCTCCCCACGCTGGAAAGGCTGAAAGTTCAAGTTGCAGACAAGATGGCTTGGTACAGCAATATTCCTTAAAACATGTAATAGAATAACACACACACACACACACACACACAAAAAAAAGTGCAGCAAACATCTAATCCAATCTACAGCGAACATAGCAATGCAGGCCGCAGCAAGAATTTGTAAAAGGATTTTTTATTTACTATAAGATTGCCCGGAGGAGCAAAAGGGTTTTCAATCCACACAACTGCCTCACACCATAAACCGGCCAGCCAAACAGGCAAAAAAAAAAAAAGAAAAACAAGAAAAAATGATAAGCCAACAAGTCCCGCAATGAGACATCATAAGTGGAAGCGTACCAATATATGCGAGTGTGAAAAAAGAGAAGATGCTGCCAATCACAGACAAGAGCCACAGACCGACCACCACCTGTCAAGTACAAATAATTCATTAAATTACCTCTGCCAATTTTCTATTTAATTTGGTCAAAAACACAATATTGAGCATTGCTATGGTTTTCATATCCAAATACCAACTGCATTTTCATAACGACCCACAAAGCATGAATGAACCACAAAGGTGCTTATAACAGAACATGTTGCTGTTAATATAAAGAAAAATGGAACACTAGTAGAGCCTGCCTTATCAATGGAGATTCCGGGGAGATACTCTTTGTCCCCATCTATCATTGTCCTGGCCCAAATATTAGTTTTCATTTATATCAGATTTACCCAGTGGCATTCATCTCGGACATTGTCACATTCATAAACTAGTTTTCTCAGTTCATAAAGTATATAATATTATCTTTAGGAACAGAATGGGTCATTGTTTAGATCACCCTCCCCAGCTCATAATACCTAAGAAATAGGGCTCCAAACTTTCTGAAAATGCTGCAATAAGACTAACCTTAAAGAAAACTCTAAAATCTTTGCCGAGAGTAATGTCATGAGCCATAAGAAGCACATTATTGATTTTAACCCGAAGTGATGCTGCTGCACTATTAACCATCTCTTCAGAGACTACTAGCTCTGGTAAAGTCACAGGTTGTCTGCTTGACAAAAACACAAACAGAGATTACAGTTAACATGGTCTTAATGCTAAAAACAGTCAGAAACATGAAACGTGCAAATTACTTTTTAGCCATACTTATTTCTAAAGGCTGCATAGTTAGCATGCAGGAAAGATATTATGATCAAAATCAGCAAGACATCTGAACAAATTGTTAAGAATGGTAAACCGGTCCGCTCAAGTAGAAGCCATACAACTGTTGCAACAACAATGGCACCAAATGAAATATGCCACCGCTTCCACAAAAGAATATCAGCAACTAGAATAGAGACAAAGAGAGAGTGAGAGTCAATAACTGGTACAAACATGTTATCAGAGAAACACAAACAATGCAAGAACTCTCAACGAGAAAATTTTAACAAGTTTGTACAGATAAACGAGAGTCTCTTTTACTTCAAAAAATTGGTTGAATCAGATATTATCAGGGATATTTAAGTGTTAACCATAAAAAAACAAATGAATAACGGATAAGCAGGCAGGCATGTGAAAGATAAATTAAGCATATGTGGCCACTATCAGTTAACCTCCATGAGGCTTGTCTTACCAATTGATTCATAACACCCAATTAAAGAAGAAGAATTTTACGTGCACAAAGTGTATCCAATGGGTAAATTACATCAAATAAATATAGTAAATAAATTCAAACTGAGCTAAATGCAAGGAGAACAAAAAACGAATCGGGCACAAACTTCTAGGTAGACCATCATCACCTTCGAATTTTTTACATTAACCTCGTGGCTAAATAATGATGGATGACTGGTGATTATACACAGAAAGAAACTGCAGCATTATTAGTCATGTTTCCATTTTCTATTCATTCTGCTTTTCCTCCTTTCATGGAAAAAATATATAATGGTGAAATTGAAGCAAAACACCGTTCTTTTTTCTCACATTATATGTTCTAAAAAGTGCTTATCTCATTTCGGTTAAATTTTCGATACAATCAGCTTCACTTGCTGACATCTAACTTCAAATACTCTAACATCAAAGCAACTGCAGCTATCATCTTACATACTGTATCGCATATTAAATTGGGTGGTCTGACACCGATCATATCTTAAAACACAAAATGAGTAGGTTGAACAGCATAACAGGCCACAAGGATGATTTAAAGAAGCAGATACTGCCATGGCCAACAAAAAAAAAAAAAAGGAAGCACATATTAAAAAAAGTGCTCTGCGTATTAAGATGGTTCCATTCATTTGTCACTGTGTGCTAAATAAATGTTTCTAAATGCATGCATGTGCAATGAATTTCAAAACAATGGAGGAAAAATAACATCTATGAAAGTCCAACACTTTGGGAAATCTTCCCTCGTAAATTACCCCAGCTTCAATCCTCTACTTAAATGCAAACTAGGAAAATTCTTAGCTTAAGTTTAAACCAGCTCTACAATTCATCATGTGAAAAGAGAATCATCAACTCAAAGATTCTCCAAAGAAGAATTGAACCCCAATTTTTCTATGTTAACCCCAAATGTACCGATATGGGATCCAATAAGAAGGACCTGAGTTGAAGATCTCTTACATTTACCTCCACCCATCCATTGATGGACAGAAGCTTGGCGGCCAGAAAGCCGGTGCCCTGATCCTCCGGAGCCACCCGACGTTGAAGTCAAAGCCGTGGTTTTCCTTCCATTCCCTTCACCATCTGTGTTGCTGAAGTCTGGTGGATTCTCCATGAATCACACAGCAAAGACAACCCAGAAATTTTCGAACTTGCTTTTTCTCGAATATTTGAAATTTATGATGAACAAATTGTAAGTAAACCTTGGAAATTAGAAACTGATGACTTGTATAGTCTTCACTTTTGACGGTGGCCCTGTCTCCAGGTACGACAAAACTCCCAATACGGCAACGACAGCGAATGACAGATTACCGCAAGAAGGTGCGGGGGAATAAGGTACAAAACGGCAACGTATCTAAATAAAGAATTGTTGCCAAAACTTTTTTTTTTTATTTTAAGTTATTCGTCCTCATAAATTTTGTATGACACTTTTTTTTTGTTTTTCACCAAGCATACTATAATACTTTACTATAAAATATACATAGTAATTTGAAATTATTAGACATCGTTCTTGAGATTAAAAAAATAAAAAATAATAGAGATGGTCCTACGTAAAGAAGGTCAAAATGGAAGATGACCTCTATTGTACTAAAAATAGGAGCATTGATAATTAAGGCTTACCAAAGCTTTAGCAAATATAAATCTCACACAAAAATATAAAAGTATTAGCTCATTGGAATTGGACCATGATATAGATATAGGGGAAATTTATTATTTCTAAATTATTTTATTTTTTAATTGGTAAAAATTTTATTTTAATTTTTTAATAAAATCATTATATTACTCCCTCTTTTTAAAATAATTTTTTTTAAAAAAAATTTACATCATTTCGTTAACTTATTTAGTGTTTTTTTTTATAAAAATTTTAAAAAATTATTTTAAAACATAAGAATATTTTAATCAATCAAGTAAAATCATATAAAATTTAGAATAAAAAAGTGAGATATCATATATAATAATATTTAAAAAATAAATAAATTTGATAGACATATATATGGTTGGATGTTTATTATTTATTAAGTTCTTCTATTCATATTTCCCCTCGTCGCGTCCTGAAAGCGCGTACCCGACAGGTGCCGCCACCTTCTCCATTTGATCTGCACATTATTACCCAAAACTTCGAAAACGAAAACAAAACCTTCTTCCGGACTGTGTCCCGGAATTAGGAATAAGACAGCGCAAAACGTAATCAACTCAACACTCTAATTCCCGTTTCCCTTTTCTGCTCATCGTTAGGTTTGCTTCCCATTTTCATTTCATTTCACCAAACTCGTTTGGTCTTAGCTTCTTGGTTAGCATAGTGATTAGTGACTGTTTTCCTACCCACAACTTCTATCACTCAAAGCCCGAGATTATCCTTTTATTTATACCCAACCCATGGTCATTCCCAGTTCATAATCGCCGGATCTAAGCGCTTTTCCTACAATTCGTTCGATATCACGCCAAGCACCTTTTGGTTTCAGTCAATTTTCTCGCTTTTGTAAGTTTTGCTATACGTGTCTGGGTGAAGTTGTCGCTTTGTTTCATGAAATTTGCTTATTTTGCTGCCTTTGACCCTCTAACGTTCTTTGCTTGATTGTTTCCTGTCTTTTACTTGTTTGGCGTTATAAGTTTGGGATTTTTATCGCTGTTCTATTGTCAATTAGTAGCGCCAAGACCAAGATGGGTGAGGGTGAACGATTTCAGCTGGGAACTGTTGGAGCATTGACTCTTTCTGTGGTATCATCTGTGTCTATTGTAATTTGCAATAAGGCGCTGATGAGCTCATTGCATTTCATTTTTGGTAAGTTACACTGAATTCTCTGTCTGTTGCAAGTCGATATTGTCGTCTATTTATTTGATCTCTCTCTCTTTTTCTTTTTTTTTTCCCACCTGATGATTACTAATTACTGTCCCCGCTTCTGTGTATTCTCTGTATGAATCATTATCTAATTGAATGAGGAGTGATAAGCCTTAAGTTGTTTGTCAATGTTAAACCAAATTCATGATCAAGGTAAATTTATCACCTCACAGTTTATTTTGGGGGCCAGGGGGAGTGGGTATGCTAACAATTTTGCTTACAGCAATTTTATTTAATTTGAATTTGCTCTTTTGCATTTAAGTGTAGTGTCGGAGAGTAGAAAGATTTGATACACGTTCTTTGTTACTGTAGCTACAACTTTGACAAGCTGGCATCTGCTCGTCACATTTTGTTCTCTTCATGTGGCACTAAAAATGAGACTCTTTGAACACAAACCTTTTGACCAGAAAGCTGTAATGGGGTTTGGGATTCTAAATGGAATTTCAATTGGACTTTTAAATTTGAGCCTGGGGTTCAATTCCGTTGGCTTCTATCAGGTACTACTTTTTGTTCTTCTGTTTGTCTCATTTGATATTTGGATTCTTGTTGTTTAAGCTGTTTTTTCAAGGACATTATTCTGAAAGGAGCTATTATATTTGCATTCAGATGACTAAGCTGGCAATCATTCCATGTACTGTACTGCTGGAAACCCTTTTCTTGCAGAAAAAATTCAGGTTCCATTGAGCCCCCTCTGATTAATATGACTATAATGTGTTATTTTTTTATACATATATGAAATAGCTAATGGAAAATTTTGAAGGTCAGTGAAAGAAATGCTTCATGTACCTACATTCATATATTTTTTTCATCCAAAATAATTATGTTTCTTCTTTCTGTGTTCATTGTAATCAGTTAGATATTTTTAAGTTTTCATATCGTTGCATTCTACATGTCAACTGCCATTCCATGCTTTGTCGCATCTCTCATGGGCATCACCGAATATTCTAGCTCATTTTCTCTGTCTGATTGAAGAAGTTTTTAATAGTATTTGTCTATTGTCTATTTATTTATTAATTTTCACTGTCATTGCAGTAAAAAAATTCAACTTTCCCTTGGTATTCTCCTTCTGGGCGTTGGGATTGCAACGGTCACTGATTTGCAGCTTAATGCTTTGGGCTCTTTCCTATCTTTTCTCGCTGTTATTACAACGTGTGTTGCTCAGATTGTATCCTTGAGGAATTATATTTATGATTATTATTATCACCTCCATATTTTTCGCATATCTTGTGATATGTATTATGGATTGAATAAAAAATCTAACCTAGGAACTAAAAATTATGAATTTGTTCAACTTTAGCATGTGTCTGTTAGTTCCTAACTAGAGAAAACAGTTTTTAATTATAGCTCTGCAGGTAAATACATGGGGACCTTTTTGCCTTAGCTTCTCTCGTATTAAATTTGCAAGTTATTATTGCATGTATGAGTCTCTGGTTGGCCTTGAAGGTCTGTTTTTTTCTTGGTTCTCCTTACTTTGTTTATCTATAGATCATCATTTCTGTCTTTTATGCACAATCAGAAGAATTATATCTTTCTCTTATGCATGAAAGCTTGAAAAAAGATGGTTCTATTCTAATTTTTTCCCCTTGGGCTGTAAACTTTCTTTTAGGGAGATTCTTTTTTCTTTCTTATCTTTTTAGGAATTGTCTTGTTGAGATCTTAATTAGCACCTTTCAGATGACAAATACCATCCAGAAGAAGTTTAAGGTTTCTTCCACCCAACTTCTATATCAATCATGTCCATATCAAGCAGCAACCTTGTTAATCTCTGGCCCATATCTGGATAAACTATTGACCAACCAAAATGTATTTGCTTTCAATTATACGACACAAGTGACGGTGAGATTTAACAAATCTTCTCATGCTTATTTTTGCGGTCCAGTTATTTTTGACGTGTTCTCAATTGCCACTTTCTGCATTGCAGGTCTTCATCATTCTGTCCTGCCTTATCTCCATCTCTGTAAATTTTAGTACATTCCTTGTGATTGGAAAGACATCTCCTGTCACCTATCAGGTTCTTGGACACCTAAAGACATGTCTTGTATTGGCATTTGGTTATATTTTACTCCATGACCCATTCAGCTGGAGGAATATTCTGGGGATTTTGATGGCCATGGTTGGGATGATTCTGTATTCCTACGTTTGTATTCTCGAGAATCAGCAAAAATCTGCTGAAGCTGCATCACAAGCATCCCAGGTTTGTTTTATATGACAGAGTTTGCATCATTGTCCTCGTCATTTGCCACAAGAGCATGCTTTCTGATTACTTGTTTTCTTCTTCTTCTTCTTCTAATGTTCCCAGGCAAGAGACAGCGAATCTGATCCCCTCATGAACGTGGAAAATGGAAGTGCAGTATTGACTGATAATGTTGGCCAAAAGGTCCCTGTTTGGAGCAAAGACAAGGACTAAGACTAGGACGGATGATGGGCTTTGTCCAGTGCATACTTTGTTCAATCAGTATCATGAACAATAGATAGGCCATATAAAGGGTTAATACCCGTATGGAATTAGAAAGTTCTTCCAAACTAGAGTCTCAAATACTTAGCAGGTACGAGTACGAGTCCTTTTTGTCAGTAATGTTAGTTTAGCAGTAAATGAATTAATAGCCAGCCAGCATTATTAGTGAGGATTGAGGAACAAATTCATGGTCGTGTCTTATAGGGGCCATCAAATATGGCTCGTCTTGGCAGGTATTTACTGGTGATATTTTTACATGTGTTATATATATATATATATATAAAACCATAGGGAGAGAGAGTTTTAAAAGTTGCAAATTCTGCTTCCTTGAATAATTACATAAGCATCAAGTGGCAATGCCTCGTTTCTAGACCTGTTAGTTCCTATCATTTCATAGTAAAAGCCAATTTAAAAAAAGGTGGAAGGTGTAGGACTATTTCGGTCTGCTACTAAAGAATCAAATTGACATAAAAACCAGGACTGTTATCAATCTTCTTAGATAACAATGCTGGTAAACAGGACAAACACAAACACACAAAAATCGGGAGTTTGCGTGACGATTCCCATTTTGGCCATATTTTACTATGGGGTGAGAGCTGTACATCTGTTTTATACGTGTCACATCCCAGCCACGCCATCCATGTAACATAAGACAACTTATTATTATTTAATTTAATTAATCAGAAAAAATATATTGTTGACCTTATAAAAATGTGAACTGTTATTGTAATTTTATAATGAATAAAGGTATCAAATGAGATAATTAATTCATGTAGAAGCATTTCCAACGGCAGAAAGAGATATTTTTTGTCAAATAGAGTATGTGGTAGATCTAAGTTACTTCATTCTAAATTCACAAGTTTAAGCATTGTATATATTTAAACTTTCTACTAAAACATATAAAAAATTTGTTTACTAAAAAAGCATTGAAGTTTTTCTCTATTAACCACATATAACAGGAAAAATACTTACTTGTTATACAATATTTTATGTCATGTTATCTTATTAATTGATGTGTTATTATATCAAAGTTATACAAAATAAAATTTAAAAAGGTAAATATTAAACTTAAAATTCGATTAAATTATGAGCTATATTCCGATAAAAAAAAAAAATTGGGCTATATGAAAAAATAATAATAAATAACGGTATTTATTTATGTCTCCGTTGTAGTCCTAGCAAACCTCGTCCACGCTGCAGAAGCCAGCCGCTTACTCTGTTCAATCTCTTCGGTTATTATACTGCCACTGCACCAAGGCACTAAATCTTCCAATCATCTTGTTTCCATGGCTGCCCGAGCTATGTTGACCATAAAATCCCTAACTTCGGTGCTTCAGAATGGAGCCAAATCTGCAGGATTGGGGCTAGTCGCAGCTTATTCTCGTGGCTTGCAAACCTTCACCTTGCCCGATCTTGCTTACGACTATGGCGCTCTTGGACCTGCTATCAGTGGCGAAATCATGCAGCTTCATCACCAGAAGCACCATCAGACATACATCACCAACTACAATAAGGCCATTGAGCAGCTCGAGGACGCCCTCGCCAAGGGTGACTCCGCTGCTGTCGTTAAATTGCAGAGTGCCATCAAGTTCAACGGCGGAGGTAACATATTCCTTTAGCCTCTTTATTTTCTCAAAGGTGATTCTTTTAGTTGGCAAATGCTGCGAAATACGCCAACCAAATTCTGGAAAGAGCGACAGGTCATGGTGTGTATTTAGATATTACGAGCGAAATAAATTAGCTGTATCAATTTTACTATCCATATGACAGGTTGGTCATGGTCAGCAATTTCTTGATGGAGTCCGGAAGAAAATGTATATATAACTCGGTTTACTAAACACTCTGGAAGTGCATGATTTCATTGAATTGTTAAAACGTAATTGATGAATTGGCAATGCGGCTTGAGATTGATTTTTTATGGCTAGTAAGTCAGACATTAGTTATAAAACTAACTTGTGTTAGCTGGAGAAAATGTTTTCCTTTGTTGGAATTTCTGATTTAAAAAGAAGGACGTCGGTAATGATCTTTACCAGATTGAAACCATTTTAAAACAACCAATTTCATATTTAACCAAACATTTATGTGATGAAGTAATGAATTGAAAGCTATCTTATTTTTATCTTAGAGTTATTTGTATCTTATTTTGTTTGTTAATTCACATTCTTGAGCCACCAAGTTGCTATATTCCCTGGGATTGGAAAAAGAGCGGGATGGTTAAAGTCTATATTATTACTATCATGGTTCGTTTCATAAGAATGAACAATCAGGGGAGTGCATTTATGCTTGTTTGACCATTTGAAACACCTACAAGTCCACTGACATATACTATGTTGGAATAACATTAGTAAATCGAAGTTTGCTTTCTGTACTGATTCCAATTTTCCTAAGAACCCTTAGGATAAGTTGTTAAGACCAATTATTTCCCGCTTTCCTTTGCTGATAGGCAACATGTCTGGGCAATTATTTACATCAGTCACAGTGTAATAAGTAGGTTGCGTGGTTGTAATATAGGCCATATTTGTTAAAACCTGGAAGCTGTTTGATGTCATTGCAGCATTCACCTTTCTATCTTTGTTAATGGAAACTATATATATTATGCACGAAACGAACTGCTCAAAGAATGAGCAAAATCTTTTTTTTTTTTTCACTGTAGTGGTTGTTATGCACATTTTTATTCAGTTATGGTGTTATTGTCCCATGATTGGTTCACAGATGAGTTATCGTTTATCTGCAGGTCATGTTAACCATTCTATTTTCTGGAAAAATCTCACCCCTATTCGTGTAAGTTTGTAATTTAAATCCTATTTTTATTAGGTACTTAGTGTTAAGTGTTTCTTTTTTTTCCCTAAAACTTTGCACGTTACAGGAAGGAGGTGGTGAACCACCAAAGGGTTCCCTTGGTTGGGCCATTGACACACATTTTGGCTCTTTGGAAGCATTGATACAAAAGGTTAATGCAGAAGGTGCAGCCTTACAGGGGTCTGGATGGGTGGTATGTTATACAACTAATCCCTATTGTCTAATCTCGTTGCGTATATGAATGTAAACTAAATCCTCTGTCTAAAAGCGCTTCAATTGACATTTCATTGCTTTGCCAGTGGCTTGGCCTGGACAAAGAGTTCAAGAAGCTTGTAGTTGAGACCACTGCAAATCAGGTAAATATTTCTCCTCCCCCTCCTCAGCCTCTATGCCCCAAGACAAAAATGAACAAGATATTTCTATTTAAGTTCCCTTTCTCTTCTCAATCTTTCTGTCAAAAACTAATTCAACACAAAAGCTTTCAATGAAAGCACTATGATAATTTTTCACCTAATCAATCGATGTTTTGGGTTTAATTTTTGATGCTTAGAGCTTTCACTATTGTTATAATCTTCATATGTGGGCACATATTGTCTTTGTATCTTGATTCTGAAGGAGTGTTCTTGTTGAATGTGTAAGATTTGGAAAGATTTATGGAGAGTAAAGAAGAAGCTTGTAAAATACTTTGTTTTTTCCTACTCATTATTGTGAGTTTATAATCAAGTTTTTTTTTATCTAGAATGCATATAAATTTGTTTCTGATATGTTGTTATTATATCATGAGTTTGTAATTAGAACGATTTTGTTGCAGGACCCACTGGTGACTAAGGGAGCAAATCTAGTTCCATTGCTCGGGATAGATGTCTGGGAGCATGCATACTACTTACAGGTAAAATTTGGAGATCAAAATTGACAGGCAGTAACGAAATCAGAGCTGCTGTGCTATTTGATAGCTGTTATTTCCTCAATATGGCTATGGGAAGTGACAAGAAGTATCTAAAACATTGTTTTTCTCGTTGCAGTACAAGAATGTGAGACCAGACTATTTGAAGAACATATGGAAAGTAATCAATTGGAAATATGCCAGTGAAGTGTACGAGAAAGAGAGCTCTTAGATTATAAGTGCTTCTTGAGATAACAGCTTGACTGCATGTCAGATCAGAGGTGGAATAAAATGATGTGATGACAAACGATAGACCCTTGTGCTTATTTGGTTGTCTTATAAACGGAATATTTGCTGTATTATATGTGCACGTGATGCTTTGCTCATTCCAATGATCTTTCTGAAACTTGCTTTGGATTACTCTTTTGGAGTATTGCCGTTTACTCCTTACATGATGGCTTCTTAGATCTTTTGATACTTTTAAGTCTTGTGGCCAACTTGGACTACCATTTTCATTGCGTTTTTGATAATAATAAGAACGTAAATTTGACCATGAGCTCAGCGAGTTTCTTAATGGTTCCTTCTTTTACATATGACGATAAAAGGAGGAGTTGAACATGAAAATTACCCTGACATCTTCTTTCAACACCATCAAATTTTCTTTTCGTTCTCACATTTATTTCTCTTCAATAATTATAAATGAATGCCATTGGAAAAAGGTAAGGTTAAAATACGAAGTTGAAGAATGAAGACTATTTGAAAAACAAAAAAAAAAATTTCCCAAAACAACCCAAATTTCCAAATTAATTGTATTTCCCCTATAAATTTTTTGGGAAAAAAAAAAAAAAAAAAAAGGCCTTCGGAGAGAGACGTTTAAAAAGATTATTAGGGGAATGTTAAAAATTAAAAATTGAAAATATAATTATAAAATGAGGGGTATTTTTGGTAGAAAAAAGGATTTTTTTTAACTGGCGCTAATCGTTATGATATTGGGCGGGCCTACCAGCCTATCCTCCCTATAAAAGCCGATATACCTCCCAAACCCTAATACTCTCTTCTCTGAATCTCCTCTCCAGCAGCAAGATATCCTAGCTTGAGCCGTCTAGCTCCAAGCGCTTCAGTTCTCGCAGGCAACCATGGTTGGATCCTTTTCCACCCACCGTTGTATTCGTTTTTCCTCTGTTCCATTTTCTCTCGCTCACCTTTCCAATGTTTTTGCAGACTTTCAAGAGAAGGAACGGAGGGCGCAACAAGCATGGCCGTGGACATGTCAAGTTCATTCGCTGCTCCAACTGCGGCAAATGCTGCCCTAAGGTATTCAAAACTTCCGTTTTCAACGTCGATACGCAGGGTTGATTTAAATGGTTAGAGTTCTATTTCGTTATCTGTTGCTCCTCTAGATACCTCTATATTGTATCTGGTAAGAAAAGGTAAAAGATTCAACACCCATCCCAAACTGCGGCTCCATTCTCTCTTTTCGGGTAATTGGTTATAGGTTTGCAGCCTAGTTTTTGGTGGTTTTCGTTTCCGTTTTCTGACTTAGTTCCAATTTTATTATGTTCCTGATTATCTATGTATTGTTTGAAATTTTTTGCGTTTATGCTTATTTTTGACTTGGGGTTTACGATTTGTGTGTGTGAAGGACAAATCAATTAAGAGGTTCCTTGTGAGGAACATTGTGGAGCAAGCAGCCGTTAGAGATGTCCAGGAAGCTTGTGTCTATGAGCGTAATATGCCTTCTATCAGTTTTTTTTATATCTTTGTTTGAATAAATACTTTGTCTGTTTTATTCCTGAAGTGTATCTTATGTCTGTTTAGAATACACTCTTCCCAAGCTATATGTCAAGATGCAGTACTGTGTGTCTTGTGCCATTCACTCTCATGTTGTCAGGGTGCGGTCTCGCACTAATAGGAGAAACCGTGAGCCACCACAGCGCTTCATGAGGCGCAGGGTACGCCAATTTACCAAGATTTTTTAATTCTTTTTGTGTGCTCTATTGGTGTTTTCTTTATGGCATTTTATTATGCTATCTTATGTTACTGCCAATGGTTGTTTGGTCGACATTATGGTAATTTGAGACAAGCATATGTGCACATGATTTAAATGAAAGCAAACTTTTTTTATCAATTAACTGATAGCTGTGTCTGTTTGATCATCCATGATATAAAAAATGACCTAGTTTTATGATCATAGATGTTAATGTATATTTTGATAACTTTTCACGCTCGTATGTCCTTTTGGCTGTCTCTTTTAGATTATTATATGAATGAATATGAATGTTAATTTTTTTTGAACGAGGAACTGAAATCGATACCCGTATTTATTAACCTATTAAATTTAAGTGTGGAACTTCTATAGGTAATCAACTGGTGGGACATTTGGTTGAACATTTGGAATTGTTATCAATATATTTTGAGGATTGACTTTATAAATTTGATTCTCATGACTGTTTTATGTCATATTGTGATGCCTGGTTGCTGTGGTACCTCACATTGTTCTGATTACCTATGCTTATGAATTTTTGCTTGTGTTTGATAAAATTTTGGTTTTATTTTCAAGGATGATCTGCCAAGGCCTGGTCAGCCCGGTCAAGGACCTCGCCCTGCTGGTGCTGTAGCTCCTCCTCGCACTTAGGAATTTATTTCCCTTCTGCTTTGACATGGAGATTTACCTTTTTGCTTGGAGGGATCTTTTCTTCTTATTGCCTTTGATTATTCTCGTGGATACTTTCTTTTTAGTATAATTTTGTTTTGATGAGAGGATGAACCTTGAGATTTATAACTACAAGTTCGTAATGGTTACCTGGATTACATCAGCTTGGTCTCGTTTATTAAACTCCTTCCGCCTACCAAACATCACCGAAAATAATAATATGCTCATGCTAAGTGAAATGGCTTTGTTGTAGCTTGTTCAGATATACGCGTTTTGATATGAAACCGTTCAATTGTGAAATTGTGTAATCAGTACAACAGCGGTTTCTACTACCCTTCTAACAGTGAGGGCAGGGGAGAGATTTTAATTACTCATTTTTCCTCCCTTCTCTATCTTTGCACTTTTGGATTTTGGAGGATAGAGAGAAACAATTATAGTTTTTGAATAAAAATATTCTCATATTTTATTTTTTATTTATAAAATTATAATACTGAAGCAGAGCATTTTGGAGGATTGATTTAAACGTCAGATGCTAAGCTGGATTTTGGGGCAATAAATCTAGATGACCCCCACTTCAGGTCCACGAGGTTCTGGACATCATCATGTGGTTCTTGGAACATGTGTTGACGAAGATGTAACATGATAACCCGATGAAGCAGTCACTCCTGCTGCCCCACCTATCAGCATTCGCAAACCATCCTCATTCGAATATGGCATAGGTTGTACATGAGCTCCATTTGCAGCTAAAGAGCTAATGAGAAAAGTAAAGACTTATAAACCTCCGCAGCTGTGTTAATTTGTCAAACAAAGTACACTACTTATTAATAGTTATTGTCAAATGTAGCGTGCCAAGATAATCAGCTACAAAAGATCATTAAAAAAAGTCCATGGTAACATTACCAATCAGAATTTAAATTTGGAAACACCCAATGCCCATCCCAAAAGGCCAAAAAAATGAAAATTTCATAAGGAACTCCAACGCAAGACATAGAAATTGCTACAATAAATGAATAATGGTTGCCATTTCAGACGAATTTGAGAGAACACTAAAAAACTCTCGGTGACCCCCAGAAGAGTAGCCATCGGCATCAATTGAAGTCCCATAGAGCAAACCACCCAATTTCAAAGCATTAATGGCAGACCTCAAGAATGAAGAATCACTCCCAAGCGAATCAATATCAATAAAATCAAAGAAATTCTTTTGTAAATAATAGTCGGTCATCACTCGGTTTGCTTCCATGTGAGTCAACACCCATCTCTGTTCATTCCCAGATCCGTTCCACACCCTCGACAAGTTCTGCACTATGATGCTCCTGTAGTCATCATTTGCCACATCAAAATCCGCCTCAGCTTCCACAAGATACCCAAGTGACCGAATCCCACAGCCACACAATGCGTCAAGAACTCGCAAGTCACAAGCTTCTATTCGACTTTTTGTGGAACGACGCGGCGAGCACAGCCAGGTCACGGCCGGTGGCACTTTCGTGCCGGAAAAAAGCATCGCCGGTCTCAAATTGCATACGCCTTTCCGTTTTGTACTTAAAGGCGGTGACTTTAGAAAAGGCGGTGACTTTAGAGTTTGCGTCAAAGGGTTCTAAAACGGGGAAAAGGAGGATAGGGCTGTAGGACCCGGAGAGAAGGATAACATGGCGGGAAAAAGGATGGATGCCGTAACCGTTTTCGGACTTTAAGTGTCTCCTACTTACGCACGTTGTACACGTGGATCAATGAATGACCCAGATAGATTTGGCTGTCTCCTACTTACGTACAAGGTCACACCTCCCAACCTGGGTTACCAAGTAATCATCGGCTGTGCTGGTGGGGCCACCACCAACCGTGGGATCAATGGTTTTGAAAAAGCTTATCCCCAGTTGGGTACTGAGATTTAGGGTTTTAATTTGTGATTATCGTTTCTCCTTCCTCGGCGAACATGGTGTTCTATCGGAGCTTTTCTGAACGCAGAGTGACAGAGCTTTCAACGGAGCTAGATTTCAGAAAAGTCGAGGGAAAAGCCCGAGGGAAAAGCCCAAGGGAAAAGCGAACCAGCTGTTTCGTTTGGTAAGGTATAATCTCCTAACTTGTTTAACGCTCATTGAGATAGAAATTCATATCGAGATCTTATGAGGGAAGGACAACGGCGCTCGTGGAATCACTGGTTCTTAGAAAAAAAAGCTCTCTTTCTTACGTTTGGGTTTTGATCAATCATACATGGTCTTCAATTGGATGTCTATCGTTTGAAGAATGTGTTTTTATGCTTCTCATTTATTCTATAGTTGGATAGGGTTGGTCTTCTAGTATGAGCAGCTTTTATCAGCTTTTTCTATACATAAGGAGTTGAATTATATGCTCGTCGTTGTTCAGAGTAAGAGCTTTCTTGCTTCTTATTGATACTAGTGTTGGGTGGGGCGAATTTCCAAGACTGGGGGTAACTTGCGCAGGTTTTTACAAACAGAATCATCAATTTCATTCTCCTTACGTTCGAACTTTTCATTTTTTATGCTTCTCAATTTTCCTCTGAACCAAGCTTAAAATTTGAGATTTGCTTCGTTAGTTATACAATAATTATCATGTTATATTTTTCGAAAACATAATCAGAATTGTCGTATTGTGTCACACCTTTCCTTACATAATTGTCTAACATTTGAGTGACTACTTGTCCATATCTCTAAATGCTTATTGCAGTCTTGTGATTTTACTTGTAAAATCCTCATAATATTTATAATTTCAAATGCCTATCTTTACCCTGCACAACATCAAACTTCTCTTTTCTTCTCTGTTCCCCCACCCCCCTTCTCTCTCAAAGTTTCTGTATATATCTTTCTCTCACATACACAGAGATAAATCAGGCTTATAAAACCAACAACACTTGAGGGTTTATGCAAGATTATAAATTGGCACTGCTCTCTGAACTTTTTTAATCTCTACCCATTTGTTTAAAATTTAAATAGGAAGCAAATTCTTTATATCTCTGCCTTTTATACTAGGCTTCCCTGAGTTAATTTTGACTGATTTCTTTCCAGTTCCATGAATGTCATTTTATTTAGAAAATATATTAGTTTTAAAATTCTTTTGTGCTGTGTTAGGCGCGAGGATTGCAGGCATCAGTGAGAAATCGTATTTGCAGTGTTGTCTAGCCTCTAGGTTTTCTTCATAGGGCATATAAATTCCAGTATCTGCGGTTATGGAAGATCTTCAAGAAAATTTGTCGCCTTATACCTCTTCGTCATCTTCATCCTCCTCACCCAACCTACAACCAGTACCAATTGATGAGGAACTCTGGCTGATGGCTGAAGAGAGGGCCCAAGAGATACTGTGTACGATTCAACCAAATGTAGTTTCTGAGCAGAACAGAAAGGAGGTTATTGATTTTGTTCAGACCCTGATTGGTAACGGTTGTTATGGAACAGAGGTTAGAATTTCTGCATCCATTTTTCTTATTTGTAGTTTTCTATTGCTGGGGTGGGCTAAATCAACTGCTCCATGTATAGTTTATAACCCTGTAACCGGGTAATTAAATTTAATGGATGCTTACTTGTACTAGATAAGATTGAACTATATTTTTCAATTCCGTTTTTACTTCAGCAAACCTTTACTTGAGCAATTGGACACAGCTTTCAAAAGTACTCTCCATTTCCAAATTTATAATGCTTTTTTGGATCTTATTCCACTTCTAGTGGGTTTAACAGCCGGTCATCAAATAAATTTTTATTTTCCCCCTTATCTTCAACCATTTTCAGGTCTTCCCATTTGGCTCTGTACCTCTTACGACCTATCTTCCAGATGGGGATATTGACTTAACTGCTCTCACTCAAGAACATTTGGAAGAGGATTTGGCCCAAGCAGTATGCAGAATACTTGAAAATAACGTGGATTCTGAATACCCAGTAAAGGACGTACAATACATACGTGCACAGGTTTGGGAACAAATTTCGAGTTCTCAGTATTACAATTGTTAATTTTGATGTGTAAAGAAGCATCTCAACTTCGATTTTTCTTTTGTTTTTTTAATTTTGATGCTGAAATACAGGTTCAGGTCGTGAAGTGCACAGTGAAAAATATAGCAGTTGACATTTCTTTTAATCAGATGGCTGGACTCTCTACTTTGTGCTTTCTCGAGAAGGTATGATTGTGATATGATCCATGATCCATGCTTATTGTTATTTACAGCTAATGTTTGTTCTTTTGTTTTGTACCTATCAATCAAATATCGCTTAGAATCTATATGCTTCAATTTTACACACGTGGTACTGATGAAGGGTACCTATTCAGTTGTTAGTCTTAATAGTAAATATGAATTGGTTTGGGCTTTGCTGATGCTACTTTTTCTTCCTTTTTTTTTTTAAAAAAATAAAAATCACAGGTTGACCAACTTGCTGCAAGGGACCATCTTTTCAAGCGCAGTATCATCTTAGTTAAAGCTTGGTGCTATTACGAGAGCCGAATTCTTGGTGCTCACCATGGGTTGTTTTCAACTTATGCAGTAGAAACATTAATCTTGTATATTATCAATCTCTTCCATTCATCAGTTCGTGGTCCTCTGGAGGTGAGTCTTCCTTCAGTCTTCTTTGTGCCATTTTTCTGATTTGCTTTTTTCATTTCTGTTTGCATCTGCAAGAAGAAGAAAGCCACTGAGTTGCAATTGCTTGCAGGTCCTGTATAGATTTTTGGATTACTATAGCACATTTGATTGGGATAGCTATTGTGTCAGTATAAATGGTCCTGTGCCCCCATCTTCCTTTCCGGAGATCATTGGTAGGCATATTTCATTGCTTATGTGTTTGGGTAAATATTCTCAGTCTAATGTGAATTTCAACCCATCTTCTTTGCCTGTTGCAGAGACACCAGATTGTGCTTGGGATGAATTATTGCTTAGTAAAGTGTTTCTGAGAAACTGCGTGGATATATACTCTGTTCATGCAAGGGTATGCGAGCCTGTAGTCCAGGAATTTCCTATTAAGCACTTGAACATTTTGGATCCTCTTAGAAGCAACAACAACCTAGGCCGTAGCGTCAGCAGAGGTAATTTTACTCAACAAAGGAGCACTTATTTACAGTGATTTGTCTGGCTGATACTGAATCTTGCTGCAACATTATTGCATAGTTTTTCAATTATATGTTGTCTAGTGATGACTTCATAGTTTTATATGCCGATTAATCTATTAACTCGTACATGAATAGGTAATTGCCATCGGATTAGAATTGCTCTTTCCTTTGGTGCTCGAAAGCTCAGGGAGATCCTTGCACTTCCAGGAGAGAACATGGGTGCAGCACTGGAGAAATTCTTTGCAAATACTTTGGATAGAAATGGTAAAGGACAAAGGCCTGACATTCTAGTTCCTGTTCCTGCATTTGGTACTGGAAGATCTTTGGAGTCTGACCTCACCGGAGATTTTGACAGTTACTATGCTGATTTACAATACGGTCAATTGTATCATAATTGTCCTATAGCATTTGCTGCAAAGCCCTGTTCTTCACGTTCTCAGGCTGATATACAAGCTCTACCAACAAAGCAAAACTGGAATGCTTATTACCCAATGGCTACTGATATATATGTACCAATGCCCACATTCTACTATACAAATTCTTCACGGAACCATGATGTGACTTGCAGCCTTGAAGAAATGGGAAAGTCACGAGGAACAGGCACATACATACCTGACGTTGTATGTTTATGTTGTTCTCTAACTCTGTCGGATTCATTTTTACTGTCATGAACTGGTTTCATCATCCCAAAAATGGTTGATTTCTGCAGAATCTTGGTTCGTACAGGAGGGTGACCAGGCCAAGGAGACCAGTTCAGAAGAAGGAACGAGAGGAGACTCATTCTGAGACAGACACGAATGGTGATTTAAGTTCCTTGGAGATCACGGAAGAAGGATTGCCCCGTCTTCCAACCATTGACAACACCAGCAGCACGGAAGCCCAGGAGTCTGGTCAGTTAACCGTTAATCCTGAGTTGGAAACTTCTCGCAATTCACAAGCACTGAAAGACCTAAATTTGCGGATCAAGGAGGAGGAGGCAGGTTCTGGTGTTTCAACGACAACTCTCGGCAGGGGTCCCAAGGATGATGCCAAAGAAGGATTTTCGTGGGAGTGATACAGAAACAGATGCAGAGAAAGAGAGGAAAAAAACAGTATCTTAGGAAATTAACCTAGGGCTATAAATCTGACAACATATTTAGAATTGAACTCATTCAAACCTTTTTTTAGTTTCATAGCATTCGAATGACGAGGAATATTTCTCTACTCTAACGCACTGCTCTGCCGGGCAACATGCAGAATGGATTGAATACAATAATGGCTTGCAAAGATTAGTCGATTAGTCTTATACTAAAAAGTAAGTATAAGGATACCCGAGTATGAAATTAAACCATGGTGGAATTATTAGCAGAACACATTGACTTTTGCTGAGCATTGCATCATTTCTGGATCCACTAGTGCATATAACACGAAGAACTAAACAGTCACGTGGGCCAAAACAGAAAAACTATACAAAGACAGATTTTTAGAACTGCGGCAAATCCACACATCTTCATTTTCAACCAGAAATGACATGCGTAGGCGAAGATTGAGCTAAAGTGCAGAGTGAGCTACTGTCCAAGGTGTAAAAATGTATAGTTGACAATCATGAACGTCAACTCGAGCGCTGAATGATGACCCGACATTACCAGCTATCTCCTTGTGCTGCAAGATAGATACAGTTAGCAAAAAACTGGTTTGGAAACTTAAAAGTTCTCTCTCTGTAATCTTAAATTTAAAGAATTCCAGAAATTGGGCTAATTTTTTCCTCCTTATCAACTTCCTTAGAGTTTCGAGGCTACTCGAGAATCCTAGGGTATAAGACCCTGAAATTCGACCAGATGTAGCAATATAGTAGCAACAAATGGACAGATTATCTTAGGGTAGTTACTATGAAGATAGGGTCGCCAACCTGCCACAAGTCTCGTATGGAAACATGAGTTCCGGATTCAAGCCCAAGTGCTTCCCAAGTTGCTGTTATGGTTGCGACTTTTGAGCACCGATTCCAGAGAGCAACGACCAATCGATTTCCAGACAAAGGACCTGCCCAAATCTGTAAAGAATATGCATAATTAAAGACCAAGTTGGAACTTCATATCACAGTAAAGTAAACGTACATGTCTCGTTAAGTTGTGAATATATTCTACAGATATGCAAAATCTAAACACAAGCACCAAAATAGAACTTTACAGTAGCCTAGTGTTTTTTTTTTCTTGATCCATTCTTTTCAAGTAGCATCAGTTGACTAGTTAAATCTCCTAGACTAGACACAAATGATTCCATATATGATCAATATTTTGGAAAGTAAAACGGTAGACAGCATTTGAGCGGTGGAAGATGAACACTAGATCAAAGCTTAATGACACAAGTAAAGAGATGACCTGAAGGCAACCATCTTTTCCAGAAACATAAACTTTCCTTCCCTGAACTCCAAGTGGATCTGCATAGAGACGTAACATCCTCACCACTTAATCTTCCTTTATATGATCAATGAAGAAACAAAAAACAACAACAACAACCAACAAATAAATTACTCAGAATAGGAAGGTAGAGTTGGTGTCACCTTGGTTTACGGCAATAACTTCTTTATTGCTCAAAAGCTCAAATGTCTCCGTGGTCAAGTTTCTTACGTCACAACCAATCAATAGAGGAGCCTGTACAATAAAGTTCATGACTTGGATTTTGTGAAAGGCTCAATGAACGCATGTGTGTCAGAAATTGTAATCTCTGCAAGCTTCTCTTTTTTTTTGTGGGGGGGGGGGGGGGGGAGGAGATGGGACTTAAAGAAAGACCTTCATTAAAGCCCAGATGCTGATGTGAGCGCGGTATTCCTGGTATGTCATGCCACCATTGCCAACTTCCAACGTATCTGGGTCTGTCCACAAGTAGTTTTATAGAGACTAAGTGAGAAAGTTTCAGGTTTGATCTAAATTTTTACACAAGTTTCCAGAAAGACGACACTCGTACCATTCCATCCTCCAGGGCCAGCATATGATGCCCACTTGTCGTTAAGATCAGCAATAGTTGTCATGCTAAGCAAGTAAAACAGCATTTCTCAGTATATTGAATTATGCAATCGCAACTACATTCAATTATTTATTTTATAACTAAAATTAAAATAAATACATGTATATAATTCCTTAAAAATGAAAGCCCAAACAATCAGAAGTTGACAATGAAACAAAGCCATAACCAACATAAGCCATAAAGTCCTGAAAATTTTACCTTGCCCATGTGTCATTGATGTCATCAGTTGTGCGCCAACTATTCCCAACCTTGCCTGCCCATAATGCAGGGTCATCTACACCCCTGTCAAGTACAAAAATCTAGTCAGAGAAGTGATATTAAATTAACAGTAACTAAACCCAGATAACATCAGGTAAAGGTATTACCAATCACAAAGTGAATAGAAAATTGTACGTCCAGCTCCATCAAGAGCATCACGCATTGGTGGGTATCTGGAATGCATAGAACCACGTCAAATGAATTTACATTTAACAGCCATTGCTGCTTTTGCAACTACCCTGAGACTGCGATGAGAAGCAACCTTTTCTTTGGTGGGATACCCAAATTGTAACAGTTGTCATACTTCAAGTAATCTACACCCTGGTTAAAGAAATTTCCAAAAAGAAAAAAACTCATACCAATCAAATTTATAAATGATGGGAATTAAAGATTTAGTGACAAAATTATAGAACACTTCAGTTTTTTGTTCATCCAGAAACTCCAAAATATAGAATAATATCCAATACACTCTAGTGTACTCTATAAAATAGAAGTATAAAAACTAACCCAATAGGCAAAAGTCTTTGCATCATCAACTTCATGGAAAAGCGATCCTGGTCGGACTTGACATGTAAAAGCCCTAATAACAGTTGGCAGCATAAAAGACATTGAGCACCAGACTAAAAACTCAGTTAAGCACAGAAAATATAAGTTTCATTCAAACATTTGGCCTGGTTTTGCAATAAAATCCTACCCGGCATCAGAATATATACCAAGCTTAAGTCCCTTCCCGTGTACATAATCTGCAAGAGCTTTGATTCCTGATGGAAAAGTCTTTGGGTCAGGGACCAGTTGGCCCTGCACAACCAAACAAAACACAGTAAAGAGTAAAATGTGTGTATTGAGACTTAAATATTTCAGCGTTTATATCAGTTCTAGACTTCAGAAATGGCGTATGTATATTGTTGCTGCTTAATTTACCATTAGAGATAGCAGCGCAACAAAATTACAAAGTAAACCAATATCACTTCTAATCTTTACCACATGACCAAGACGTGAAATCCCAGTAGGCAGTAAAAGTAGAGAACATTCAAAACTATCCTAGAGATCAATCTTATCGATTCGATACTTGAAAGGAACAGGATTCTGCTGACCTTTAGATTTCTTGTCACAGTGGACCAGCAATCATCTGCACTTATTAAGTTAGTACAAAAATGACAAACCACTGCTAAAATGTTCACCTTTAACATACAATAATAGTACCTATGTTAACGTACACATAACCTAAATCAGCCAATCCCGTTGATATAAGTGCATCAGCTGGAAGAATAAAGATATATCAGTGCTGTTAGACATAAACCCTTGTGGAAAGAACAACATTATCACTTTATTTCCAAAAAGTGTACCTGTTTCTTTAATGACAGTTTCATTAATATTGCAGGCAAAGAAGTTCCAGCTATTCCATCTACAGAGAATCAATCATGTCACAAAAGTCAGTAACTCGCCATTATGATAGGCCCCATAAACATTCTTCAACGCAAGAACTCTATCACAAGAAAAATTAAAGTATATGTCACATCCATGCCCACTTTTTCATCTCAAATTCCGAGACATATACGACGGTCATATTTTTGCAACCCAAAATGGTAAAGTCCCAGGTTTTCCAGCAAGCCCCAGAAACTATCAAAGATCATATATTTTCACATCGGTATGTCTGATACTACTCTTCCAAAAACAAAATATTTTTTTGGGTTGGAGGGTAGGGGTTATAAATTGTCTAGCCAGAAGAAAAAGGAAGAGAATTTTAATTCGAGATAAACCAAAAATTTTACAACTAGATGAACGAGAGATATTGAGAAGAAACAAACCCCATTTGAGGCGTTTGGGCCAAACCGTTATTGAGCTGTAGTACCCCATAGTTGGAGGTATCATAAATGGTATGAAAGGATGATCTGAAAATGGATTTGTCGCAGCTCTGCAAGAGAGGCAATACTCTAGCTGAAACAGAGTGAGCATGTAGCAATAGAATCACAAAGTACACAAAATCAGGGTAGTTCTGTTTCTGCTTCGCCATTACTACGAGTGAGTCAATGCTTCCTAATTTTAGCTTCTCTTCTGCAATCTGTTGGTAATGAGACGTGGCACAGTATGTTTATAAGCGTGTTGGAAGAGAAAAGATGGAAACGAAATATTCTCACACGATCCCTTTCTATGATGACAGATCAGCACCGGCGTATATATTTTTTCCTGCAATCCGAAGACACTATTGGATTAGCTCCTCTTCTTTTTCTTTTTCTTTTTTTTTTTTCTTTTAATTAGTCAATTATTTAAAAGATATCATTGTAGAATTTAATGTCTGTATTTTCTGATTTTGGTTGTGACTAGCAAAACTCTTTACGTTACTTTTAAATTTACCCCAATCCCAGGTACGCACTTGTCCAATCTAATACCTTATCCAAACAACCCTCGTTTGAAAAATCATACAATGATGCGACCAAAATGTTTGTTTATTTATATCTTTGCAGAATAATGAACGATTCTGTCGCGTTACAATATCATGATGTCCCTAGACCAGACCACCATGTGTGGCTCATCTGCTCCATGACATGACCTGCGCTGACTGCAGAAACTCAAGTGGCCGAAACGCAAATACCCCCACACTGATGAAAACAATACTGCTTAATCAACTTTCGGGCCTAATTAGGCCAGATTTTGCTTCGTAATCTATGGCCTTAAAGCCCATTAGAGATGGATTGCTGCAGGATACTGGGCTTGTTCTAACACCGCCGCTTTAAACTATTAACCATCCATTAAGAGAGAAAAAAAAAAAAAAAAAACCTTTTTGCCTAACTGTGTTCAACGGATTACTTAATTAGTAAAATAGTTCCATATCATCGATTAAAGGTCCACTTGAATCTTTATAAATTAGTAGTTATTTAAATATATTATACTCTCTAAAATATAACTCAATTTAAAAAGAAATAATATTAATTATTTCCAAATATATTTAATCGAGGAAACCAAATAAATATAGTATAGGAATCAGGAAATTGATAATTTCGGTGTAGAGAAGCTGAATTGTTGTTGTTATTATTACTACTACATATTATCTAGATTTCATTTATTGGGGTAGGTATTGATTGATTAGAGGCTGGGAGCTTCTTAGCAAAGTTCATACCATTAAATGGTCAATGAAATTCTTGTGAACTCTACAGCCTATCTATAACATTCATGATTCTGAATATATATGATATGGATAGTATAGCCTAGGAAGTCTTTTCAAGAGCTGGCAGGCGACACTTTCCTTGCTGTAAAGGGCACATAACTCAAAATCTGAAGCATAACCTTAATGCAACTAAATATGGACTTTTTTTTTTTATATATATGTTTTCTATTGCATCATTTTTTTTTATTACAATTTTAGATATATATAGCTCAAAACCAAGGATAGCCTTGATGCTGCTAAATATAACAAATGCAATGTTTGCCAAAAAAAAATGATAAATAAAATCATCTTTAAAAAAATCTTATTGTCTGCGTTGACTATGAGGATCACCTAATAGATTTGAAATTGTTGAAACACGTAAATCATAGCAAGCATGCAGATCAATCCAGATTAATCCAAGATCTTGCAATAGAGAATACCACGTGTTTTCATCAAAAGAGACACGTACGCAGACGTGCATTATACATATTTACAGTGAAAATACCTTCTGAATATTACATCTGAAATTGAGATGAATACATTGAGTAGTAAACAAAAGAATTTTTAACTAAGACCATTCTAATAAGGTGGCTTGATTCAACCTATAATTGCAATATACTAGGTGGAGCAAAAATGTAAAGTTTGAAACTTTCGACATATATAGATATATACACACAAATTTAAAGAAACTGCTGGAGTTGCAGTTTAACCAAACTAGTTGATGACATGGTTGATTTTTTTGCTTGGTCCCGACGGCGTGACTGGGCCTTTGGGAAGCATGTTC
Source organism: Bauhinia variegata (assembly GCA_022379115.2). Taxonomy (NCBI): domain Eukaryota; kingdom Viridiplantae; phylum Streptophyta; class Magnoliopsida; order Fabales; family Fabaceae; genus Bauhinia; species Bauhinia variegata. Next base: position 12,471,822 of record CM039437.1, read on the forward strand.
AGAACAAGTGGCCCATATTTTCCGGCGACTCTGGGAGCACGAACTTTAATCTCTGGCGATGATTTTCCGGCGGCGGCCTCCATGTCACACGGCATCACGCGTCCTGCTTCCTTCTTCTCCGGCATGCCGTTAACATTGTCGGCAGGAAGCGCAATGTCCAAGGTGGAATATCGAGTGGCAGCGGAGGCGAAAGTGACAAAGAGCCTAGCAGAAGAAGATGAAACGAGAAGCAGAAAGATAAGCAGGAGAGATGGGAGGGGAAGGTGGCTAGCCATTAACAAGAGAGAGAAGTGAAGGATGAAAAAATGGTGAAAGTGGGGTTTGGTTTTTATATTGGGACAAAGAAAGCGAGATAGTTTTAGTTGTTGACAAGGTCTGAGGTTGGAAGTGGGTTTGGTTGCTTTTGCTCGTGACTTGCTATCTAGGAACAAGACAACTTAAGTCGCCGAGAGTCTCTGTTCTCCATCTGCACGCACACGTCAATTAGTCACCCACTCTCCTTCCAACTAAAATAGGTGTTTACTAAAGCAAAGCAATTAACGGATAAATTGCTGCCTAATTTGTTGGGATTGGAAATTGTACATATACCTGCGATTCATAAATCCTAGAATAGAAAACCCCTACCCCTAAATTCTAGTGTCCATAATAAGGGGACATATACATTTTGATCATTATATTATAACTCTCTAATTCCTTAAAAAGAGAAATACCTACCATATTCAATATATGTAATTGGTTATCCATCCACACCGCGTTGATGTCCCGACTACTTGGACTCATCTTAATTTATTCCATCCCCTTTTCATATACTATTTGACTTACAAAATCTGCCTGTCTAGTTGAAAATGCACGAGAATAGTCAATCTCATACATTCAAATCAATGTCTGCCAACGCCTAGCTGTTCAACCACAGAACTTGCACAACAATCTCAGTCACTTAATAATATTGGTCACGGTTTTTGCGCAAGTTTTAGATTGATTATACCAATTTCAATTAAATTTCTTTCTTGGTGAAATATATAATAATAATAATAATAATAATAATAATAATAATAATGTGAGATATTTGAGAGTAGGAATCACATTCTTTATTTCACGATCGCTTAATCACTGTTGCAAGCCATGTCAACATTTTCAATCTCAAATTGGCTTTACAACGCAAAGGCACTAGATTTTCTTCAATGGCAGTCATCTACGTAAGACCACCGTGCATTGCCGGAAGCTTCTAGGTAGAAAAAAGGTATTGTTATCTATAATGAATGGACGGGTTCAATCAAATCTTCACCTGCTATCCTCATGCGCGTAGCTTTTTCATACGCTTGAAAACCCTTTTTCCCAAAGTATTAATTAATTTGATCATGCATCTTAATCATCTACGTTAATTTATTTTAATTAAATATGTAATATATTAGTCTTAATATAATGACATTAGCGTGACCGAAGAATTGATAAGCATCCAATGGAGAATCGGTGCTTCTTTGCCAACAGTAAACTTCATTTAGCATTCCATGATTGGTGGATTTGGGCTGCGTAATATCCCACAGTTTGAAAAAAGCACAGGGATTTGAACAAAACGTGATGCATTGGAACTCTCTTTTCAGGAGAAAATCGTAGGTCTAACCAGAGAAGTCAAATAATCTCTTTTTATTTTTTAAAAACAAAATCTACTTTTGAATGGACAATGCAACACCAAGGCCCCACCATAAGCTTTTTCTTTGGTTATCCTTCTAACCCTATCCAGAGTTGCTTTGTCTACTGTTGTTTACACTGTGATCAGAGCTCAAAAAGAGTGAAAATTAATAAATCGTGTCTGTTTCAAGACCAAATTATATTGAAAATTAAAAAAGAATGAAACGAAAGGGATAAACACGAATTGAAAAAGATGCCTTTTTGTCATTTACCGATTAGATTACAGTGAAGGGTAGTCGTGTTCCTGCATCGAACTCTATATCGTGGCCTTTGTGGCCCTCGGGCCCTGCTTTATTAGAGAGACTATAATAATTATACTGGGTACCCAACTTTTGACAAAAATGCAGCATGCTATGATACTGCCTTATATATATATATATATGTAGAGTAAATTAATTGAAATGGGCATGCACTTACCAACTTCATCACCTTTCCTTAAATGATGAAATGGGTAGCAGAGAGCCAAAACCCAGATTTGTGCTTGTCCTCATCATCGCAGTCACGTTCCTCGCCAGTTTGATGTTTCAAGAGATTGCAGCTACCAGCAGATTAAGAAGCAAAGGGGAATGCAGTTCTAGCATTGCATGCCATCTCAGAGCAGCGTTACGTCTACAAAATAAGCATGATCTAGAGATGGAAGATTATGATCATGATTCCTACAGAAAATATGGTAATGTTCCAAGCCCCGGTGCTGGCCATTAACCTGATCAGAACTCGCACTGTTTATTCTATTCTATGTAATATAAATATAAGATCCTATCGGAATTTTTTCTTGTGGTGATACTGTTTTTGAATTCAACGATCTGATTATGTGATTATTGCTGTAATGCTTTCTGGGAATTCAGATATTTAAGATCTTATACATGATCCCAGAAAATTAAATAAGCTGTGGTATATATATATGGTGGTCACTTTTTGTTCTTTGTTCTTATTCTGGAGATGTAAAGGTTACATGTTTTATTTTGTGAATATTATAATAAAATTGTTATTTTATTTTTACTGATTAGGGGAGACGACGAGTTCCTTCTTAATTTTGCTTTGTTAAAGTTATGGGCCGTTAAAGAATAGTTCAGTAATAATTACTCGGGCCTAAGGATTTTCTGTAGCTCGAGCTATTGACTTATGGGCCAGATCATATACTCCTTCTTTTACAGCCGACGCAAAAATTTCAAAAACAAAAAATTCCGTATAATTATGTTTTTCACCATTCTTAATTTCTTAAACACTAAAACGGTTATTTTAACCTATAGGTTAAAATGTGTGTCACTATTTTTAATTGACTAAAAATTAATTAAATAAACACTATAAGTATTATTAATTAATCAAAAATGTTTTATTATCTAATAAAAAAGACTGTTCCGATTTTTGATTAGTGAATAAGTTAATTATTTAGTAAAAAAACAATTAATTAATCAGAAGAGCACAATGATACGAAGGTGAACCGCCTAAGCGATTCTGTGGGGACCTTGGTTCCATGGTGGTCCATCTAGTTCCATCATATTCAAGCCCCACGCCCGACCTGACATCTTTTTTGGACCATGAAAGAGTTATCAATTTATGATCCTCAAACAAGGAACACGACAGAGAGATGCCTAATAATAAAGTTGAGAGAGTTAACCATTTAAATTGTCATATAAAGTCCTCAATTAAATATTTTTTTTAAACCACTATGTCTAGATCAGTCATTGCTTGATGTTAATCTACACCCTCAATGGTTATATTAGATCTATTTATTCTATTGTTTTGATGACTAAAAGAATATTAACTATAAAGTGTAGCATCATGCAGTGATTATCTTAATTCGTTTTTATTTTTGGAAAGTTTGAGTGCATTAAGTGGTTTCCTTCACAAAATTATTAAATCTTTTAACATAATTGGCATAAATTCCTCTAACGATTATTAAATCTTTTAAACACGCATCGTGTTCTTGTGCTTTTCCGCACATATTCTCAATGCTTCACTCATTCGTTATCCCAAAGATCTCGTTCTTTATTATAGACTTAGTCACTGGTGCATTACGAACTTCCCGACTATAACCATCTTCTCTTCCCTTTCTGAGCTGAATCCGGCAACACATGCAATGCATACAACTATACAAGGCTGTGATCGTTCATCCAACAAAATAAGACAAGATACAATGAAGGGATTTATTTAAGAAGATAATTAAATTAACTCCCTTATTGCTGCTCATGTGTGAGCCAGTGCCTAAAAATATCTATATACTATTACCCAAATGAATATTGAATATATAGAGATTCTTCACATTATTCTACCCCATGTTCTTTATCTTCGTCGACATAATCATGAGAAAAGTTGTTATTTTTAATGTTACTCTTCTTTTTTATTGAGTGACATTCGTCGTTGTCGGTTGGTGCAGCACTGCAACAGCTTCTGCCCCTGCTCTGTTCATTTAATCTAAAATATACAGTCCCATTTCATTTACTACTGTATACTGTCTACTGCCTTGGAGCCCAAACATCCATCTCCACTTGTTCACGAATTCACAATCGGATCTACCTTTCTTTTCTTTGAAGTTATAGATTTAAGTTGAAGTTCTTTTCATGGAGATTTCCGGAGCTACATTTCGGCATTAAGGCATTGCTTCTTTGACAGGCTCAAGATGATAACTTTTGTAAGCACAAATTTCTTACAAATTATTTTGCAAGTTCTCTCCTTTCTGATGTAGACGTTAATGGGATGCTTAATTCTCCAGTAAAGTAGTTTTTTTTTTCCTTCTCCGAGATTGAAGGTCGCCGCCATCTTCATGCTTACGAAGAATACGTTGATACCGGACAGAGATGAAAAGTTGTATAGCTAAACCCTCGAAAGGACAAAGTGACTCAGAAAGTGGACCGAGAGGAGGGGGCGATAGATAAAAGAAGCTGAGTATTAATGTTGTCATAAAGGAGCTGGGACTGGGAGGTGGCAAAGCTGGCGTTTGCATGTTCATTTCTCACGGGCCTTTTAAACCAGCATTTAGTGAGGCACATGCCTGTGTTTTTTAGGTAGTCCATACTCCATATGCAATTTGACCACTACATCGCTTCTCTGCCTATAATTTTATCACTTACATGCCCTTCAGTTACATTGCGAGGGACTAACTGTTCTTGATTTATTGTTTTCCTGTACATAAATTTGTTTCTGTACATGGTTAAGCTACTTTGTCTTTATTCATTGATTATGAAACTCTATGTGGAAATAGGATGGCTTTTTCTGTTCGCAGCCAGGCAGGTTTTATGTAAGGAAATGGGAACTGAACTGAAGGATTTGAAAAGTTAGGTGGGAATTTGGAAAATTGGTTTCTTTTCACCAACAAAAAGGGATGTGTGAATAGAATGAACCGTTTTAATAACGGATGGTGGAGAGTGTGTGTTTCAGAGAGAGGAAGAGAAAGTAACAAAGTGAAGTTGGCCTAAAATTCGGCTTTTTCAGCGTGGTCACTGTAGTTGGTGAGTTTGTAACTGTCGCCGAATCACGTGATTGTGCCTTCGCGTCGCAAATATCCATCATTTACATTTTCCTTATTCTAATTTGTTGTTATCTGAAGAGTGGCTTTTAAAAGTAATTGGACGCTGAAAGTTACCTTCTTGTTGCTCTGTCTTCATCATCATTGCCCCATATAGAATTGGTATTATGGTTTCTTCCCTATAAGGCTAAATGATTCGTGTTAGACTTGGTGTTTGGAGGCAACAAGTAGTGAGGTGTCTGTTTCTCTTCCTTCTCATTAACCAGAGAGAAAATGCAGACTGAAAAAGGGGAGAAAAAAAAAAAAAAATGAAAAGCCAATGATTCCTTATGCAGCATAAATGAATTTTTGTATTATTATATTTTGGATGAGATGCACTTTTTCCTTTCTTTATCAGAGTGAGTATATCTGATCAGATACCGGTGGTATTTTTCCCCCCTTCTCTGCCCTTCTTCTTCATCCTCTTTTCTTGATGAACTTGCCATTTTATGACTGGTTGTCCATGGGCAATATGGTTTATCTGGGTCTTCTTCTTTCCACCTAATTTTTTAGGGAAAAAAATTGTGTCCATTTTTTTATTTCTAGAAGATTTGTGGGAATATGATAAAAGAGATGTGGATGTCATGTGAGTTTATCGAAAAGTTTATCTCCTCTAGTTGCGGTTGTAAAATAATAGGCAAGTTGAGTGGTCTTTTTCCAGTAGTCATCATGAAATTCCTCTGCTACTCTTGTGGTACAATGTTTTTTGCATGTACCATAATAGGTTTTATCGCTCTGTGCAGATCTTCAGCTGCTTTAGCGTGAACGTTGAGGAGCAAGAAGCATGGAAAACGAGAAGTGTTCGAACAGCTCAAAGGTAAGTGCTTTAGCTTAATAGAAGTTCGGTTCATATAAATTCTACTACATATTGGTGATCCCCGTGTTTTTTTTTTTTTAAAAAAAATTAATTGGTTAATACTGGCAGTGGATAAACTTTTCAGTTCAAAGTGCTTCCCAGATATATTATGTAAACTACCATAGAGTAACTTGATGAATTGCATTTCAGAAGGATTCTTGGAAGAGTGTTCTGCTCTTATCTTACCAAAGCCTTGGTGTGGTATATGGGGACTTGAGCATTTCTCCTTTGTATGTATATAAGAGCGCCTTTGCGGAAGACATTGAACATTCAGAGACAAATGAAGAGATTTTTGGTGTCCTTTCTTTTGTTTTCTGGACTCTGACCTTGGTGCCGTTATTCAAATATGTGTTTGTGGTGCTTCGAGCTGATGACAATGGAGAAGGTAAGCACTTGAAGAAATGAGCGAAGCCAGTATGCTCTTAGCATTTTGTTGATAACTTTTGGCATGACTCTGCAGGTGGTACATTTGCGCTATATTCCTTGATTTGTAGGCATGCTAAAGTTAGTCTGCTGCCTAATCGACAACTTGCTGATGAAGCACTCTCTACATATATAAGGGAACAACCTCCAGAAAGGAAAAACTCTCGAGTGAAAACGTTGCTGGAGAAGCACAAGGCTTTGCATACAGCTCTGTTAATCGTGGCTCTTCTTGGCACTTGTATGGTGATCGGGGATGGAGTGCTTACTCCTGCTATGTCTGGTAACATTTTTCTTTATCACGAATGTTTTGACAAGATACTTTCTTCTCAGTTTGTTGACTAAGTGCTCCATTTATACAGTTTTCTCTGCAGTATCTGGTCTGGAGTTATCCATGTCCAAGGAACAGCACCTTTGTAAGTTCATTTCGTTTCTTTCATTCTACGTCAGGAAATATGTCAAAATATTAAAGTTTGAATAGAGAGCAAAGGAAGTTGTTCATCAGTCATATCAAAAAATGTGTGATAGAAAATTTCAAGCCATATATTTTACTAAAGTTTAACCAACAATATGCGGTATTTCCTTTGTCTTTTCTGTACCAAATACCAAACGTCAATTTCCATCTATTTGCAGATGCTGTGGTTCCTATCACTTGCTTCATACTGGTGTGTTTGTTTGCACTTCAACACTATGGTACACATCGAGTGGGATTCCTTTTTGCTCCTGTTGTGCTGACTTGGTTGCTCTGCATCAGCATGCTTGGTTTATATAATATAATTCAATGGAATCGGCATATATATCAAGCTCTTTCACCATATTACATGTTCAAGTTCTTGAAGAAGACACGAATAAGTGGATGGATGTCATTGGGTGGAACATTATTGTGCATAACAGGTAAATGTGGAACAGGCTTGTAGTAAAATCTTCTTGTTATGGTCATACATCTTAGTTGAATCTTAGACTGTGACCATGTACAGTTATGCGTGCATTGTATTTGTTTAGGAGGTTACATATTCATATTTCTGACTTTACCTGGAAATGATATTGAAAATTGTTTTGTAATTATCCACATCAAGGAATCTATGGACTGGTAATAATTCCTGAGTTGTTTGCCACTTGAGTTCAGCAAGTTCTTTATCAGAATCTTGACAGGATCGTCTTGATCAATTTGGTTAGAGTTGCTTGGACTTTATGTAATCTTTATTAGCACCATTCTTGTTATATGATCTGTAGAATAGCTTCGTAATTATTAATGATTTTTACCAGGTGAAAAAAATCTGATATGTTGACCATGTGAGCAGGGTCTGAAGCCATGTTTGCTGACCTTGGTCATTTCTCATATGCGGCCATTCAGGTTGTTGAAACATGCTTTTACATTTTTGCCATTTTCTTTTTTCATAAGTTCTGTCGTAGATACTTCTGTGTATAATTTTAACAACTTTCATTTGCAGACTGCATTCACCTTTCTGGTATATCCTGCGCTTATATTGGCATATATGGGTCAAGCTGCTTACTTGTCACATCATCACAAAAACGACCACAGGATTAGTTTCTATATCTCAGTTCCAGGTATTTCATGTTCATTCTAACTATTTAGAGGCAGTCATTCTAGTCTATGAATTTGAGCATGAGCCTGAGAAGGCAACCCATGGATGGAGCAAGTCTCATGGTCGAAGCAGCATGCTAGAATATTTGAAAATGACCTGCAATGTCTTAATTATTTCTTCAGAAATGCATCATTTTGTTTGCCTGGTATAACAGTATGTTCCAGAATACATGACTCTTTTAAAGTTTTCAAGTGCAGAAATTGTGAGGTGGCCAGTGCTTATCTTAGCCATTTTAGCCTCTGTTGTGGGAAGCCAAGCAATCATCAGTGGAACATTTTCTATCATAAACCAAAGCCAATCACTTGGTTGCTTCCCAAGAGTTAAGGTTATTCATACATCTGACAAGAGACACGGTCAGATTTACATCCCCGAAATCAACTGGATACTCATGATCCTCTGTGTTGCAGTGACCATTGGGTTTAGGGACACAAAACATATTGGAAATGCATCAGGTAATTTACAGTTAGATGATTCCCTGGATAATAGTTTTTCCCTTATTGTTTAGCAGTTAAAAGTTTTCTCCAGCTCAAGCTTGTGATTAATACGAATGATTTGCTTGATTTGTTGCAGGTTTAGCGGTAATGACTGTGATGCTAGTGACAACATTTCTTACTTCGTTAGTAATTATACTTTGCTGGCATAAATCTCCCGTTATAGCTCTTTGCTTCCTATTGTTCTTCGGCTCTCTTGAGTTGCTGTACTTCTCAGCTTCACTAACAAAGTTCAATGAGGGTGCCTGGCTTCCTATCCTTCTTGCTCTCATTCTTATGACTATAATGTTGGTCTGGCACTACGCAACCATCAAGAAATATGAATTTGACCTGCACAACAAGGTTTCACTAGAGTGGCTTCTAGCCTTAGGCTCAAGTCTGGGAATTGCCCGTGTCCCTGGAATAGGCCTGGTTTTCACTGATCTCACCTCTGGCATCCCAGCTAACTTCTCTCGCTTTGTCACAAACTTCCCAGCATTCCACCGCATCCTCGTTTTTGTCTGTGTGAAATCAGTACCAGTAGCTTATGTCCCTGCTGCTGAGAGGTACCTCGTAGGCCGTGTAGGCCCTGCTGCTCATCGCTCCTATAGATGTATAGTCAGATATGGATATCGCGATGTTCATCAAGATGTTGATTCCTTTGAATCTGAACTAGTAAACAAGCTAGCTGATTTCATTCGCTATGATTGGTATCGGTCAGAAGGGACTAGCATAACCATTGAACCAGAAACAGATACCTTAAATTCTGATGAATCATCCAGTCATAGATTAACTGTGATTGGAACAATTGGATTCTCAGGCCACCCAGCTTATGAGATTGAGGAGTGCGTGCAGCCTGCAAGTGTCTCTTTCTCTGTTGACTTCCCAACTGTGGAAAGTGTTACAGATGTGATTGAGATGGAACCAATGGGTGTGAACGTGAGTGAGAAAAGAGTGAGGTTTGCCATTGATGTTGAGCTTGAAAATGACACAGTGGGTTTGCAAGTGCAGGAAGAGTTGAAAGATCTATATGATGCTCAACAAGCTGGAACAGCATTCATACTTGGGCATTCTCATGCAAAGGCAAAACAAGGGTCATCTTTGTTGAAGAGGTTTGCAATTAACTATGCCTACAATTTCCTGAGAAGGAATTGTCGGGGTGCAGATGTGGCACTCAAGGTTCCCCCAGTTTCTCTCTTGGAAGTGGGCATGGTTTATGTTGTGTAATGTTTAGTGCAGTAGATGATCATGTAATTAACTCTCAGTTTTTGTTTGCTTGCTTTTCATTTATATTCACTGAAAGAGGCTTTTCCAACTTCCAAGGCAGACAATGCATTTTAAGGAGGCTTTTGTAAATGAAACTCAATTCACACCTTTTACAGATAAGGTGTTGGCGTAGTATACTTAAAAAATATAAATTTAAAATCTTAAAGTTTCATTAGTGTTTTGCTCTGGAAAAATACCTAAAAAAATCTTTATTAAAACAAATCCCAAAGCAGGGCAACAGTAATGAATGGGCAATCTCACGTTATTTAATATTCTAACAACCCCTTTACTTCCGAAGTTTTAGGGTGGTGCAAATATTAATTTTAGGTGGTGTAAAAATTAATTCTCAACACTCGGCAGCCCAATTGGCCCATATTTTAGTACGGTAGGCTGGCCCGATCTTCCATTAGGATAAGTGCAGTATCCCAGCCCTACAATAATAGGGCTAATGGCGGGAACAGACAATGCACCCAGATTTGGCGGGAAAACGATCGCCTAAAAAATAGGCGGGAACCGCCGATGATCAGCACCTTGAGCCTAACCCAGCAACTGTGAGAAGCGAGAGTTAGAGCAACACAAGAGTCAGAAAATGGTGGGTCTACCGTACGATTTTCTGGTCAATCCTCTTGGTGCCGTTAGATCGACGTTTGAGAAGGCGTTGGCATCGGGCTCCGATCCGGCGTCTTTTGACGGCAAGGACTGGGGTGCCGTCGATCTCTTCCGCCAATTTCTCTTTGATCAGGGTGGCCTTTCTCAGGTTCAATATCTATTTTTCCTCCGTTCTGAATTTAATTTTCGGATTAAATCAGTTCGTATGACCATCAACTCTAGCTTTACCTCCTTTTTTTCGAGATTGATTTGACCACGCAACCTGTTGAACTAATTTGTGTCTTTCTCAAGGCAAATCAATTGCTTTCTTCAAAAAATAAAATATCTTAATCAATCAATTTTCTTTCCGGAACGTCTCTCTGTAGGTTCCCTTTTTGACTCCTGCTACAGTTCGATGGATACAACCCAATGCTCTTGTTCGGTTTCGGGGAATGATACAAGATATGCTTGGGAATGAATTTTATGTTGGTGCTTATGAGGTACTTGTACTTGTCTGTGATGTTTTTAAATCAGCTACCTCAGGCAATACATTTTATTATGCCGACATAAATTTGTATTGTGTAATTTTTTGAAGGATGGTTCGAAGTGGAGGACAAACAAGTTTATGGATGTTTCTCAATTTCCTATGAATTCTTCAGCAGATATGAGAATATGGGAACGGCGACTATTGTATTGTGTACCAGTAAGTTATTCAAAGTTACCATTTTCTTTAAACATATATTCTTGCTAAGTCTTGATTTGATGCTTTCGCACAAGAGCCTTGATACATTGGTGTTGCTGGTGCTTTGACAAGGCCAATGTTAAGGGGAAAATGAACTATTTATCTTTAGGGATGAGAGATATGGGTTACTTGACGGCTTGACTTTCATGTATTCACATTTTTCATTTTGCTCTTAGGTGCCGGGACAGAATGCATGGACTGAAATTTCATCAGAAGCAGTGGCCAATCATTGTATGGATTGGGCATCCCGGCAAAGAGAAAAGCGGAGGAGATCAGATAATGAGCCTACTGAATGCTTCGACATGACTGTATGTTATGGTCCCATGATGCTGTTAATTATCAACTCTTTACTTTTATTATAAAAAAAAAAAATCGTCTCTCTCTGACATACTAAATTTATTTCCAGGCCTCAGGTGATGAGTTGCCAGATTCTCTTAATACGAAAAAGATGGTATAGAAATAATTTTCTTCCAACTCCTCAAATGATTGCGTTTTAGTTTGAATCAATATTTCTGTTGTCCAAAAATCAAGTATATATGTCTCAGATTAGAGGCACAAGTACATTTTAGGATGTGTAATGGAAAATTTTTGGAGTACGTAGTAGACTCTGAGATCTATTGTTTGAAACAGCCAGAACATTTTGTTAGCTTATTTGGTTGTAGTAAGTGGTAGCTCTGTTCAACTTTTTTGCATGGATTGTTGATTAAAGTGCGTAGGAGACGGGCTAATATTTTCCTTATTGGAATTGTAATAGATCAATATTTTTGAATTTGACATTGATGTAATCTTATAAAAATGATTATGCTTTCAAGATTTAATTTTAACTTTTGTTGAATTTCTTTATCTTTTATTAGAGAGATGATCAACACCCTTCCCCTGCTTCTGAATTTGGGGGAGGTGTGACTGAGGGTACCAGCTCTAGTACGGGTGTGGTGTCCGGTCCTAATGGTAATGCATTGCCTTGTCTTGTTAAGGTAATAAATAATCAGTTTTCGTTTTTAGGTGCAGAGATATATGATTTCCATGTTTCTCATGAAATTTCTAAAAGTTCTCTTTTCTTGCCTTCCTCTTGTTTGCCAGATATATGATTCTCCAGAGTCGGATTTGAAGCTGAATGATGTTTTTGAGTTTGTTGGCGTCCTTACATCCAATCAAGAACCTCACGTGGACAAGGACTTTGAACTTTCAAATGGATTCTGTGAAGATCCTTCGCTCCAATTTCGGTCTGACAAGGTGTCCATTATGATTAACCTTTAACTTCTAATCCTTGTTGTATTACTTGGACAGTTGATCTATAATGTTTCCTTACATGTATACTAGTAATAATAGAAAGAACATATCTTCCACAGTTTCTTTAACCAACGTGGCTCAAAAAATTAGTCGCTTTGATGGCCTTCCGATGTTCAGAAGTACTTGATTAATTATAGCATTTGAATATGACATTTGAGCATTGTTGCTATGGTCGCCTGACATATGGTTTCTAGTATGTTTGTCTAAAATTTTCTTTCCCCTTGGTCCAGGTGCCACTTCTTCATTGTTTTGTTTACAGAAAACTTACAGCCCAGGATTTCCTTAAAAATAGCCCAACGATAGAGGTGAGTTTCATACTAAAGTGTAGTTTATGAGTGGCTTAGTGTTTCATACATGCTTTCTATTCTTAAATTGGGATCTCTTTTGTTCTCTTCTTTTTCATCATTTTTATTGGAAATACGTTGCTGAACAACACCTCTGCTTAATCTCACAGCCAAAGCCCCACTTGATCAGAGAGATCAGGGAAGGTCTGCTAAGACACCTTACGGCCATTCTCGGCAATGATGATATAGCTGCTCATTTCACGTTGCTGCATCTCCTATCCAGGGTATTATGCAATGCAATTCTCAGAAAAGATTTTTTTCCTATTCATTACCGATGATTTTGTGTTATTTCTTGATCATGCTGTGTTTCACTTGTTGACTTTTACCTCATATTTAATCTGATATTATCTCACTCCCTTTCTGAGATTTTGAGTCCCTATATGATGAGTTATTCTTGAACAGGTGCATGCTAGAGTTGATACTATTGCCGTGGGCAAGCTTTCACTAAATCTTACTTCTTTTAGCAAAGAAACTATGTCTATATATGGAAATCAACTAAGCGTCACTGTTAAGGATCTCTTGCCTTTTACTCATTGTATACCCCTTACAGTGGAGTACCTCAATTCCACTTCACTGGCACCAAGGAAGGATTATGATACAAACAGGTAATAGCCTGTTCATTTTTTCGATATCAGGGACTTCTTCTTTGTGACTTGAAAATTTACTACTTTAAATGTCAATGTTCCAGATTGACAACTGGAGTGCTGCAGCTACCTGAAGGTTCACATGTAATTGTTGACGAGACCAAATTGGAAGCTGGAACCCTGAATTCTGTGGGCGTGGAGAATACAAGGTTGCTGAAAGATTTAATGCAGTTGCAAAAGGTATTTATTTGCTTGTCTGTTTTCTGATGCATGATCATGTATACTGTACTATGAATGGTCATTCACGAGAAGACCCATTTTATCTATCATAATCGCCGAAGGCCTCTGGATTGCTTATTCACCGCAACATGGATAAACTTGCTTAGAACTCTGAAACTTCTTTTTTCTCCTTGCATTGCTGCTTGATTAAAGTTTGCAATTGTTGTTTTGGAAGTGGAAGTAAAGAAGCTGAGAAATGCTTGGTGTGTGTTTCAGGTGGAATATGATTTCAAGTATTATAAAATGGAAATGGCAGCTGACGTCCAACTGCTTATTTTGTCTGAGGGGAAATCAAACATCTTGCCAGCTGATGTGGTTGTACCTTTTCATCCTTCTGTAGTTACTTCCTTTGAATCTGTAACTGCGGAAGCTTTGGAGGCTTGGAGGTGGTATTTGACTACTGTTAGACTACTGCCGCATACCATTGAATTGGAAATACAGAAGGTATGACTAGAGTCAAGTAAAATTTATGATAAACCAAGGGTTTCATTTAGAGAAGAAACTAGTAAACCAGTTAGTTCAAACTAACTATTCGCTAACAGTAAATCTTTAAAGTGGGTAGAAGTGGCATTTGAGTTTGTTTTTGATGTCATAAAGTAATTAGCATAGAGCTGTAAAGAGGTGTGAAAACAAAGGCGTCAAACTAGCACTCTTCCTTTACATCATTCACTTCCTACTTAAAACTGTCAGTACAAAATAGTAAAAATGCATGAAATTCATAATTGACATCGAAAGTATATTTTAGGTTCCACAAACATCTCTTGTATCTTGTGTGCCAGTTGCTCCAGCTCGTTCACTATGGTTTGGATTTGCTGATTACTTAACTCGGATATGAAACATACCTTTTTTTCTGTATAATATGTAAGTGTAGTAAAAAAATGAGCAATAGGCTATGGTGAGAGATTAGCCACCAAAACAAAAAAAAGAACGAGTATGAGAGCAAATTTTGATTTTTACCCTGTTGCCTTGCTTTTTCAGGTGGTAGAGAATGATTTAGTTGCAGCAAGACAAGCAGATAGGAGCTTGAGTCCCAACGATTTTAGCAGGTTAGTGACCGAGCATTTTAATTGTATGGCTAAAATTTTGTTCACATACTCTATTGATCAGTAGCAATTTTTTTCCTACTGAACAGATGGTTAACTATGGGCCGTCTTATATCCCTAAGCTTTGGTGAAACCAGCCTCCCACTAGAACATTGGGAAATGGCGAAGGAACTGGAGAAGCTGCGAAGAGAGAGGTTAAAGTGAAATATGCAGTCCTAGAATTTATATGAAGCTTCAAGCACGGATCAAGCCATGGTATTGCTGTGCTAATTCTTTTGCCACAGGTCAGTCAGTCAGTCAGTCTTGCTGTTTGATCTGACAGTAGAATTAAAATGTGGAGCCACCGACGTTACGTGTATATTTAACGTAGGTGTTAGGGCTGTGAAATGGAAACCAACAATAATGGGTTCCCTGTTATTTTATGCCAAGTTGGTTGAATGCTGAAACCTCTACTAAGCAGTAAACATGTCAGGCAGCATCCATCCAGGACTAGGAGTTTGCATTCTATTCTATTCTATTCTGACCATAAAAGCCCCGCACCGAGGGGAAAGGGTACGGGGAACTAGCTTAGATTACTTTAGTTGAGCTCTTTATTGTAGCTTTTTCTCCGTGTACTGTTTATGTCTTTTTACTATTTGAAAAAAGTGAAAAAAAAAAAAGAAATATAGCTTATTTCTTTATTATTATATTTATACTATATATATAAAAGAAGTTCCTGTATCAGACCAACTAACTATGTCATATTAGCAGTAATTATATAATTAAAAGCAGCCATTATCTAATTAAAAACTTAATTGGTGATATCATTTAATTAAAAAATCACAAAAAAAGTGAAATAATCATACTCATCAACAATTAACATAAATAATGAAATGATAGAGTTGAGGTGGGAAGCATAATTAATGCAAAATCAGTAACAATAAAACAACTCATTAATAGGCATTATTTAAAAATAGTAAAAAAAATAGCGTAAAAAGTAAAAACTAAGAGAACACGCGAACAGTTTAATGCTATCATTAATTAACTTTTCATTTCAATTAATTAATATATTAATTAATTATTTTTATTTTATTAATCGATTGTATAATTTCGTTTCAGTTATAGCAATCATTTTATATTTTAATTATTTATTTATGTTAGTTTAAGTTATAAACTTATAGTTAAATGGTAATTAATTAATGTTAATAATTGGGAATAGTAGCTATGGAACAAAAATAGACTCCAGACACACCACCAACATAAAAGGAACAAACACATGTCAACAACATTTATTTTGATGTATTTGTTTCTTTTTCTCTATGGTTGGCTACATTTCTTCTATAAAGTTTTGTTTTTATTTTTGATTATATGTTTTATTGATTAAATTATAAAATGAACTACATTTACATTTAAAAATATGATAGGAAGATTGTTTTAAATACCAAAATACATTATAAAATAAGTCAGCTGCAACGTAGCGTGAGTATCCAAATTTACTATAAAATATATAACTCTTTATTATTATTAAAAGTAAATTTCAAGAAAACTTATCATGCCAGTCAACTATTTCCCCCTCCTCCTATTATCATGTATAATGCTTACTTTAGTAGGTTCTTTAAAATTTATGGTGATAGCATACATAGGTACATACAACTAAGTTTTGTTACGTCCTACATCAGTTCCTCAGATGATTTAACCCAGCAAGCATGCAGTATGATTTTTTTTTTTTTTTTTATTTCACTTGTACCACCAATAAAGATACATCATACAAGTCAATAGCTGTAGGCCAAGGATAGAAATATAGAAAGTTAAAATGGAACCCAAACCCAACGATTGGTCGTACCAAGACATGATTGAATTTGAATGCACGTCTTGTTTGATAATGTTGTGGTTAAAAGTAATCTGTCCCAATTGTGATAATGAATGTCTTGAATTTAGATTTAGCGGCAAGTACAAAAGTGGGAAATAAGTTGGCATTAAGAAGCGTGATCACATTGATAAAAGCTGGCATCCCAAATTGGTTTCATGCCATTTTGGGGATTAAATATACAATGGAATTGAGATATTCAACTATCGCCTTCACTCGCAAACAATCAAAGGCGATGCAAGATTGGAAAATCTCTTTACTGTAACTGAAAAATAAGTGTATATATATATATAAGGCCTAGGCCTAGCCATAGCGGGTGCCATATAGCCACCACAGCATTAGAGGCCATATTGGCATCAATCTACCCTCTTTCCCTTCTCACACTCTCCACTTTTGAGAAACAAAAACGAACAATTCCACAGATTCATTACATTCAACTTCTAGTCTCCTTAAGTATATATTCTAGAACTGTCCCCCAGAGAATGTCTGACCAAATTGCCAGTTGGAAGGTGCAACATTGTTGCTAGTGATTGTTCTGCCATCACTGGTTGTGATTTGGAAGGAAAGGCTCTGGCCATTGAGGTAGGAATTGCTCTGCCAGTTCTGGCCCCAGTTCCTTGACATTTGCTGCCACCCAGTCTTGGACCCCTTGATTGACACAGAGTGGACATCTCCAGCTCCGGCAACATTTGTGATAAGAACCAAGTTGAAGTAAGAGTGGCCATTGATGGTGAATCTGAGTCCTCCTTTCTTTACACAAGGGACTCTGTTTTAAGCCGTAAACAAATGTTAGTTCATGGGTCTAGTCAATATTAAACTGAAATTACAGGAGAAAAGCATATATGAAATTTCTGGGTTTTACCTTCTGAAGGAAATGGGAACAATTCCAGCTTTATATTGAGCAATTTGCAAGAAAGCAGGCTCAGCCAGATCAAAGTGCTGCAGAGGAGGGTTGCACCAGCCACCATTGTCATTAGACAAGGCATTGTTAGGGGGGCAGAAGTTTGTGGCAGTAACAATAATGGAACCAGGGAGGCACCATTTTGGGTCGCTGTTTTTGTCACATTGCATCTCGTAGCAGGATCCGCAGCTCAAGCCGTTGTTGAATAAAGCAGTACTGAGTGCTGCAGTGTTAGTCCCATAACCTTGGCTATACAAATTGCCGTACCCACAAGCTCCCCCTGCAAAATGAGCAATCTCATGAGAAACTCGTACCAAAAAGACTTCAACTTTATGGTTCATAATGGGAGAGAGAGTAAAAGTAAAACCCTTTGAAATTCGGACCTAAAGGAACTCATAAGTAAAGACTACAATCTTCTTTTTACTTTTACCACGGGGACCCTCATATGCCCAAATGAGAAGAGATTTGCTCGAACTTACCCATTGTGCCTGATGCATCTCCCCCGCCATAAAATGTGGCATGCCCAGTTTGCCATCCATCTCCATAAGTGCCTTCAAGGTTAAGAAGAAAGAAAAGAAGAGAAATAGCTGAGAATGCTGCAATGGCCATTTGTGTATACTAGATCCTGGAAAGGCTGGGGACAGAGGATTTATGATGTGAGTGGTTTACTGCTTAGGTTAGTTGCTTGCTGGTTATCCAAGAGAGGGTTTGCTTTATATAGGGAACTTGAGCAATGGCTGAGGCCACTGTAGACCGAGAAGTGGGGCCTTTTGCTCGAAAGAGACAACTTAGCAATTCTGAGGTCCTAAGAGAGTGTCAAAACCACATAAATACATTCATTTTTTAAGGTCATCTAGGCAAGGATCAAGGTGCACATGCAAATGTTTCGGTTAGATTACCAACTGCTTAATCCACGGCCCCACTTGGCACATGCATTCGTCTAACAGCTTCCCTATATCTCCTAAGATTCTACGCTTATGAAAATATGGTATTTCTCTTCATAAATTTCCTGAAATCACGCATATACCAGCCACTAATTGAGGGTTAATACTAACCTTTAGATACGTCCAACTTGGTGGCTGTGTAGAGCTATGGTCGCTGCACCAAACGGAGTAGAATTAATGGCACTAGTTATGTACACATGCCCGTTTTCACATTTCATTTCATCTTCTGCATAATTTGCGGCACTTTTAAATGAACCATTCTCAACAAGTTCTAAGAGTCAAAATGTCAAACAATTGGTAAGCATTTTGACCAGTGAATGCAGGTGCAGCTATTCCATCTCAAAACTTCTAACCCCCTTCTTCTCTTGTGCTTCCTTCTTTCTTATTATGTACAAACAGGACAAAATAGGTCCAAGAATAAGTCAGCATTCAAAAGTGTATAATAACTCAGAGGACCTGAGGTAGATAATCGATGGATCTGGACCGTTTGACCTGTTGAAGCTATATAATTAGCATAGATCGGACGGCTACAAATCAATTGCAAACTATCCAAATTTAATAACGACACATGAACACACGACAACTCAATTTTAGAGGATTTGGAAATAAAGATTGCAAAAGATACCCACAACTCAAGAAAACCTAAAAATTCATTCTTTTTCATTTTCTTGCCCTACTTTCGTACTGGGCAAAAATTAGTCACTTCAAATGACTAATACTCAGACAGAATCCTATATTTCATTTGTTGGCTACTAATGATAATCAGAATTAAATTAAAAGATACTTAGCAGACACTGATGTGATTGTCTCTGCAATCAAAATAAACAAACTTTAAATAGGCATAAGTACACGTGGTAACGTTTAATCAAGGGAGTTGGAGAAGTTAAAAACAAAGAGCATATTAATAATTACAATAAGCTTTTAATGCTTCCAAATATTACAAATGTATTGTTTTGTATGCAGAAAAGGTTTGGAAGGTTTTGAAAAAATGGTGGGGAGATCCGACATTGGGCCTACCATGTTAGCGGCACATGCAAGCCCGTTCATTGCGCTCCATTACGTCCAAGCGTCACTTTCAGAAATATTTCATGTTTCTATTCTAACAAAGCAAAAATAGCATAACAATGCTATTTAGAGCAATGAGACATGGATCATGGCCATCGTGAGTTAATTAATATTATATTAAACATCAATTAATTTGATCATATATTTATTCAATCTTTTTTAAGGTCAACGAAAGGGCCATAATTGTATACCATAATAGTTTATTAGTCAAGAAATTAACGTTTAATTAGTTAAATGATACAATTAACTGATTTTTCAACCTACCAACAATTGTGATACAATAGAAAATAGACAATGCCATGTGAGAGATACGAGTCATTGCATCGTGGGTATGATGAAACGTTATGGGTATTACGTTGTTATGTCACACGTGTTTGACCGTGCAATTGCGTGGGAAAATGGGTAGTGACTTTTTCTAGATTATGTTTCTTTTTTTTTTTTTCGTTAAAATCAATTTGGTCTACTAAATTAAGGGAATACATTCATATAAAGAAAATTTCATCCCTTTATCTTAGTGTTTAAATTGAAACTTGATAATAATAATTATAATAATATTACATCGGAATCCTATATTCTTTTATATTTCTTGGTTATGATTGATTCATTTGTCTGTGTTTGTAATAGAAATCACCTAAAATAAATGAAGAGATATTAAGCATAGGACAATGGATGAAAATAATAAAGTACGTATAAAAAATAAAATAATAAAATATTTAGGATATCAAATCTTTTGGTTACAAATTAAGACGAGTGAGTATACGTCCCTTTTGAATTACAGGAAAAAATGCATTACATCATGTTTTATAAAATTTGCAAATTTGTCTTTGAATGAATGAATATAGTAAAATAATGTGAAGATGGGTTTGATGAATCATCCATCTGCCTTATATGTGAAGCAATATATTTTGCCTATTTTGCTCTAAGATTTTCTTTGCTCCATCTTTTGGTTTTGTCCTCGTCAACAGGTATATAAAAAAGTAAGAGAATCCAAGAATGAATGTGATTTTGGGTGCGGGTGAATTCTTTCGGTGGCAATAAGTCAAAAATTGTGGCGAAGTTAACGTCAATGGAATATAAAAAAGTTACCTGTGAATTCATGTCCAAAATGAAAAAAAGCAAACATTAGATTCCTTTGCCTGTACATTTGACCATGGATGTGGGACATTCCCCTTTCAAAAACCTAGAGGCAGTAAAGGAATGAGACTTAGTTTAGTGACCGGCATTTCCTTTCTTTCAATTAAGGTCTTGTTAGTGTTTTCATATAAATTTAAATCTTCTCAAGACCGAAACTTCTAGAATATCCTGTCTCCTACTATCTAAAGCTAAAAAAAAGAGGAGGAATAGTAATAATAACAAAGGGGAAACTGATATTGAAGTGGTTGAGGAGTGCAGGGGTCTGGTTGAAGTAGAGGTTTAAACAAGATTTAAGGGCATGTGGAATTTATCCAAATGTTGTTTGTTTAGGGACCATATGAAAGTGCCCTCCACAAGGTTTGTCTATTCGGTAGCATTTGGTATGAGTTTTGGATGATAAGGTTTTCAGTGTCACTTTCTATTGGTTGCCAACGGCCATGCTCATTTGTACAAGATGCAGAAAATGACTAGTTCCATAGAATTAGTTTGCTCTAACGTTGCAAACCCTACCATGTGCCCTTTAAATGGGCTGTTGGGAACAGTAGGCCATCCGTAACCGTTGTAAGGTGACAATTTGGTAGCAACTTACCAGTCTGGTTGCCCAGACGTATCTTTCAAACTTCAAACATTACATGATATGTCGCTAACTTCTCTTCTCCATATTAGGGCATGTGCTTCAATGCTTGACTTGTTATATCTCAAAGTGAAAAATTTGGAACCATCAACTTACACCCAATGAAATAAAAAAAGAGATTTTCACTAAAAGAATCAAGTTACTAGGGCAAGTGAAGCGCATTGACATTCATAAGTAGTTATCAACATCATTGTATGATTCTCAAGTTCTAAGTTGGAGTAACGACCAATTTTTTTTATTTGTATTATGCTTTCAAAAAAGAAAATCCATGCCCTATTATTTCATTGGGAATATTAGAAAGAAGGGCTAGAAAATATAAACATAGGAAGATGAGATTTGAATGGGAATTGAGAAGGCCGATCAATACCATTAGCTACCAAATTTTGGGCCACTTAACAGTCATGAATTCTTTTTATTTTTATCACTGATTCACAACCACAAATGTCATACACAATCTGATAAACGGGTGCTATTTAGGAAGCGAGAAGAGCAGCTGAAAGAGAAGAATGTGCCTAACCGAAACTGATGAGAGTTGCCCCTTTTATATTTTCTCACATATCACTTATCAGGGAGGAAATGTGTATTTAGCTTGCTATCAAAGTCTCTATCGAATCAATTCAAACAATTACATATGATAGGAACCCATAAAAGGAAAAAATGAAACAAGGGAGAAGAGAAGGGAGGAAGGGACCACGTCAATTGATTTTCCGCTCAATAGAGGAAAAAATCCCAATTGTTATATATGAATATGAAGAATATTTGAGGTGCTCATCTTCAAATGCTCAATAGCCATATGTGAATTGTTCTTAATTTCAAGGAATAAAAAAGGATCAACAAAATCATGTATGCATAGTATATGGACAACAATGAAACGTGATGGTTCATCCGTGCCAAAGCATGTCCACAAGTTTCAACTATTGGAACTGAAACTAATCACAAAAGGCTCTTTGTGCAATGGGGATAGAAACCCAGAGTTACACAAATCACCTGGTTGAGATTTGAGAGTGCAGAAAGACGCGCATATGGGCTTATAAAAATGCTAGTTGAATACAAAGAGTAAATGTAATGAATAATATATTCCCACTGTGATTAAGGTAAAGAGCAAAAATGACAGGAATGAAAAGCTGCACCATATTTATAAATAAATAAATACATAAAGAACTACATTTGGAGATCGATACATGAATCTTGAAAGAGCTCAGTGGAAGTGACCCCAAACAAGTCACCAAAAATTTGAAACTTAATCAAATATGAATTAAATCGAAAAACAAAAGGAGAAAGTCAATATCTTTCATGTCACTCTATGAACAATCCAATAAACGGGTGGTGTCATGTTGGTCAGTCAAATTTTCATCAGAAGGCACTGCTAACTCCATTAGCAGGAATAGGGGGCACCGTCAGGCATCAGAAGATTAGAACCCCTGCTGCTTATCTCAAGCCCTTGGAATTGGCCAATAGAGTCCTGAGACAATATTTCTGACAAGTTATGTGGGTGGGCTGTGGCAACCATATGCTGACGGGGAGCAGAAATGTTAGATCCGAGTGAATGTAACTGCTGCATTTGTATGGAATGACGTTCACTTGACCCATGTTGTGGCTGATGTGAGAAGAAGGAAGCTTGGGAGTATGAAATTTGATGCATTCCCAAACCATAGTTATCAGTGGGAGTTACTGTCTCTCCAGTAGCAATCTTCAGCCTATCAACTTCTTTCTTCAGTGCTTCATTTAGAGCTGAATTTGTTTTTTTTGGATGGAGGGGGAAGGGGAGGATGTCAGATAACGGGAGAAATCAGGCTAGTGAGTTAATATTAAGAAAGCAAAACAAACATAGTAGCCGAAAAATTAACAGAACGACTATATTAGCTCATATGAGAAATTAACAGAACAGACACATAAGAAGTAGGGAATTGATCATAGGCAGGTCCAAAAGTTTTGCTTTCATTTTCAAGAGAGCTTAGATTTTAGTACCTTTAAAATGGCATTAGAAAAAGCATTTAAAGTTGAAAATGATTTCCAATAATTTCAGGGACAATAATTATTCCATCATACTTATGCAAAACAAACTAAAAACAATTTGGTGTATGCTTTGACTAAATGGAACTTCAATCGCAAGTAACAAGTAGAAACATGCACATTAAAAAGGATCAGGGTGCACAAGTGAAAACTGTAAGGTAGACAAGTCTGCCCATAACGTTAACTATTACATCCTTGTATAGTTGAAACATACCATCATGTAACTTCGCTTGTTGCTCCATAGCTTGTAGCCGAAGCTTAAGTTCTGTATTTTCTGTACTCAGACCAGCTGTATCTCTCTGAAAAAAGAATATAATTCAGAATGACTGAGTCTCAGGTAGCATCTATGAAAGCTAACCATTACATAATGAGGAGTTTGACAGCTTGTAAATAAGGTTCGTTTTCAGAAAATCAGAACATTCTCAGTTAAAGAAGAACGGACGACCATAGGAAACAACAGCAAGTAAATAGGACACGGAAAAATCATTAATCACTAAGACAACTACTCCAGACCCACTGTCTATATAAACTTTACAGAAGGGGAATCAAGCATACTGAACGTGTCATAAGTACAAAGCAATGGCAATTTTCGACAGTCACGAGTTTTTAAGAGTTATATGATGCTTTCTATATACTCGTCATAAGTACAAGCATATTTTATGATGCTTTCTATTTACAGTATTACATCATATGCCAACCAGTAATCAGCAGCATCAACTCTCCCTCTCTCTCTCAGAATCAAGAGAAGCTGACTTTTGCATCATTATACTGATTGATATGAGATTTACAGTGGAAAAGCACACTGCAAGAACAAACTATATGTAATCCAGTATTGTGTGCATAATCCACATTCATATTCTAAATCACTTAAAAGCAAACTTAACACTCTAGACATAGGAATGGCATAGGGCTAATCACCAGAAACAATTATACTAAGTGCAATGAGGGCTAATCATTTCTGCCCAATTAAAAGACTTCATCAATAACGCAAGAAGGATAAATGTTTCAAATAAGAACCTGGAAAAGACTTAATTGAGCATACAGAGTAGTCGCTTCAGTTTGAAGTGTTTGAAATTTTCTCCCAAGTTCTAATACATAACGAGCTTTCTTTTCTTTTGAACGAGCCGCAGATTGGCGATTTCCCAGAATCCTGCATCAAATGTTCAATTTGGGGACCCTCCTTGAGTAGCATTAATTAATCAATACTGTAGGGTGTAACCAAATTGTGATAGTAAGTCATATTGAACAAGTTAAACTTTTTGAAGTCCTGGATGGAGTAGCTAGAGTCACAAAATTCATAAAATTATTCAAACGAACAAAATATGGATTTTTTCTTAACGGGTAGCTTTGACATTAACCAGAATATATTTTTCAAGGATCAATTAACAAACGTGAGCATACTAAGGATTGGAGGCAAACAAAAGAATGGCTGATAAATGATGAATACGGGCTAAATTCATCACATATCATCATGACATGTTAGAAGCTTTATTCCTAATTATGAAGGAAATCTTACGTGTAGTTTTATTTGATCTAGATAATTGACAGCAACTTTTTCTAATCAGATGAACGTACACCAAATTTCATGCAACATTGATCTACATATATATGTTCTAAGATATTCATTTGAAAGAAAAGGAAGCAGAGCTTGACCAACCAGCCTATCAGTGTACACTTTGCAAACGGCCAAACCCAACTATAAACACGAAACATGTTGGCCTTTCCGAAACATCTTAAAGTGAAAAGGACAGCTATAAATTCATTTATCCCCTACAACTAGATTTTTTTGACCAAATGGAATTTGTTGAATTTAATAGCTAGTGTTATTACATGTATGAATATTTAAAACTTCTGATGTCCGAGAATTAACACAAGCAGCTAGAGAATGGGCGAACCAGCGAAGGATACGGAAATTCACTCCTGGGCCACAAAAATGGTCCACCTTGGAGCTTGGTCCAGGTTAGGAAGCAAATTCTACTCTCTTTATTCAAGGAAAAGAAAATAAAAAATATCAGCATGTCATCTTAAATAACTTTTCAAAGTTCTAATTACTAGAAAGAGCTTAGACTGTATCAACCGAAAATTTGCCACCGAGTAAACCTATGTATAACATACTCCAATAACTTGAAAAAAGAAAAAGAGAAACCAGACCTCTTTGCTCGCTTGGGATCAATGGTCCATAACTCAGCAAGCTTATCAGGAGCCATGGCCTTCTTGGTGTCAATGCTCTCCAAGAGGGACCCATCAACTGAATTGCTGTGCCGATGCCTGGGTCTCCCCTTTTTCTCAACCTCACCACTACTTCCGACGTGCCCGTCATCACCGCTTCTCTCCAACGGACCAGCATTGCCAGTATCGGGTTTCGGAGCATAGGATCCGTGTTGGGAATTGGATCTGGATTTGTCAAAATCCATGTACGCGCAGAAGAGGTCATCCTCTGATCCTAGATCTTCAAAATTGGCGGAAGGAGCATCCAACGGTCCTGAATCTAGATCGAAGTGGTCGGGGATCCGGAATTGCACCTCTGATTGAGCTCGCCGGTGAAAGGAACCTCTTGAGGGAAACGACATCGCTGGGAGACTGAGTGACCTGGTTTAAGCAAGCTCTCAATGGGTTTAAGGAATCACCACATTCCCAATTCCAGGTCACTGCGTCTCCGCGCCATCGACTTCGTTCGTTTCCCTCTCTTCTCAGAGTCAGAGTCACGTTGAGGGCCCACTCGAGTGTAGTTTATAATTTACAATTTAAATAAATTATCCTATCAACCATTAGATTAGTAAAAAAGAAAACTATTTTCCAAAAAAAAATAAAAAAATCAAGTATTTCATTTAATACAACGTTAAATAATCAAAAATCGTATCTTAATAATTTTACTTCAGTTTTAAAGAGTAAAGTAAATTACAGAAACATTTTCTTTAAAATTAAAAAAATTATGTTAAGTTTTAAGCCAAAAATAGTAAAGCAGGCATATATATTTTGTATGGACTGTTGTTCATTTTGACGTTTTCTTTGTTAAAACCAAGTTAAATATTTTAAGTGCAAGTTGCAAAGAGCATCCAACAATCAATCTTTATGGGTTAAAGGCTCAAACTAGTGATGCTTTTGACAAAACAATCAATCAATATGCATTTGTGAATCTATCTGATGGATGTGAAACCTGCATGCATGCTTGCTAGTTGTACTAGTGTTAGGGACTCGATCTCAAAAAATTGTTACTGAAAAACATGCATTGTATCAGAAATCTTTAAACATCTTCTGCATGCATGCATTTTGTGTCCATTGTTTTGTTTTATGTCTGTCTGTCTATTAGAATTGTACAAGAAACAATGGAGTTTACGTATTTTATGAAGGGGAAAGTCAAAGTAAGTTCAAAGACGCAGTGTAAATTTGGCCAAGAGAGAATGAATCATCAGAGAAGAACAGAACAGAGTGAAATTTAAGAAAAGGACTGGAGAAAGAGCAGACAAATGCCGTAAAAAGGGCACTAACAGTACGAATGGGAGTAAAATGCAGGCATAAATCACATGTGCCTGTCCCCAGAGGCAGGGATAACTCTATGGGTGAATCTTAGGCCTAAAATGCATAGGTTCAGTTACTTCCACCACACGTAATAAAGCTAACATTGATTGATTTAATGTGTGTAAGTAGGTGAGAATATTAAACATGGTTTTGATGGAACTAGTCAATCTAGGGGGATATGTGGCAATATCATGATGGAATTTGAGGCTTCTGAGACATGATAGGAAATCTGAATTTAGACAAAGACACATGTGGACCTTTCCTTTCCCTGTTCCTTAGGACTGCCCAAGAAGTTGAGGACTTAACTCCAAAACCTTCCGTGTGCCCCAGTCTTTTCTTCGCACACCACACACAATGCAAGCTTCGGTACATTACAACAGACATCTGACAATAACACCAATAAACTTTCTATTGGTTTTTGTGGTTTCGATACATTGGATTTTAATTAATTACAGGCTACAGCCATTAATGTTGTCATGCTGGTTCCTTTCGTGGTCATCTAAATCCAAAACAAAACAAACGTTTTTCAGTAAGACTCCCCAACCTTACTCTTTAATTTAATTACACGAGTGGTTGTTAAATCAGAATCGAAGAGATATCAAACACTTTCCTGTTAAAGTAGTGGCCAATCTGAATTGTGATTGTTGTTTGCTTACACAGAAATGGTAAGCATAAGATCCATTGTGCTTCTGACTCCAACCTTTAAGGTTATGGGTTAAAAAGTAATGCACTAACGCAAATGGGCTAAATGAGATCAAATGGCTACTTGCTTGCAGTATCTCAATATTGCACAATATGGACGTTGGATAAGCAAAAATGAAGGAAGGAACAGATTACTTCAACTTTAAATTAATGGTTGAGTGGAGAAGTGGGAGAAGGACTTGGTGCTTAGAATAAGTGCTTCTTAAATAAGCTAATTGTGATTAAGTGGCCAGGTGGGATCAGGTGCCATAATCAAAATTCTCAATACAGTAATAAATGTCCAAGAAAGCAAACAAAGTTGTCTTGCTTTCATTTGCTATCATAATATCTGTGTCTGTGTCCCAGTTGCCTCTGCAACTTCCAAACACCACAAAGCATTTAAGTACAACAACTCTCCTAATTCTGTAGAGAAAACAAAAGGCCATACCGATCCTTTCTTTCTTTTGCAGCACAGCTGAGTCGTTCTCTTAGCAAGAAGAGGAAAAAAATCCAACCACTTCTGTTGCTAAAGATAACAAGCCTGCTCTGACCAATCAAGCCATTTTCAGAGCCTTTAGAGTCATGGTTTGTGTATAGCTTTTGGCTTATTAGGAACAGGGTTTTCATTTAGTTATAGTAGACAAGCCATTAGTGATTTGAGCTATAGAGATTTGGGTTTGTGTGCTTTTATAAGAAGGAAGTTCTTGGTTGCCATCTTCCAAAGTCAGTCTTTAAGATACTTCTCCCAGTAGTGAGCTTTAAGATACTTTCAAAGTCTTCAATTATTCATCTAGTAGGAATCCTTAGAGACATTACCATAACTCAAAGGGTCCCTCTCAGCCTTTTGTTGATATTAGATCAAGAAAAGAAGCCTATAATAAGAGAATTCAAATCTTGCTTGTCCCCTGCACTTCCTACTTTTAAAAAAGCACCAAATCCTTGAAATTAACCTTGAAGACAACGTCCAGTGAAGAAAAAATCCACATCAAAGGAAGCTAAAATCTAGCTCCAGATGGCTTGATTGATACTGAGATGGTCCCCTTCATTTTGCTGATGAAAAGCAGAGAAGCAGTCGAACTTCAGCTCCATTTGTACAATATTTTCAAGCAGCAGGAATTGAAACCTTAGCTGATTTTAAAAGGGCATAAGAGCTTTGAGTTCTTCTGTCGGAATATTTGGTGCTTTTGAAGCAGCAAAAAGAACGGAACAAAACATAAAATGGCTGATCTGCGATACCGACTTCACCGCCTTCTGCTTGACACAGATTCAACCTCAATCTCAACAGGTAATGCAAATAGGACAAGTAGGTTCTCAAGAGAGGCCAATTTTGACACCAACATGGTGATAATCTTAGCAGCTTTGCTTTGTGCATTGATATGTGCTCTGGGGCTAAATTCAATTGTGAGATGTGCTCTAAGATGCAGCCGTAGGTTTGCTTCTGAGACAGCAGAGGAGGTAGCTTCACGTTTAGCTGCTAAAGGCCTGAAGAAGAGTGCATTACGTCGGATCCCTATAGCTGTTTATGGTTCCTCAGGTACTAATTTTCCAGCCACAGATTGTCCCATTTGCCTTGGAGACTTTTTGGATGGGGAGAAAGTCAGAATTCTACCAAAATGCAACCATGGCTTCCATGTTTGGTGCATAGACACATGGCTTCTCTCACACTCATCTTGTCCAACTTGTAGACACTTTTTGCTTGAACATCCTGCAGCTACGCCTGAAGCAGCGGTTGCAGCTGTAGCCATGACAGCAGCTGCTGAAACTGGGACCAGGCATCATGTAGAAAATACCTCAGGAGGACATGAATCTGAGGCTGGATCTACAGCCGTGGAAGAGGTTTAATTAACTGTAGACTGAAAAATCTTAACCTTCAAATTCATAACCACCAAAAAAGAGATAAAGGGTGGGTTATAGATACTAGGTTGTCTGT
This sequence comes from Bauhinia variegata, assembly GCA_022379115.2. Classification (NCBI taxonomy): domain Eukaryota; kingdom Viridiplantae; phylum Streptophyta; class Magnoliopsida; order Fabales; family Fabaceae; genus Bauhinia; species Bauhinia variegata. Next base: position 12,501,172 of record CM039437.1, read on the forward strand.
AGTTTTATTCCTTTTTTTCTCTCTTTCTTTTATGCTTGTGTAGTTGTACGAAGATAGAGAGATAGATGTTAATGATGCAAATGAAATTGCTTGATGATGGTTCCTTAGGGCATCATGTGTTTGTTCTCATGTTTTCTGCCACCAAGGAAATGTTGCTGAATCTAGAAAGCTTGTTACCTGCACCTGGATGGATTACATTTTGTTTTTTGTTAACGGGGAAGAAAAGGAACTATAACTTGATGTACGGCTGGAGTAAATCAATATCAGAGAAGTCTTGAAGATTATGAGTTTAAGAATCCATATCAGAAGTAAATCAATCTTTTGTGCCAAGAAATATCATGAGTTTAATCAGCATATAAAAACTGACACTTAGCACTTTTTTCCACAACGTGAGTAGCAGATTCTATATAAAAGGGACATATATACAAAGTCTTGAAGATTACACTTAGAACTAACCTTATTGAATTAGTTTAGGCGATAAACTAAGTCTAAACTCTAAATCAGAGTCAGAGAGAGTTGGATTCCAACAATAAACTAGCAACTAGTTAATTAGCTTAAATGGGGTCTAGAGGAAATCTTTTAACTTCACAGACTTTCCACGTGGAGGGCTTGAGTCACACTCTCTAGTCAATTAATATTCAAAGTGGTCGCAGACATAAAGCTGTTTCAGCTTCCAAAGGTTAGCTTAGCTTTAGCTTTGCATCCCAAACTGAAAAAGCTCAAAACTTTGGATTCCTCTTCCTGCATTATAAAAAGCAGATCACAAGGCAGAGAGAGGATACCCAATGTTCATTTCATAGACGGACTAATAATACATACAAAATTGAACGTCTTTTTTCTTCTGGAAGAGATATGAAGTAAATGCTGCATAATCAATAATCTGTGATATGAAAGTGAAAGGACAAGTCACTTTCTAACTACAGAATTAAGCATACAAAGTCAAATGACACGGCTAGCATTATGTACTATGATGTTCCTAGAGATCCAATGAATGGTGCAGAACAAGTTTGTTTTTAAGATACCAATTTATAGCCCGTAATTGTGCCTGCATGTCTTCCCCATAATTGATGATGATCCTATAGAATACACCAACGTTATAGTGTTTTCATTAATAATACAATACACTAAGAATGTGGGAGCATTGTTACATGTAGAAATCTAAGGAAAAATGAGTGGGAAACCACAAAAAAAAAAAAACACTTTTGCCAAGTTACTCATTTGGGTAATGAAAATTGATTAATGCACTGCTTTAGTCTCTTTCCTCTCCCTGTTTGATTTGATGGGCAATTTGAGTAAAATAGCATATTGAAAAACCAAAGGCATCATGATTGATTGTTGTGGTCATTGGAGTGGAATCTCAAACTCTTGTTCTTCTTCTGTTTCACTTTTTTGTGGGCTTCCTTGGCCCACAATTGAAGGAGAAATAAGATTCATTCCAGCAGCACTACCTGTGGATTTCGCCAAGTAATCAGAAATTGAGGAGATACTGATGGGTTTGAAAATGACAGTGTGCTTAAGGCATCATGCATTATTGGACAACGCAGAGTCACCACCGCCTTAGCTACCTGCTTGATAGATACCTATCTTCGCTTCAATTTGGATTCTTTCGATTTTTTCTCTGCAAACTTGATCATGATCTTGTAATGAGGCTGGACCTCTATTGTCTTTTCCTCCTGTAAGTATTAAAATTGTCAGTCAGTAATATCTTAATTTATTTAAATTTAGTTTATGATATAATTTAAATACGTTATACAATTTATACAGTGAATGATTATTAAAGATAAATTAATTTATAATTAAAGTGAACTTAATTTATTTATTTTTTCTTCATTCTTAGATACATTGCTGATTTTTTTCCTTTCAGCCATATACATCATAATCGAAGTGAGTATGATGAACCCAAAAAGGGAGATTTGAAGATCTTTCATATGGATTTGCATTTTCACATGATAGAGACACATGCCCCCTATAGTAATAAAAAAATTATTATTAATATATATATCATTTTTAAAATATGTATTAATATGTATTATTTTTTAAATATCATAATGTGATCTTTAATAAAAAAATTAATAACTCACAAATATCATAATATAGTAATATGATATTTATGGTACTGTGATATTAGTAATATCATAGTACACAATATTACTAATATTACAATAACGTAATGCGATATCATTTGTCCAATATTTTGATGTAGAGGAAGAAGAGTGAAATTAAATAATTTATTTTTAATTTTTTATTTCTAATTAAATAAAATAAATGTATAAAAAATATAATAAAAATATTGTACGAAAGTAAAGAAAATGATTAAAAAAAACAAAATTAAATAAAATATTTTTTAATTTTTAATTTCAATTATTTATTGATAAAAATTATATTATTTTTTCATTATGTATTTTATTTTATTTTAATTAATTACTTACTTAATTAAATTACAAAGTATAATAAATTTAAATTAAATAAAGTAAAGTTGTAAGAGGGTGATGTAATTTTATTAAAAATAATATATATTAGTAAATATTTATAGAAGTGATATGTATTAGTAATAATTTTTAAATGTTGTATATATGTTTAAAAAACTCTAGGGAGATTATTTTTTTATGTTTTATTTGTAAAAGAATAAAAGAAAATTGTAAAGTGTGATATGATAAAGTGAGATGATATATCATTTTATTCTCTCCATGAAAATTTATATTTTTTATGTTTTATTTTATTTTTTATTTACAAAATAATTTGATTCACTATTTCTTTTTAAATCTGTGATATTATTAATATCGCAGTAATGTAATACGATATTAATATTAATATTGCATTACTGTATTGCGATATTAATGAATATCACATTACCATAATGCGATATTTGTGAGTTGTGAACTTTTTTGTCAAATATCGCATTATTGTAATGTGATATTATCAGATATCGTATTACCATACTATGATATCTTAAAAAGTGATACATATTGGTATATATTTTTAAAAGTGATATACATTGGTAATATTTTTTTTTTTTATTTAGTATATGTGTATAAAATTCTCATATATAACACTAATTTGGCAATTTCCTTTCCTATAAAGTTGAGGTCCTGATTCCAATTCCCCATTCCTCCACTACCTTTGATTTTCTCTATCTAATGCCTAAAAAAAAATAAAAAAGTGGAAATTGATGCGGCCATATAATAATACAAGTAAACAAAATTAAGAACACTAAAATTAGCGGACTTTATTCTTCGTCCTAAGGACCATAATGTTTTTTTGTGGGGAGAAAGAAATAGATTAAAAAAAAAGAAGAAGAAGAAGTTATGACATGACTATGGTGTCTTGAAATTTCTGTGGAAACCATGCTAAAGATTTTTGCGTCTTGTTCTTATGAAATACGAAGGAAAACCAGAAAGGGGAGATTTCTTTTAACACCCCAACATACACAATCCAGCCCAAATTGGAGCAAAGGCTTAATATTAAGCTCATAGTGCTAGACAGAACCATACTGGTTCAACAGGTTTGGGCCCGAGTCCAGGGGGGAAAATAGCACTTTCTATTTATATTTTAATTTTAATTTAATATTTTATTAAAGAAAAGTAAATAAAACTTGCTATATTTACTCTATTTAATAACTTTTTGATAAAATATGAATCTTCCAAATACAACCATCCAATTGAAATGTCTCGTATTATAAACTATACTCATAAATTTTGACATGAATAATTGATATTACAATATAATATAACATGATTGTTGTATTTTAATAATAAATTAATAAAATTTATCTTCTAAACAAATTATTAGAGGGAATAAATCTTATTATTTGAGTAAGTAAATCCTCTACTATATTATAGTATATATTTATTATTTGTTTTCAATCTAAAAAATTTGAACAACTATTCAAACCCCAACCACTAAAACAAGTATATTTTTTTTCCCAAAAAAAAAGTTTTAATTTAATAATTCGAAGAGAAAGTCAAGAAGATAAACATTATGCGGAAAAGTATAGAGCATTATGGTCAACGTAGTGCAAAGATTGAAACACAGACCACGAATACCAAAATTACAATAAACAGAACACAAAGCGCTTCACTTGGCCAGCTCGGCGGAGAATTTGTTAACCAAGGATGTTATGGTTGAGGGAGACACTGCAGTTGTCCCTCGCAGGTACCATTTCTTGATGGTCTCCACCACGTTGCCATTCTCCACCACCAACTTGGAATCTTCTTTCCCCTCCAAAGACACCACAATCTGCATCCATATCAGCTCAAAGCTCAGAGTTGAAACACAATTAGTAATATAACAACGTCGTATTCTGAGAATGATGCTTGCTAATTTTACCTCAGCAGTTGAAGAATTTGCTGGGAAATGGTAGGTGACAACGGAGTATTTCTTGAAGTACTTGGACTGGAAAAATTCAACAACTTTTTCCAAAGCAGCTTCCTCTTCATCCTCGTACTTGTCCTCAGCAGCCAAACGGTCCCTTACTGCGGTCTCTACTTGCAGCCCGTATTGGGCACCCTTGATCTCTTTGATGATCACCAGTCTAATCGCCTTATCCACGGGAGCTGCACATTCACAATCCTTTTTATTCGTACCAATTATAATCAAAAGGGTTAAAGATTGAAACTTTGATAGAATCTGGATTCTGGGTTACCAGAAATCAAAGCATCAAAGAAGTCATCGTCCTGTTCTAGATCCTTTGCTGATTTGCCCTTCCATTTCTGCAAGTGCCCCACTATTTCGGGCTCTAAGTAAACTCCGATGGCGAAGAACTTCACTTGCAGGAAGTGAATCTCCATGTCGGTGATTCCTAATCAAAATAAGCTCTTTTTATCTAGAACAATAACTTGTAAATCAATTCAAGGGAGAGGAAATTTGGAAAGGGGCTTACCATGGGCAAGCAGGGGAAGAGGCTTGGAAACGGTGATCTCTGAAGGGTAAGGGATTTCATCAACCAATATCTCTTGGGTAGCCACTGTACACATTGAATTTAAATAACAGAACCATTCATTAGTATAAGCTTTTGAGAATCTTAAAGCAACGGATTAAGAATAGTCAGCAAATAGAAACATAATATAGAGAAAGAATAGCTCTTACTGCTTAGATTCGTGGCAATTCAGAAAGAGTCACAGAAACAGACGAGAGTGAATTAACTGAAGAATTTGGGACAAGAGAGAGTGAGCAGAGGCGCTATATAAGGATGAGCAGACTCTTTCTTCCTGTCAAGGCCTAATAATGAAGAAAATCAATTACTCACCTGCAGTTAATTGTGAGTCGTCGATCTACTTACTATAGCAGTTGATTATGTTAATTGTACAATAATAAATAAATCAAACAACTCATAATCAACTGCACGGTCAACAACAAATAATTCGAATCCACACAATAACGAAGGGGTAGGTAGAGAGAGTGAGTTGATGGAGCTTTGATTGTCTTACTTCCAACCAGCCTTCTTTGTTTGACCAGTACACAAACATTTTGTTTATTTTTCATTTAATCCAAGTTCAAGATCCACAACAAAACAATTAATATGTGATGATAATATTTATTTATTGAAACCTTAAGAGAAAATGACCTAACGAAGCTGGGACTTGTTACCAAAATTTGACTTGTACTTAGTTTCTCTCTTCCTTCCCGTCGACCATTTTTGAACTGACACGAGCAGGACTCTTCGTTCTACCTACCCACCCACCTTTCCATAATACGTGCCACTTCACTAATCTCTGCAATTTTGTTGGCATATGCAGCATATCGATCATTCAACGTTGTTATTTTATATGAACCCAAAAATATGATTCACATTAAAAAAAAAAAATGTACATCTTATTGGTTTTCTCGATCTATTTTTTTTTTTTTTAAATTTCACGAAGGAAATAATCTTTAAATTTAATTAACCCAAATCATAAATGAAGTGTCTTTTTAAAATGATTTACCTTATTTCACTCATTAAAACTTTAGAATTTTTCTCATTTGGTTGGGCAACAAACATCCAAAGGAGTTTCCAATACAAAAGCCTTGGCCCAATAATAGTAAGTAGAGATGTCCAAATTGTTTTTGTTTTAATCCATTGTCGGACTTAAAATTCCTTCATGCAAACTGGCCCATTAAACATTTTAGAAGGAAAACCCAGTTAACCCAAACAAAACTATACGCTTTGGTCGTAGCCGCCAAAAAGCTGATGTGGCAATCCATCTCGGATGAGGTGTCATTCCCTTCGATTCTATTGGCCAAGCTTTACACGAAGCGAATGCCCGTTGTGTGTCAGCGTTCGAACTCCATGCACTTTTCGCGTGATTCCACGTGCCGCCGTTCGCCTCGCACCAATATGCCCTTTTCCCTGCTTTGTTTCTTTACGTCGCACAATAAACCACATACACTACGCCCAATCTCCCGCTCCTCCTTTACTCCAACCAATCGTTACCGTTCATTAACACACAACTTCTCAAAGTAATCAAAATCTACGGTACTTCTAAGCCACGTTCTAATTCGGCTACGACTCTCGCCGCTCCTACCATCGTTCCAATACCGCCGAGACCACGTCACTACCATACACCCTCATAACTCAACCAATTAAATCATCAATAATCAGAAAAACCAACCAATCCTAGCTTACTGTAAAGCGGTTGCTCCTTAATACGATATAGTCACCCGCAGAGAAATCCAATTCTAAAGTCCTATTGAGACCATGAACCTCGAATAAAGTGTGATTTTGCTGAAGTTTGAAATGCGTGATAAGTGAAATTAAATAACTGTTTCGGTGACGATGACGACGACAGCCAATCATCAATCTTGACCTTCCGTTTCATATATTCCCCAATCAAAATTCATATCCAATCCCCCAGTTCGCTCCCAATCTCTGTTCTGCTTCTTCGTCACAGACTCTATAAAAAAGGAATCGAAGAAGAAAACAAGTTTCCCCGAAGACAGGAGACTCTTCTGGTTCAGAGTCTTGCTTGTAGCCATGACGATGGCGTCATCCCTCGGCATTGGTTGCGGAGGGACTAATGGTGTTGTCGTGGATCACGCAGGGAAGTGGAGCATTGAGAACCGATGTAATCCGCCACGGTCTGTGGTGATCGGCGATCGGAGCCGTTCAAGAGGAGGGATGGGGAGGATTTCCTTGGCTGCGACGGCAACCGTGAGCTTAAGGAATCGGATGAGTTTGGAACCGTCTAGGAAGCACGAAGAAGGAGGGAAACAGGGACGCGGGAACGACGCGTACGAGAGGCTTGATGAGTGGATGCGGGTTTCGGTGGTGGAGATCGTCAAGAATTTGAGGGAAGCGCCGTTGTTGGTGCAGATTTATCCCAATAAGAAAGACAACAGCAGCGGGGAAAAGACGACGTTGATGACGGAGAAGAAGGCCAAGGAGGATCATTGGCCTACGATGAAGGGAAAATGGGAAACGCGAGAGACTCCATTGCCCGAAGGTGTTATATTCGTGGAGGAGCTGGCCAGCGACGAAGCAGAGAGAGACGGAAGAGAAGGAAAAGAAAAGAAGAGTACGCGGGAATGGGGGATAGTGGTTCAGGGGAAAGGGGTCGGAAGAGGGCCGGTTTGTTATCTGTTGAAGACGAGTAGGGTCGGGGCAGGTCCGGGTATGGGTCTGTGTTGTACTCACTTTTGCTTGGTAAGAGTTAAGAGCTTGAGGGAAACAGTGAATTCCCAACTGAAGAATTGTTGGTTGTTGCAGAGCCAATGATTGTTTAGATATTGATTTTGGAAAATTGTACACAATCTAATTAATAAATTCTTCTGCGCCATGGGCAATCGTGCAGTGGATCTGTGTACAGAGTTATTGGATTATATTTCTTAATATTGATATTGATTAAAAAATCTTGATTTTGAATGTATTTAAGTGCCATCTTGATTGCTTAAATGCTTGCATGGGAAGAATATATAGAAAATATTAACGCCAGCAACAACACTCAAGTGGTCTTTTTGGATTGCGGACGGATCCAGACTGAAGCCATTTTTTTACACAATAATCTTTCTTTAATGTTAAAAGAGATACCACTTACAGATTCTCAGATTTGATCTCCAGTTAAAATTTTTGAGTTTTTGACAAAAAAAAAATTACCTTTAATGTTGTTGAACTCAATTTACTTATATTTTAAAAATAAAAAAAAATTCACAATGGTTATGATTATAAATAATAATTAATATTATCTAAGAGCATATCTAGTGGGAGTTGTAAAGGGGGAGCATAGGTGAGTTAGAAGAGAGAGGAGAAGTGTTGAAATGCTTATGAGTTGGAAGAGAGAGGAGAGAGGGAGATACTGAAATATGCAACTCATGAGAGAAAAAAAAATGAAACTTACTTGAATTTTTTAATAAGAAAATAAGAGATTTATAAAAAGAAAGAGAAAGAGAAAAATTGTGAAGTAAATTGATTATAAATAAGAATATAAAATAGTTTGTATGACTCATTTATGCAACTAATGTGTGTTCCATGAGTAGAGAAAATTTTGTTTGTAAGTTGTATAGAGTATAATAAGTGATGTGTCAGTGTGAGATCTATAAAAAAATTATTAAATAATAATATATACAACTTTGGGTGTGTTGCACCCTTAGAGATGCTCTAAAAGTTTCTTTTTTTTTTTTTGTTTATTATAAAAACAAGGTTTATCTGGTTAATTTACATTTATATTATTTGCATTAAGATGAAATAATAACATTTGTCATTTATGATAATTGTGACAAAAAAGAATAATCTAAAACTATTTGAATAAAAGGACAAACATCATAATAACGATAATATCAAAATTCATAGACATGTAAAAGATAAATGAAAATAATTATTGGCTATTATCCTTTTTCATAAAACATCATCAATATCTTTAGCTTTTTTTTTTTTTTTTTCCCTAGAGTGAATGAATCTAGAGCACTCGGGGAGAGGGCAACAAAACGCGAGGGAACAACGTCGTCAATGCCCAAACTCCCTCTCCCTCCAACCTATTTGAATTTGAAAACAGATCTACTTAAACGTAATGCACTAGCCCTGCGATTAATCAGATTCAGACAACATTTATGCGCGCTCTTTCTCACTCTTTTTACAATTCAAATCTAAATCTAAATCTCACTACTAATATGCTCAATCACAAATCACAAAGTGAAACAAACCCAGAGATCCGTTCCCATGGAAAATTATAAACCCTAAATCACCAGTTCGCTCAATCTAATATCCAGGTTTATCCTCCATCCAAAGCCATTCACCATTCAGGGGCCAAGATTCATTGGTAAATTTTACTCTCGTAGAAAAATCCTTTTTTTTGGCGGCGGCATGAGACTCGTGGATCAAATTTGTTGGTTTTGTTCAGAAAGTCAACGATAAAAATCTCGAATTTGAATTGGGTTTTGTTTAAATGGAAGAAGAAAGCAATTCCGTAGTAATGTCCGAGCAATTTTTGTTGAAGTCCAGACTGGATTCCAAGGTTGGTGTCTATCGGTTCTTGGGTTATTTTGAATCAATTGCACTTCCTTCTTTCTTTTTTATGATTCCATTTATGCTTAACCATCCTGGGGTGTTTTAGATGATTCGAGAGAAGAGGACAAGCACTCGTTCCGGGGAGAAGCACGACCTTGCTCGAAAACGGGTGAAAATTAGAGATCTTCAATCCGTGATTGAGTCTGAAGGTAGTTTTTTTTTTTTTTTAATGTGAATATATTGATTTTCTTGCTTCCTCCCATTTCTAATTGAACAAAGCATGATATCTAATGCACAAGACTTAGAATTTGTCTTGGAAGTTACTGAGCTTCGTAAAATTATGTGATTGTATATTAAGTTCGATCGCTCCACACACTTCTTTCTAATGGAAGCATTCGTGCCTTGAAGAATTTAGAATTCCAGTGTGTCCGGCTGCACATAGCGGAGAGCAACTAGTATTCTTAATGATATTGATCTGATTGCTTTTAAATTTCAAGTTGTTCATTTTGAGTTTCTTTCCCATTCACTGATTAATTAGATTTTTATCATGAACCCAAGAATTATATTTGAACTATGGATATACTTTTGTAATTAGTTTTACTTCCGTTTCAAAGACGTTTTAAGATCAAATTTCATTTACTCTTCGTATTTATGCTACAGAAACTACTACCGATTATCCAGAGTGTAGAAAGGAAAACGAATACAGTGTTCAGTTGTCATTTGGTGAAAAAGATATGTCACACGTCACCGAGGTCCCTGTAACTCTTGACTTGGATGCTTCTCAGGCAAGAAAAAATGGAAGGGACAAATTTTCAGTAGAGGTTACTCCTGCTCCTACGTCACTCGATCTTAACATTGAAGCTTGCTCCGCTAAATATTCCTCCAGTGATAAAAGTAGTGAATGTCCCGAGAAAGTTCCCCTGTCTGGGAAGCATGGCAAAGAACGTCATGGTAGTTGTGGAAACTCAAAAGGCATTGACGTTGACCTGAATGTGGAAGATGTTACTAGCTCTGTAAATCCGGACCTAGCACATTCTCATAAAGATCATGGTCATATTAAGTCAAGGGATGTGTCTGAGAGTGGAAGTTGTGCTGGACCTTTGGAAGAGAAAGATCCAATGAAAATATGGAAGGAGATGAAGCAAAATGGTTTTCTGTCATCTTCTCATGGGGGCATTCCAATGCCCAAACAACGTGGGAGAAAAGGTAAGATTGATGTGTTCAAGAAAAGGATGGAACTTGCAAAGAGAGAACAGGTAAACAGGTTCACAAAGATTGCTGCTCCAAGTGGACTGCTGAATGAATTAAACCCTGGGATTATTAATCATGTCAGAAATAGAAAGCAAGTCCATTCGATCATAGAGGCTCTTGTATCTGAAAAACATGAAAGTGGCGACAACGGAAGCAAGCCAGTGTCGCATCCAGCAAGTGGAAGTACAGAAGGCAGCAAGAAGGGTTTGGAATCTATGACCGATGCAAGAAAACATCTGCTTACCTTTTCTGACGAAGGGGATCTTCATAACTCCTTACCAAGCAGGCAAACAAAAAGCCATCCCGCTACATTGAATGATTCTTCTCCTTGGATTTTGGAGGATAAAGTTGGTAATAGTGACACATCCATGTTAGAGAGAGCTGATGTTAGAAGTTGCCCGTCACAGTCCACCAATGGCAGAGAAGATGATATTTTAGCACTGAAATTGACACATTCAGTCAAGGCACCGGAGAACTCTAGCTCGTCAAATGAGGACTCATCAAATTTAACCAGTGTGTCATCTCTTTCCCTGAAAGGTTAATAGCCATCTTCCTCGTACTTGTTCTTTTTTGGCAGTTTTAGACCCCAAATAATCCTGTTAATGCAAAAGGAAACGGGTTCAAAAGTAAATTGACCTAAAACTAGCAACTAACTTCCTTCGGAGAAAATTAATGCTTTAGATTTTGCTTCTGTAGATTATCATGCATTCTGCAGTACTTGGTACTTGTTTGCAAGAAGCTTTTTTGGTATCGCTATTTCAGTTTGTGAAATAACATAATGACAATAATGAGCACCAAAGAAAATTCCCCTGCTTACATGGTATGCTTTTATGTTTCTCAGCTGCTTCTGTTGCTTCTCAATGGTTGGAACTTCTTCATCAAGACATCAAAGGACGTCTTTCAGGTAATGGAATTTTTGTATTATTAGGCCAGGTTGTGGAGAGAGTATCTGCTTACATATACACTTTTCTGCATCTACAGCATTACGTCGTAGTCGGAGGAGAGTTCGAGCTGTAATCACTACTGAATTGCCGTTCCTTATAGCAAAAGAATTTTCAAATAACCAAGAAAATGATCCTTATGTGATTAAAGTATCTGCTGGACTTCCCAGCAGCAAAAATGCAGATATGCACCGGGCAAGATGGACTGCCTTGTTTAATCAGATGGATGATGCACTTTCTGAAGAAGAAAAGCAACTTGTGAGTACAAAAAAGATAGATAGAACGAGTTCTTTCATGGTCTAAGTTTTTCTTTTCCTGCACTCCTTTTCTTTTTCTTTCATCTTGATTTAAAGCTTCGTGAAAACAAGGTATCAAGGGGTGTTTCCTGTTTTCACCTGATGTAAGGTAATGTATGGTTTAACTTAAGAATTTATCATCTTCTTAGTTGAGGGTCATCTGATATCTGATCTTGCCAGCTCTATCTGGATCCTTCTCCGGTGAAATGCTACTCGTTTTTGGGATGATAACAAGTTACTTGGTTCATTTTCATTTTTGTCTGATTCTCATAACCTAAATCTGCATCGTTTTGGTTCCTAATTTCAGGAAAGTTGGTTGAATCAAGTAAAAGAAAAGCAACTATTATGTGACCAGGGCCTGCAGCATATAAATTGGAACGCGGCCTATGGTTTGCAACCGCTGGGAGCTTCAGAAAATGAATCTAGGTAAATCTTATTTACCAATTATCTATTAGTTACTGCTGATGTCATGAACTTCATTATATTTGTGCTATATTAAAACATTTTGGTTTGACTTTGATCTTGAACTCGCTTAAGCATGTTGTTGTGACGCATACATACATAAAGTCCATTACAAACCAGAGTCTAACTTAAGTTTTAGGAAAGATCAAGGCTGAAGACAAAAATCCAGAAAAAGAGCGCAGAGTAACATTTGTTCCAATCAAAGACCCGTTATATAAACGTTGGTTGCTGATTTTGAAACTTGAGAAAATGTGATCTATCGTTGTTGTGTCAGTGAAATTTTATTCCTACTTACCAAAACTTAGTTTTAGTAGTTTGAATGAGTATGGTTAAAAGCATTAAAGTATCATATCATCTATGCTATTTTTAGGATCTACGGCCATATCTACCTTTGACATCCGTTGTAAATTGCACTCTGGATCTTCATATCTTTTTTTGCTATGCATATCTACCATTCTTAACTTTTACAATTTTGGTGTTTCATATCTTACAGGGTATGGATAGCAGACAGATCAGAGAAACAGTTAGCTGTTAATGCAGCTGCAGCTTCAATATATTCAACATGCAATTTTCTTTTGTCACAGAGCTGACATATTGTCGTTGAGATTCATCGCTCCATCTAATTATGTATACGTAATTTAATGAGCGGCGGTGCTACAGTACAGTAGTCGTAATAATCGTGACGGCCCTGACGGGCATGTAGAAAACTAATGGTTGGGATCTCAGAAGAGCAAGCATTGCCGTTTTATCTGATTGACAGCTAGCATTAGAACTCATTCATTCTTTTCTTTTTTTCCTTTAGTTTTGGTATTATCTGACATTGACCAAGGAGATTCTGAACATGATTTGTGCACGGCTCAGCTTTTGAGCATCACTGTATGTTTGACATAATTATTGGTTCTGGTATATCAAATTCTCTCTTGGGCATCTTATGATTTGAATCTGTTAGCTTCAGTAGATTAATATAGAAGTAACGTCAAATGAATGAGAAGAAATGGTCGATGCACTAAAAATTTTATCCCAACAGTTAAGATTATTGAAAACCTACCAAGCTTGAACAAGTCCTACAGCACTCAATGGTACACTACAACAGATTACTATGTCATAAATCCAACTTGAATACAAGCATTTTCACTTAAAACTACAAAGGAGTGTGTATGTCTACAATAAGATGATTACATTTTCAATCTAGTTAGACTCGTCCTATGACAAGGCTTCTATATTTACAGATTGTGTCAGCACATTTTTCTTGCGACAGATACAACAGTTGAGTTACAAAGAAGCTTCAGTTTGACATGTCAAAGCTTGGCATTCAAAATCCCGTGGCATATTGGTCTTTATATATGAGAAGCTGTATTTGCTGAATCTAAAGCCAATTAGGACCAATCTTGGCGGAGGCCGGTTTTGAAGGGTAATCTGAAACCTTAGCAAGAGAGCGATATTGCAATTTTACGCTCTCTGCATTGTCCAATGTCTTAACCACATACCTGTACATTACTCTTCTATTAGCATAAAAAATGAGAGGTATGCGGTACTATAAATATTTTTGTTCACTGTTAGTCTACCTTACCATCTTTCTATTCTAAGTATTTCTGCTTATTTTCAAATTTTCAGTTAGAAAAACCATCAACTACAGGAAGATATCAGAAAGTGACTAACCATCCATTCAAGCATTGTGTTGTGACAATAGCTTCCCGTCCAACAAACCGCTGTGGTGTCCTCTTGTTTCCCTGATCCATTTTCCTTCCAGTCATTTGCTTTTAGAGATTTAAATATACAAAAACTAAAAAACTACAAGGAAAGTGAACCTTTTGCCCGGTACCTTTATGATAACTCGGTCCATCACTGCAAAGGGAAACTGAACACCTCTACCTCTTGGTGGTTCCATAACAGCTGAATCACCATAACCACCCTGTCCTATGTAAAAGAAATTTTGTATTAAACATCAAAGAAGATTAGGATGGTTCTGAGTTTCTCCATCTCTGTTTCTCACTCTAAAAATATCAGATGGGAAGTAAGGGAATCGAGATAGACACCTGATCAAATCTATCTCTTCTTTTTTTTGATGGCCGGTAAAACTGTGATTCCTCTTCACGGCGGAATGCTTGCACAGCAGCTCGAAGTGCTAATCAAGACACACAGCCACAGTCACCGAAAAAATTTTAAAAAAAAAAAAAAAACACACACACACACACAAAGGAAAAAAGAAATCATAAATTTGAGGCAACCATTAATGCAAGATCTTATTAAAATGATTAATATTTTTGTTTGGAGAGAGCAGAATTTATCTTAGTACCAAAAGATTGAATTTAAATATTCTTCAAGGATAGGATTTTCCTTACATAGATTTGGAGAGATAGATTCCTCGGATACGGGTTGAGAACAAGTGCAGCAAGCTTTCTGAAAATGAACAGAAGGGTAAATATTAGGTGGTAGACAACTACGGTAATTTCTAATGAAGTAAGAAATTCATAATTTGAAAATTGGAAGTTGATTGTATTTGACAAATTGGAGGTCAGGGTGTTTCCTAAAGTTCCTCATCAAATCATTCCGAATTAAAAGATCAACCTTTCTCAGTAATTCCAGAGAACCATATCTTGGATTAATTCCTTAAAAGCAAGCAGGAAGATTTTTCTTACAACGTTGCATCTAATATCCAGCCAAATACAACACCATAACTTGCAAAGGAGTACTGAAACAGCTCGTGAACAATTAATAGCATTCATTCAAAAAACATATTACAGTAAATATAGTAATAAGCAAGAGCATTGATTGTATTTATCCAGCCATACTGAAAATGTTTCTGCAAAATCTTTTCAGGGATATATAGAAAAAGAGGTTGAACATTAACCGCTTCATAGTTTAATAACATTTTTCAGATGACTAGTCACAGAAAAGGTCAGTCTGAAAATTACGGCAATTGATGGCTTAGAACCCACCATTCTAATAACATACTGTTTTCCACCTCCACCAAAGGAATGTCCACAAGGCAATATCATTGCATCATCCATAAGAGCTCCCCTGAATTTTCAGAAGATGATATAAATCTACTGTAACAAGTATCAGCTAATTATAAGCATCAAGACCAGCTCAAGTAGCAAAGATGTTAGCAAATTAAACTTTGTGCCGGCATAGAAACACTAGGAGAGACTTACATAACAGCTAAAAAACGAAGAAGGATTCAAAAAGAGACTGTTAATGAGCTAAACCAGCTAAAAATGAGACTTACGTAATAGGATCTGAAAGAATTGCCCTCAGAGACTCCCCTGACTCGCTTAAATAAACATCCTTTCTTCCACTAAACCCACAACCATTCTCCTCCACCATAGATTTTTGCATAGAAGCTGACCCCTCCGTGCCTTGAAGTTGAAGATAGTGTGAATAATACTCGTCACAATCAGTTTCAGCAATCGTAACGGCATTTTGGGATTTACCTAGTCTTTCTTGCTGGTGATCATCATTCACACCAGCCCTCATATTATGCACCAATTGGCCGACGTTACCATCCTTCAACACCTCTCTACCGGATCCTACAGTTAAATGGACCAGCAAAAAAACCAGGTAAGCTTTGCATGAAACATAAATAAGAGTTCCAAATTGCAAACTTTATTAGGTTTAAGATGCAAAATTTTCTTAATTTATACCATATGAATGATGCTGAGCTTTCCCATTTGATATTCTATCTGCGATACTAGCCAGGTTACTGCCGTTGCTGTTGCTATTGTTAATGTCATTGATTGTGTTGGAATTCTTCTTTTTCCCATCATCGACACCAACCAGTTCCTCTACTTCAGCTTCATCTTCAACATCATCGTCGTCGTCGTCTTCATCCTCGTCTTCCTCATCATCGCCGTCCGAGTCATCACCACTAGGAGTTGTGGTGCTACCATTCCCATTCCAATTCCGTGTCGCTGGTGGGTCCCGCCGGTCCGAGATATTTCCATAAACGTTCCGTCGGAAATCCGCGGCCGGAGATGTGAAAAACCGGTCTCGCTCTAAATCAAACATTTTTTCATTAAGGAAACCGCTAAGCTCCCTCGTTTTCGGACCCGGGTCTCCAACCCGACGCTGGGGAGCACCGCAATTAAAGCGCAAGGGGTCGCCTTGGAACACAAGGGGTGAGCTGAGACCGTTCTCGATCCTCTGGTCAGGAACCAGACCAATTTCCTCTGACGACATAGTTCACAACCGCAAAATTCCACTTGCGGAAATGGAAAGGAGAATCTCTGGCATCAGCTAGAGTTCAGGGATAGGAACACGCAGGGGTAGTAAAGGGGATCATGACGTGTTGGAACTTGGTGGAGAGGGGTTCAAGTGACAGAAAGCTAATGTTTTTTATTTCCAAATGCTGTGGGCTTTACCTGGAAGACGCTGTGCACGACATGTCGTCTCAATCTAGCGAAAAAAAAAAAAAACGACATCGTAGAAAGCACGCAAATGTAATAGGTAATGCAAGCTCAAAACGACGTCGCGAGGACTGAAGAATCTCTGCTCTATTGGGGTCAGGCTCCGGAGCAGGAACCTAATAACGAACTTGAGAATAGGACGAAGCATGGTCATGGCCACAACGCTGGGATTCTCAGAAGTCACGAAAAAGGAGGAAGAAGGTTCATTTCTTCCTTCCAACCCCAATACAATACTTGGATATACCATTTCTGCAATCGGGTCCCAATGCTGCTTCTGCTATCGGGTACCGCACGTATTTTTGTGCAGAATTGGTGTGAAAGTTAGAACCTTTCTGTTATCTTCTGGGATGTTTCTTTCTGTATCCCTTGGCTGAGCTTTCCTTTTGCTTCTTATTCCCTTGTTCAACTTGCTTTCCTTTCTGTTATCTTTCTCCTAGCTTCATAACATCCTTTTTTGACAGCATCTATTTTTAATGTTATCTTGGTGCAACATAAGTTCCTTAATTTTAATACGTTTTATGGATACACTGGTCCTTTTATCTTGACATGGAAGGTGAAAAATACCTTGTTATCCAGAACGATGGAGAGGATTACCTGAATATAATTGTTATAATGATGACAACGTGGGGTGCCAAGTGCATTGCTTAGGAAATTCAGATACCAAAAACACCAACCATGTAACCAGAATCTGGGGAGTGAAATAGGGAGTGTTGATTCAAACAACTTCTTTCGGTACCAGAAGAGTGATCCCATTTTAAGCAATTCCCTTCTTATTCTACCCAGAGAGCACCATATATGCAACATGCATGGAGAAACAAGCGAAGGGGGGATAAGACTGCTTGGACTAATGATGGAGAAATCTCCAAGTTCACGTCGAGGAGGAAATGGCCACATGACGGCTGGATCAATGGCAAAAGATTGTGATTATTAATTAGGATGGTGAAATAAAAATTTAATTTATAATTCTCTTGTCAAACTGAAATATCAAATATTTGACGAAATCATCAAAACAAGTAACTATAGTATAGGATTGTGCTAAGAGAAAATAGATATTCAAAATTTCCAAAAGGCTTCAACTTGAATTCAATGTGACGCATATCTGCGTGATACGAAACAAACATAAATGCTCTCTAACACCTGAATCTGTTTGTTTAGGGAATGCTTTCCAGTTACCAGTCTATGGATTAGAATAGAGCTAATGGAATGCACGTGTTTGCTAGGCGATAATGAGAAAGCCAATGCATTAGGTTCCCTTGGGCCCAACACCGTATATGTATGTATATTACAGCTAACCAGGCTACGGATAGGGACAACTCACTGCTTCTAATTCTAATGCACATGGTTTGGTTACTAATTTAATTTTTTTCCCGAGACAATTAACTAGGAACTTTGAGAAGGAAATGGCGACAAATCGCACCATGGTGTTTGCAACTTTACTGAAAAAAGGGTCATCTTCTCATTCTCTATATTTCAGAAAAATTTACCAAAGCGTGGGACTGATAGAAGAGAACAAGACCAATAAAGTAGGAATAGGAATCCAAAGAAAGTTGAATATCAGACATGGAATTATGGCTTGTCTTTTTTTGTGGGATTCCAGCAAATTAAAAAAAATATAGGATTTTTTGGTTTAAGGAATAAAAGAATAAAAATGGAGTAAATTATAGAAAAGAGGGGGAAAAAGACAAATAAAATAAAACCTTGAAGTATCAGAGCTGAGCTAGGAACATGGGTAGTGGCCATATATCGAAAAAGAGAGCTTCTATTCGGACAGCTTCCTATCGGGAAATACTCTATAATCCAATAAAAGCACTTCCCTATTCAACATCGTGATCTTTAACGCGTGCACTCACTTCCCACCACTTTTCCTTTATCAATATAATAGTGTCAGTGGCGCTCCTTTCACCTGCTTCCATAACTATATGTATGCAGTACTTCAAAATGGGTTCTCAGAATCTGGGAAGCACCAAAGCTCTTGAACCAACGTTTGACTTCTAAATATGTATTTTGTTGCATACACAGTTTTTGATAAATGGAAACATCCTAGTCAGGCGTGTTCAAATTCGTTTTACTCTAATACACGTAAAGCATTCTAGGCACAAAATAAGCCCATGATGAAATGAGATACCAAGGCAAAATGGAAGAAGGTGAAAGCTTTTAGTAACTTCGCAACAATTTCCATAGTAGGGGAATCCAAACTGGAACCCGGTGAAAAGGAATCCGCTAACCTAGAGGTAGAATACAGAGTGTCCTCAAAAACAAACTAGAAACTAACAAGAGAAGAAAAAATACATGGGAAGGAAACATTTCCCACCAATTAAATCTTCCTATCTAACAAACAAAACCGGATTCTTCCTCGCCGGAAGCCCATTGAATATCCTTCCCTTACTGATAAAAATGTCAGTAAACATCATACCAACTCCTCTTGTCCTTCTGAAGGCCATTTTATGAGCTCCAATATGTTAACTACCTCTCCCATGTCCGGGCGGTTGGATGGCACTTGAGAAGTACATATCAAACCTAATTTCATTACCGGAATTGCTTCCTCTGCCGGGAACTTGCCCTGCAACCTCCCATCAATACATTCCTCCACCCTGCCTTCCTCCAAAGCTCCTCTGACCATGTCACAGAGCACCACTACATCATCTTCCATGTATTCAACTGGCCTCTTCCCTGTGACAGTCTCCAAAACTAAAACTCCAAACCCATGTACATCACATTTCTCAGTTATCTTTACCGTCTTGCAAGCAAACTCTGGTGCCATGTAGCCGAGGGCGCTTTGAATTTTGCTGCTCAAGACATAACGGTCCAGCATTGGTAACAATCTTGCAAGGCCAAAATCTCCTACTTTAGGTTCACCGGAGCCATCAATGAGGACATTAGTTGACTTTATGTTATAGTGAATAATGTTCAAGTGGTGCAAGTGAGCTAAGGCTTTTGCTGTCCCAAGAATTACATTAAACCTCTCATTCCATGAGAGGAAGTTTCCGCCTGATCCTTCGTGGAGATGCTTGTACAGACTACCCCCAGAGACATACTCAGAAATGAGGAGCTGAAGTGATGGAGTCCAATAATAACCTTCGAGTGCCACAAGATTTTGGTGGTGGACTTTTCCCAAGTTCTGCACTTCTCTTTCAAAATCTTCCTGAGACTTGACAAGATTTGATACAGTGAGCTTCTTGATCGCAACTGAGTGCCCATCTCTAAGAACTGTTCGATACACTGCTCCAAAACCACCACGCCCAAGCTCACAATCCTTATTAAGCAATGCATGTGCTCCAGTGTTGAAGTCAGGTTCACCTGAAAACATGACCAGCTTGCCAGAGTTGGCATCTGTACTTGGGGAATTGCTGAATTCATCCCCTGCAGATAATGTTAGCGCAGCTGCAGATCGAGATGTGGCAGACCGAACACGGAGATTGAGAACAGCGATGGCAATGACACCAATTACAATGACAATAGCTGCACCCATGGCAATAAGTGCAGAAATGCTGAGAATGATTCTCTTGTGACCAACATTTGAAGGTAGTGAACCTGGTGAATAATCGGTAGAAGTATTGGGATTCAAGACGATAGGCTTTGGAAGGACAGCAGGACATGATTTATTGACTACAGAACCACAAAGTGATGGGTTGCCATTAACAGATGAAGATGAAATCGTGTTAAAAAAGCCACCAGAAGGAAGTTCACCCTGGAGGTTGTTGTGAGATAAATTGAAGGAAAGAAGGTTAGGGAGATTGGCCAATTGCTTGGGAAGGTTTCCAGTAAGGTTGTTAAAAGATAAGTCCACAACTTGTAGGTTGGTAAGCTTTGCAACTGCGGCAGGTATTGAGCCAGTCAGCCTGTTCTGTGATAGAATCCTACAGGTTTCCACGTCCAAAAAAGAAATAGAGGAAGATGACAAAAAGAAAAGCAGAAGTAACCTGTTAGAACCATGAAAGCAAAGCAAGATAATAGCAAATATTAGGCCCAATAAAGTAAAGCATGGAATTTTAATGGCATATATATCAAAGCCACACAATAACAACAAATAACCGGAAGAATAAGGGTTCATGTGACCATCCGTTTCCCCAGATGTACTAAAGAACCCTTTTCTTCTTTCCCTTGTTTTCTTTGTGGTATACGTGGAAGGGATGAATGGTATTATGGAACCAGAGAACAATGAACATGCTACATTTATGACAAAATGACACGACAGCATATCAACATTAAATCAAAATAGAGATTGCCAGTAGTCTTATAATGGCTCGTGTTATATGATAAGGAACTCCCTCAATAGAATAGCACTAGAAAGGTTTACTTCAGAAGCATTCAGCCATAAATAAGACATCGGCTTCAGTGTAAATGTATCCAAATTAAATCAATGCAAGGTCAACAATTTCTAACAGAAAAGAGTGCATTCAAATTAACTACATACGTCTAAAAATACTTCCACGAAATCAGAGTAGTAGGCAACCTCAAATTACCTACTTAAAACGCAAGAATATGTACAAAAATCTGAAGCAAAAATGGAGAATCGAACAGAGAACTTACAAAGTCGATAGTGAAGAGCAGTTCTCAATTGTGGTAGGAATTTTCCCGACTAGGAAGTTCTTTTCCAATCTCAGTTCCTTCAAAGATACGGCTCCTCCTATTTCCAAAGGTATGCTTCCGTTTAGCTGATTCTCACCCAAATCAAGACTATAAAGCGACTTCAATTCTTCAATGGCAGTTGGTATGGGGCCCTGTAGAGAGTTATTTGATAAATCCAAGAACTGCAAGCTGCTTAAAACTGAAATAGCAGATGGAATTTCGCCAGAAAATCCATTGTCAGATAAATCCAAGAATTGGAGACTTTGAACCGCAACTTCCACCAAAGAATTTAAAGGGCTTTTCAGACTTGAAGTAAATTTACTTTCTGAGACCAAAACCTTTTGTAAATCTGACTTGAAAATCCACGATGGAAGATCACCGGACAATGAATTCTGGCTGAAATCTAAAGCTGAAAGGTTCGTGCAGTTCATCATAGAATCTGGCAGATTCCCAGTGAAGCCATTTCCAGAAAAATTCATTGCCTTCAAAGACTGAAGATTTCCAAGAGAATTTGGCACCTTACCAGAAAATCGGTTCAGAGACAGGTCCAGAGTCTCAAGGCTTTTCATTTTCCCAATCGACGCAGGAACCTCACCAGAAAAAGCGTTTCCACGCAAACTAAGGTAATTACACAAGGTAAGCTCCTGGATATCTGGAAAGTTCCCAGAAAGGGAATTCTCACTGAGATCAATAGACCTCAAAAGCAAGCAACTTCCAATCCCATTCGGGACCTTGCCAGAAAACTGATTTCTTGCCAAGTTAACTACTCTCAAATCCTTCAATCCTCCAATTTCCCTAGGAATCTCGCCCCCCAACGAATTATCAGACAAATCCAACGACCTCAGTCCACTCAAAGTCCAAATTCCAGAAGGAAGAGAACCTGAAAACTGGTTAAACGATAAGTCAATCGCAGAAAGTGCCGAGCATGAGCTCAAACTAGACGGAATCTTCCCAGAAAATTTGTTCCTCGCCAAAGAAAACGCTCTCAGAGACCCACATTGTCGGAAAAACTCCTCGGGCACCTGTCCTGAGAGATTGTTCTCACTCAAGT
Source organism: Bauhinia variegata (assembly GCA_022379115.2). Classification (NCBI taxonomy): domain Eukaryota; kingdom Viridiplantae; phylum Streptophyta; class Magnoliopsida; order Fabales; family Fabaceae; genus Bauhinia; species Bauhinia variegata. The sequence continues at coordinate 12,523,563 of CM039437.1, forward strand.
CAATTACTCGAAGGTTATCGATTCGAGCAATGTTGGGACTTATGCTCCCTGTAAGATTGTTCTTCGCGAGAGAAAGCTTTCTGAGAAACTGCAACTGGAGGAGACCTCGACCTATCCGACCCGAAAGGGAGAACCCGTCGAGGTTAAGCTCAATGACCCGGTTGGATCTTGGGCTGCATTTCACTCCGTCCCAGCTACAGGGAGTTTCATCGTCTTCATTCCATGATAACAGTTTTTTCTTCGGATCTTGCACATCAGCTTTGAACATAATAAGCCCCAGAACGTCGTCATTGAGGGATGGATTAACAGATTTGACTAACACTGGAGCTATCAGAAGCAACAAGAACAAGCAGGCAAGTGTTCTCATGTTCAACAATGCAGGCATTATCAGATACTACACACCCATGTCAAATTAAGCTGAGCAGCCAAACGAAGAAGACCAAGTTTACTGATTCTGAGTTTCGAAAGCAAAAATTTTGGATTCTGTAAAAGCAAAATCAGCGAGCCTCAGAGTTAGCACCAACACGAAAAACTCCAAGCAACATAGAAACAAAATGCCGACTTTCTCTAACGGTTAGATGGGAAACTATACAAAGACGGAAATGAGGCAAAGAATGGATTCAGGAACAGTAGAGAACAGTCGCATTAGTAAGAGAAGAGCTCCAAAGACCCAAAAACAACGAAAAGGAGAAAACCTTACAGAAGGTAAAGTGGACAAAACCCTAGAAACAATTCTCACAAAAAGGATTTTGAAACTTCACAGAACAAAAGGACTGAAGAAAACACCACGAAGAGTCTTCCAGAAGATTCAATCCGAAAAACTTCAAATGCAAAAACAGAGCATTTGGAGGTTTTGCAGGAAACAGAAAGAGCAACAACCGGGAAATCCACCGGTATTTTCCAGCGCCGGAGAAGAACCAAGAGGATTAGGCAAGGGTGACGACGAAGTTCTTCAGCAAACAGCTTTGGTTTCACTTGGCATTTGAAGATGGGTAAAGTCTTCTTCTCCCTCCCTCTCACACTCTCACTTCTCTGTTTCTCTATTCTTTCTCTGCTGTCCAAGAGCAGAAAGGAAATAAATTTCAGTTTTGATTAACGGCAAAAGGGTCCAGGTGGGTAGATGGGGAAAATAAATTAGACCCACGCTTGGGATATGAACCTACGTGGCATACACGTCATTATTATCAGTTATACTTTTAACGTGGATGGCTTACTTGGCATTTTGGTTCGAGTTCCGGATATAACTCACTACTCAACTTCCAAAATATTCCCTCTATCTTCGTAGAATTACTTTTTTGTGTTTTCCTTAAAATAAATTAATCATCTATTTTATTTTATTAAATGGGTAATGTTTTAGTGCAAAGAAAGATATTATTGATGAACAAAAGGGCCTACATAAAAAGGGGGGCTTTAAAGTTATAGGACAAGTTATTTTATTTTGTAGAGTGCCCTCAAAAGGACAAAATTCAACATTTAGGGGTCTTGACCAAGAGCCACAATGCTTGCACTTTCTTCAAAACTAAAACACCACTAAGAACCAAATGGTAGTTGTGACCAAAGTTTGCAATTTATCAGTTCTTTTTTTTTTTTTTCTAAGTGCTGAGTGTTTACAATTAATATTCAATAGAACAATTAAAAACCCTACTTGATTGAGTATATTAAACTAATTTGTTGATAATGAAAGGTACCTCTCAACAAAAGAACAAGATTGACAATAGAAAACTCCAACTTAACTAATGAGAGCTAGCTACGAAATTTGCACAATTCTAAGATCACTATACAATTTGTGGAGGGCATGTGAAGGGCATTAGTGCAAAAGGGCACATCTTATGCAGTAAAGAAAAAGAAAAAGGCACTGAAGGCAAGTTGGTGGCTGTGGTGGGTGGTGTAATAAAAGCAAAGGAAGAAAGATGTGCAAAAGATGGTGGATCATGAATGGTGCATAGTACTAGTACTACTACAAAGGGAAAGGGATTTCTTTTGTTTTTTCTTTCAGCTTTCTCAAACGAGATATGGCATTATGTATACACACTCACTTTTATATATATATATCATTGTTATTTTTGTGTTACAATTTAATTTCCTCTTTTACTATATAGTGGATTTTATGATAAACTTGGTGGGTGCTATGATTAGTTAATGCACCCTTTAAGATGACATGAACTATAATGGTAACAAAGATATTCCTATTCCTATTGATGATAACAAATTTTAAGAAAGAGTAATGGAAGTCATTATATCATGCGCACATATACGTACATGTGTGAGGATTTCTTTGTGGAAAATGAAATATAAACAAATTAGTAGTGGGTGGGAAATGGGACTTTGATCATTGCCAACTGCAAACTATATAACGAAGCATTATTCTTTGAAAGACACAGGGAAATGGCTTCGAATAATGCAATTAATCTTTAATCATGCAATCGCGCGCGCGCACATATATTTATTTTCACTCTTCTTGCTTATAATAATATATATATTTTGAGCCAATCTCAAGGGCGCTGGAAGTAAACGTTTCAATAGACGGAGTCAAAATGCAAAGAATGTCAAATGAAAAAGATGTGAATATGGCAAACAGAAAACTCCGAAAGCTTCCGTGCCGTTAGCAGCCTTCGCCTTCCCCACTTTAAAATTAAAACAAAGCATTTACGAATTCTGAAAAAAGAGAAACGACGATAAAGTGCCGCTGAAAGAGAGAGAATCTCGGTCGGCCGCGTCAACGCTTTTTCGACACAACACTGCGAAAGTCATTCTCTGAACTTTTGTTTTTGCTCTTTTATTTATTGTTCAGTTTCTCTCCTCTTACCAAGTTAAATAAATGCGGACAATAAACGACGGATCCTTCATGCGTCGTTTGTTTTTACCTGCTTTTATAAGGTGTGCGCTAATCTAGTCTAGTGGTCAATCTCTGCGGGCTTTTGCTTTACAGCGTGTACAGGTGGCAGAAAATTCCGAATTTATCGGCAATACACCTGCTAACGGGAATTCATTGCCGAAAACCATGTGATAAATTTACAAAAATAGGCCTCCTTGGGCAATGATAACTTTTTTTACAAAGACAGATAATGCTTCGGCCCGCGAGATTTTTGTCTGGGCTAACACAAATAGCATCATTAACTCACTCGAGTTTACTAATACCATCGGCCCATTGGATTAGGGGACACGCGGCACCGTATCAACAGGGTAAATAAAATAGTGCGGTAAACAAAAAAAAAATGCTGACCAACTTCCAACGGGTGGAACTGCACGGCGGCTCTACGCAGAAACACAGAGCAAGCATTTTGAAGCTCAAGAAGCACAGACTCCTCAACTATGGCTGCCAATGAGAGCATCAATTCAAGTCAAAAGAAACTGATGATGACAGCTCTTTGAAAACACTTTTCAATAGGCCCTGTAAACCGCCACTTGCTGAATTTTCTTTTCTCAGGTTGCTGACATTCGCTTTTGATAGATGTTTGAATAGTCACTTCAAACTTGGATTCAAGTTAGTGTGAGAAAAATTTTGATTTCATAGATTTTGTCTTTTTAGCAGTTGTTTGCTGACTTATTAATTGTACTGCTAGGTCCGTCTCTTCACTGTCTGTACACCTATGTTAAGTAACAAATTAATATGTAACCATGAACCACCAAAACATGTTTCTATTTTCTCCTAAGTAAATATCTGACTAGAAAGTAGAAATCTGGGGAAATTTCTCTAAAGTGATAAATGTATCTTATGGCTTCTTAATCTTTAATTACAGAATGCTGTTCCAGCTGATGGTTTAGAAAGTGATGTCAAGAGTTTGTATTTAAACATCTCAAAGGCATCAGGATGTGCGATCAATGACAATAATGAGGTAAAAAACTTTTCTTCTATTTCATATTATCATTTAATGCATAATCATTCTGACATTTAGAAATTCACCTTGACCAGTAATTAGTTTTGCATTGGGATATCGGCTGAATCTATGGCTGGTAAATTGGTTATTTTAGGTTGCTTATTATTATTTTTTTTTTGGCGTATCTTTCTTTCCCCTTCTCTTTGCTTCTTCTTCTTCTTCCACAGAACTAGTATGCCATTTTCATTCACCTTTTTTTCCTTCATATTTCCTTCCTTCGTAGGTGATGAAGTGGGTAGCATTTGCAGAAAATTTTCCTGCAATCCCTGAAAAGTGCTTTGATGTTCTCAAGATATTAAAGGAAGAACTGTCTGAAAAGTCTGTGCTGTTGGTCAATATAATCCCTCTGAAGCTGATGTTATGGTGTTTTCAGTGGTTCATTCTGTCCTGGTATGCATATTGTCATCCTCATCTTACTTACCTAGATATCACTGCTACTTCATATAGCATTGGCAAAAGAAAATAATTTATTGGACTTTTTTATTTTCCTCCTGGGGCCAGATCAAGTTTTCAGAGGAGGACAAGGAAAAGCTGCCACAAGTGTTGAGTTGAATGACTACTTCCAGGTAGGTGCTACAATTTTAGAATTATGATTGGTATCTATGTTTAAGTTCTGTATTTGAAAAGAGAGAGACCAGAATAAAAGCTAATTTTTCCATGATAAAGTACACAGAGTAGTTCTTGATACTAGAAATTGGGAGTTGTACTGATGCCTGCTTTTAATGTGATAATAGAAGAGGACTATGTTTCCTAAATCTGAACCTTTCATAGTTTATAGTAATAGAATTCAATAATGGGCAATGTGTGCATGCACATTGTCCATCTAAAAGTCTGTAGTTGGAGACTCTGGCATTTTGCTAGGCATGAGATCATCTGATTGTTAGTTATCCGTTGTGTGTTTGCTGAGTGGGTGTCTTCTTTTACTTTTTAATTAACTGCATTTGCAATTCTGCACCTCCGCGCTATATGTAGATTACTGAGTTTATTGAAGACTTCAAGAGTCATTTCATGAATATTAGTGCTATCTTGTGCATTGCTACACTGTCTAGCCTTGTGTAGTTTGCATCAGGAATTTGTCCTTTCAATTTAAATAAATGTGATTCTTTCTTCAGCACAAGGAGGATTTTGGAGGTCTATTTGAGAAATTATCGCTGAAGAAGCCAGCATTTGAGCCTCCTGTAAGTTATTGTTTCCTTTATTAATCATCCCCCTCAGCCCCCAACAAAGAGGCTCAACAGAATGTATAGCAGAAACAGAAATAGTGATGATTGAATTAAGTACGCATAAGATTATGCTATAATGTACATAATGTATACTTTTTCATTTATGTGTCGGTACATTTTAGATCACAATCATTTATTAAGCTCATTAAAATAAAATGCTGAAAACCACTTTAAGGAATGCTGGTCAAGTTTTAGATCTGCTTGCAATATTTTTACTCAAGCTGAAATTTTTTCACCTGGTCTAAGTTCCTGAAGCATAATTTTATGTTAAGTTTCCTGTTTTATAAATGATTTATGAAAGTTGAATGGTGTGCATAGTTCACTTCAATCTAATGCCTGCTAGATAGCTATAGTCCTAAAGAATTCATTTGTTATTCATGGAAAACATTCATTGCATCTGTGCATCTCTACAAGACCTCTTGAAAAGTTTCATTTTGCAACCTAATAAAAGTTCAAAATTATTACTTTCTCCTATTTTAGTTACAGATTGCCGAACCTGTTGGTGCTGGGGAAGCCGATACAAAAGCAAACAAGACTGAGCAAAGCACCAAAAGTGTAAGCAAGTCAGAAGTAGATGCAAGGAAGGATAAAAGCAAAGTTGAGGTAGCTCCTTCGTTTTTTATTCCTTAATGACCACATTTTTATCGTATCTTACAATTTGCCTTTACTTTTCTCCACGACAATCTAGTTGATGAGATACGACGGCTTAACTAGTAAATTTCCTAGAGAAAAAATTGTAGGCTAGTTGGAATTATACGTGTTAAGTTCATGAATATTGGGATGCGTGAGGAAATAGAATCCACGAATGTACCGATGCACCCATCTACATACACAGTATAATAAGTTTTTGTAATAAGAAATTGCACATCTTTGACAAAATCTGACACTGTAAGAGCAATAAATAACTGTTCTTGATCTTATGAATTTATCTCGAAGTTGATAAAGTCAAGTGTTCTCAGTGCCAATTTGCCTTATAAATTCCATGTGTTTTTGAGGCTGCATTTTTGTTCGGTTATTGTACATTGACTGTTTTACCTTTCTCCCTTTCCTTTATGAATTTTAAGGGAAAGGCAACAGGAGACAAGGATGCTACTAAAGCTAAGGGAAAATCTGCTGAAGTGGAAGACAAAGAACTTAGTGTCAGCTTGCTTAATATTCAGGTTGGACTGATTCGCGAAGCATGGAAGCATCCATCAGCTGATAGGTACTCAGGGAAACTTATAATACCTATCTTTCTGAAAGGCAATGCTTTCATTAATAAAATTGAACTGATTGGGACCTAGTTGACAGTCCTATGAATTGAATTGAATTGAATTGAATTGAAATGATGCAGTTTGTTAGTTGAGGAGATGGATGTTGGAGAAGCCAAATTGCGGCAGGTGGTCAGTGGTTTGGCAAAGTTTTATAGTCCTGATGAGTTGACGGTAATGTAGCTATCCGATCTAGGGTGATAAGATCAATTTTATTCCGCATGAATTGTCATGCCTAGTTGTTGGATGTGATGAAGCTTAAGCTTGCTTTGCCTTAATGCTGTTTGTTTGTAATTGTACTGCACAGGATCGTCGAGTTGTGCTTATTACTAATGTCAAGCCTGGAAAACTACGGGATGTGATGTCAGAAGGACTGGTATTATTTATTTTTAATTGCAGTCATGTTTTTGTTATGTAAGTTTCGTAATTTTGCAGTTTATCATGTCCTGCTCAAATAATCCTAAGAATTTTGTATATGTTTGGATTGTATATTCAGGTCTTATGCGCTTCTAATGAAGATCACACCATTGTGGAGCCATTGCTCCCTCCAGAAGGCTCTAGCAATGGGGAACGTGTTTATTTCTCTGGGTAATCCTGCCAAAATTTCTTAGACCTATAAACATATTTCCTATTTGAATGATTATTTAATCTTCCAGATATATTATTACTATGTCATGGGAATATGTTCTAGCTGGTAGCTAGGAAGCTCATAGTTACAGCATTACTTTGTAATATTCCCGGGGCCTCTCATTTGACTTGAGACATCACTTAAGTAGTTGTCATGATTCATGGTATGCTTGACTTTCATTGCAATGATCACCCTACCATTGTACAAACCAAAAATATCAAGCTGCGAAGCAACGGGTTGACTAATAGGTGCTGTTGTCAAGTGCATTTTAATGATTGAGAAACGTATTTCATGATATAACACTTTCTAGTAATTGATGTTTATTGTATTTTGTAATATTGGAGTTCCTATAATCCTTTGAATGTACATTGCTTCTGGAATTGTCTTGATATGGACCTCTTTTTCTAATACAGGATTGATGGAAAGCCTGAAGATGTACTTAACCCGAAAAGAAGCAGTTAGAAAAGATTACACCTGTACGTGTTTCTCTTTTCTACTTCTTTATAATGTCCAGTGTGACCTTAAAGAATAGTTCGCTGGTTATCATTGTTACATCCTTATGGCTTGATCTGGTAAACTAGGACTCTCAGCCATGTTTCTAATACATTATATACTCAAAGCAGGAGATAATCCTAGATACAATTGGATATTCTCCATGGATGATACTTGTTATATCTATTAATGATCTCTTTGGATATTTGAGAAGTGATTGCACGGTTATGATGAATGGGGTAAACTGATTATAATTATATAAGCCCCTGTCGTTCAAGACTTTAAGTTGCACTTTCACCTTTCTGATTATGATAAGTGTGCTTGATATTATGATGCTTAGATGATCATGGGTATTTTTTTTTTGCGGATGGCAGCATCTTTTCACCGATGACAAAGGCGTGGCCACATTCAAGGGGATACCTTTCATGACTTAAGGTGGTCCATGTACAGCAACCATTGCTATAGCAGCTATGAAATAATAAAGATGACGATGACGGCCTATTCATTGTTGCTGATCAGTCAGAGATTGCTCGCAGCATTTATCACACAGTATTTGAAGTTTTGAACAATGTGGGGAGAAAAAAAAAAGAAAGCTTAATGTGTTGAATACGATGTTCACGTTGCAGTTCTAGCATCAAATGGTCTTTAAATGCTATAGATTCAATTCTTGTCTCTATTTACAAAAATTTTGTCCCTTTACAAACATGCACAGGCGTATGCAGGGACTCCTCACATCGATGCCCGTTTGTTAAGGCAAGAAATTTAATGTAGCATCGGGTCCATTTAATGACTATAAACTATTAATCAGATTAAAAGCACTAAATGCATTTGCAGATTTCCCACAGAAGCAGATGCTCTCACCTTGTTGATAATTTCTTCAGGACTTGCACAACAAAAATAGAATTAACAGTATTTGGAGGGATAATTGGTAGTTTCTCTATTTAGAATTATAATGTGATACTTGTAAAATTTTATGTCAAAAAATATAAGAATATTTTTTAATATAAAGAGTAGTTAATGATTTTTTTTTAAAAAAAATTATTTAAAGTTTTATTTTAATAATTTTTTTATACATTTAATTTAAAAGATAAAATATTAAATAAAAGTATTTTTAATTATCTAACTATAATTGTTTAAAGTGTAAAGTAAATAATATTATTTTATAATTTTTAAATGAAAAAAATATTTATTTTTTTTATGTAAAATGAAAATTTATTTCGCATCCCCTAAAAGAACAGAAACATTATAAATAAAAATTAGTATTTATTTTTAGTTAGATTATTATACGTGAGCTCAATAATATTCATTAGCCAATTGTAAATTTTACATACGTTAGAATAATTATCCAACAAAACGCAGATTAATTGATAATAAACTATTTTAGCTTAATTAGACTGGGTTAGTTGACTTGAATATGGTGTAAAATGTCAAATGATTTTTTTCTCTTTTTTTTTTTTTAAAAAAAAAAAAGAAAACCATATGAAGTGTATGTATCAAAATTTGGGTGTGGGTTTTAAACTGAATATAGAAGTGTGGAGGTTTACCCAATACGGGGGTGTATCCAAAGACATGACTTGAAAATCAATGGCACAGATGAGCATGTGGTAATGGCGAATCCAGAATGACATTTCTATCAGAAAGTTTTTGACGAATCTCTGTGATAGGTTGCAGATGAGATGCCCTGCAGCTTGATTCTGGGTTGGTAAAGGTAAAAGCTAAAACCTTTAACCTTTACGTCAATTGCCATCAAGCTTTCCTGATTTAGAAATAACAACAACACCCATTCCTCTATTTTCAGCCTAAATATATTTATACCAACAAATCCAAATCCAAATCCAACCACAAAAAGATAGATGATTAATTACCAAATCAAATACATACATACCCATTTCAAATTCAAACTCTCCAATACTGATTATATATTCCAAAGTTCTCAACTTTTCATCTACACTTTCATAATCTATATTTATCAGTTATTTTTTAATATAAATTTCATGACATAAATAATAATTTTCTCTGCGATTATATTATATAATTTATGTAAAGTCAAACTTTTGTCAATTTTGTTTGCACTCCACCCCCAGATTCTGCTGTGATGAGATGAGACCATGAATTCAACAGTGCAAAACTATAAAGTCAACATTATTTTTGGAGAACTGGCTTTGACCCTTAACCCAAACCAGACCCATCTCAGATCAGAGCTGAGCTGAGCAGAGCACTGACACACTTTGACAAAGGATTTGATTCTCTTGTTTGGTTTAAGATTCTAAAGTGATTTTCTTTTCTTTTTTTTTAATTTTTTTTGTAAGCAGCAATGTTTCAATGTTGATGACACAATCGCACGTTCTAGTACTAGTTTTAATCTGCAGCTTATGACGTGATCCGTACAATTTTACAGTTGACTAAAATAGAAGAAGCAGAGTCAGCACTCACTAACCAAAAATGGGAATTCGGAGAGAGATTCTAATTTCCCAAACACATGCAGTTTCCTTTAGCCTCTTTCTATTTCTATCCAAAATGAATGCAAATTCTGTCTAAAATTCATTCTCCTCATAAAACGCAATTGGATTCTGTAGTCATGTTTTCTGGCCAAATTGAAGGAATTAATGTGGAACCAAACACACAGATGTTATTATTATTATTATTTAGAATAAAAGAAACCCTCGTATTTTAATCTTTTTAAATTTAACTTTTAAATTACAAAAAATTCTATCAAATTAAACTTTTTAAATAGACATAGACAAAGAAAAAAAAAAAAAAAGACATTTGGAGGGTGGACTTTAATAGGATTTTTAATGTAAAGTTTAATTTAAAAAGTTTAAAATGTAATATTTAATGTCTGAATCATATCAATATGTTAAAATTTTTTGACTTTAAGAACAAAAAAGTTTAAACTTTAATCTCTCGTATATCATCTCATTTCTCATCACTGAATCACTTCAAGTGACTTTCGAAAAATTTGATTTACTTAAGGTAGCGAGGAATGCAATCCAATAGAGTATCAAATTAGTTAATGTTGTCTGTCCTTTAATTTGTATATATTGCTATGGTTATCATGTCAGTTTCTTAATTCATCACTTCATCTTCTATTTGAGATTCCATTTTTGTTTGTTTCGATACTTACCTTGTCTTGTGTATTTATCTTGTTTGGCTTCTGAGTTGTAAAAAACAGTACATCATGGAGACCCCAACAAAAAAAAAAAAATAAAACGTAATTGATCACAAATGAATTTCTATTCCCCCATGTGAGTTTGGCTGTTAGAGATATGTTAGTTCTTGATTAAAGATTAGAAGAAAGAATAAGATGAATTAAGCATTAGGTTTCTATCATTGAGTACTTTTTTACTACCTAAAACAAAAAAAAAAATAAAAATTATCTAAAGCATGAAAAGAAAAAATTTGAAGAAAAAAAAATATAAAATTTGAAGAAGTAGAAGAAGCAAAAAAAAATATTTGCAATGAAAAATATATAGAATTTTAAAAATATCTCACTATCATTGAATTCCATAAATATGCTATTCATCATGCCAAAACCCTAATATATTTGGCTTTCTAATAAAAAAAGAAAAATTTGTAGCTAGCTAGCCATTACGTGTTAATTAAGTGGAGAAGATGAAATAAGAAGTAAGAAGAAATATTTATGCTGATAATAAGTAATTAAATGCGTTTAGATTAGCAGAAGGGAGTGGATGGTGAGCATCTGTGACAAACAAGAATGCAGGCAGATAGATACTGATGAGACTGAAATATCGTCCTAGACAGTAAAAAACAAAGAAAACTATAAATGAGAGTCTCAGAGAGATATGATTTTGTTTCAATGCAAAAGTGGGGACTGAATCAAATCCATAGATACCCCAAAAGGATCACGAAATATCTGTGACTTGATCTTCTCTCTTTTTCTCTCTCTCTGTCTCTGCGTTTTCTAAAATTCCTCGCCCACCAACCACCTTCGATTTCATATGCATTTACTCTATATATATATATATATATCACCTCTTTACCTTCATACATGTCTTGTGACTTTTCCAGTTTGTTTGCTTTCTTTCTCTCTTCATTAATCAGAGGAATACAGTCGTTTGTGTTTTGTTTTTCTGTTCGTCCTTTGTTTTCTGCAATTAATGTTGTTGTTGTGTAGCCTCCTTTATTTCAACTACGTTTGATCCCTAGTGTAACTGAGCTTCTTTGTCATTATTAGTGGTAGGGAAAGAAAACATAAGATAACGGAGAAGAGAGGGGTGTGCCATTGGCATTTATTTTAGTGTTCTGTGTTTTTAAGCACTTTAGGGAACGTATGGCTTCTGGGTCTTCTGCTTCTTCAAATTGGGTCATGGAAAACGGGGACGTCCCTCATGTTTTGGCTGTTGATGACAACCTCATTGATCGCAAACTTGTTGAGAAGCTGCTCAGAAATTCTTCTTGCAGAGGTAATTATTAATGTTGTTTTGCACGTCCTGTTGTCTTTTAATTCCTTGGATGTTTTTCTTTTCATGGGTGTTTGCTTTTTCAAGAAGAAAAGATTGAATGGACTTTTGGGTTTGTTTGGGGTTGACTCGTGAAGTTTTCTTTTTTTTGTTTAATGTATGATTGGCTGCAGTGACAACTGCAGAAAATGGGCCACGGGCATTGGAATTTCTGGGCTTGGCTAGTAATGAACAGAAGAACCTGGGAGCTGTAAGAGTTATCTTCTCTCTTTAGACTAACCCAGAAAAGTACACAGTTTACCAAATTGCTTATGCTTAACCAGAATGCTGCTTTGCAGGGTTCCAAAGTAAATTTGGTTATCACAGATTACTGCATGCCAGGGATGACAGGCTATGAACTTCTTAAGAAAATTAAGGTATTTTGGGTTTCCATAGATATACCCACTATTGTTTTCTTGCACTTTGATCAGTTCATTGGTATAGTGCCAACATTCTCATTACTTTTGTTTTTTGTTTGGAAACAGGAATCATCTGTCATGAAAGAGGTCCCAGTTGTGATTGTGTCATCAGAGAACATCCCAACTCGTATTAACGAGTAATTCCTTAGAACTTTACTCTTTCATAGATCACTTTGTCTCCGTTTATTATTATTATTATTTTTCCTTAGTAGTTTTTTGGTTTCGTTTGAAACAGGTGTATGGAGAAAGGAGCCCAGATGTTTATCCAAAAACCCCTCAAACAATCTGATGTAAATAAACTGGCTTGTCAGTTGATGAACTGCAGAAGTTAGAAACTCATCATTATTCGTAGTCTGTCAATCAGTTGTTTATAACTAAGGTCTCCCCTTTTATCCCCATGTAATTGTCTAATTCTATTAGTTTAGGTGAAAAAACGAGTGAGGATGACCTTGTGGACATGTTTTCTACTGTCTCCCTCTTCCTATTTGACCTTGCACTTGGTTATTTTTTTTTTGTCTTGTTCAATCTATACATGTTCTCTTTGTTTTTATTTTAGAAACTATCTAATATTATATATGACGTTGGCATTTATTAATTTGAATTTGAGTTAAACATGATTATCAGGTCAACATAACTCTTCTATCAGAGTCTCAAATTCGAGAGATTTCTAATTAAGCTAAATCAATTCTTAGTAGTTAATCTATACAAAGAGTATATACCTGTTCTCTTTGGTTTTTGACATGGAAGTTCATGTCCTTAATTAATCCCTGTTGGTTGTTGCAATAGCACCAATGAAAACACAAGGCTAAATTGTTGAAACCAGAATTATGTGATGAGCAAATCCCAGAGAATTCCAAACTGTAGTTCATAAAAAGAATGATAAAAGCTTCACAACACACAAATTGTACTGAAGAACCAATATGAACAAACAATCTTCTGCAAATTCCAAAAGCAAAATTGGGCACACTAAGTCCCAACTCACTCTTTTTGTGTTTCCTTTCTGCATGATCCCCTCCAAATAAATAAGCATTTTATGTTTGAATGTTTGTTTGAGAAAATTCAAAGACTTGGAGCAGTTCAGCACTTCAAGAGCTTTCACTTTCCATGAACACAAAAGATAGATACAAACTCGACATCAACAAACATTAGAATTAGAATGCCTCCTATATGGGATCCAGCAAACACGGTCAAGAACTTACAAGAGCAATCTCATAAGCTAGCTTGAAGAGTTGACATCATCTTCTATCACAGCTTCCACTATAACAAGAGAAATGACCCACGATGCCATTTGTTAATCCAAGGACTAGCTGCCACAGACTATTTGTTGAACTACCAGATGACCTTTTTTGTTGCACTTGCATTGAATCCGAGCGTCCGTTGCTTCCATAGGGTGAAACCAAACTCTCTGTATACACAGTCTCCTGTAACCAACGTTCATCTTCTAGCACTTCGATTCTCTTATAACTATCTTCTCTTGGATCATAAGTCACCAATCCCTTTCCTCGTACACTGATCATCAATGCACCACTCTTCATGAAACACAAAGGAGCATAATCCAAAGAACTAAGACTAGGTTCTGGTCCAAGAATCTTTTGAACAGTGATGAGTTTTTCCCAAGTTTGATCATCTTTGGTTGTCCATATGTTAAAATAGCTCGATCTCTGAGAATGAAGGACACAGAGCGACCCCTTCAAAACCCCTATCCATGATATGTTCTTGCCCAATTCATCTTTAGGCGGTGGCACCAATCCAAATTTCTCTTGAGCCAAGTCAAATCGTAGAATCACTGTCGAAAAGTCATCCAATGTTAACCAATAAAGGCCACCATTGACAGTTAGTGATTGCTGATAGTGTTCAATGAAAAAAGGAGGGGTTTCCTCATCTGGGAGTTTTTTCCAGGAATTGGAACTCAACGTCAAGACTTCAACTTGAGGGTGGTAATCCTTAATTTTACACTTACAGTAAGCAGAAGGGGCTCTGATTATTTTGTAATCATTCAAGGAGGAATCAAAACCAAGCCCAAGAACTTCCCTAGTACTCCTGAAATTGGAGGGAGTGGGCAATTTCCTATACTCTCTAATCGATGGATTCCACAGAACAATGGCACCATTATTGATTACCAGACAAAGTAACCCATCACAGTGACCCTTTACATAGTAAGTGTTTCCCTGGATGAAAGGGGAATCCAGTTCTTCCGCCAATACAAACCCATTCTCAGTGTCGACACTAGATGGAAATTGGTAATCTTCAGGGCCTATAGACAAAATGGTCTTGAAATAACGAGACAAAACGATACGGGTAGTAGAACTACGATCGTGGTTCAGATTGAGATGCGTCCTAACGAAAATCGGGTTTGTGAATAAACAACGCCATGATTTGCTAACGCACCTGAATCGAGCCAAGGTTCTCACTGGTAGTCTTTTGAGAATCTCGGCATGAATGTCTTCTGGTAGCTGAGATTGATTTGGGTCTGATTCAGAGAGGGATTGGGTTCTAATAGCTTCTTCTTCTTCTCCTTTCATTTTGTGGTCTGGACACTGGAAAGAGATAGTGTTTGCTCTGGCGCTTGGTCATTCTAGACTCTACTTTAGCGACTTGGTTTGGTAGCGTGGCAATCGGGGAAGAATACGCGCGTTAAACCATTTCTATATCTTAATTATTTATATTATTTTAATAAATGTGACACATCAGTATATATAATTTATATAATTTTTTTTCTACTAATACAATTTTTAAAAAAAATTTAAATGGATCCCACAACTATTTTTTTTACCTTATAAAACCTTCTCTTTTTTCTTAAAAAATTAAAAAAAAATATTGTGGATTCCATGAACAGTATAAAGCATCGACACTTATACTTACAACTCTAATTTTTTTCTCTCTTCTTCACCTCATCCTCTCTCTCTTCTATTTTACCTATGCAACCCCCACTAGACTTGCTCTTAGAAAAAGGCCTGTCTCAACAAAACGTGTCGACGTGGAAATTGGTTAAGCATCTTAGACCATCTTTAGTCATAGTACTTATCAGAGTTTCATATCTTAATTATTTATATTATTTTAATAGGTTCCACAATGACACATCACTTTATACAATTTATATAATTTTTTCTCTACGCATACAACTTTAAAAAAAAAAATTAAATGGGTCCCACAATTATCTCTTTTATCTTATAAAACCTTCTCTTTCTTCTTAAAAAATATAAAAAAATATTATAGATCCCATAAATAGTGCATGCATCGACACTAATACCTGGAACTCTATTTTTTTTTCTCTCTTCTAACTCATCCTCTCTCTCTTCTATTTTACCTATGCAACCCCTACTAAACTTGCTCTTATACTCTCTTTCTCTTTTTTTTTTTAATTATTTACTTTTTATTTGCAAATAATCAATTTTTTTTTTTTCAGATATTAAAGCCAAATTTGGTTGTCTTCGAATACACGTCATTGATCTATGCTTTCTTTTGTCGCTCGTGATAACGGAGAAGATAAGCCTTCGTTGCCGTCCGATGTCTGTAAAACTATGGGTTTCTCTAACATATGATTTCAGTTTTTATGAAAAAACAAAATAAATTTCGTTTTACTAGCTGAGCAAAAATAGATGTTGATGTTATCGTCCACATTTACTTGCTGTCACGGTGTCGCTTATAACTTGCATGAGAAATTAAATTTTATTTGAGGGAAAATTTTAAAACAGTATATTTGGTCTGCTTTAACCTTTTTAAAAATCTTGATTAAACTTCAACTGCATCTTTTTTCTTTTTTTACTGTCTTTTATTGGTGTCACCCTTCAGACCAATATATATGTGTCTGTGTGAATATAATAATCAAGTTAAACGTTACATGAACCATGTTCATGCTCTACAAAAATACAATGCATTTTTTTTTATTTTTTTTGGTTTCTATCCGCTAACACCCTCCATCGTGAAAAATAGAAAGTGGATGACTTTGAACTCCTCACCCTCACTGTTTTCCTACCTCTATGCTGCTTCTCCATAGACTTGAGACGCTTGATTGCTTTTCTTTAGATCTCTTCCAAGAACATAAAATGAGGCATGGCAAAGAATAAGGTGAAAATCCTTTTGTGAGGTAACTGGATCCTAAAATGAAATGCAGAAACTAGGGCCATTACTCCCTCTTGTCCTCCTCTCGGTCTTCTACTAGCCCAAACACGTGATCTGCCGCCAGTGATGTCTTCCTTTCCTTTCTTTCTAGCACAGTTGCTAGGTCCCCGGAAACCTTAACTGCACTTCCAGTAAGGGTGATGGCTTCCTCATCAAGGTCATCCCCTGTCTCCTCTGAGTATGCATATCTGCACGACCCAAAATCAAATAAACTCCAATCCTATTGAGATTTCAGATCCTCAATGTGAAAATTAGCATGTCAATTCCATGATCCAACTTTGAGACCAAAACTTTCAACTTGGTTAGCAATAGTACATCATTCAGTCTCTATTTTTATATTTTGAGGGGTGGGAAAAGGTAGAGAAGTTAGACTATACCTTGTTGGATTTTGAGATGGGGCCCAGAGAACACAGATCACTGCCAGGAGAACATAAGCAAGCAAAGTCCAGAAAGCTGGGATGATCCAAGCTCTTCGCCACAGCTCACTTAAAGGGTCAGATGCATTGAAGTACAACTGAAATAACATAAACCAGAAAACTGACCATATTGTAACTATCTAGATAGCAAGCACTAAAGGAAAGACGACACTATGGGTTCAAGAACAATATCTTGCTTTTTGGTGATTAAAGAATTCCTCATTATTGTCAACTTAAATACTGAACCAACTTGTCAATTTAAATGGTAAAAGATAAGGGAAGAACTTAACAAAGAAAGGGAGTTTATTTTCCAGATCTGGTAGCCATTTTTGGTCTTAGCGAGCACAAATAAGAAATGCGGAAAAGAAGGAATAAAAAGAAACGAACCAAGAAAATACCTCATAACCAATCCAAATAACTGAAAGCAGCACTGTCACCGCAAGAGAATTGGTGAATTTCCTGTACAGTTCAAGTTTTGCCACACTTCTTCGAATCTGTGCATAGAATAAACAAAAGGACACAAATCATTCGTAAAATGGAGCCAAGCAAAACAACTGAAAGTCATATTAGATTCAGAATTTCAAATGAAGAAATATCACTAACAATCTGTAAAGGATCTTATTTTGAAGCTTATATATGAGCATTCTTCTGGTACCATTGTTGAGTTCTGGTTGACATTATGATACTTGCTAAAACAACAGTCATTTCTTGAAATTTTTTCATTTTTGGTAAACTATCATAATAATTTCTCAAGTACTTTGACACTATTATACAAATCATTTTAGCCATGTAGTTATTGATAGTAAATTGTTGGTTCAGCTTTCAAATGTACATGTGAAGGAGATATCATGCAACTGAGGGTATAACCTACAATCATGCAATTTCAGAGACTTAGAACTGAAAAAAAAAGGAAAAATTTATTCATTGCTTTTCTAGAAGCAGTTTAATTTTTCTAAAATTTCATAGATTGGTATAGAACTCATTGATTGTTGCATTTCCCAAATGATAACAAGCGAGGGAGACAGCAGATATGCTAGTGGTCTGCATCATCACAGCAAACATGGGAAGGAATTCCTAATTACAAGGTTACCTGAAGCTTCTCCAGGGTTTTGGATAATGACGAAAAGATCCAAAGAATAAAGCATGCATCCAATAGAGCCACCGGTAGCACGAGGAAAAGCCTAACTTTACCAGAGAAGTCATTGATGTTACCCAGATGTTCAACTAGCTCAAGTGCTTCAGAGGCCACAAAATATGTTACGCCAAGAAGAAGAACTCTTGAAGTTATACCACCGAGTGTTGGGCGTACAATACCATAACCCATTGAAACCACTAAAATAAGAAGCCGTGAGACTGTCTTCTTAACAGCAGTGAAGGTAGTAGCCCATAGTGTAATTACCATCGGTCTGCTTCCAGTGGAATTGAAATTTGCATACTCAAAATACCAGAGGGCCATCTCACACATCCCAAGACCAATAACAGCAGTAATGTGGTAATGCAATTGTATTATATCTTTCCAGTATTGTACAAAGCGGAGAAACCAGATAAGGCCGAGAAAAAGGTAAGCTAAAGACATCAAACCATAAAATGTCATCAGGGGCGTCATCTTCCCAGGTAGATAACCATCGGGGTTTCTCCAAACAGTTCTTCCGCTAATGGTTGTATCCTTCAATGCAGGATCACAAAACATAAAATAGAGGTAATACATTCCAGTACTGTTTATGTCAACATTAAGAACCATCGTAGCCTCTTCATTTTTCCCTTCAAAAAATTTCTGCATGCGTATTGGTCCACCTGGGGTATCTGGGTTGTCATGGATGATAACCTCTCCTACCTTGCAGGATCCATCCTTGGCAAGTTGTGGGGTGCAGCATATAGCATCAGAGTTCAAATAAGAGCCCCCAATTTTCATCCTATCTCTTACCTTAACTATTATAGCTTCAACCAATCCTGTCCTTTGCTGCATCTCATTCATCTTTTCAGCAGATCCTTTTGTTCTCCGAAACGTTATAGAGTCAAACCTGATTGTCGAAATAACATTATGGAAACTAAACCTTCTAAATATCTCATTCACATAAAACATACTGTATGAAAACCATGTATATTCAACCAAATCTTCTTTATAAATGATCTCTGGTGCAACAAACTTAAATAACATTTATGTCCTGGCAATCTGTATATGCCAATAAGAAGTGACAATAATGCTACAGTTCCATGAGACAAAGCTATATTTATAAATTCTTATCTATATTATAACAATTTATTTGTAAAAGGAACAAACAAAAGCATGTGTTTCATCTAAAGCATTTCCCTCAAACAGAAACAAAACAATATTCAAGGGAAAATAAAAAAGATGAATCATCATCTGTTTCCCGATAAACGAACAAATCAAGCTTGCCCTTTTTCTCAAAAAAAAAAAAAAAAAATAACAAACCACTAGGCCCAGAAATGAACAAAGGCTAATAATGAGTATAGAAAAGGTCCAATATACCTGATGAAGGATTTCCCATTTAGAGACTTCTCTTCGGAAGTTTGTGTATCGTTCACGGAGGTAACTCTGGAAGCGTAGAGACCTTCACTACCGCCATGGAAGAAGAATGAATTCGCGCGACGAATGAATGTTTCATTCTTATATTCATGGATCGAAGCACCCACATGTGTAACTGAGTAGCAGCTCAAATAAATTATCGCCGAGATGACGATAAAATGACGATTAGAAGCCAGATCAAATGAAGAACGGAGTCTACCTTTGCCTAAGTTCGTCATCATCTTTCTTAATTTCGCTCCCTCCGAGTCCCACCTTCTGTGTTTCCTTGTATTGACTTACTGTCTCTCCGAAGGAAAACAGTGAAAAATTATGCGTAAAAAATCACCATTGTTGGGCGAAAGCAAATAAAACAAACTACCGATCTCCGTTTCTGTCGTGCGAGAATGAACGATCATTAATGGCATTGCCACTCGAGTTTGACATGGAAGCAAGATATAACAGAGCTAGCTATGCACTAGAAAATAGTAATTTGCCTTCAGGGAATGGGAAAATAAATCAAATAGTACTATGCAATATCTATATCTATATCCATATGAATAAAAAGCTATATATATATATATATATATATATATATATATATATTTGAGCATGAAAGTGGATCGCGTCTTAAATTCAGCTTTGGCCCATAACAAAGCGGAAGACCCATTATCCGACTCTGGGCTGAGATTAACTTTATCTCTAATATGTATTTTGGGCTAATAATAGAAAATATTAGTATCGTAGACAAGAACTGTGACATAATTCTTCATTATTATAATAGTGCTAGTCAAATTCTAATATTTTTTTCTTTCTTGGTTCTGGGATATTATTATCTTCAGATAAGTTTTAGCAAATATGGTTGGTCAAAACTTAGTTGAACTATCAATTAATTGATTTCAAATAAAATAATTTCCTTTTTTGTTCCATATATGGACTAAATATTCATGTAAATTAATCCTTTAAAAAAAAAAAGTATATAAATTAATATTTAAGCAATATTTAGTATATCCCACAGAATAAAATGGTGGTCCCGTCTCTGTCATTGAATTTGTATTTCCAAACTATAATAATGTAGATTGCAAGTGATAGTTTGGCAGCTTTGCATTGTGTTACTATTTGGGCCACTAATCATGCCGCCTTTTTTTCAGACAAGAAGACAGTCTGGAAGAAGGAAGAGTTAACTGTATAGAAGACATTTTAGAGGCTTCCATGTACTGTTCTCTTCTTTGAATTTTTCTTCTTTCAAACTCCTAGATTTGGTTCCATGCGGAATTAATACATGGGATGGCTCAATTTCGTACACAAAAGTCGATAAAACTAGTCCAACCATCCCTAGAATTGAAATCCATAGTAATTGTTACACTTCCTAGATAAGCAACTCAAATATATATAGGGTGGACTTGTAGGTTAAAAAAAAAAAAATCATATTCTTCAGTCATGTCACGTCACATACTTTGGATGCATGTGCATAACGCAGAGGTGTTATTCCTAGTTGACGGAGGGTAGAGGGGTTAACGATTATGTCACTGTGTTTTTGTATATATGCAGGTCATGAATTTTGACCATGTATCAATTCTACGATAAGCTTTAAGTGAATAAAAAGGATGGTTCCCAGAACATAGGGTTTAACCACCCAACACGTACGAATCAAATATCAGCTGACTTCCCAATAATAGTTAGTTTTACCACTTTGATGGTAAAGTGTTAAAAGTTATTTAAAAATAATATTAATTTATATTTATATTTATATTTATATATACATAAAAAAATATTTTTAAAATAATTTAATTTTTGTTTGAATCTTTTAATTAATTTAAATTAAATTGTTATGAGTAAAAAATTTTAATAATAAACCCGTACTTTATAAATATAAATAATTAAGACAAAAAAAATATTAACTAACTTAAATCCAAACAAGTTATAATTAATTGTATTATTGTTGTTAATATGACAAAAAAAAATATAATAAATCAATTAATAAACCATACTTATGATGCCATTCAATAGCTAATATTTTGCTTCTCATAAGGATGTTTCCACTTTTGGTCATAACTTCAGAAAGAAATTTCATCGAAGAGGGTCTAAAAGGAAAAAGGAAACGGTTTCAATGGGGCAAGAGGTCTTCCTCTAGATCCAAAGAAAATAGAAACTTTGAAATTATGTGTTCCAAATAGTTAAGACCCAGAAGACCAAGACTTGGTTTCTACATTCCATTCAAATAATGAAATAATTAATTAATATTTCTACCTGTTCTCATTTGTACCGTGTAAAAGGAAACATGATACTGTGTTTTGAGTGCCTTAGGATTCTCTCTCCAAGTCTCTAACAAGACAAAAGCAGCAACGTAGAAGCTCACCAACACACCCTTCTATATTTTCCCAGACAGTTCAATTCTATGGCCAACCAGACAAAGAGGAGAAAAACCCAGAAACTAAGCATGGACGAGATTGTTTATGGTTGTAAATTAGCCAGACAACTTGAATCAAGCCTAGTCAACTTGGTCTGCCAACCAGATATACTGTCCAGGACCATTGATGAGATAGTCAAGACATTTACTGCTGCTAAAGAGAGGCTACATGTGTCTCCTCATCAATATCAAGTTTCTTCCTTTTCTCCAATGTTACCTCATGAGGCTTTCAAGGAGCAAGACGCTCAAACGGGTGCAAATATTTTCACGCAAGAATTGATGAGGTCTAGTTTTACACAGCCAATGGATCCTTTGATGATCCAAAGGCAGCAAGTTATTAGAAGCAACGCACCGTTTGAAGGTTCTGAAAGATCAAGGGGATCGGAAGGAGAGGTGCAGCCAGGGCAAGGGTCATCTTTGCGACAGCGAAGAAGGTAACATACAAACAAAAGCCTCATTAGATTCAGTTTTGATTGATTGATGTTGATGATCATTTTTGTTTGAATGGGTCCTTGAATAAATGAATGATAATATAAACTAAGCATTGCCTTGTTCTTTGGTTCACTTTTTATGTGTAAATGAATAGCAAACTATTTCACGTTTCCCCACTAACTGAAAGAAAGTAGAAAAAGCAAACTAGTACCATAGCATTTTCCAATGCCTTTCTTAGCAATCAGGTAATTACTTGTACAATCCTATGTGTATATATGTTCCAGAAGGCTATCGGATATACACTTTTTTACAATAACTAGTTTCTTAATTGGACTTTGGCCTCACACGACGTCGTTGTCTTGTGTTATTACATCATGAAGCAGGAAAAATGAGGGGCAGAAAAAAACAGAAGTGATTCAGGCAAATCAGTTTGGAAACCCAGAAGTGCCACCGGAAGATGGCTTCGCTTGGAGAAAGTATGGCCAGAAAGAGATACTTGGCTCCAAATACCCAAGGTACGTACGTGATTGAATGTTATTAATAGTACGGCCGAAAAAGATTAACTCTTCAACACATAGTATTATAATTAAAATATAGACATATAGATATCTGGGTTTTGATTATAGTTTTGACAGGTTCAATATATTCAAAGCATGGCTGGTGACATTTGTCTTTAAAATTCACATGCATGCATATACAAGCATCCATGTTTCATGCTTAATTACCCTCTTAATTTCCTTTCTTCTACTCAAGGTTTCTTGCTAGTTCAGCTCTGAAAATTTCAATATAGTACCCAAGACATTGACTCATTCCCGAGCAATTAACTAGTTGACTATCTAGCTACTTGTTTATCTTGTCAATTTAATTGCCGCACAACCTAAAATCTACGCTGTAAGCGATGTGGACATTAGCAAATTAAAATTGCGCAAGAGGAATTTGGCCCTTTTCTTGAGTAGTCTCAACTGACATCGTTTTCATTAAGTAGTATGATCATGTTTGAAACGCTAAATGCCTTAATTTAATTAATTGATGTTACCCCAGCTCTTATTATATATAATTGGTCCGTAATATATATATATACACTTCATTTTCAGGAGTTACTACAGGTGCACCCACCAGAAAATGTATGCATGCCCAGCAAAGAAGCAGGTCCAGCGAGTTGATCATAATCCTAACTTCTTGACTGTAACTTACAGAGGCAGCCACGTCTGCCACATTTCATCAACAGCACCATCGTTTGTTCCGCCACAACTACTAATGGATATCTCACAGGACATGACCCAAACTATTTCACCGCGGTTGTCTCTACATTCCTCCTCCGTGCAGCTCAGCCTCCACGGCGTTGGTGGAGGCGGTGGCATAGCTCCGGCCGGTGGGGATGCCCGGGAGGGACCTTCCACATCTGCCACATATGGAGAAGCTGATATGGCTGATGCCATGTTTAATGTTTCTGGTAGTAGCAGCGGTAACAATATGGAATATCTCCTTCTTCCCGCTGATGAATCGGAACCAGTAGGCGAGAAGAAAAGCTCATGATGATCATATAATCAGCAGAGAAGAGGAAAAATTTATCAATTTCATTTTAATTACCTTAATTAGCCATGAACTATTATAAGCTAGTTAGTCTTGTTCAACTTTAGTTCATGTGCAAATAATTATCTACAAATTGATCATAGAAATTCATCCCCAGGTTCTTTATTCACATATGATATGTTTGAATAAAGCCTTTTACAGTATAATTGATCAACACAGAAAATACTATACACTTCACACACTAACAGCTAGCACACCAAAGTAACTCAACTGCTATACTCAAATATTGTATGCTGCAGAAGCATATTAGGCACCAATACTTAGCGAGAAAGGAACCTGAATTTTGAAGTTTCAACTTAGGAATCTCTTGTTTGCACCACTTTTTCTTTTCTTCAATGTCCGTTTTTTCACTTTATTAATTCTGTACGTGCATGCCAAATTAAATCATTGAATTGTAGGCTTAATTTGTATGCTAGAACTGGTTTCAGGAATTAATTAGGGTGTTCTGAAAATCTTCATGAGATATATCGAGCTGGATTATTAACTGTGGGTGTTTGAGTTGGAATAATATTTGAGGACACAATTAATTTAGAGGGAGGCCAACACACACATATATATACCCTAGCTAGAGGACAAACCATCAGCTGGACTTCTGATCTGGTAGGGAAAACATAAGCAAATGCCATAATTTCATTCATTTTTGCTATGAATAACTGGTGGAACAATTATGACAATTAGTACGGATTGTTGTAATTAATTGTATGGGTTGAAGATAAAGCTTATTTTTCTTGGGTGAATTTGGTCCAATTAGAGCTTTAATAATTTGTCTATGTCTGTCTTTATCTTTTTATTGGGGTCCATTCCCACTACTGGTCAGGCCACCATTTTTGAGATAAGGATCCATAAACTTAGATATATGAAGGATATGTTTAATATGTGTGTGTGTGTGTGTATATATATATATATGTATGTACATACTATTGCTATTTCCCATACAAAAGTCAGGCTAAATGTAAATTGTATAGTTTCTTTTTTTTTAGACAAAAATTAATATTAAGTTAGATAATATAAAATTTATTTTTATTCTTAATTTAAGATATGAAAGTTTATTTTATTTTATTTAAAATATTAAAATTTTTTAAAAATAAATGATAATGTGAGAGATAAGAAAAAAAAAATTTAATTAAAAAACCATGAAATGTCACGTATATTAATTTTGAGGACAGCCGTAAACGTTCCATCGCGTTTACGTGTAGAAAAGGGATTAGTTACGATGAAATTTTTAAGAGTGGAAGATTAAGAGAGAAAAAGAAACATTTTGTTCACTAGCAAGATATTTAATTCCTTGAATCTTCTTTCTCCACCCATCAATTACCCTATCTACACGTTACGTTTCGCCCTTTATGGTGACACCTACCCCACCTTCACCGATCCGTACCTATGTCTACATCCTAAACATCATCAAAACCTCAAAGAAAAACAAAATTCGCCAGCCAAAATACTTCAATTATTTCTCATTGGCATTTAATTTCTATCCACAGGTAAGTTAGCTTATTGGACCTCCATGCCCCACAGTTAGCTTCCATTAAATTTCCAAGATGTGATTGCAATCTTAGACCCATGCGTGCGCATGACACAAACCACAATCAGCAGATAAAACTAACTCACAATATTTTTCAGTATTATTTTAATCACAAATCTTTGCACAAATTATGCAGACACTAATACATTACATCAGTTTGATTATTCATGGTACAGGTTGGAAAATCAGTGCAAACCCTCAAAATCTAAATCAATCTTTTCAGAGTGGAAGTCTAGAAAAGGCAAAGCTAGATGAACTGGCTTTCATCAAAGTGGAAATCACTATCAGTGCCAAAAACAGAATCCACCCCAAAATCCATTTCCAGAGTGCTGTGAGATCCAGTACATGAATACACGGTATCTGCATTATCCGAAGCCATCTTTGTGGATGAGGGTAACATCGTTGGTTCAAAATCCTTCAAATTCGACCATAGATTGGTTTTCATGTTGTCTGTAACATCGCTTGGTGTTTCTTGTTTTGGGTTTTCCTCTTTTATCATAGGAGTCGATGAGCTGAAAGGGTGGTCTTGTTCATATGGTGCCCTTGATGGCTCTGGTTCAGGTTGATTCACAAGAAACGATTCCCAAGGAGATGTGGAATCTACGACTAGTTGCGGAGCCTTGATCATGTCTCTGCATGTGTGGTTGCCAATGTAGGTTATTTGGTACAATTCCGGACTTTCTTGTAGCCGCTGCACCTGTTTGATTGCCCGGCAACCTTGATCATACTTGCGAGTGCACCTGAAGTAGCTCCTGCAAATTTATAACATGGGTGAATCACATTACTATTTAACATTTCAAAACACAAATCATAACAAGTTATAGTACTGCGTACGTCTTTTGTTCTATGAATCTTAGTTAAGTTTGAGAATCAATTGTTCTATGAATCAAACAGTTATTTCAATTTTCAGCAAGTTAAATTTCAATACAGAAACTGCGGTTGTTTGGTGTGTTTACAATGTTGGTATCGACCATATGGGTCAAAAAGTAAGTGTTCACTTCTAGTTAGAAAAAGTCTAATTATGCCATTTCTATATGTGGCTCAGAATTTTTTTCCTTTGGAACAGAAAGGAATTGGAAGATATTGCTGCTTCTGTGCATACATCTCTCACTGTTCATTTCAGAATTTCTTTTTTTGTGACCGAAGAGAGAAAGGACATCAAAAGTAAAATAATAATTACCTGGGGTATTTGGAGTTGAGGATCTCCTTCTGTCCGTACTTTCTCCATGCATAGTTATCATCAGTTTTGGAAGAGACTTCGTTCCATGCCTGAGCATTCTTTCTGCAACAATTTAAGTAAACACACTTTTTTAGATTCCATGCATGTATTGTACTCCATGTAAACATATTCAGAGTCTGTGAAATATATTTCTCAACCTCTCATATTACTCTACTTCTTAAATATCTATAAAGAGAAACTCACACTTGGATCAGAATACTTCAAAATCTCTAGCACTAATGATCAAAATCAATAAATGAAAATTTACTTCATTCTTCATGGTAATCTAACTCAAGCTATCCTCAAAGCTTCATGTTTTATTTTATTTTTTTCAAAAAAGGATCTTTGCCCAATACTTGTACGACATGTCCGTACAAATCCCAATCTATCAAATCCTCTTCGGAATCAAAATCACCAAGAAAAAACAAAATTTGCTGTCATTCAAGGGAAAAGCAAAGGAATAGATCAGGAAAATAACCTTCTTTTGTAGCAACCTCTCCGATCCTTTGTTGGTACCGGCGACGATCTCTTCCTACTCTCACCGGAATCTTCAAAACCACGATCATTGCAAGAAGCCGCTTGCGGCGAACCATTCTCCCCATAAATTGCCAGAATCTGAGAAACTTCGCCACCGTTAACGTCCTCAGAAGAAGTCAGAACAGAAAGAGTCTTGTCGAAAGATCTCAGTATTTTCGCCACAAGCTCCTTAGCTGAGAGCGACCCATCATCCCCAGAATGCTTCTGAAGCAGAACCTTGAGATGGGTTGCAGACTCTTGACCTTCCACAAGCTCTCTGATCACTCTTTTCCTCTCCACCGCCGTCACACTTTCAAGGTAAGGGATACCCATTTTCCTCTGAATGCCGTAGCTGCAGGTGCCTCAGCTCCCAGGATCTGTACCTGGATTTCTCCTTGTTTGGGTTTTTGGAAAGTTTTGAACTTTGGCTTTGTTTTATGATTTGCAAATAGCTTATAGTATGGCTTGGGCTTGGCTTTAGTGTGGAGGGTAGTGGGGGGAGAGAGAGAAGAAATTGATGGGAATTTAGTAGGAAAGAGTGATACAATTCAATGGAAAATGTCCGGAAGGAGATGGATAGGTGAGAAAGGATAACTCTTTCCACATGTAATTACTTCGCTTACAATGCTAGATGACGTAAGCTTGTGATGCAAGCGTGACGTTTTAATAACTTTCTTCTTCCAATAGGAGTTTCTACTGTTGAAACTTGAAACCCTAGCTTTTATCCAAAACAGTTGCAACAATTTTTTTTTAATTGAAAATTACAACCAGAAATGCGTTTTGTTATGTGACTATATATATATATTTTTCACATAGTTATGTTAGAATATTATTCGTTCTAATTCATAAATAATTATAATGATATTTTTTTAATTATGTAATTAATTAAAGAATTAAACTATTCTTGTGTGATAAGTATAATATATATATATATATATATATATATATATATATACACACACACACACTTGATATATTCATACATGTAAATTACATGTATTGTTTAAAGTGCTTTACTTTTGAATCAAATATGTTACTGTCATTTTATTGCTGGTCATCGTACTTCACCTTTCTTTGCTTTTTTTTTTTTTTTTTCCTCTTTTTGTGTTAACGTTTGCCCTTTTCCCTTTCCCATTTTCCAGATTAAGTATATAAAGAAAAATTTAATTATTATTCAATTACTTCTAGAAGCATGACCAAAATAATTTGCTTCTAGAAGAGAGTTATGGTCATCAAGTGTACAGTTTTTTCCAAAGTAGTGCTAAAATTAGACAAAACATGTTTTGAATTGTAATGAGATAGATAACCCTATTGACCTAGCCATGTGGTCTAGGATAGTAACTTCTTATTTTATTTTGCACTCAAAAAAAAAAAAAAACAAAATGAGTTGATTACTTCCATGTCCTCTATTTAATGACGTTATTTCGTTTATATCCTCTTCCAAAATAATAACGAGACATGCTCTTTTGTTTTTGTTTGTCTTGTTCACTATATAAGAAAAAACAAAATGTTTATAATTGGCCAGTGGGTTATTTATTATTATCAGGTACAAACATGGGGGTTAACTTGGCAAATTGGCATATTTATAACTCATATAAACTCTTTGTCACAACATTTTTATTAATCGTATCATATGATAATGTCATTGAAATCCAACTTAATTATCTCGCTTATAAATTCAAGTTGTCTGATATTTTATGTTTATATTATGTATCATTTATGCTTCCAACTGGCCATTGTCGTATACGACGGGAATATAAAATTTTAGTCCAAAGCCGAGTTCATCGGATCATCACAATCATTGTGACTTTTCTATGCCAATTCATCCAATCATATCCATTGATCGTACGGAGTTTTTGTTTATTACAATTGTTGGTTATCTCAAATTAATAACATTGTAATTTACTTACACTTAACTACAACTTTAAATTTCAATATATAATACCGGTTTTGAAAATGACTTTTTTTTTTTTTTTAACAAATATCTTTTACTAGAAACAAGTTTATTTGATACAATTTTGGGTAATACATAAGAAAATATATGAAAGCAAAATAGCTAGGAAGATGTCTTTTACTTTGCTTTGCCTGGTTTTTTGAAAAATAAAAATAAAAAAAAATCCATTGATCTTACGGAGTTTTTGTTTATTGTAATAAGTTGAGGTGATTAATTTTTGCACCACTCAAATTAATATTTACACCCTCTTCTCTCTAAAGGTACTTAATTCCAGGGGAGCTGTTTAATGAGCCCTCCACTTTTCTTTTACGCCCCCCCGGGCCCCCCACCCCCCCCTTCTAAATTTTTGTAAAAATTCCAAATTTACCCCTCAGCCCCACACCCCCCTATTTCTTTCTTTCCTTCGGCAAGCCATCCATCTCCTGGTTGAAACCCTAGCCGCCGCTCTGAAGTTCCTCCTTCTCCACATCAACCCCACTCAATCACTCCTATTTTCAACTCAAGATTTCCTCCTTCTTCTTCGTTTGGCATTTCATTTGCGGGAAGAGTTTTCCAACTTCCATTTTGCTTTCATCCGTGAGTGTATGGGTGTCTTTCCTTCCATTTTTTTACTTTATTCCATACTTAAATTGAACAATGGATGAAAATAGTGAAAATGAACATGCGATGAGGGCAAACGGCTCTATAGAGCTATTGAGTCTACCAAATGGCTATGGAGAGCCATTTGATAGCCCAAATACTCCATAAAGTTGTTTGCCCCTTTGCATGTCTATTTTCACATTTAAACAGCTGTGGACATGTGAATGAAAGACCAAACGGTTGTGTATAACTATTGGAAGGAAATGGGAGAAATGGGGCTGAGGGGCAAATTTGGAATTTTACAAAGATTTAAGGGAGGGAGTGTATAAGGAAAAGCGGCTCATTAAGCAACTCCCTAATTCCGGGATGGTTCAGAGTGGTGTGGATATTGATTTGGAATGGTGCAAAAATCAACTCCGTAAAGTTGATCCGAGACAATTGGGCTGAGGCAGTATGTTTAAAACTAATGTGTCCAGTGCCTGGTTCCCTTGATCAAGGTTGCTTCTTTGGGTACGCATGCACAATCCCAAATTAATATCCTCACCACCCTCAATATTTCCGAGTTCCGAAAGAGCCATTTGTTCTATCTTAAAGCATTTTGCAGGGTATTCATGTAATTTGCAACGTCTCAGAGCTTCAAACCAGTGGCCTTCTATATCCGAGCCCTGCCTCCATGCTCAGAACTAGCAGGACACCATTGCTGACCCTGAGGATGCTATCATCATCACCGTCGTCTCCCGCTGCTTTTGAAACTAGACTACCCTCTACTCTCAGAACCTTCGATAGGAATTCCAAATCTTCTTTCCGTCACCTTCCTCTATTCTCCAATTCTGAAAAGAGTTCCCAAACCATGACGCTTTCCAGATGCTTTTCCGGGGTTAGTGACCCCATTCCCATATCGGTGAATCCTGAAATGAGAAGTTCAGAACTGGAATCCGGCGACCCTCAATCTCTTGTGGTGGTCTCCTTCTACAAGTTCGCCGATTTTCCTGACCATGCTCATATGCGGAAACCCTTGAAGGAACTCTGTGAAGATCTGGTACTACTTTTTCTTCTTTAACTTCGCATTGGGCTTTTCCCTTTCCGTTTCCTTTTTATCTGAGATGAATTTCGAGCTCGTAATGCTTACATATCCTTTTGCTTGTCTTTCCATGAATGCTCAATATTTTCTGGGATTTTGGGTCGTTGCACGACCTCCTGGTATTCGCATCTATTTTAGTGCTTCTTCTGATGTAGACATTTTCATATTGTTTCTTTTGGGTGTGAATATACTAGGAAGCTGCTGCTATGTGTTAACATATTATAATTTCAAATCAAGTGTCCGGATAAGTAATTTCATTCTTGATTGCTGAGATAATTTAGCACAAGGACAGTAATTTGAAATATACACTTGTGCATGATATTCAGTTACATGATTAACAGAAATCATTCTTTCGTTGTAAATTAAAGTTATAGTTAAGGCATTAATATTTAATCTGCTTGTGATATTTTCCGAACCATGATAATTTGCGCCTCACCAAGCTGAAGCTCCTCAGCGTGTCTCAGGCGGTATTATTCTCGCACCTGAAGGAATCAATGGCAGCTTATGTGGAATCCGGGAGTCTGTGGAAAAAGTTCTTTCTTTCATACAAAGTGATAACCGCCTAAAGGGTCTAAGACAAGTGGAATCACCTGTAAGCCCTGAGGAAGAAGCCATCCATCATGGACATAGTACTAGTTCTCCTCTTGCTGCAGGGGAAGATGCGCCCTTTCGATGGGATCACGTGAGAGTCAAGTTGAAGAAAGAGGTTGTTTTCTCACTATGTCAAACATGAACTGTTTCATAAAATTACATAGAAAATCCAACCATGTTGATGAACTTTGGGCTATTTTACCATTTGTATCCGCCACGGTTATTATACATTTTGCTTTCATTGCATGCTAACAGATTGTTACACTTGGGATGCCCAATGTATCCCCTAATGAAAGAGTCGGACAGTATGTTAGCCCGAAAGATTGGAATGCTTTGATTAGTGATCCAGATACAGTGAGTAGTTTACTTTTCTTATTTTCTTCTTCTACTTCTTTTCTGAAAACACTCTTATTCCATTCATCAAACTGGAAGTTGTTGGAATGTTTGGAAGAGGTTTTTTGTTTTGGTTCTAAAATGGAGATAAATTCTTGCCTTCTCTGGAATCATTACTGGAAAATTCTAAGACTTATAGTTCATAGGTGTCTATCATTCATATGATCATCGGGTTTTTTTTTGGATGATTTGATGATTAAAACGGCTAGCTTTCTCTTCTTTTTCCTTATATTTCTTTTATTTATTTATAAGGTGGACCAAAATTGCATATTTTATGAATATAAAGAGACTAAATTTTTCATTTTTAATTTTAAACTAGAGGGACCTGAAAGTTAAAGCTATTAAAATAGGAGGACCAAAATTGCAATTGTGCCTTTGTTTTTTCCTAATGCTTGTTGTTTCCCAAGTATGAAAGATCAAAATAAGGTAAAGGGATAGGTAAACAAAGTTGAGAAGTTATATTTCACTTTCATCTATCTGCAAGTTCTGTTACTGGATTGCAAACAGTACATCTCTCATCCGCCTGAGTAATGATTAAGTAATTTATTTTATGTTTACATGATGAGGAGCTGCTGTCAATCATTTGATTTATAGCAAATTTGCATGGTGGTAGACATAGTACAGGTGTTTTATTTGATAGACATGCCGAATTTTGTCTCTTAATGACATGTATATGTTTAGGTGGTGATTGATGTGCGCAATAACTATGAAACCAGAATAGGGAAGTTTAAAGGAGCAGCTGATCCATTTACAACATCATTTCGTGAATTCCCATCTTGGGTGGATGATCGTTTCCAACTGAAGAAAACAGACAGCAAGCATCCAACTGTTGAGGTGGGCAATTCAGGTCCAAGTGCTGACAAAGAAACAGATAATCTGAAGCAAAATATGCCCCGTGTTGCAATGTACTGCACTGGAGGTATCCGATGTGAGAAAGCTACAAGTTTGCTCCTCAGCAAAGGTTTCAAAGAGGTTATTCTGATTTTAAATTCTATCTACTTGGTCTACTTATAAATATTTTTAATACATTTTGGCCATGACCACATAAGGATGTTTCTACTGAATTAACAGTCCGTGTGTTTGTGATTGGAACTTGATGCCAATGCTACGACCTATTTTATTTAATACTTAAAGGAGAGACTCTTGTTATTGTTTATATTTTAATTGTCCTGTGAAGTGTTGTCCTATTTCCATCTCATTTGCATATTGTCGAACAGTTCCAAAGACCATAGGATAGAAGTAGTTTAACTGGTTTTACAAATTTGTTTTCATAAAAATTCTTTTTGTAAAACACATTTTAAAGGGATTGCTTAAAAGATTTGTCTGCCGCCAGTTATGTATTCCTCGCTGTGATTTGTGTTTTGGAAACTTAAATGATTAGGTTAGTTCCTCCCCTGTTATCTCTCTAGTGTATATGGTCTATAATGAGTTTCAACCACAACAGTTTTATAAAAAATTGGCTCATTGTCGAATTAAGCTTCTTTTTTTTAACCCTAACATAAAGAATTGTCATATCTTATGAAGCTATGAATATTACTTATGTTAATCACAATGTTATGATTCTTGGTATATTATATGATTGTATAATTTTCATTTAATTTTAAATTTTCCAGGTTTATCACTTGGAAGGTGGAATTCTGAAATATCTCGAGGAGGTTCCCAAGGTGGATAGCCTCTGGGAGGGGGAGTGCTTTGTGTTTGACAAGCGAGTCTCTGTTAAGCATGGGTTGGTGCAAGGAGATTTCAAACTCTGCTATGGTTGTAAACAGCCCATCAGTGATACTGATATGGAAACTCAAGAATATGAATATGGAGTTTCCTGCCCTCACTGTTATGCACTGAAATCAGATGAAGAGAAGGAAAGGGCACGAGCTCGTCAGGGACAATTTGAAAGATGGGGGGTCATAGGTGGTCCCGACAAGGGTCGCCGACCAACATGTAAACCAGATAGTATCAGTAGGAAATCTAACCAGCTTTCAAATTCGATTTAACTAGCACAATATAGGAAAAGCTGAAGATTGTTGTTGTTGTTTTTTAATCTGTTTGGAACAATTTTCTGGTGTTCCTTCTTGAATGTGTTCAGAGTGAATGAAGTTTCCCTTCACGATCTTTCATAATAGGAACCATTTAAACAGAAGCACCGTGGAAGGTAGCCAAGAAAAGCAAATCAGCCATCAAAATCAGAAACTACATATATACAGATGATGACCCAGAAAACAAATTATACTTTTCATCAATAAAAAAATAAAACGCCATTTACTGACTAGGCTTTTGAGGCAGCTCAAAACCCAGAATCTTATGAGTTTAAAATTACAGAAGAATACCTTCAAATTTATTTTCTTGTGAGATTTGTGTATGATAGAGTCTGAGTGATCAATAATCCAACTGGGGGAAGGTTTATGTGAGAAAAATTGGGGGTGTTAAAAGAAACACCCGAACTTATAAGGTACAACACAAAACTTGCAGGGGAGTGGGCCAGTGACTGCACTCATTTTACTTCCATTTCTTAATTGATTGGGCCATGGCCGAAACCAGATGAGACCACGAGTCCATTAACCGCTAGTTCAGTGGACATGAGCCACCACCCCACTAGTCCATTTCTTTCACACGACCGTATATCATAGACAGAACTGAGATCTGACGGTCAAGAATCAATCGTATAATACGCAAACTTTATTTTTTATTATTTTGAGGGCAGACATTTGGAATTACTGTTCCTGATTTGGTTACCCTGACGACTTTACTTGGTTCTTTTCGTCGCAGAGTTTGAAGTTTGAAGTTTGAGGTTTGAGGTTTGAGATTTGGAAATGACTGGGGTGTTGCAAAAGCTTCGTATCCAATCCACCGACGTCAAAGCCGCTGCCATGTGGGGCGTTGCTGCCGGCAGCGGTGCTCTATATTTGATTCAGGTAAAAATTCAAGTCCTATCCCCTTTCCTTCTATCAAAATCGGAAAGTTCCATTTGATTATTGTTCACTGTTCCTTTTCCTATTAACTTTCGTAGCATTTCTGGTTTTCGAAGATTTGGAAGGTCATGCCGGATTTTATATCTGTCATACTCAGTTCAAGGATTTATAAACGAGACCCTGTTTTCCTATTAACATTTGGTGAAACTCTCTGGAGATCTGCAATTTCCTGATCCAGGAATTTTGTTTTGGATACTTTTTTGGACCCAAAGCAACGTGTTTTGAACTCTTTGAGCTGCTTCACATATTGACAAAATCCACTTAAATTTCAAAACTCTCTTGGTAAATGCAAAATGGTCAAGGACAAATAAATATGTTTGCTGAGGATGGAAGCATCTAAATGTTCTGTTTTTTTTTTTTTTTTTTTTTTTTTTATTTTGGTGCCTGTTGGAAGCATACATCTGACAAGATGCCCACTGATCACCAACTTGATTTATTCATGATTTAGGATAGAAGCAACTTTGTTGATTCTAGTTTTGGTGGTTGGTGTATTCTGGGGCAGGACCGTGGAAACTTAGACAGAGAAGAAGCAATAAGACAGAATGCTCTTCCATTGATTAATTTATATATCGAATAAGATATATATTTTCCTGGAACCATGTAAATCTTCTTTTTTTATTACTTATGTTTGGAAGCATTGAAATGATGGAAGTGAAATATTTGTAGATGAGGATTTTTTACTTAGACTTGTTAATTATTGTGTCAATGATAATGTATTTCCTAATGGTCTTTCTACGAAAGTGTATAAAATGGATGCTGTTGTCTAGCATTTGGAACTACTTCTAGTCAATAGACTGTTTCAGCAAAAAGCTTGTTGCATTTATCACTGTAATTTCCGAGTTTTGTTGTGCAAGATCCTACTGTATAGTCAGTCTATGGTATCAGTTGAGGTCAGACATTTTTTAAATACCTGTAATGACTGATGATGTAGAATAGAAAACACCTGTTCTTTAAAAGCTTCTCTCTTCTGTGTATGAAAACTATACTCAACATACGGTCTATCCCACCAACCGGAATCTCATTATGATTTAGTTATATTTTGCCTTCATTATGACCCATTGAGCCCCCATTTTTTTCTTGAAATTTTACGCCATGGTGAAATGATGGTTAATAGTCTGCCTTATGTGAAATTGTCAACCACTGTCCCGAGAACCATTCTTAGAACAGGCATTTTGACTTTTAAGTCAGTACAAAGGCTTTTGATCATCTTGCCATGAATCCTTTGGAATATGCTAACCTAACTCTTTAGTATAGATCGTCACTTAAAATGGGATTGACACAACTCAATATAACCATAGATGTAGATGATGGCACAGATGGTGAGCTGTTGGGACCTAGTGACTCCAAACGAAGTATACTGTTTGAATGGAAAATCTTCTTGGGGTCCTTAACTCCTTATTTCTTTCTAACATCTTGAGTCTTCTTGGCATGTTTTGCATTAACTATGTGTCTGTCAAATGTCAGAATTTGTTTTCAAATTCCTTCTTGACAGCATATCATAGTTTATCTATTGTTTTGCCATATATTTGTTGATGATTTCTTATTCATTCTTGGCTTGATAATAATGCTTTTTGCTGAAATGATTTGCAGCCATGGAATTGGTTGAGGAAGACCTTCTTGGAGAAGGAAGTGCCTGAGCAGAAATGAGTGGATCTGGATCTCGAAAAACATCGTAATTTTTTTTATCATGTCCATTGAAGTTAAGGATGAATAACTATGAAAACAGTCTAATAATGCCATTTTCTGCTCAAGATTTTCTGGTGTTCAGAAATCATGTGATGAAGTTTTATTTAAAATTTTTGGGGGTTGTTTTTACTTGACCTCCTCTGTCATAACAGTATGTTCTTCCTCCTCTGAGTTGAACAATTCAATTGTGGATCTAATTTCTGCTTCTAACAGCATCATTTACTTAACACTGCACACAACTGAATTCGTGGATATGAATGTTTATAGGGTCACAATTCGCAGGGGTTAATAAACGCACTGAGAGAAGAGCTCGATTAAGTTGATAGCTGCTCTTAAAACTAAACAATTTCATCGTGTTCCTGGCTATACAGGGAATTAGTAATATGAAAATGATCTTTGGTTCTGTTTGACAAATCCTTTTTTTATCACTCCAGATTTCGGTCCAGAGTTTTATTCCCCTGATGACAAAGCTGTTAAAACCGTTGAAGCTTATTATAATTGAATGATAGTTGTAATAATGGTCGTAAAATAAGTACTAGGAAAAAACAAAATGAAACACGTTTTGTTAGGAAAATAATACTCAACTAAAATTCTTTGCTGACTAAAATCCTTAGTTCACGCTGATGCATGGGATAATGCAATTAAAAATAAAAAGAAAATCTTTTTGTTGGGGGGGTTAATATCCTCTCGTCGGCCTATCTGCTTTTGAGGTTCTTTGCTTTGAACTATGGCAAAGTACTTTCCCGACCAAATTTGAGGAACAAATCGAAGAAGTTAAAACCAAATTACACAACTGCACATATAATGCCCGAGTTTATTTTCTTCTTTTTTTTTTATGCAATATTTTCTTCCTCTCTTTGGTTTTAATAATTTTTTTTTTCAATTTATTGACCATTCTATTATGAATAGGACAGCAAATACAAATAATAAAATAAAATTATTAAAATAGAGGGGCTGCGACTAGTTCCAAGTTTCCTCCGAAAATAATACCCACAGTTAATATTCTATATTTAGAATTTCGTGTTTACCCTTCCCGTGCAACACCAACCGTCCGATCTTACTGACACTCTCATTACCCGTGTTAATATATCACCTTTGCTCTGCCCTTTTACCTTCTCTTCTTTCCTCTCCGTCTAATTTTTTCCTTCACTGCCGATACACCGCAACAGGAGAGATCATCCTGGTAAATTCTCGCTCGAATTGATAATGTCTTTGTCCCCTTTTTTGGTTGGCTTCTGGGAAGAGCTGTTGGGGTTTGTCTGATATTTTTATTTTATTTTATTTTTTTTTAAATGTTAACTAAGAAAGATTAATTTTTTTTTTCCCGGTCTAGTTGGCTTGTGTGATCAGGAGAAATTTCTTTCGAAGGTGTTCGATGGAGAAAGAGTTGGTCGAATTGTACGAATCAGTGAAGAAGGCTGCGGATGCGGCGAGCTCCGGCGAAAGCGAACATGAAGAAAGTCGGTGCATAGATGCGCTCGAGCAGCTCAAGAAATTCCCTGTGAATTATCAAATTCTTGTCTCTACCCAGGTGCTTATTTTATTGGTTATTCATAATTGTTGCCTCAAAATATGTTTTTGAAGTTTTATTTTTTTATTTTTTTTTATAGTTTGTTTGATGATTCGTTAGATTTTCTATTTTTATGAAGATAAATCCTTAATTAGAGATTTTGGGCAATCAGGAGGAAGTTGAATTACTGTCATGTTCATCAGAAGAAGAAAAGTACGAGAGAACAAATGAGAAGCTTAACATCATGTAACTGTAACGATATGATTGAAAAATATTGATTCTGACGGTATGCGCGTATTGTAAATAGTTTAGACTTTCGAGAGAACACATCTGAATATGTTTTTGCTGACTGTTGAATCATAATGCGTAAGGAACCTGCGAGCATTGAGCTAGAGGGTCTTTGCCATTAATGCAGTTTCTGACTTTCTGTCGTTTCATCGGGCAGAAGGTGAGTTGGATGATGTATTTTAAATATATTGCACCATGCAATTACGAGTCTAAGTGGGCTTCTTAAAATTTAAAAGGAGCAAGTTTACAGTGACAAGTTATCTTATTGAAGCTTTAGTGATTCTTGATTGCAAAGGAATGGAAGTGTGTATCAACTTAAACCGAAGAGTTTTTGTTGGAAAAATCATTGCGGACAGAGACTATAGAGTATGTTTCTTATTTCCCCCTTTTCTGTGTCACTCTATTGGCTTTATTGGGCTGATTCTCCAAACTATGTGTTGATTTCTTTTTACCCTTTAACTTCCTAGTTCCGAGAGCTTCTATATTTGCTTTATTTCTTTCTGTTGAATAATTGTGGTTAGAAGATTTTGCCTCCTTTCCTTTTACTGGTCATAACAGAAGCAAACTGGCAATATCGAAAGGGTCTTTCTATCTAAGAAGTTCTAGATGGGGAAAGTAGAAGATTCAGGGATAAGAACTTTGGAAATCAGTCTGAAGGTTTAAGAGAAAGTAATTCTGATAGGAGGATTAGTGTCTGGATGGGTGTCCAGTTTATTGGGAATTGATCCTGCAGTGAAAAATCCAAAAGCTACCCCGGTGACGCTACTAGTGTTGTGATATATCGATGTAAAGTATAGAGGTTATCCGAAAGAAAAAAACAAAAAGAGAAAACAAAATGGCTAATGTAAACTCTTTAAAAAATCAGAGTAGATTTTCTATAATGTCTTTAGAGGGCAAATTTGAAACATTCTTGGGTATGGGTCACATGAGAGAGTGACTTCGCGTCCTTGTCAGGTGATGGCATATAATGATGATATCAAATGTGTACAGATTTCATCAGGTTAATTTGATAATTTTAAAGCCTTTTGTAGGGTTTTCTTGCTCTCTCATTTTGTGCTTTCTAAAGCCTTTTTTTTTTTTTTTTTTTTGCCTTGAAGAAAGGATTTTGATTTTTACATTATATACAATCTTTCAGGTGGGGAAACGTCTTCGACATCTCACAAAACATCCAAATAAGAAAATTCGGACTTTCTCTGCTGACCTGATTGAGATGTGGAAAGGCATAATTATCAAGGAAACAAGCAAAAATAAGAACGGGAGCTCAAATAATCATGCTGAGTCAACTAATGGGGAGACAGCTAAAACTGAGGAGGTTCAGAAGACACCTCAGCTGAAAGTTGAGAAGGCTTCCAAGGTTGAAACAGTCAAGTTTGAGAAAATTGATAGAAATGGTACATCAAGCTCAGGAAATGTAAAAACACAAAATGTGAACGTCAAAAGTGAGAAAGCTGATTCTGTGGCACGTGGCAATGTGGAAAAGATGGCTAAGGACGAGAAGCAAGCTTCAGGAGTGAAGAAAACATCATCCAGCTTGGCTGCTTCGGCTCCTCCAAAGATGAAATCTATGCTTAAAACTAATGACTCGGTACGAGACAAGATAAGGGAAATGCTCCACGATGCTTTCTCCCGGGTTCCAGGAGAGGCTGATGAAGAAATGATGGATCAAGTTAATGCATCTGATCCTATTCGAGTTGCGGTTGCTGTGGAGTCTGTATTGTTTGAAAAGTGGGGTCCGTCTAATGGGGCTCAAAAGGTTAAGTATAGGTCCTTAATGTTTAACCTTAAGGATCAAAATAACCCAGATTTCCGAAGAAAGGTCCTTACGGGAGTTGTTAAGCCAGAGTGGCTGCTCAACATGACCTCAGAAGAAATGGCCAGTGAGAGAAGGAAGAAGGAGAATGAGCAAATAAAACAGAAAGCTTTATTTGAATGTGAGCGTGGATTGCAACCAAAAGCCACAACTGATCAATTTAAATGTGGCCGATGTGGTCAAAGGAAGACCACCTATTACCAAATTCAGACTCGCAGTGCTGATGAACCTATGACAACCTATGTTACTTGCGTAGTCTGTAACAACCGTTGGAAGTTCTGTTAGAGCAATGAGTTCATAGGAATTGTATCGATTCGTTGATGATTGCCATCATGAGATCATGATGCTGCAAGTTTTGTTTTGGTTCAGCACTGCAGCCAGTGTCAAATTTTTCTACTTAAAACTATTATTACATGTAGGGTTTTAATCTTTTCCTAGTGTAGCTTTGTTAGAGTTCACCTTGTATGGTGAGAGAATTTCTAATTTATTTGACCTTTTTTTTTTTATCAGTTATCTTACACCTATTTGTTAATATTCTTGATCAAATTCTTTGTCTCGTGATCATTGAGTTGCATGGCCATTCCTAGTTGTAACGGTGTCAGATAACATCTGTACCAAAGAATTGTTGGAGCTAAAATAAACAATCTTAGTAGCTTGGAAACCCGAAAATTTAGAGTATATGCTGTGAATTAACCATAAACCAGCAATACAGGAAACTGCAACAGAAGTGCCAACGGTCAAAAAGGAACAAGCAATAAACATACAATTTGTAGTGTTACAGTCGTGTAAATTTATGTTTACAGAAACAAAAAAAGCCCAGTTTTGAACTTTTGAGTACAATGCATGCTATATTGCTACTAATGTAGCAATCAGCGGCCGGGCAAACAAAAGCAGAGCAGAGAAGACAAATAAGA
The DNA here is from genome assembly GCA_022379115.2 of Bauhinia variegata. Taxonomy (NCBI): domain Eukaryota; kingdom Viridiplantae; phylum Streptophyta; class Magnoliopsida; order Fabales; family Fabaceae; genus Bauhinia; species Bauhinia variegata. Next base: position 12,564,439 of record CM039437.1, read on the forward strand.
AAGAGATACACGACAAAACTTTCTTGATGGGTTTATTGCCAATTACCGTGATCAAAATCAAAATTGAAGTCCCTTCTAAGTTGAGGACTGCTGAGAAAGAACATCATCGTTCAATTGCTTTAGAGCTTGGAATACTCTAGAACTTCTGTCAAATATCTGAGCCCTTCTATTATAATCTGTCGGCTCTTTTCCTACATCTTCACCCATAATTGCTTCCTTTTCCATACACTCCAACAGTTCCACCACTCCCTTCCTTTCTCCACATTTATGTCTAAACCTCCCCATTCCACCCCCTTCCTTTTCTTCACCTTCCTGCGTCTTCATCTCGGCTTCCAATTCCTTCTCCAACTCTGCAACCGAACCCCAGCTCGCACAACCCACCACAATCCCACCATTATTATCTCTTCTCTTCTTCAAGAAACATGAACCATGGTTATAAGGCCAAGCATGACTTAACTTGAAGCTCAAACGAGTCCATGGCACCGTCACATTACAAGGGTTAAGGCTTTGGCATGGAACCCAAGAGTGGCTGGCGTTATGCAGAGGAAGAAAAGGATAGAGCTTGTGCGTTTTAGCATGAGAAAAAGACCCTTTCATGGTTAGGCTCAGAATTTTGCTTCAGCTTTTCCAATGGTGTTTAACTTTTTTCCGGGAAGCCATTTGGTTCATGCGGATGTGGATAAATACAGGAGGCTGCGGTAGGGAGACAGTGAGACCAACTCCACATGTTCACGTGTCAATATTATGGTCAAGATGCACACGTGGCATCTGCGTAGCCCAGGGCAGAAAATTCCAGATCATTGTTTGTTGCCTCCACTTGGCTTGGGGAAGAAGTGGTAGAGGGCCACGCGTTTGAAAGAGTGATACCACACAAGTCTATTTTTCAAAGGGTTGCAGCAAATTGTCTCAACCAGAAATCAAATCACAAACAAAATGAGCACGGCAGCGAGGAAGAAAAGCCAGAGTCTTTGCAACGTGCAAGGCACAAACTTCCATATATTAAGTTCAAAGCTGGAAATTTTAGACACATCTCTGGAGGAATTTGATTGATGGATAATAGCGTTAACTTTATCCTGACTTTGCGCATGTCTAAGAAAATTGTCTCTTTCAGTTAAAACCATCTGATTCATCTCCTGTTACGTATCCAATTTGCAAGTGTAGTAAAAGAAAATCTGACATCCCTGGGTCAATGCCCATCTTCTTTTTAACTCGCTTGTGTTCGTTTCTTTTGCTACAAGTCACTAATCCAACGGTCACGATTCGACTGTGTTTTAAACTTTAATGATGGAACCACAATTGGCCAACGGGTTTCCCTTCTGAGTTTTGCTTGCCTGTCAACTCCCCGCATGGACAATTATACCCCTATGTAGTCCTTAAAATTAAAAATTAGAAAACAGTAATAATCGGGGATGGGAAGAAGCGAATAACCCTAATTTTGTCAACAAAACTTGACAGCTGAGGGATAGGGGTTTAGCTGAAAGCTGAATTGCGGTACTGCCATGAGGGGGGGAAGGAAGAATTTAAAGAGGGCAACAGAGGAAAAGCATGTAACCCTTCAAGAGGGCCAAAGCATCATGCAGGTGGTGTCTCTACGAGGATCTAATCTCATTGAGGTAGGTGTCACATCCCGAACCTTAGAAATTTTCCATTTTTATTATGGGTGCGTATCTCCTTTTCACCAATGATTGCTTGCCTTTACTGAATCTCTTGTCTGAACTGGAAGTATAAGTTCAAATGGTATTCTAGTGCAAATATGCTCCGCCTAGATGAATTTAGCCACAATTATTTCGATAAACGAAACACCAAGCCAGATAGAACGTGGACAATGTATATCATATTTAAGAAAAACAAAAGAACTAGCAGTGACAAATTGATAATGGATGCAGAATTGGATGAGGAAAAGCAATTCCAGAATACGCCCAATCTTAGCTAAGATGAAAATTTTTCTATGGCAAACACAATATCATTGTTTATAATTCTTATTTCTATTTCCGTTTTAATTATGTTTCTTAAGGTGATGGATGCACATGGGGACAAATCACTAGCTCTATTTCCAGCTAAATTTCAAAAGAGCATGTGGATAAAACGAGGTTTGTTCTATGTAAGAAGCAATTCATACCTTTTTTTTCCTCTAAAATATCTTTAATGAAAATGCTACTTAATGCTTACTACTTTTTAATTTCTTTTTAAAAAATTGCCTCTCCGAATTGCATTACACCTTTGTCTTGGTGAACCAATTATTTTGTACCGTTGTTGTAGTTTTCCAAAGTTTCAGTTCAACATTTTAACCCTTTCATTAATATCCTCATGTAATCAACCGTAAGCTTGAGCTCTATCAAACTCTACATGCATAAATGTATTAATATGAGTTGGCTCTAATAGTAGTTATTCTTGCTCAAACCTTGATCTCTCTCTCCAAAATCCCAAAAATGTGAACTTTTTTCATTCAGTATATGGAATTGCTTGCAACTCTTATTCACAGAATCAGGGCTATTTCGAAGCAGACATGAAACTAGTCTATAGTCTTGAAAATGCGTACTACTTGAAAGTTATTTTGTCAGATATTTTCATGATTTCTTGCGGGAATTATCTAGATAACTTTATAGACTACTGCATTTTTGTATGTCATACCAATCCATTAGCTGTTGCAAATACTTTTGAAACCAGATCACATACTTGTTTTGGGCGTTGGTTTTGAAAACTCTTCTTGCTTGAATTCCACTTCTACTTCATTGTTCTAATCAAGTTACTGTCTCAATATGCAGGGAATTTTGTAGTGGTTGATGAAAGTGGAAGGGAAAAGGCTCTTGAATCTGGTAGCAAGGTTGGATGCCTTGTCTCTCAAGTTCTTTTCTATGAACAAGTCCGTGCACTTCAGAAATCTTCAGAATGGTGTGCTCCTGTTTCAGCTTTGATTTTGCCAAGAAATATGGATTGATAGTTAATTTCATAATTTTCGCATTATCCCTTCCCTCCTCTTTTAGATGTTAGTTCCAAATGTATCCACATTCACCGGATGAGATGCTCATAATTTTAATCATTGTTTCATGTAGGCCTGAAAATTTTAAATCCACGATAACAGATGATTCAAAAGAAAGTTTGTGCAATAACACCTCCCGACAAGAGAATGAGATCGACCCAAGTGATGATGATGATGGACTCCCCCCACTCGAAGCCAATACAAACAGGATGAGACCTTTAGAGTTTCAAACTGATGCAGATTCAGAATCCAGTTCAGATATAGATACTTGAATTATTTGCTAGATTTACTTGCTCTTTGAAGCCAGTTTTTGAACCATGATAATCGTCTAGATTAAACTTTCAAGTGCTCCATATGTGGTAGCTAGCTAATTGAAGGTGCAACTGACGTCTTATGCAGTAGCAGTTATATTTATTCATCTTTGATAAGGAAGCTGTTGATTCAAAATATTTGATGTTGTTTTATAATAGATGATTCTGCTTACATCTTCCCAATTCACACTTGTTTTCTATACTGGACAGGGCATTGATCTGATAGTTCTTAAAAGTATCTGTTAATAGTAATTTATTACAAATAAAAAAAGAAATTGTACACCAATGACTATATTTAAGTGTAGTTTGGCAATTCACCAAAATGATAAATGGTGTTATATAGACTGAATAAAAATTTAAAACGCGTTTTGAAGAATTTATATACATAATAAATAATTGAGAATAGCTTCTGCTTTTAACATGCAAAATAAAAATACAGAACAAACCAAACCTATGTTGAAAATTCAGAATACAAAAAAAAAAAAGAAAAAAAAAAAAGAACTATTAAACCATAAACGCATTGTCATCCTGCATGACATTTCGGGTTCCTGAGAGGATTACAACCCTTCTCCTCTCAATTCAAGATCATCCATGTTCTCCGTTGAGAGTGAGCTTGTACCTGCAGAAGAGGACTGAACACCTCTTATCACTTCACTTGGTGAGGAATAACCCATCAGTCCATGAAGTTTTCCTGCAGGTGACGCAGATTCCTTCTCAGATGATAATTTCTGTGATCCAGAAAAATCAGAAGAAAGCCCAATTGATTCGTATGTTGCCTCTTGAGCCATACTTGTGCTAGAATGTCTTGAAGCAATCTTTTCCTTTCCTTTTTCTGATTCAAATGTACTACGAGTGTCACTTCGGCCATATTCACTGCCATGCAAAACAGGATCTTCTGAGGAATAGCCTTTACCCGCAGAAGGCTCATCATCATCAGAATATAAAAGCGGGTCCACACTTGGATTATGGTAACGGTTGGCAGATGCTGAAGGCAAAATTCTCCCACTTATCTCCTTGCCTTGGTCATTTAACTTACTTGGTGGGGGGCCTGAAGCATTTGGTGCATAAGAAACTATATGACTTCTGTTCTGAAGTGAAAATTTGAGCACCTCTGAACATGAACCACATTTCAGCAGATGACATGCTCGTTTGAAAAGGAGAAAATCTGCAGGTAGTTGCAACAGCTCAAAGCACTTATGACAAGTAACAAAAGGGGCTCCACCAGCTACTGGCCGGAAATGTCGCTTAGCTAAGTACTGTTTCTCCCTATAATACTTCTTCACCTCGGGAGTCTTGTGCCTTCTATCCCCGGATTTTGTTCCATGGCTATATAATGGGAGTCCAGAGTCAATGAACCATTGTGGACTTGAAGGACAAGATCTGTGAGGAAAGTGAAAATTGTGATCCCCACATAACTCCTCGTGCTGGCAAATAACATGTGGAGACAAGTCTGTTGAGAATTGCCGGCAATGAAAACAAGAATGATCAACATGGTCTCTACTGCATGTGGCCTCAGCTGAAAAAGGCATCCATGATGAGTTACGCCTTTGAGGCCAGTTGATTCCATGATTACGTCTTCCACTGCACCTTGGGTAATCAACAGAATGACGAAATCTTCCTTCATCAAGGTCATGGCTATGATATGCAGAAATATACTTTCCCTTACAGGAGACGTCTATGGACCTCCTTCCATCTATTTCCCCATTCACAGAAATGGTTCTGTCGAGTTGATCCTGCAATTTATAAATCATTCTCAATAGTTTAACCTTCTCTGGGTCAGGGTCCTCAAAGACATCAGGTGAAAGAAAGCTTGAGCTGCAGTAGTACTCATCAAGCAATTGACTTGATGGGCTGCCACCATCATAGGATTGTGGATCACCGTGATGAAATGGCATTCTGGATGGGTAATAGTCTCTCTCAGGTCTCACCCTATTCAGAACATGGCGATTATCTCTTGTTGTCCCCGGCATTTTGCCTTTCTTCTTTTCAGTGTCTTCCATGACATGATGTCGTCTGTTGGGGAAATCTGAGGTAAAATTCATAGAGTCTTCCTGTGTTTCAGGATCTCTATATGTCATGCTATTGACGAGAACTTTTTCTCTTCTAGTTCTTCCCTCAGAAACAACATTAGCAGCAGTATAAGGTTCATCAAAAGGTTTTAGATGTTGACTGGGGGACCCCTCGTCCATTCCGTCATAGGAAGAGATGCTGCCATCGTATGCATGGTAGCTTCTAGTTGTTGGGGATTTAGACACTTCTCCAAGAGTACCACTAAGCTCTGAACTGGGATTAGTAATTTCTGTGGTATCAAATGCGTCCACAGACCTTACACGGTCAAAGCTGTGGTGACTAATAGTCTGATTAACAGATGCAGGATTAACAGATGTAATAATTTTTCCAGGTTCATGAGAAGTGACATTTGAAATATTTTCCGTGTCAGATACTAATTTCTCAGTACTTGAGCTTCTGGCAATAGAATCACTTCCAGTAACTTCCAATTCAGCTGATTTTTCATTATTAGCATCTTCTCCATCTGATACACAACATAACTCATCTTCTGCACCTTCTAATAATAAGTTATTATTTAACTTTTCAGCTCCCATCAATGGCGAGTTTGAAACATCTGCCTCAGCTTCTGAATTCTCTCCCTTCAATACTGAGTCTGGTGGGGCCTCAGTCGAACAACCTTTCTCGGAATCAAGATGCTCCTTGATCCTAAGATCTGACAATTTATTGATTTCCATCTGATTTTTCTGCTCTCCGTCTGATAAGGTAAAATGTCCATGCTGCTCCTCGTTGCACTCCCCATTTTCCTTTATATCCCTTCCGCTGTTTTCATGCATATGGCATTCTCTCGAGGGAGACCCAGTTGCCTCTTGAATTGAATGGCTGAGATCTGATGCATTTCTCTGAGCTGCTTCAGTTTCATGAGAGCTGGATCTCGATTTCACATCCTCACTTCTTTTTTTAGCTGTATGCAGAAAACAAGAAACGAGTTCAGCTTACAATTTCATTACTTGCAAGAGACACATAACGGGAAAAAGTTTGTTCTTCATTCATATCAATCAAGCAAGGAGAATAACTCATAAAACTAGTTGAGTTCACCAGAGAGACACAGAAGACAAGTACATTATCCATTTGTTTGTAAAGTGCAATCAACAACCTAAAATATGACAGATAAAACGTATTTTGTTTCATTTACAGAATAAAACTTGAGGAGCAAATTCAAATCCAATAACGAGATTGGTCACCTTGAAGAGTTGTGCCACATCCACCACACGCGTAGACATCAAAATGTGGATATTCGGTTAGTAACTGTCTGCATTTTGGGCATTTAACTAACCGAACGTTAGCAGCCAATACGGTAGACATCTTATTGCAACCACGTATATAAATTCAATTCCAAATCTCGTGTTTCAGCCACCGATTCAGCAAAAGAGTAGATTTCAGATACTACATTCATGCACAAATAACGTTGTCACGGAAAAGCAAAGCACAACCTCTCCCAAGCCTTCACCATCTGCATTGGATAAAATTGTAAGTTCGAACTGGACTGAGTAAACAGCTATTTAGTTAGAATATGAAAAAGAGAAGTATAAATGATATTTCGTACTAAATCAAGGCCAAAAGGAAAACAAATAACTTTGACGCCCAAATGGAAATTAGCAAGGGGGATCTTCAGATAAATCTAATGGAACAAGCAAATTAGACCAATTACTGAGAAGCTGCCAACTTAACGAGGGGGAATTGGGAAAAGATAATATTTTTAAGAGAGAGAGAGAAAAACAGAGGAAATATGATGAAATACCAATTCATGTAGATGAGCTACAAATAAAGGTACTCTAATTATAAACAAATTGGTTTGCCTGTTAGATCAGATCAGAATCTATAGCTGCTTTGAAGTGACAGAATCGATTGCAATTGTCTAACAACCCAAATGCAGAAAGAGCAAAATCAAAAGAGAAACATTTAGTTCAAGAAAAAGAGAAATGCAACTGCAGAAGTATAAATACACCTACAAGATGTAAATTCAAAGAAAATGAAATGAAATACCTCAGGGTCAAAATTAAGTGCGACTAATGCCAAAGATGGGTTCTGGACGAACCTGTTAAGAAAGATGGAGAGACAAAATGAAATATCTTTCGTTTGCCGCAAAGCTTACGAACAAAGAAGGAAAGAACCTCTGCTCCTCGAGAACAAATTTAAGAGCTGAGAGTCTTCTATTTCGTGCCTAGGAGTCAATTCTGACCTAAACCCACAAAGAAAAACCTTCTCTTCCCTGCGCTCTCACTCAGCCAGCTCTTTCTCAGCTTTGAAAATATTTGTTCTTCTCCAGTCCTCTACCATTGATTAGCTCTCTCTTTTTCTCTATCTGCACTTGGGGTGACTTTCCACCGTTGAAGGAACAAGGAGTTGGAAGTCGGCGCCGGTGCCATTTAAAGCAAAACTAATTGATGAGGTGGCAGCATGTGTGTCCCACATTGTTGACTTTCAACCTCAGCGAAACTGTTAAATAACGAGAATCTTAATAAATCATCGTAATTATGGAAAAAGCCAACGCAATCATTTTTTTCTTTTTGTGTTATTTTGTTTTGTATTTCTCGAAGATTGGAAGGAAGATTCTCATGTGGAGTAGATTTACAATCAAAATCAGTGCCTGCTTTTGATACTGTCCGGACAGCCTAGGTCTGGTCTGGTGCATAACATGTCTTTTTAAGGAAAGGCGGGAAAAAGGACAAATGAATAATACATATTAAAATGATAAAAATTACAAAGAAAACCGCCAAGGAAATTTTGAGTTAAAGGATGAAGTCAGCCTACGGAAGGAAGGGTAGAAGAATTTGGATGAAGCTATTAGACATAGGATTGGAAATAATATAAAATGAAAAACATAGGGGAAAAAAAGTGAATACTCAAAAAGGAAAATAAATCATATTTCAGCTAAATAAAATAAAAAATAAGTTCAACTCAAAGTATTTTAAACTAAAGTTTTAAATTTAAAAATTATTACTTATTAAAAGATGATTTAGTTTACTATTTATTCTTTTGGGTAATCTTACTAGACTGAAGACATGATCCTCTATAAACCCAAAAGGCTTTTTTTTAAAAAAAAAAAAAGAAAAAAGAAATAGTATGCAAAAATTACGGCAATCTGATTGCCTTTGGCTTTTCCTTTACTTTTCTTTCTCTTTTCCTTTTCTTTGTCTATTTCTTAAGCATCAACTGTGAGTTACACATGATTGATATCTTCAAGGATAAATTTACGGTGAAACTTTGAAATTAAATTATTAACATGATTTTCACTTTAAATCTTCTTACATGGATACTAATTACATACCAAAAAACTTTTACATGGACATCAGAAAGATTATAAGATTTGGCAAACATTTACCTATATATATATATATATAAAAAACTTACAGGCTGAACTTAGTAGTAATAATATACAATGATTATTTAAATTATTTATCTTTATAATTATTTAAACTAATCAAAATTAATTTATATTATGACATTCTTATCAAATACAATTCTTTTAGGATAAAATTAGGGCAAAACAATAAGATAAAACAAAATGGAAACCAAAATTTTTTTATCTTGTATTTCATTGGAAACTCAAATTCTCATTTTAGATCGCAGATTATCCTTTTCTAAAATTGTCCCAATTGCCTCAAGCCAAGACAGTGTAATGGAACATCTCTGTCATTCTCACCCCTAAAATTAGATAATAACAAAAGCATACGCTAGGCAAATAGTAAAAAAATGATAATTGCATGGGCAGGTTCGAACACAGATCCTGAAGCTATAGCAACAGGTAAAGCTAAGAGAAAGACATGCAAAATTGATAAGGGCATGGCTGCAAGATAATCAGCACAAATTGAAAAGATGATGCACCACAATTGAATGTAAATTAGGAGGCTATAACAGCATATCTCTTGTGTCCTAAAAATGCTTGACGAAGTTCTTGATATCCGCTTCTATAGTGTTCCAGTGACAAGCAAAGTTGCCGTATCGCTTCCCTCTTCTCCTCGGCCCTGTCTGAGATCAAAGCTTTCTGCATGGTCACCTCAGTCTCCAGTTCTTCCACTTTCAATTTCAGCTCATTTACTAGACCGAGCCTAGCTTCAGATACTGAAATCAGCTCAGCCTGTTGCGAACGTAACTGGCGTAGCTCCCTCTCCATATTTTCAATCTGATTGTCTCGAGATCTCACCTCTGCCATAAGTTTATGAATCATAGCATTGGCCCCATCTTTTTCTGTCATAAGCATATCATATTTATGCTTATGTCTATCAAATTCCTTGTTTAAGGATTCTATGCCATGCCTTCTCTCATCAAGTTCTTCCTTCAATCGACTGACTTCATCTTGCAAAACCATCTGATGTGCAGTGTGCAGCTCTTCTTGTTTTAGTTTCTCAGCTTCATATTCCATTAATTTATTTTCGAACAAATTGCTTCTTGACTCCCATTCCTCGAGTCTGGAGTCTAGCTGTATCTTTTCTTTTGACAAACTTGAAATTTCAGACTGCAACTGCTCTTTTTCCAGAGAGAATTGTGTCTGGGAATCAAGGATTTCAGCATTTAGTTTTTGCATCTCAAGCTCAAGGCTAGATTCGTTAGCTTTGAACCATAAAATCCTGTCTTCCAGATCCTGAATCTGCTTTCTCCCTGAATCAAGTTGGGCTTTATATGTGGCTACACACTGCTGTGCGGCTTCAAGCTGACCTTGCACTTGATGGGTAACATCAGATGACCTGTCCAGTTCATTTCTTAGCCTGGCAATCTCATCATTTGATGCCTTGAGTTGTTCTCTAGCTAACTCCAGCTCTTCCACCAAATCCACTAACTGTCCTTTCTCATATTTAAGATCAGCTTCCCTCATTTTTAATTCCTTCTGCAAATGATCGAGCTGACCCTCGTTCCTCTCAATTTGACTTTTTAAATTAACAATCTCCTCTTCTGACACCTGTAGTTTGAGGTTTGAAACTTCTAGTTCTTCCTCATTCTTGATGAATTTTACAAGCAACTCTTCATAACTATTATTTTCTTTCGGCTCAATCTCCTGGAGAAGTCCCTTACCATCAGTGTTCACAGGTAAGCCATGGTAATGGTCAACAGAGGGATTATACGAGTCAGATTCTGAGTCTGAGGATGACGAGGAAGATGACCCAGAGCCCTCCTTCAAAGAAACCACAGAGCTAGGAGATAAGTCATCCAGATTGACAGTTCGAAGGGCAGACTCATGCAATTCCGGCTCGTGAGATGGAGTCATCAGCGGAGTCCCTTGCTCAAAACCTGATTCAGGATTGCCCGAGCCCTCCATCTGAAATTCCGAGGTTAGTGTTGTATACGAATCTTGCTCTAAAAGAAAAATAATAATCCAGAAAGAGTGTAGTTTTGTCTATTTCAATCATTAACAAATTAGATTTAAAAAGACCAAGCTCTACAGAACTAGAAAGACCAGGTTTTCTTTTTTTTTTTTCTCCTTTAGGGCCTTAAGGACAATGATTTAATAATTCAATGTCATAAATAATTAGTAATCTTAAACCACGACAAGAATGGGAATTATCACACAAGGATGGATAATCAAATTCATTCAAATTATAGGAAAACAAAATTACATACAAATACAATTGCTGTGAATAATACTGCTACATTGAAAAACAAAATCAGCAACTATTACTACTAAATTCTAATACAGTGGCGACAATCAAACTTGTAGGCTTGTATGTACTATCCTATCACTTCTAACTGAAAGGCATGGTACCTTAACCACATACGGATAGATTGTAGTATTCAAAATTTCCATCTGAAGGATTCTGGACCTTGTAAGTACGACCATATGTACAGTGATCATTAGTAGTTCTATTTTGAAATTTCCCCCAAAAGTGATATCAGGCTGAGACCTATATAGGTTCAGACTTCAGACAAACAAAGTAAGGTGACCCATAAAACAACGAATTAAGATTGACCTCCTAGTGGTAACCCTTCATTTCTTTTGAAAACGTGATCGTGAACCTAATCCAATGAATTTCAGATACACAACGGAATAATCATGCAGAGGAAAATGCAACTGAATTCAACTCAGAATCGGGGAAACAAATAACACAGGAAACTTTGAATCATTAAAAAGATGAGTAATTTCAACGATATCAGGATCGATATACAAGATCATTCGTACTGATACGGAGTTAACTGTCACTGACCTGCACACGCTAGCTCTGAGCTTCCACCGAAGGAAAATCAGATTGTGTATCGGAAACTTGAAGATTGGACCCCAATTGAAGGAAAGAGATATGAATTTTCAATGCGAAAGCTAAAAAAAAGTTTGAGAGGAAGTGACTGAAACTGGAATTAAGCTATTGTTTGGCTTCAAAAGAAAGCCAAAGGGAAAAAGGCTGAGTGACAGAGAGTCATGCCCTCAATTTGGGTATCATGTAGCCCGCGTTTTCTTTTCTAAGTTCCTCTATGCCCAAAACACCCTCCTATTCTTTATATTTAATTCAAAAGTTTTTTATAAAAAGAAAGATTTTGATGACCAGAAATACTATATTTTTTAAACAAAATTGATTCATAAATTTTAATTTTTTTTTCCTTTTACTATGATTTCAAAAAAGACTTCCTTTAGGGGTGTTTTCGTAACCTAGTATGTGCCTAATTAATAATTGAGATCAATGCATTCAAATGGTGGGCCATGGGCCGGCTCAGGTGTCAGATACCCGCGAACCGATTAAATTTCTGGCGGGAATAGATAGAAATAAAATGAGCTTCGAAAATGTCGCGCGTAGTTTTCGTATCTGGCCAACTGCACCTATTATCTGCAGTCCATTGCCTTTTTCAAGCTTCACCCACCCCCATCCAACACAAAACCCATTCTTCCAAAGTTGGTGGGGCACGAGAGCAAAACGACAACTTGGGTCTTCATTTCCATTTTCTTTTTTTAAGGATATATAATTCACCGTATATTGTGGATTTTAATTCAATACTCCTGCATTCAACAGACAAAAAAAAAGAAAAAAGGAGGGATTATACGCTCCGTCTAAGCAATATTGTCAATTTTTATCCACTTGATGTAGCCTACTTCATAGATGACATCACCCTTTGCACGTGGAACAACATTACAAACGGAATGGCAAAATCCCAAATATAATACGGCTTTTGTTAATATGCACCCTAAGAACAAATGTTAAGGTAGTTTAAATGATCTGGGTCTTATATTTTTAATTCTCAATGACATTACATATCATCTGAAGCACGTTTATAGTCGTCATATGTACAGCTGCAGTGTTGACTTTTTGAAACTTGAAACAACGTCGTTTTTCAGAATATTTTACGCGTCAACTTTGCACTATATATCACATGAATGGCTCTCCTTTACAGAACTTGCGTATCTTCGATTCTTCTAGTGACTAGATTAATTGAAAAAACAATAAATAATCCATTAGTTGACATTTTCTTTTTTAATAAGAATCCATTGGATGACTTATTGCATTTAGTTCATTATCAAGTAACTGCAAAAAGAAAAAAAGTATTCCCTCTTGTTTTGGAAGTTAATCTTTAGATTGACTGCAGCGAGCAACTTTATGGATGCAGTTAGCATTTTCAGATCATTAAATCTTGATTTAAGCGCTGATGTAGAGCACTTCATAAAACGCCTGCGTTTCATATGCATGACTTTGGCAAGAGGCTTAAAGAGTTTCGTAACTTTGCATTCATATCTCTTCTAGACGTTGACCAAATAAGAAGCTCACTAATATACTAATTCAATGCCAAAACTTGTTAATATTTTTCATTTGTTTAGTCCTAGATTGGCATTGACTTCCACACATCTCAAGATAAGCCTGATTTGTATTTTTAGATTAGTTTGACTTGTAAATATCATAAGACAAAGAGCCGGCCGGGGCCATGACACAAACTTACAAAGCAATGGCGTAAGTATAAGCAAGACTTTTTTATAAGTGACATATTACGAGTCACAAATAGTCCCACTTCACCTATTTTCTTCTAACTTAATTATATTCTGCCACTTAACTCACTTGTCAATGTAAATAGTGTATCCACAAAGTTTTTGGCACAGGCACTGTCACTACTCACAACTCCATGATATATGGGGCATCATGTTACATGGAGATGACAGGCAGCAATTTAACAAATTAAATATCAGAATAATCATAAATTAAAAAGAAAAATAAGGATAATGTCGGCCAGCAATATAATAATTAATTAAATCAATATGCATTAAAATATTATCATTAAGAAACAAATTAATGTCACATACGCGACAAAACTAATTTTTAAACCCAAACAATTATTGGGTAAAAGTAAAACATAAATTCTTGCTGTCCTGCAGAAGGACAGATCTTCATTCCCAAAGCTATAGTATCTTCTATGCACGAATGCCCAATTATTTAGATCCCTTCTTTAAATGTGAGTGCATCATATGCAATGCTATAAAATAATGCAATTTGGAGTCCTACGAACCACATGAAGAGTCATAGCCTCCTTTGAGTGCATCATACGCAATTTCTATGCAAGAGTGAACTACCATCCATACATAGGTGTCTACCATGTTGACATTTTCAAAGTTCTTATGATGGAAATGACATTAGTCCAACTTATAAAGTTATCTACAATTCCTGAATATTCCAATAATATGATTAATAAAGAAAGTAAAAAGGCAAACATCATGACCCCTTGAGACTATTCCCATCCTATATAAACCACTCGCCAACTGGGAATTCAGAAGCATAATATGTTTGTGGAAGCAGAGAAAGCCATGCTTGTGAGAGAGGAAGAGGCTCCTAACTTGAGAGGAGCTGTTTCCTTGAAGCATCACTTTGTGCTTGTACATGGCATAGGTGGGGGAAGCTGGTGTTGGTATAAAATCCGGTGCCTTATGGAGAATTCAGGCTACAAGGTTACATGCATAGACCTCAAAAGCAGTGGAATTGATCGATCTGATGCCGATTATATTCTTTCTTTTGATGATTATAATAAACCCCTCATGGATTTCTTGTCTGCCTTGCCTGAGAACGAACAGGTTTTGGCCCTTCCCTATCTCTCCTTCTCTCTGCATCTCTCTACCTTATAAGAACATCAACAAGAGAGTTTAGTTACACTGCTGCTGATCCTATCAGTCATGTGTTGCAGGTGATATTGGTGGGGCATAGCGCAGGAGGGTTGAGCCTTACTCAGGCGAGCCACAAGTTTGCAAAGAAGATCCGCTTAGCAATTTATGTGGCAGCAACTATGCTTAAGTTGGGATTTAGGACGGATCAAGATCAAAAAGATGTTAGTCCTTTTCACCATATGTTCTCTATTTTCTTGTTCCAGCGTCTCATTAATTAGTTTCTTCAATGTGACATGCTTGTTATTTTTATGCTTGGCATGACATGAATGTGCATACACAGGGTGAATAGTATGATAACTGGTTTATAGAGAATGAACCCACACTTGGGGTGAGTGAAAATGAATATGATATTGATATTTGATAAATTATATACACAAGCAGCCATTGTTTTATCATATTTGGACTTTTGAAGGAATCCAACAAGGATGATGTTGATGGCCTGTTGAAACAATTGGTTGCCAACTGTCTCTACAAATGAAATATTATTAAGCAATTCGATCTAAGCCTCGCGAAAACTTGTGCATTCACCTACTCTGTCTCATTTTTCATAAGAAAAGTCCCCAAATACAAACAAATTAGCACTGTTCAGCAACGGGGGAATTCTTTCCTCTCTATTTCCCCTCTTTTCCAGGAGTCTTTGTCATTTTTCAGCTCATCATTGGACTTCTTAATTTAGTCTACTTACAGTCTTACACTAATGGTCTACTTAGCCTCCGTCTTTTCCAGGCTGTGTCCGTTGAAAGCAAACTAACAGTTGCAACATTATCAGGGTCAATAACATTGGTGTTTTAAGTCATACTTTTTTCACCTAAAAGCATTCTGATCCAACGTAGGTATGGATATTTTTCCTTTTTATTATCATCATTTTTTTTTTTTTTTTGAGCCAAAAGGTTGACACGGTAAGTCAGGCAATGATAAAAGAGCAGAGAAATTCCTCTGCACAATCTCCCAACCCAATCTCCTAACTCCTAAAGAGCCTGTAATGTTTAGCAACAAAGCCAATTTTCTTCATTCATAATCATAATAGTCTCTCAAATAGTTTCCCTCTGAGTCTATTATTACCAATAGACTAGTAATGTACCATGCAGACCCCCCAACACAGCAATCCTTGTATTAATCATTATAAGCATCTTTCATAGCATGTATTATCTGGTTTGGAGACAAGAAAATTGTCAAATCTCTTGCTTTCTTCCTTTTCATCTACTAGAATGAGGGTTATCCGACAGCCCTGTTCCACAAGTCTACGTGTCCTCTAAAGATAATAGCAAATTACCATTGTGTTACAATCTGTCTCCAATGATTGACCAGGCACATACAATCAATGACACTTATTGCTTGTTTATATGACAATAAAGTAACTAACTATTTTCTGCAGAATAAACTATAGATATGATAATACTTTTTAAGTGTCCCTGACCATTTCTGTCAAACAGGGGGTACCAGACTTATCTGAGTTCGGGGATGTGTATGAGCTCGGATTTGGACTGGGATATGACAAGCCTCCCACCAGTGCTTTGGTGAAGAAGGAATTCCATCGCAAAATCATCTACCAATTGAGCCCTCATGAGGTATATTTTCTTCTCCCTGAAAAAGAGAACACCAAAATTAGGGTATGCATGCAATTCTAAGAATCTTCAGAACCCTTTATGACTTTCTCCCCATTCTTGCCGCAAGGAACCCCACATGCCATAAACTTTTTGCTGAGCCTCATTTCCCTCCTCTGCTTTATCCCACATGTAGCACATGTAGGACTATTTATAGGAAAAGCCACATTTGGTCAGGAAATAAGAACACCTAGAAAATTTACCCACATTTTCTTTGGAAAAAAAAAAATGAAAACCCAGAAAATTTTCCCCCAAATTGAAACTACTTTTAGGCATCAATCAGAAATTTACCTTACAACAGATCCTTGGCGTTTCAAATATCATGAATGAACAGTGATTTGATGCATAAAAATCGGTGGGTTTTGAATTGAACCAGGATTCGACCTTGGCTGGGATGCTTTTGAGGCCTGGACCTGTTCACGCATTAACAAGTGCGCGATTTGCAGAGGAAAACAGTGACGTGGAGAAGGTGCCGCGTGTGTATATCAAGACAATGCAGGACCACGTCATGAAGCCAGAACAACAGGAGGCTCTCATAAAGAGGTGGCCACCATCGAATGTTTATGTGCTAGACAGTGACCACAGCCCCTTCTTCTCTACCCCATTCCTCCTCTTTGGCTTGCTTGTAAAAGCTGCAGCTTTTGACGTTGGATGCAACTAAAAACTGCTTTATCTTTTTCTTTGCTCTCCAGACAATACTCCGGAAAATCGATTTGATAATTATTTCAGAAAAATAAAATGATTGTACTTGCATATATTATTGTCAATGCATCATCTCTTCGAAATTTCAAGCCTAGATCTTTGATTATTCTTTCCTTTTTATTAGATAAAAGAAGCAAATGTTTTTGAGTTTAAAATATTGAGAAATGAAGTTTTTTTTTTTTTTAAATCTGATTGAGGGATGAAGATTTAAACATAGAAATTCAATTTATCGTTGTAATTTATAAAGTAAAAAAGAAATATACACAGTGTAAATAATTGAATTGAAAGTTTGCAAATTGCAACCGTTTTTAGTTTACGTAATGCACCAAAACACGACGACATGAATTGTCTTCGCGTGAACGTACATCCACGATGACATGAATTGTTGTTGCTTTTTGCGTGATACCAACCTCAGACGAAAGAGTAACGCTATTTAGATATTGATTCTTTTTTTCTTTTTTTTTATGGAAGCTATTTAGATAGTGATTAAGTTTATAATATGCTATAGTATACTAATACATTAATAAAAATAAAAATTAAACTAAATTGTTAAAGGAATCGAACTCCAGTAACGTGAGGTAGCATAAACGTTACGTCCACCCGGCGTTAAAGTCTGAAACAACAGAAAACCGCCGCCACGTCCTAGGAAGCTTCGGCTACTCAATTGTCAATTTCAACCAATCAGAACGCGCAACGTGGACTGCGTAGCTGTTAAGATATTCCCATTAGCTGTTGTTGGGTTTGCATTGGGGGCGAAAAGCAACTGTCAAATAATTTTTTATTTTACAGAAAATTACAATGGATAACCGTTTTTGGGATTACAGTTGGAGTTGGCTACAAATGCCTCTGGCGTTGTTCCTCTGTCTCGCATCTCCTGCATCCTTTCCAGCGTAAGTTATCTAGCTCTTTCAACTTTTTCTTGATTTTCTATTCATCTCTTGCAAGCTTTTGTGTCTTGGATTCTCGCTCTGAATCTTGTGCTATTCTCTGACTTTCTATTTTCGATGAACAACAAATCCAGGACTACTCTGTATTAAATCTTTTTGTTTGGTGGGCTTATGCTAGTTTTAGCTCTTAAGGTGTTCAATGAATTTAAGCTTTTGCACTTTCCAATTATTATAGCCAGAAACCAAAAGAGTAGTATCAATATATTTCTTTTCCCCACCACCTCGGTTGGTTGGGTTGTGATGCTGCAAATTTGGTTGCAACGATGAAAATCAATTCTAAAGTTTTTTTTTTTTCCCCGAAATTTTTAATTTGGATACATATTAAAACATGATCAAGTCAGTTACGTTCTCAGGATGGAAAGAAATTCTATTTATCTGCACTTCTTCCCCAGAAACAAAAGAGCTTGAATCTCGTTGTGTATTTAATGTTTGATTTCATCATGTGCTGCAGCTGTCTGTAATTCTCTCTGTTCTATGCTTCTAGTTTATACAAGATTGAAAATAACTGTTGTTTAATCTTCTCTTATAGCACTGGCAAGCTGATCTTCATGAATTCAAGGAGTATTGCTGAATCCACCGTTTCCTGTAAACCGGGAAACAAGAACAATTTCCTTTTCTGGATTCTGGTTTGCTTGCTTCCAAGCTTATTGGGTGCTCCTGAAGTATACGTCAACTCTCAGTTATTTAAGACTATTGTTGGGTTTCCATGTTCTCCAATTCTTAGTCATACCTTTTGTCGAGGCACACCTATAGTACAATAAATTTTTATCAGTCATTTCCTGCACTCTCCTAATCTTAACTAAGAATCATGATTTACCCTCAATTATCTACCTTAAATGAGAATTGTTTGCAGAAGCCTTACCTGAATCACCTTATTCTTCCTAGTGGGCCACCTGATATTTTGCGTTCCAATTGTGTTGAGTTCGACTTTTCTGATGTGTTTGGACCACCTCCTGTTCAAGCCTCTGTAGAACTCAGTTCTGAGAAACTTGGAAATTTTGTAGCTGCACCAGAAGTCTGTATTGAGACAAAGAAAGAACTTAAGGAACATTCTATTGATGATGTTTCTATAAATAAGTGCAATTTACAATTGAATCATTTCTGTTTGGAACATCAGCGTATTGGACTTGAGGATTTTGAGGTTTTGAAGCTTGTTGGGCAAGGTGCTTTTGGTAAGGTGTACCAGGTAAGGAGGAATGGTACTTCAGAGATATATGCAATGAAGGTCATGCGCAAGGATAAGATCATGCAGAGAAATCATGCTGAATATGTGAAATCTGAGAGGGACATTTTGACAAGAATGGATCACCCTTTTATTGTGCGGCTCAGATATTCATTCCAAGTAATAAAGAAATAATTGCTCACTGTCATATGTTTTATATTTTCCTTCAATTCCAAGGAAAAATGCATAGAACTATCTTATGTATATGCAGTGTTACATCCTTATATTTTATTCTTGCAGACCAAATATAGGTTGTACCTGGTACTTGATTTCGTCAATGGTGGTCACCTTTTCTTTCAGCTCTATCGCCAAGGTCTATTCAGGTGAGATAGTATAGCTGCATTTTGTGACTATATAATGAAGTGCTTGTATATAGATATCTTATTGTCAAGAAATAATTCCAATCCAAACGTTAAGAATAATTTTATATTATATCTAACACATTACAACTTTCAGGGAGGATTTGGCGCGCTTCTATGCTGCGGAGATTGTTTGTGCTGTTTCTCATCTTCATGCAAATGGTATAATGCACAGGGATCTTAAACCTGAAAACATTCTTCTTGATGCAGATGGCCATGTAAGATCATATTAATCCTTGTCTATTTGACTGTTTGCATTAGGCTGCCATTATATGTGTGCTTTTTCGCTTCAAGAGGAATTATTGATTGAATCTAACTTCCTTCTTCGCTTTTTCCATCCTTGATACCAGGTACAGTTGACTGACTTTGGCATGGCTAAGCAATTCGATGAGACTACAAGGTCAAATTCAATGTGTGGAACTTTAGAATATATGGCCCCCGAAATTGTTATCGGGAAAGCCCATGATAAGGCAGCAGATTGGTGGAGTGTGGGAATTCTACTATACGAAATGCTTACGGGGAAGGTAAGTATCTTCTTAGCTATTAGATTTAATATGATATCAAAACTTCTTTTACCTCATCTATGAAATTCTTGGACAATAGTCTAATGTATTGATTTATCAAAGCAATTTCTGCAATTAATATTGTAACTTGGATAATTTGCCTTGGCTTTATATTGTTTTCTTTAATTGCAGCCTCCTTTTTCCGGGGGAAATAGACAAAAGATCCAGCAGAAGATAGTAAAAGACAAGATCAAGCTTCCAGCGTTTTTGTCAAGTGCGGCACATTCATTGTTAAAAGGGGTAAACATTCTTCACCTTTGCCATACTTCACAACTAGTTTCCTTATCACAGTCAAACAGTAGGCAACAGGAGAATAATAGAATTTTCTTCATCAGCTGTTGCAGAAAGAAGCGAGTAAACGCATTGGCAGTGGACCAACTGGGAGTGAGGAGATAAAAATCCACAAGTGGTTTAAGTCATTAAATTGGAAGAAATTGGAAGCTCGTGAAATCAGGCCAAGCTTTGTTCCAGAAGTTGCTGGGAAGCACTGTGTTGCTAACTTTGACGACCGCTGGACTAACATGCCTCTGTTGGACTCTCCAGCAGCTAGTCCCAAATTCAACGACAACCCCTTCGGGGGGTTCTTCTATGTCAGTCCACCTTCATTTGAGAGAAATGAACAAAAAGCTTCATTTACAGAAGCCCTGTCTTGTAATTTGCATGATGGTTGAGAGGGAACTTTATTTTGCAATATTTACTGGTCCTTTATCAATTAATAGAGCAACTAATGCTTTAGTGATCTACGTTGAACAGTCTTTTATAGTCCACACTAATTTAATGATCTGCTGGATATTCTTCTACAGTTGTCAGAGGATGAAAATTGTTGAAGTAAAAGAATGGTGAAAGTGGCAACTCCAACATAGACTAAAACAAAGCAACCCAAAAGCTCATAAATTTTTTACATTAGTCACTCTGAGAATTTCAAATGTAATTAATACTTACAATGAAGCAATGGAACTCGGGAAGAATCATGGGAAAAGATGAAGCCTTCCAGTGCAAACATCGAAAAAACACCAATGTCCAACCGTGAGATGCATTTGCAATGCAATTCAGCCAAAAAAAACATCCAAATGCTTAGGTAACATAAAATTTTTCGGCAATTTATATGGCTGGCACGGTAATACAGTGGATGATAACGATAATGAAATTTATTTATCAGCCTGGTCTGCTAAAGAAGCCACAGTAGCCGTCTTCTTCTGAAGGTCTGACTTGTTGGCCCCAACAAACTTGTCTACTTCTTTTCCCTCTTTAAGAAAATAGAATGTTGGAGTTGCATTAATATCCCATGAATTACTTAACTCCTGCATTCAACCACCGGACAGCAAAATTTATTTGACAAGACATTGTTTATTCTGTCAAAACTTAATTTTAGTTAAGGAAGTTAAAATCAACAGGCTCATAACAAATATGAAGAAAAAGAAATAAAGAATCACCATGGGAAAATTAATATAAATTCATTTTCTAGTTTTATTGTCACGTAATGCTGCATCAGGAAATAATGATACTCACAGCAAGTTCATCGACATCCACTTTCAAGAATAAAAGGTGCGGATATTTGTCGGCAAGTTCAGAATATGTTGGTGCAATATCTCTACAAGGCTGACACCAAGTTGCACTAAAATTTGCTACAACCTGTTAATTCCACCTCACCCACAAAGAAAAGGAAATCCTTGTTAGATAAGAATCAAAGAAAATACGCATCAAGAGTAGAACAACAGCTCAAAATAAAAGCTTTGGAATAAAAAATTTAGCCTGAGCTTTACGGCACACGAATTAACGAGTCGTACTACATAGTATTCTACATAGAGACTACAGGAAACAGGCAAGAACATGAAAGAGTATCTTTGATATAACTAAATAGAGACTGCATACATGAATACTAAACTGCTAGTACAACAATAGTTTGTAATGAAGCTAATTGTGCAGAACTCTCAATACCATCCCTTTCTCAGTCCATATTAGTAAAAACTTACAATCTTGCCATCCCGGCTGGCTTCTGATAGCTTTTCCTCCCAACTTTGTAATGAAGTGATTTCGTGCACATTTTTGGATAAAACATGTGCCTCAGTATTAGTTTGATTACTACCACTTGTACAGAACTGCAAAAATCAAGCAACTTCAGAGTTGCTGTGACAACATAGCTAGCTATACGCCTATATCATTGTCAGAAACAAAGACACAATTAGAAGATAAAGTTAGAAAGATGTGCTCTAAATCACCCTGTTCTTAAGGTGACACTTGTGCCCAGTAACTGCTACCCACCCCTAGGATTAATTGAAGCACCTAGACACTTGCAGTTCTTCCATTTTGTAAATTTCTCCGAACCTTTTTGAAGTTAACAGAGAAGATACATAGAAGAAGAGAGGGGTCTATTCTAGAAGTATATTTTCATTCACCGTTAGTAATTTGAGTTTTGAAAACCTCTTACGAGTGATTGAACAAAAAGATAATTGTTACAAACCAATATGACTATTAACCATGCCCAGTCATATTGAAACAATTTGCTCTCAGATTTGAAAAATAAAACTAAAAACACTTCTATATTTTAAACTATTTAAATTTTTTTCAATAGTCTATATATTACACAAATCACAATAATAATTAACTTAGCATCAGAATTGAAAATATGTCAATTAGCTTAGTAACTGATTTTATCTCAAGATATGAACTTTAGAAATGCTTAATGAATTTTACCCCCTGACATGTAAAGAAATTGCCTTTACACGTGCACTGCTATATGGGTATTCCCATTTTCTGGCACATAATCATATATTTGTCTGATCATGAGCCATGTGGACTGACTATTGACACAATGTTATGCAAAAATCTAATCGATTTCCAAATGATAGTGAATCATAGGAGATTATGAGATAATCTCGAAGACACACATACATATACAATACATACAGCAATAGAGGCATGCGGGAAATGGGCATAGAAAAGAAAACAATGATCTTGGAAGTTGAGAAACCAAAAAACAATGAAAAGCAAAATTTACCTTAGAACAACAATAGCCCATTTAACATGTACTGCTAGAATGTGGTGATAGACGAGCAGATCCTGGAAGAACACCTGTCAAGTAGCTCTCCTAGATAACCGTGAGACTACCCAGAAAGTGAACCCACTTCAAATTCATATTCATATTCATATCCACTCAATGTTTTAGTACATGGCGCATGTTGAATTTGATAAAACAACATTACTATTACTCAACGCAGAGGACACTTCCTAGAGACTGTAAGGCTTTGAGAAAGTACAGATTTAGAAACTTGCACATTATACCTAATAGATGTCTTTAAGAGATGGTTTGCTTCATTGGGAGTACACTAATCAGGTTGATGCGCATTCTTTCATCATACCTAACATGATAATTGTTGTGAGCCTATTGCATTAAGGGCAAAGGACTAGTAACATTCACAATGCCAGACGATCAAATATGAAGTTTGCATAATATCTAGTACCATGCACGGGTGAATATAATTTTCTGACCAATTTTCATCTCGCATTGCAATTATGGATGATATGCTTTGCAGAAAAGGAGATGAAACGATAAATTTATCACATCAATATGAGGAAATTACCAAATACTCAAACAGAGGTGTCTTTTACAACCCAAAATGAAAAAGGAAAATGGTGACATAAGAATTTTTCTCAAATAAGAAAATAAAAAATAATCAAAAAAAGCATCACATTGAAACAAACAATGATGAATTTCCCACAAAAGAAAGATGAGGAAGCTTTAAAGATTCATTTGAGGTTGAATCAGAAAGTTTACCTGTTATCATGGATTCTCAGAGATTTCTTTCATCCACCGTTTATTTTCGATTAGAAATGCTATAACTCTCAGCTTAGATTTGACAACACTGAAAACCCAGAAGTTACTGAGAATCCCTCAGCCAAAAAAAAACAGACGATTGGGAAAATTAACGATGTTGACTGAAGAACAGGTGATCCCTCGTCATGGGAATGGCCAACGACAAAGAGACAAGGCTGCTCTTTTAATTTTTTTTGCTTTCATAATTTCTGCAAAATTGGTAAAATTGTAATTAATAATAATGAGATGGATAATTAGGGATATCCCTTGAGGTCTGGTCTGTCAGTCAGATTGAATATTGACATTTTATTTTTTTATGTGAATATTGTCACTTATTAGAGCTTGTGAGTTGCATTCCGAAAACAAATGCCATATGCCCTTTCAAGTGGTTTTCATTTTAACTACTAACTAGATTTTAAAATAATCCTATTTACATAAATACATTATAAAATAGAATTATTAAAATTTTAATTATCCCTTATTTTTTTTATCTAAAAAATGTTTAAAGTACTCAGAATTTATCTCATTCTAAATTTTAATGTCTAACATGTCACAAATCTTTTCAAGAATTTTTAACACTACTTGTAAATTACTTAGAACAAGGACAGCTTATAAGACATTCAAATCGACAGCTTGCATTGCATTCAAATCCAAGCTTTATACAGACTTCTTTTGTCAGAATAAATCGTAATTAGCAAGCATTTCAGAAGGTAACAGGTAAAACTAAAATTGAAAACTTTATTGCCAACAAAGAAATAGACATATTTTACAATGAAAAATAGGATTATTGCTTGAGAACACAATATCATGAAAACCTCACCCATCTAAAGAAATGCATCCCACATTTTCTCCTATAACATGAAAATGATCTCTCTCTTAGTGCAGTCATGAGGCAAAGGTTCATGGTGTCTGCACGTTAGACTCAGACTCAGAAGATGGCCTATTCTTCAACTCAGGGTTCCTGATTTCCTCTATCATTCGAACAGCTTCATCTATTTTGGGTCTCATATCAGGCGTCTTTGCCACACAAGCCAGTGCAATCTGAAGCATTTGCACCATTTCCTCTTCGACATACTGGCCTCTCAATAGCTCTTCATCAAAAACTTCAGCTGTCCATTCCTCACGAACAACTGACCTGACCCACCTTGGTAGATCAACAACATCATCGTACCCTGGATATCTCAGTGGGATTTTCCCTGTCAGCATTTCAAGGAGCAGCACACCAAAGCTGTAAACATCAGACTTGTGGGTGATCTTCCGGGAATCAGTTACTTCCGGAGCACGGTAGCCATTTGCTCTAGACATGGTTGCTGGTTGATTCATCATAGGAGCTAATCCAACATCGGTGATGCAACCGTCAAGGTCTTGGGTGATGAGAACATTGGAAGATTTGATGTTGCCATGAATAAATTTTGGGCCTCCCTCTGAGTGGATGAAAGCAATTCCTTTGGCTGTTCCAAGTAAAATCTTCATTCTTGAATCCCAGTCTAACGGAGTTCTTCCTGCATCCCTGTTCCCTATTGTTGTTTGGGATACAAGAAATAAGACAGAGATATATGTAACACTAGCAAAGAAGAGTAGATTTTGTCCAAAAAGAAAAAGGATCAGAACTTGAAGTAATTAAGTAAACAAAGAGGCTATTGGGTCAAAATGAAACTTACCATGCAACAAGGCAAACAAGCTTCCCCCAGGCATGTAGTCATAAACTAAGAGCTTTTCATCTTTGGAATAGTAAAAAGCTCGAAGGGGCATGACATTAGGGTGGCGTCCAAATTTTCCCACAATCTCCATCTGCTGCTCAAACTCTCTCTTTCCAGCCACAACTTCCCTCAACCTTTTAACTACCACTGTTGTTCCCTCTTCCAAAACAGCCTTATAAGCTGTTCCATAGCTCCCCTTACCAAGAACTTCTGCAGAAGCCTTTAACAAATCCTCAAGGTCAAAGCTGTAAGAGCAACCTTCAAAGAAAAACAACTTGTTCCTCTCAGCATCTTGCACCCCACTCCCAAAATCCTTTGAATTCACGGCAGGCTTTCCAGCACAAGCTGATGCCTTTCCTTTGAGCACGTCACTGCTTTGACTGTTTTTCCTCTTGTAACAGCATATAGTAGTCACTAAAACAAGGAGAGAGAGGAATGCACAGCCCCCAATTACTAGAGCAAGTATAGAAGCTAGGCTAAAGCTTTTCTTAGAAGTGGTGGCCTTTTGATTATGGGTGTTTGCTGGGGAGTGTGGCTCATGAACAGGGGAAGGAGAAGGAGAAGGGGTGACTGGAGAACAATGATTAAGAGGTGGCCCACATAAGAGGGAGTTCCCAACAAAAGAATCATAAGAGAATTTTTGGATGGAACTTGGAATTGATCCATTCAAGTTGTTATAGCTCAAATTCAAAAACTTCAGTCTCGGGAGGTTGAGGTCAGGGATAGCTCCAGAGATGGAATTGTGTTGGAGGTACAACCAGGTGAGTCTCCTAAGATTCTGAAATGCAGGTGGGATACTGCCAGAGAAGGAGTTGAAGGAAATATCCAAAGAAACGAGTTTAGGGGAAACAGAGGAAGGAATTAGACCTGAGAAGTTATTATGCTGGAGGAATACACATTGGAGGGAGGGAACGGAAAGGATATCAGAAGGAAGATTTCCACTAAGGCCATTGGAATGAAGGCTCAAGATCCTAAGAGCATCTAGTTTTCCTATGCTGTTTTCTGGAATGGAACCTGCAAATCCAACTCCTGGAAGATGGATAGCAACGACACGCGTTCCATTAGAGTTGCAAGTCACACCAACCCAGGAGGAACAAACTGGGGTAGAAATATTCCAGTTGAGTTTTCTGGCATGTGGGACATTAGAAGAAAACTCAAGGAGTGCCTGCCTGTCAGAGTTCAGGTCAGCTACAATTAAGCCACAGTGAGACAGTATGAAACTTAGGAAAACAAATGCAGCAATAGAGGACTGAAGCTTCATGGGTGCTTATTAGAGCAAAAGTGAAGCAAAAGTGTAGTTCCAATTTCCGACCTTAGCTGTTCCTCATCCTTCCCAGGTTCGGTTCTGAAGAGTTATGACAAATAGTTAGTAGATCTTATAGAGAAAACACAAATCTAATCATGTTGAAAGTTAAATTACCCTATCTTTTCCCTGACTTCACATATATCGAAATATTTGGGTTATGCATGAACATAGTAAGAAAACAATGACTTGCCACACAGTGGAGGAGCAGCTTCATATTTGAGTTTCACTTTCAAACGGAAGATAACAATTTTACTTAGTTTACAGGATGAAAAGGGGTAAAAACAGACTATGAATCTAAATTATTTGAATCATCAAAGTTCTCTAAAAACTATAATTTTAGTACGAGGGAGTTTTTTTGTGACTAAGCAACCCCAATTATTGAAGATGTGTACAGAACCAAGAAGAATAAAAGACAGTACTAGACATGCTTAGTTTTACTTACTCCTGAGGAGATTCTGAAGTTGGGAAACGTTCTCCCTTCTTTCAGTCTTTCAGATGCAAGAATTGTGGCAATTTCATTTTTTTTCCCCTATTAAGTATATTATACCGATTCTGTCCACAATGTAAAAAGAAAAAGCAAAAGGGCAAAGGTTTCTATGTAGCACTTTTACTAATGGGGAACTAAAGTATACTTTCTATAGGATAAAGATATTCTCCCACAAAATCAGTGCTTATATGTCTAAGAAAAATGGATATGTATGAAGAGAAATAAAGGAAAAGTAAAAGCTGTACATAAAAAAATAAAGAAAAAAGCATGTTGATAATAGAGAATCCAAGAAAAAATAGAACTAATAAAGAAAAAGCTAAAGTTTGATATCCCTAGTTCTTTTTATAGAAAAAGGCATTCTTTACTAAAAGTAGCCTGACTTCTACTAATACAAATTATAAGTGGTTATTTCTAACAAGTAAAAAGTGTTTATTTACCAGCTATATGTATACTTGAAAAAACCATACTGGAAAACAATGTCTTAGGAACCAGAATTGCTGATTTAGACACGTATGGGAGGAAATAGGAAGCAGACAGACCATGTGCTGCACTACAACAATTTAAAGCAAGCATACCATCTATATTTCAAAGAAAATTCAATTTGCGGCTTCCTCCAGGCAAGGAAAACAAATGAAAAATATACCCATAATCCAATTTAGAAAAGAGAAAGAAAGGAAGTCATATGATAAAGACTTATAAGACGCCGCATGTCAAACAAGATTAATTCTCACTACAAACTAAGATAAATATGCAGATCTGTTAAGAAGAGGACTAAAAACTTCATGGTTGAAAGAAAAAACTTAATGACTCAAAACTATGAGCGGTAGAGGTAACCAGAAAGTGAAAGACATTACTTTGGTGCGAAACATAATTCCAGAGCACCGACAGAACATCATAGAGCGAAGCATCACTACAGAAAAATGAGTAAGAGATCTCATTAAGATCACTGCACCCTTTAATAGAGAGGAAAAATTACAAAAATAATAATAATAAGCTGGGTAATGCATAGCCAACTCTAATATGACTTTTGCTTGTAGCCACAAACATAGACTTAAATAAGATTGTAAGAGGCAACTATTGCTTTTCCACCTTATAAAGCTAAAGGTTCTCCCATTCCCGAGAAATGAGAATAAAATGAAACAAGATTTGATTTATTTTTGTTTCTTTTTTGAGCAAGTAGCAATTGACTAGCATGACATTATGGAATTGGAAAGAATAGTTTCTCTATAAATTACTTACTGGCTTTCAGCAATTATTGAGTTCTTGGTGTCAGACTGAGAATCACAGCTTTACCAGTAACAAGTATCTCATTTCTTGTCTTGATGAATAGAACCATAAATCACTTCCTTTTTCTAACTACAAAGACAGCAATTATGAAGGAGCGTACTAAAGGAGCCTTTTTATCTAACTACCAAGTTGCACTCTTATTAACGTCCACCTACTGGAGTTGACAATAACCCAACATAAAGGAAGTCTTGTTCAAGATAACTGAAAAAATAAAAAATAAAAACAAAACATGGGTGTTGCATATGTCTAACGTACGAAATAAAGGGGCAAGTAAGAAACACGAGCAGAAATGGGGATTTGCTGACATGTATCTTGAATGACCGAGTCACGTATAAAGTACCAACTAATACATTATCCCATGAGTTTGAAGTCCACTTAGTTCTTCATCTAACTCTTCTATTGCAGTTAAAAAAAGAACTGCAAAGGTTCCTAAGATTGCTCTTCTTGTGTCAAATCCTCCAAACATACATTAATAAATGGTTATGATGTAGTTGTAAACTTTTCTTGAAGTTGAAGGAGTAATTACGGGTTCAAAAAGAGAGAGAAATCATTTGACATAAGTGCTTAATTTGACCTCAAACTCAACATCAAAGTCATCATAATGGTTCGCACGGGGATAAAAATCATCAATCACATGGTGGGCAGTCCACTCGAACCTCCTATACCCAAAAAAGAGACTACAAATTATTACTATTAGTGAAGAAATGATAGGTTGTTCTAATCAGAACCTGTATTTCTTGATGCACAGTTAATTGTCATCTTTCAAAGTGTTTGGTATTGAGATTCGACTTCAGAGGAATAAGGTAATAGAAGATAATATGTGATGGAAAATAGCATGGTGGACAAGTGGGAAAAGGGTACTTCCAAGAGACTAGAATAGACCATAATGGGACCAACTGCGTAAGGAGTTAACCCATAAAAGCACCAAGACAGTAATAGTTGGTTGTTGCACTCGCACAGCTATTTCAGATCCATCCTCCTTTCCTTACTAATATCATTGCCATCGAGCATTAGCAAGTTGGGCCTGTCATAATTCATCATTTCAACCAGAGTCTTTGACATTTCTCACTTACCCTTTTTGGATAAACAGAGGCTAAAATGCATGTGATTTTGAGTGAAAATAGTGTGAAGTGATGGTAATGTAGAAGAACAACAATCTATTTGATGGAGTTCAGACAACATTTTCTCATGGTTAAATTCTGAAAATCTCCAAAAAAAAAAAAAAAAATTTGAAAACCTCCCTCCAACTGCTTTATGAAAATTCTAGTGTGGTTGTTGTTGTGGGTATTGAAAATATGCAAAGTAAACCATTGTTTTTCCCTATCAGAAGATTATGTCTTTAAGGGATCGTAAACTGACACGCTTCCTGATAATCAAACGAGCAATGATAGGACGAGCACGGTACCGATGGTTAATTCCGTTGGTTTCGCACGGATAGTGTTGGCCTAATAAATATCGACCCTCACACAAGAAAAGCCTTTTGAGATGCAGTGCCTTTTGTGTGTTTTCTGGGCCATACATATACCCATGATTATCGCTTGCATCAGCCGTAGTTATTTTTTAAAAAAATTTATTGTTTGATTTTAAAATTTAGAGAAAAAATATTTAGTTTTGAATAAAATGTTATTCAATTTAATTTCTTTTTTATTATATAGAATATCTGAAATACCATTTACTTGTATGTAACTATTTTATCAATATTTTTTTGGTTACAGAATGCATATAACATTTTGAATGTTTCATACTATATAAAGAAAATTTAATTTAATTTTATGTAAAGTAGGACAAAAAAAAATTTTCTAATTTTAAAACCAAAATAATTTCGTCAAGATTTTTTAAACACTAAATGTATGTTCCTCCGAACAGATACCTGTAAAACCAAATATGAATAAAAGAGTGCTTTAAGACCACATATATTAATAAGGGGAAGCTTTTACAAAGAGTAGGACAATGCCTCTCGAACCATCTTTATATATAAGAATAGTTCCATGTAAGTTTACTCATTTTGCCATTCTCTG
This sequence comes from Bauhinia variegata, assembly GCA_022379115.2. NCBI lineage: Eukaryota > Viridiplantae > Streptophyta > Magnoliopsida > Fabales > Fabaceae > Bauhinia > Bauhinia variegata. The sequence continues at coordinate 12,594,870 of CM039437.1, forward strand.
TCCCAAAATAGAAAAACCAACTAAAAAAAATTCAAGCTTTCCTGTGCACATAGGAACTTTGTATTTGCCATTAGAAAGATTCTACAGTCACTAAACTATTTTTCTAAATTTCAGCATCAGCGCCAAGAAAACACATATGGAAACTAGAGAAAATGCTTTGGAGGAAAATGTAACAACACCAATTTCAGTCACCTTCTAAATGTTTCAAGAGTGAGCTGATAAAAACCATCCCTGAAAGACATCCAACAGTAGCTGACAGCACCATTATTCAGACGAGTATATAACGCTTGAAATTACCAAAAACATCAAAACCAAACAACAGCGTCCATTGCTTTGGCCGTTGAGCCCTGAAAGCTTTATTTCCCCAACTTCGGATAAAATTGGCCATTTTCCGTATAAGGTGTTATCAACCTAGTAAAAGCTTGAACTGGTGCTAAACAAACATGTTCTAAATCACATCAATTAAACCGCAATATTCAAATTCTTGGTATATTCACCCAACAGGTCTTCTGGTCAACAAAAGAAGAAATAAGAAGCAGGAACATCATATGTGACTATTACTAGATGTCACCTTTTTCAATCTTCTCAATCTCTTCACGGTGCTTTCTTTCAGCCTCCTGCCGTTCTCTTTCAGCTTCTTCTTCTTCCTCAATCTGGTCAAGATCATCAAATTCCTTGGTTGCTGCCATTGCTCTCACTACGGGTTCTCTTAGCTCAGATATCAGTCCCCCTCCAATTCTGTACCCTTCTTCATCTCCAATTACGAATAGCCTCTGATCTGGGCCAGAAGCCATGGGTACATCGATAGCCAATAGCTTCATATCATGCTGCATATAATGACAGAAAATGCTAAGAGCTAAAGTAAGAACGGCCAGTAACATCAAGTATCCCTCTGCATATTAACTTTCATATTTTCTTGAGTCTCACATATAATTATAGCAAAATTGAAACCAACAATAGTTCGTTATAACAAAAGGAAAACGAACAAATCAATTCATGGATACTTTGCAAGTATCGAGACAGCAGATGGGCAACCAAGATAAGCACTAGCATGCACAGCAGGGGAAAATTACTAATGCCATCACTATCTCATTACTTATCTCTTCCTCTTTACTTTTGCGTCTACACACGTAAATTTGGTACTTTTTCTCCTATTTTTGGTGGGTGTTGGGGGGGGTTATTTTGTGCCTCACTGGATGCTCAAACAGGGAGCAAGGAGGTGTCCCAAATTCCATCTTTTGTTCAATAAGAAAAAAAGTGATTGATTCAATTTCTCCACTACCAAGATAAGTACTCCAAAACAAGAAAATAGATGTAGGTCTAAGGAATCAAGTCATAAATGACACCTTGAGTAACCAATACAGGATGAGATCAATTTCAACAGATCCAACCTGAAATAAGAATTGGCTCTAGCCAAATTACTTCCAAAGTAATAATCATTTGATTTAATGTCAGATATGCCAGCTGTAACAGTAGATATGGCATCAATACTTCATGGTCAGAGGAGTAAAACATTACTAAAAGAAAATTCACAAGATAAGTCTTAAAGTTTCAATCCTTAATTCAAATATTCAAAAAAAAAAATTATAGACAAGAAAAATCTGGACCATCTCATTTCCTCATTCTTACATTTTTTTCCATTGACATTGAAAAAAACCTATTAGATTTGAGTTGCTTACAAATAAATTAGTGGAAATTCCTTTCAATTTCTCGAAACATAACATGCAGTATAGGGAACTCTATTCTCATTCTCGCAACAGTCACTTAAATGACTTGTTATGCTCATTTTCGGAACTCTTTCTGATAGAAAATTCAAAGAATTCTAGGTATGCTCAACTTCCCCTTTTAAAGGATTTCCTTCTCCTTGATCTTCTGATATATCAACCCTTTGATATATTCAATATCAGAAAAAGATAATCGGAGCATACAACTAATATTTAACACCCAGCGGGTCTGCACAACAAGATTATAGCCATGTCTAACTAATAGCCAACGTAATACTAATCAACTCCTTTAGCTTTTTTGCACAATCATCGTTTTTTCCTCACCTCCCTTGGTAAGTAGGCAGACCCGTTTGTGCTCTGCCCATAAACTTCTTAGCTTTTTGCATAATCTTAAAGTTGACAAATCTTCAAGATATGGAACCGTAGAACATTCTAAATTCACAGTAATAGTAGTAGTATTTCACATTAAAAAGTGCTGCTCAGAAAGAACTAGAGATATGATACATGGTAATGTGTGCAGGATTAAAGACTTTTATGCAACAATTTCATAATACAAATACAAGGGATTTAGTATACCTGGCCCTTCTTTTTCTTTACTTCAACACTGACTAAGCCCTTTCTCTCAGAACCTCTGATTGGAAAGATAAGAAAACAACGCTTGCTCCTAATTCTAGGCTTGAAGTTCTTTAATGTAAGCCCGCCTCCTGACATCACATAGGCTCTCAAATCAGTTCCTGAAAGGGGAGCACCCATAACTTCAAGAATCCCAGCAGACGTGTTAAGTTTTCTCATGGCCATTCTATAAACTTTGTCAGGATTGATTATGAATCTTGACCGGATATACAAGCCCTTAGAGAAACAAAATGCACAAAATAATTAGATAATAATCCGTACATACAACCAGTAATAATCCAAGGAACATGGATATGCACGTTTCTGGTCCTAAGTTAAGGAACTTCATTATTGAGTAACACTGTGTTTCTTGATATAGTAAATCTAGACCAATGGATTGTGCAATTGTCTGTAGCCTAAATGTACATGCAGAATATACAAAAAAACACTTGCAGTATTGCTATCATTAGGGATCAGTCATCAGAACAAAGGCCTGTGGGAACACCTTCATAAGTGAGAACTTGACATCCATTTCATAAATGGCTAAGGATGGAAAATTCCTACTGCTAATGCTGTTCCTCAGTTAAATGACTCATGATCTAAATTCCCAATCATGTCCTTATGAATCAACAAAACTAGTTATTGCAGTATATTCACCAAAAGCCGGTAGTTCCAATCAAGATAAGCTAGTAGAAATCTTATTGGCATGAAGTGATTATTGACCCATACTTTTCAAGTTCCATACCTTGTGTTCATCTGTTCCTCTACTGGATATGACGTAGGCACATTTGTATATATTTAATCCCACAAAACTTCCCAGAACGTGTAGGATGTACATTAAATAGTACGTAAAAATACCATATGTGGAACAAAAAATCCAGTTACGTTCACGCAACACGAATGTATATGTAGAACATTTAAAAGAACTTACACCAAAAGCAACGATAGCAGACGAAAGGGCAAGAAACCCATACTTAGCCATGCCTTCCGAAAGCCCAACGAAGGTGCTTGCAATTCCAAACATAATCCTCCAGAGCAGTGCACAAACCAAAACTCCAGCTGCCCCCAAGAGAAACAGGTAATTCCTCTTAAAGAATGCCTCAAATTGCAATCCAATAGCCTCACTGTACCGCGAGAAAGCAGAGCTAACAGCAGTTGCAGGTTTTTCGAAGACCTTCTTCGCTAAACCTCCATTGACTTTACTGGAAGCGGACGACTTGAAGGAGATGAAGCGAAAACCAGCATAGTTCTCGCACTGTTTAGGGAAGGCCAGGCTCTTGGTACAGAATGTCTGATGAATACGTCTCGCAGAATGGCAAATTTTGGACGTTGGTGGAGACAACGACGACGAGTAGTTTCTTGAAGTGCGTACCATCGACAAGATGGGATTGTGCTGCTGGGAGCAGAAAAATCGGAAACCTGACCCATTTGAGGAAATGGGATTTCCAGAAAATGCGTGAGGGATCAGCTTCGATTGGGTGTTTGCTGTAAACCTAGTGACGCCGGAGAACCCAATTGAAGATGAGGAAGAGGTAGAAGATGAGGAAGCGCCCCTGAGTGGATCGTAAAGCAAAGGGCTGCAAGATGGGGAGGAAGAGGAACTGAACTGGGAGGATCGAATCTGGGGAAGATGGTAGTGATCGATCCTGTCATGTCGCCGAAGCAGACCTTGGATGACCCTCTGTGAAAGTTTTGACATTTGTGTTTCGGTCACCAAACACTCTTATCTCAATGACAATGTAGACTTCCGGCTGCACTACAATAGCTTTGCTAAAAAGCCAAAAACAAACCGAGAACGAAGGACGAAGAAACACATGAATCGCTTACAATTACAAAGCGGTGGTTTTACTTGTTCGTGTACCTGAAATTCAACCTCAACGCCCTTCACCGAAGAGTATTAGATTGTTGTTATCTCATTTTTCGCTTTTCATTAAGTCGCGTGAGAATGTATAAAGCAATATCCTCCCTTTGGAGGCCCCTTTCCGATGCATTTCAGGCGGTTGACGACGGCGACAACTGATTAACTACGATTATGGACAAAGCAGATAAAATTAATGTTCTATTAACTGCCATTATTACACATCACCAGAGATTTGCTACGAAGCTCGCTCCGAGTAGGAAATGATGCTCTCTAAAAGCTCAACTTTCCTAGTTCTCATGCAACAACCATTCGGCAGATTACGACAACGACTAAGCCGTATGTCACTGATTATCAGGCATATAGAACTAGGACTAGATGATCGAGGTCCCATTCACTTCTAAGTAGTTCCTCAGTTTACGTTAGATAATCTTATTGATCATAAGCATTACGTGATAAAAGCCCAGCAAACCGGAAGCACCCGATAGAAAATTTATTTGTAGACGGTGTTAGGCTATATATGAATTAAGCAACTATTTGTTTAACAAATAGATAAGCCATTGGCAAAGAAAAGAACATGCATTCTGAAATGCAGGAAAGAGGTGCCAGAAGGAAACAACGTATGACAAAATTCATTCAATTGACGGTTCACAAACACGAATAAACCCAACAAAGTTTAAAACAGTAGTAACATATAACTCAAATTCAGTCTTAGATAGCTATTCTGGTCCAAAATCTACTATTTGGGTAGGAGGTAGTCTAAGCAGTTGCAGCATGCATAAATGCTCTTCCGGGTTGACGATGAGCCAATGGTCCATGAACTCCAAGAAGCTGCAAAATCACACGAGTATCAAGTTACAAGGTCCATCCTCAAATAAATGAATATTTTGACGAAAAATCGATTAAATTAACTAATCGCAGAACTTCTGAAGCCAAATATTGCTCCTAAGCATTCTCAATATATCATCAGCATAGAATAGGCATATATGGAAGGAAGTTTCAACTATAATACATCACCAAGTGGGTTCCTATTACCTTGGCATTTACACCGTCCGGAACAATCCTGTTCTCTGCCTTGAACTTCACATAATCAGTACGGCTGAATTTGGTGAATCCCCTGTTGAACGGAAAACAAAATTAAAGCAAATATATAAGACAAATGTCCATACACAAGAAAGACCATAACCTAATCAAACCCTTCCAGCAAGTCACAGGTCATTCAATTGATTAGATGAAACAACTGAATACGCATTTTTCTAACAACTTTTAGATTAAGGGACAACACAACCACCAACTATCAAAGTTAAAGCATTTCCGTTCTAGGAGATGTAGGTTTAGCGACATAAAATTTGATATATAACTCCAAAAACAGATATTTCCATTAAAATAAATGCATACCACTTCCTGCTAACAATGATCTTTTGACGACCAGGGAACTTGAACTTGGCACGGCGGAGGGCCTCCTGTGCATGATGGCTGTTGCTGTCCTTGCAGCGGACAGAAAGAAGGACCTGACCAATGGCCACTCTTGCACAAGTGCCCTGAGGCTTTCCAAAGGCACCCCTCATTCCCGTCTGAAGCCTATCAGCTCCAGCACATGAAAGCATCTTGTTGATCCTGAGGACATGGAATGGATGTACCCTGACTCTCAAGTGGAAAGCATCCTTTCCAGCATATTTGGCCATGTACTTGTTGCATGCAATACGAGCAGCTTCCAGGGCTTCACTTGAAACATTTTCTTTTTCCCAGCTAACAAGGTGGACGCAGAAAGGAAACTCATCAACGCCTTTCTTCTTCATTCCAACATCATAAATTCTGATCTTGGAATCAGGAACACCACGGCAGAAGCGTGATTTGGGATACGGTTTGTTTTTGATTTGACGATAACATCTTGCAGGTCCTATGTAATTCAACATTACCATCAGTATAGTGTCTAAACAAGACGACATACAATATTTCATACGTCCATATATCATTTTTTTTTTTCCAGAATCTATTTTATATATATATATATATATATATAAGCCAACATTTTACCCTCAGCTAGAATATTGTAATATCTAGCCCTCCAAATCAACATTTCAAGTTTTCAACCTAAGTGTTCCAGAAAATCATCAATCTGACTAACCTTAAAAGCCATTAACATCCTCAGATCTTGCAGACTCGCACTAATGATAAAAACAAAATACCAACAAAAATATTGAAACGCGCAGACAACCATAAACAAATAAGATCTCATATGAATCATCATTTCTTCTAAAACAACAATAAATAAGCTTTTACCAAAAACAACAACAACAACAAATAAGCGATAGGGAACAATAACTCATAAGAACCGGTGAATCAGCTCCAGTGAAAAGGAAAAGACATGCAGATGTCAAATTTCAAAGATAGTTATACAAGTGATGTACTTACTTCTCCCCATGGCTACGTCTCTCTCTGCAAACTTGTTCAGTTCACGACTTGCAGAGGGGAGAAAACCCTAGAGAGATTTTTATATACAGCCTGCCGCTTAGGGCTTATCAGAAATGCTTGCTTACGAGATTTTTCGGGCCAGGACTACTTTCAGACCCAAACCCAAATAAGCTGCAGCTGCTATTGATGCCCTTGACCAAGCGCGCGAATTAAAGCTTTCTTATGGTATGGGCCGTGTTAGCTAGAAAACCCTGAGCCACATATATTGCCTGCATATATATGAGTTAAAAGTACAATTATATGTTCTGAAAAAAATATAAGTTGATTATTTTTTATTTTAAAACATTAAATTAAATTTATAAATAATCTTGTTTTCTAAAAGACAAATTTTTTATTTTTATCTGTTTTAGAATAATTTTTTTATGTTATAAAAATTAAACTCTAAATATATATTACACAAAACTCTCATTGTACCATATTTAGTAAGTTGAAAAATTATCTTTGAACTTTATCTATCCTTGTATACATGCAACAAACTTCTCTTACAATTACTATCATCAAGATCCACATTCCATTACAACGTTTTACACGTTCCAAAATTGTCACGTATACAGCTTTGTGCTTGCTCCTTATAGAGTGTAACAAGACCAACTATCCCACTAATTCACACATATAAATATATACACATTAGATTGCTCACATGTAAGTTTATCCAAAACTATAATATAAGCGTAGCATCATATTTTTCTAAAGCATTAGCTTCAAACTCGTTATCCTTTAAGTATTTGATTACATACTCATTACTAGATCACCTGACATGGTCTCTTTATATCAACTAGAAGAAATGTTAAATTGTTTATAAAATTAAAATTGTAAATATTTATATAAAAAAATAGAATTGTAAATAAAATAATCAATATAAGATTTAAAGAGAAGTAAAAAAAAAAAATGAAAATGAAAAATGATATCTATAGTGTGTACTTTTTTTCCATCACGTGACACGTGTGGAGCCGATCGTTCACGTGGCGATCGAGGAGCTTCAGCAGCACAGACGTCTACGCTTCCACTTGTCTGGGAGCCCGGAGGGGACCTTGCTAGAGCCCATAAAGCAGAAACTAGAACTAGAGAGTGGTACTAAGCCTTGCTCGCACAGAAAATGAAAATTTACCACATTCCTTGCTTGGAAGACAATTATTCCTACCTGTAAGTCCCTTGAAAGATGCTATTCGACCTACATAGATTATAGATACAAAGATACATGTTTTGAATTGTGTTTCTCGAGTTTTCAACTGCATATTTTTTTTTTCAACTGTCTTTGATTTTGGGATTGCAGAATCGTCGACGAGAGCACCAAAGAAGGTGCAGTAGTGGACCCCGTAGAGCCCGAGAAGGTTCTTGAAGCTGCCAATTCACATGGCGTCAATCTCAAGCTCGTCCTCACCACTCACCACCACTGGTATTTCCACTTGTTATTCTCTCTCCAATTGACATAGTTTCCACTTCCGAGAAACTTTCCAGATAATCTACTGCAACTTTGTGAATCTAGGAATTTTTTTTTTTTTCCCCTTCTCTGAGGTGAGAATTTAAGAATCTGGTGGGTATTACTTGATTGTTATACACATACACTCCTGCTTTGTTAGTTTGTAACTGCAATTATTAAGTGAAATTCGATACATGGATATCTGAACTTGTAATACTATCAGGGAATAAAACATGTAAACTTAAGATTGTATCAGTTTTGAAGCGTAGTACTCCCTATAACCTAGCGGTCCGAGATATTTCCACAGGCATTGATATGCTCCGCAATTATTAATTTTAAAATCTCAGCTCTTTTGGTGGATTTAGGTTGTTTACTCCAAGTTGTCACGTAGTAACCGATAGTTTTGCTCAGGTTGAATGTCAGGCGTACAATTTTGATATCTTGCAACCAGTTTTGGCTTTTAAAATATATCAGAATCAGAATGGGTTGTGCAAAATTCTAATTTTCCTGTTATTATGTGTCAGGGATCATGCTGGGGGAAATGAGAAGATGAAGGAGTTGGTGCCTGGAATTAAGGTCTATGGTGGTTCAGTGGATAACGTGAAGGGTTGCACTGATAAAGTTGAAAATGGTGACAAGGTGCCCCTTGGGGCTGACATCAATATATTGAGCCTTCACACACCTTGGTATGCTCTTTGAAATGGTTAAACACATTTTTTGGTTCCCCTTCCTCCCCGCCTCCCCAAAACAACCCAAACAAGGGAGAGTCTATGCCTTACCATGCTGCCTATCTAGAATGGAACTGGACCTTCTTTTGTGTCGTCTTCATTCAAATTGAATGACAAGAATTTACCACCATTTGTTTATGGTCAATAGTGCGTAGCTTTAGAAGGTATTTGATAAAAAATTTCTGCTTGCTAATTGCTAAGCATGAAATTTGAATGCAGAAAATTGTAATTAAGATGAATATAACCCCAAAAGTTTTTACTAGAAAGTTTTCTCTACTGCTACATGAAATTTTGCTGTCCCAAGTTCTCTCATGTCCTGCTTTTGTTTTGCCAAACCAATAGATGGACTGAGTCACGTGATGTACCACCAAGAGGATATTACCTTGCTTCATTGACCATTATTATTATTAATTGCTACTAAATATTCTGGTGTATTTTGGGTTTTCGCTAGACGTGTTTTGTCATAGTTAGGTTGGACTTCATTTTCACCATTTCTCTAGACATGATTCCCTCTTTAATATAAGCAATTTCTTTGTCCTGCTCAGCCACACCAAAGGTCACATAAGTTATTATGTTACTAGCAAAGAGGATGCCCAACCAGCTGTTTTTACTGGAGATACACTGGTAAGCTGACTAATTGATCTTATCTTTTTCTTTTTTGATAATTTCTCATGGAAACACGTAATATATTTATTCTAAAAGCTATTCGGAGTTGGGGTATGTGTTAACTTCCCAAGAGCCTCCAGTAGCACTGCGGAGACGGTTATGGGTTCTCTGTCTCTGCAGGGATTTATGATCTACTTGTTTCTGTATACAATGTAAATGTGTCATGGATGATAAAGGTGTTCTATTCTTCAATCTCTTGATTTATTGTGTTATTGCTTCTTCACAGTTCATTGCTGGTTGTGGCAAATTTTTTGAAGGAACTGCAGAACAGATGCACCAATCACTCTGTGTAACATTGGGTTCATTGCCGAAGCCAACCAGAGTATTCTGTGGTCATGAGGTAAAATAGAATTGATATAAACCCGCCCTCACTCCCCCCCTTCCCCCAACACAAAAAAAAAAAAAAAAACTAATATTCTTTTTAATGAATAAAAATGAACTAAAAGAACATTCACATTAGAGAATGCCATTGATTTTTTGTTAAGTTAATGAAAAGAGTAGGCTTGACCCAGCCAGCTATTTCAACATTTTTGTTTGATTTTAGCTGATTAAGTTTCTCGGTGGCTGTTTTACCGTGTCCTGAGAATGGTAGGCAGACTTGCCAGTGTACCACGGACAGCTGCAATGGCTTACCCTTACCTGAATGCTTTCCGCAACATAAGGAGATAAAATGAATGATGTGCTGATAGAATTTTGGGAAGATAAAGTTGGGCCAATCCACTTGTCTAAATGCTTGAGATATAAAAGGATGGCAAAGTTAAGGGTCATATTCCTAGATAAAGTTGTATAGAGTGATAAGATTGATATGATTGCAGTGGAACAGAAGAAAGTGAGGCACTCGTTGCTACCTTGTTTTAAACTGGAGTTCGTCTACATGCCCATAAAATGATGACTTAGACATTTAGGTTTGAGTTAGCACTGTTAGCAATCCTCAAACATGCCACCGTTCTCATGTTTAGGAGTTGGGCATATTGATTTTGACTTGTGAAGTTGTGAGATATGCAAGAGTCAGCTACATAGTTATGATTTTAGAATCAGTGGACTTCATATACCCTTTTGTGAGCATCTGTAAGCAGATAATTTTTGCGAGATTTGTTGCATGCCTCTGCTAGAACATACAAAATGTCTGATTTAGATGAAGCTGATAATGCAATTTGAGGCATAAATGGAGGGAAGACACGAAAACTCCCAGATTGTGTTGCTAATTGCTTTAGTTTTGACCAACTTGTTTGCTAATCCATAATATTGTATGACTTGCATTGCATATTACAAATCATCAGTGTGGATTTCTTTTTTACTCCAGTACACTGTGAAGAACTTGCAATTTGCTCTTACGGTTGAGCCAGACAACTTGAGGTTACAGCAAAAATTAACATGGGCTCAGAAGCAGCGCCAAGCTGGTCAACCTACAATTCCCTCAACCATTGAGGACGAGATGGAGACCAACCCTTTCATGAGAGTTGATCTACCTGAGATTCAGGTTTGTCACCATCTCCCCAGCCCCAATCCCCTTCCAGAAAATGAATTGAAATGAAAATTTCTTTCTGATACTATGAAAGATTATCTCCATGAGTGCACAGCCACTTGCTATTATGGAATTGAAATTCTTACACAAGCGTAAAATTTTGCTACTCGTGGCTTTCTCTTTATTTCTTTGATCTTCCAAAATTGGCATGGAAGTGTTGATTGAAATGTCTACCATCTCAGGAGAGAGTGCACTGCAAGTCTCCTGTTGAAGCTTTAAGAGAGATACGGAAGCGGAAGGACAACTGGAGGGGCTGATGGACTATTATTGCATGCTGATGACTTTCATCTGTATGAATAAATGCGTCCACGTATTTCTTATACTTGTTTTTCGTTGCATTAAACGACAGTCTCTATGCTTGTCATGGGAGGGTGGATTGTAATTTTGTGATTGGCCGTATGTCTTCATTGTGTTGGATTGTCCAGATAGTAAGATGTTCTATTTCCCCTCTTCCGTCTCTGTTTGCAGAGTAACCTTCCTTATCAAGTTTAAATCAAATGGCGTAACGAAGATTTCGATTTTACGTAGGATGGTTCTCCTGGGAACGGGAACAAGAATATATTGACGTGGCTTCTATATTTAATTTCGATTTAATTAACAAATATATAGTTTTGGTGATAAAAATGATGGACTAATTTTTATAAAAAATAAAAAATATGATGGCATAGCGCAAACGGATACATTAGCGGGAAAGCGCATCTCGTTGTCACTAGCGGCGGAATATCTTACGGCTTTAATTAATAATATTTATTTATTTTGTTAATAAAAATAACAAAAAAGCTCATAGGTCCTAGAATTTTATTTGACATTTGATTTGCTTTAAATGTATTTATTCCTCTCCTTTCAAAAATTTATTTATTCCAATACAAAAGAATTTTATTTATGTAACGAAGTCAAGTTTGTCGGGAAACACGCCCTGACCAAGTTGTTTATATTAATGTTCTTAGGCCATGCACCAATTCAGATAAATAATGGTTGCCCATTTTTGTTATTGAATTATTAATTAATAATTATCGGTCTAGCATCTCTAGTAGACACTACCAAGATTTTTTTTCCATACTTATTGTTTTATACACTTTTTTTTGTGTATTTATATTTCTACTTGCTTAGGCCATAAGAAATGGTAAAACCGATGATTGTACCTCACAAAAGGATCAATGAATTTTTTATGGAACCAATGATTTTTTTTGGGTACAGAAAAATGTTAGAATCTTACCACAATGCTACAACGTTGTTAAAAAAAACAATGATTATAAATAAAGAGAAATATTCAAAAGAAAAAAGGTTACTAGTCGTAACTCGCAAGTAGCGCTTCATCCGCTGGAATGACGAGGGAAGAAAAGAACCTGAAAGTGTCTGTTTAAACGCGCTTCCTTTTCATCCACCTCGCAGCGGACATTAATTGTCGTTTTCCTTACACACGCACCCAAATAAAAAGGAAAATGGGAAGAAATAGCTTGAACTTAGATCGTGTCAGCTCCAGACTTCTCCTCCTCCTCCATCATCATATTCGTCATCATCATCATCTTCTCCTTCTTCTACAAATGCTGCTTCAGCTTAAATCCTCAGGCACTGAGGCAGTTCCATAGTTCATTACGCCAAAGCTTTGTTTACCTATTGCTTAATCCGCCAGGTCAGGTAACCCAATTCATTTATTGCTTTCATCTGTCGGTTGTGTTTGGATTTTTCTTCTTTTGGAGGCTAGACGCTTTCTCTCTCTGTCTCTCACAATGATTTCTATCCTCTTTCCAGGGTGAAAAAATAAAAGAAAAAAAATTATATCTTTCGATTATTTGTGATCATCGGGGAAAAGACCCAGAATATAAATAGGAAAAAGAAAAGGAGGAAAAGATCAGAGGGGAGGTGAAGTAAAAGTTAGGGTTTAATTTGATTCTGAAATGGAAACTTCGGGTGCTAATTCAGACCAATACGCCAATTCTTCTGCATCATCATCCGCAGGAGGTTTAAATGCTGCTACTAACAGTAATAGCAATGCTGTAACATGGTATGGAATGCGGTTGCCTGCTGTGAGCCCCCTTCGTTCTCCACTTTCTTTCTTATTGGATTACTCGGGCATTCTCCGCACAAGCACCACATCCCATGATTATGGGGCTGTAACAGTCAACGACGGTGTTCCCGCTTCGGAATTACGACCCCAGCTTCGAATTCAGTCGCTTGACCCTGTTGCTGGCACCTCGTGCAGTAGCACCAGCAGTACTGGGGAGGTCTCTATACGGATCATTGGAGCTGGAGAACAAGACCACAATGCAGGGTTAGGTTCTGTTTCTGCACCTTCACAAAATCATCTTGGAGAAGTTGGGTATGTTGATAATGATGATTTGATGGGAAATAGAGGTAGAGTTCCCACATTGGAGGATGAAGAAGAGGACCGTAGTGGAATTGTGGTCGGCGAGAGAGTTCCTCTTGTCTCTACATCTTCATCAACTGGTAGTGGACATGTAGATGGGGATACTGGTGATGGCTTGGAAAGTAACAGTAGGGATTCGTCCTCTTACCAGCGCTATGATATTCAGCAGGTTGCAAGATGGATTGAGCAGATTCTTCCTTTCTCTTTGTTGTTGTTGGTGGTTTTCATTCGTCAGCATTTGCAAGGTACGATCCGTTGTATTCTGATGTTAACTATGGATTCATAAATATCCTAGAGTGCTCCAATGAAACTATATGCAATATTCGTTTCTGTTCGGGACCAGTGAGATTAATATATGACGTAATTCAAGAAAATCTGCTGCAAGATCACGAATTGTCACTTGGCTACGATTCAGGTTGATGTCAAACAATTCTACCTGCGAATGTTTAAAGCTCAATCTAAGAATTGTTTCCATGTTTTCATTTAATTGTTGTTGTTATGTCCATTGTCCAGTTATCTGAAGGAGTCTGACTGACATATAATATAGATTTGATAATACGGCTGGATTGAATATGTTGCTAGTTCAGGGTATCCTTTTCTGCAGTTATATTGGGGCTCCTCATGTTTCCTTTATAAACTTTGACGCCTAAGTGACTTTTGATTATTTCCTCATAAATTGGTCAAATTTATTTCTGGCAACTTGCAGGTTTCTTTGTCACAATTTGGATTTCAGCTGTGATGTTCAAGTCTAATGAAATTGTTAAGAAGCAGACAGCTTTGAAGGTACTTTACCCAGATTTCACCTTCTTTAAAATTTCCATTATAGAGCCAGGTATCTAATTGTATCATTCCTGTTATCCTCAAAGAAAAGAAAAAATGAAAAATGCTAATTGAGATAGTTCCAATACATGTTCTTTTTTGCAGGGAGATAGAAAAGTACCTATTCTTGTCGGTATCTCTTTTGCTTTCATGCTTCACGTAATGTGCATTTACTGGTGGTATCGAAATGATGATCTTTTATACCCACTGGTCATGCTTCCTCCAAATGTGTCACCTCCTTTCTGGCACGCAATATTCACCATTTTGGTTAATGGTATGGTGTCATTTTTTTATAAAAAAATAAATTTAGTATTAATATGCTGCCTTTACATTGTTATTGTGGATCCAGGCCAAATATAATTATCCGTTGTAACTTAGGTAGTTGGCATGAAATGTATGGTCATAGTGTACGACTGAGATTGAACTCATCTTAATGAATACCACAAAATAAAACTACATAATCTGGTGAAAAGTTGAATACTTGACTCTTCGTTGAAAGGGGTTTCAGGATAACTGCGATACTTGTGTGATCGCTAATTATGAAATTGAAGCCTTTTTTTTTGGGGGTTTTTGGCTTTGTTTCTAGATTTCTGTTTGTTTTTGTCTTAGTTGATTGCTTCTTTTGTTTGATTCGCTTCTATCTCTCATCATTGATATTGTTATGGTCCTTATTTATCCTTATTTTCTCATGTTCATGGTTGTCATATCAAATGACTTTCAGATACATTAGTGAGGCAAGTAGCAATGTCTTTCAAGTGTTTACTTCTTATATATTACAAGAATGGAAAAGGCCATAACTTCCGTCGGCAGGTGATTAATCTCTTTCTTACCATTATAAATAAGCATGCAATTTTCAAGTATCTTTGTATGGTTTTTCTTTGACAATCATCTGAAACTTCCCTCTTGTTTTAAGGGTCAAATGTTAACTCTGGTTGAGTACACACTGCTGTTGTATCGAGTGTTGTTGCCAACACCAGTTTGGTACCGATTTTTCTTAAACAAGGATTATGGAAGTTTGTTTTCATCGCTGACCACAGGATTGTATTTAACTTTCAAGCTAACTTCTGTTGTTGAGAAGGTATTTTTCATTCTTTCCGATGGGGCTTTCTAGTTTTATATTTAAATGTATTTGTGTAGATGACACTAAATTATAGAATTGCTATGAACCTTTCATGTTAAATTATAGGTCCAATACTTCCTTTCTGCCTTAAAAGCATTTTCAAGAAAGGAAGTTCATTATGGGGTTTATGCGACAATGGAACAGGTAAATATTCCAACTTCTGTCAAATGTTTCTATCAAATTTAAGTTTAATATGCAAGTGTAATTACCATGCCCCCTCCCATGTTACAATATTTTGCTTCTGTTAGTTTATCCATTATGGATGAGAGTGGAAACAAAATGGTGAATCTCTTCCTTGATATTAATAGAACAGTTAATTTGTTTTTTCTTAGTCCTTCAACATACACAAATGTATTATAATATTAGGATTTGCAGTGATACTATTTATCCAGATCAATAGGTTTCTGTAGTTTAAGCGAATAGATTAGAAACTATGTAGACCCTTCTTGATGCGTCTGATGGAACAGAATCTTATCCCTTAGTTGTTTGCTTGCTGGATAGTCAAAGCTAGATTTTCTAGTTCAGGATATTGGGGGAGCGGGAATTTGAACCTGGATGTTGACCGTGTGGAAGATCACCTTGTCTGCTTTTTGATCTGTGCACCATAGTTTTGCTAAATAATCTAAATGGTATGTTTATGGTTGAAGAGGGATGTTCTGTTTGTTCCATTTCTTCTGTAAGTCTTTGAACTGGTCAAAAGTTTAGATGATATTCTTTGATAAGAAAGTTAGCTAGGGATTTTCTTTTGGTTAGTGCTCTAAGATGTGTTCTTTCTTTTTATTATTGTTTTTATTTTACCCCTCTCTCTCTATCATGGGGGTACTTCAAAGAAGTTCACTCTGTATTGGTGGAACCTATTTCTGAATAGATATTTACATCTATTTTTACCAACATGTATTCATCTATGTACATAAATAAGTATTAACGCATGGGCTGTTAGGGTGTTTTTATTTGTCTATTTCTAAATTATAAGTTTTCAAATGCAGGTAAATGCAGCAGGCGACCTATGTGCTATATGCCAAGAGAAGATGCATTCTCCTATCTTGTTGCGCTGTAAACATATTTTCTGTGAGGAGTGCGTGTCAGAATGGTTAGTTCATAATTTATTTAACATTCATAAGATACCATATAGAAATAAGCAGATATTAAACCCAAGATATAATTGTTTAACATAGACAAGATATTAGCTGGAGTGTGGAGTGTTAAGTTCTCTCAATGTGTTGACATTAGCTGATGATTTTTCAATTTTTTTTTTTGTAAAAGGTAGCATCCGTTTGTATTTTTGTTTTTGTAGTTTGATATAATTTTCATAAAAAGATATTGAAAATTGAACCTCTTTTTTGGTTTATAAAAACTGTGATACAACTTACAACACAGAAACCAACACTGGCTTGTTATGGATATGCATATCTATTTTATTAGGCTCTGTCATAGGCAAAAAATTCTCAACATTCTTTGGTTACCTCAGTGCCTTTCTTACCTTATGGATAGTGCCTTGGTTATTTTCACCTGTAATTATATGTACTTACGAATGGGTATTTGGGAAAGAAAGAGCTGTTATTTATTTTTGCTTGATTCTTCTAGAAAATTGTTGGTGAAGGAGAT
The DNA here is from genome assembly GCA_022379115.2 of Bauhinia variegata. NCBI lineage: Eukaryota > Viridiplantae > Streptophyta > Magnoliopsida > Fabales > Fabaceae > Bauhinia > Bauhinia variegata. The sequence goes on from CM039437.1 coordinate 12,611,790, forward strand.
GCAATTGTTATAGGTAACATGATTTTGTGCAAAGAGTACTCAAAGTTTGTTTGGCAGTTTAGAAGTGGAGAGGGAGGAGAGGAAATTAGGGTTTTTATCCAATCCAAACTTCCCTATTTTGGGAGTTTCCTTAAAAAGCCATAAAGCCCATTTTCTTGATCAGTGAGTTTTGGAAAGAATGCTCTTCCTCCCTCTGCTTTCCTCTACTTATCCAAACAAGGGAAAGGAAATACCTCCTTAATCTCCTTATGTTCTTCCCTTCTCTTCACCGTTTGAACTCCCAAACATAGCCTTATGAGAAGTGAAAACAGCCTTTGGTTTTTACATTGTGTCTAGTACGGTATATATACTGAATTCCTTTTCTATGACTAGTTTATTCTTTTCGTCAAACCTTTCAATGAGCTTTGATAGAAGAAGTGCACATATACATATTTGGCTTATGTTTCAACTGTATTCTGATTGCTCATGTTCATCTTTTGACCCAAAGAGACACTTGTTTTTCAGGTTCGAGAGAGAAAGGACTTGCCCACTATGCAGGGCATTGGTGAAACCCGCTGATCTGCGGACCTTTGGGGACGGATCAACAAGTCTGCTTTTCCAGTTGTTTTAAATCGAGATTTTTGGGTTAGATCACAAAATCGAGCCAAAATTTACACGGAAATGATCTCATTGAGTACTTCAATTAGCCAAAATTTCTCTTCAGAGGATTCCTACAACAAGATCAGATTGAAGGAAAGCACAAGCACAGGACATGGCCAAAACACATGATAGCTTTGTCTTCTTCAAATGTAGAAAGGGATTTACCAAGTTGCCAGATACTTAAACAACAAACATTATGAACTCAAGATTTGTTCATAGACTTGTAGCATTATCAATTTGTTCCCCCCTCCTTCCCAAAGCCCCCTTTATATTATATATATATATGCAAGCTGAAGCTTGTGCAAATGTATTTGAAGAGTTGTTGTCCGTTGCAATTGTAAGAACTGAAATTGCCATTCGTTAAATAGAATTTGGATTTTTATGCCCTTTCTTTTCCTTATTTTAAACTTTTCTTTTTTTAATTTTTATTTCGGCTTGGTGAATGTAAATCAACACCAAACTTTGCTGGCAGTCTACGTATGGGCACTGCTGCATGCGAGGTTCTCCATCGTTCATCAAGGGCCTCCTGAGCCCAGTAATTTCCTTTGCTAAGTGCTAAATTATTTCCAAGAAAAGACTATGCACAGATACTATTTTGGACTAATCAAGAGAATAGGTTGAGTTGCAAGAAGAGAAAAAGCTTCGTCCCAGATGGGTTCTATGAGAAGATAACACATTATTTTTTCAATTAAAAATAAAGCTAACTTTGTCCCCAGTTTGTTAAAATCTAGTTTGCGTAACAAGTATTTTTCTTGTCAAAGAAAAGGACAAGGAAAAAGCACATTGGCAAAAGTCAAGTGTATAAATCTAATCCGAATCTGGAGAGTGTTAAAATTACGAAGGCATATCTTTTTGTGGTCCAGGTGGCGGTCTGGCTGCTGCTTCCCACTTGGGCAAATTGAGATATCAAGTTTTGCTTTCTTCCCTTTCATCACCTAAACTTTTGACCCCTCACCCCACACCAATAATAAACACAGCCAAACTTCTCGTTTTCCATAATAACCTTAGCTTGTGGGTTTTGACTTTTCTCTTCGCAGCATCATCACCTTTCCAGAATTTCCTTCACTCTCACCCTGCTTTACTCTCATCAATTTTTACCGCAATTTTTTTTAATTACCTGAACCTGTTGCGTTACACATACTCCCTCTGCATGAATTTGGATGTATATTACATCATAAACCTCATGTCGTTTTGTTTACTTTTTCAGTCATTCTGCACCGGAAACAAAAATGTAATTTATAACCTTGTGATTTTGTCAAATTCGAATCGAATTAGTAGTCCCTGCTGAATGTAAATATCAGATATTATGAGTTTCTTGAAGCATTACTCGATGGAAAATGGTTCTCGTAGTTACCAGTTAGAGTGAATGAGGAAATAGTTGGTGGGCAACCACTTAGAAAGATTAAGTTGGATCGAAATAGGAATGGGAAGAGGGAGAACCAGCTAATTATAAGAGGCTACCATGGAGGACGGCACAATTAATTGGACGTGGGTGGGTTGACATGATATTGTGGGTGCAATTGCAAAGCTATACTGACATTGGCATTGAATGTATTTATGATGATGGCAAATGAGAATATAGGACACAAGTGCATCTGATTATGCATTGGTGGTGGTGGTCGACTCCATGAAAGCTTGTCGCGAACCAGCTAAGGAAGCACATTGCATACCTCCAATTGCAATATTGGATATTGTCCTCTATAAGCAATGTGAACTATCTTTGGCTTCAAAAGGACCATGCAGAGATATCAATCGTTATTTATATATTTTTTTTCTGATTATTTTAAATCAGTCTTTTAGTTAATTTTATTATTTTTTTAGTACGGAGATAATTTGTCTTTGAATCTTAAACTAGTTAGTTTTTATATGAATCCATATCATACAATAAGGTGACTGATGATATTAATATTTTATATATTAATTCCATATCAGTGTTTTTTTTTTCTTAAGATGTATGCATAAAGTCAAACACTACTCAAGGTAGGTGAACGTTATAGTTAGAGAGACTATATTTATTTTTGGTTTCTTGCCAGATTTTAAAAGAAAATTCTGTAAGTTCAATATGCCTAAAAACTTGTATATGAACATTTTTCTAATATATATATATATATATATATATATATATAATAGCTTAAAGTTGAGTATACTTAGTTTGTATGTATAAAAGAATGGCAACGATAAAATTCATGCATCTAATGGTATTAGGTAACAGAATACTACTGGTCCAATGGTTTTATAATCAGATAATGAGTACTAATAATAGCTTGTTTATATGTGGTAATTAACGGAAAGAATAAGTAAAGTGAGTGAGGTAATTTTTAGACTTAACTTGCTGTAATTTTCTTCCTCTCTCTTTTCTCGTATGTCGTTTCTTAATTTTCTTTGCTGTTCTCTCACGTGTCTGCCTACTATTAAAAAGAAAAGAAGTCTCAAGGGTCAATGATCATAATCATCCCCCCTTGTCATTATATTGGTTTTCTCCTCCAGATCTCACGTCTGCCTAATCACATTTAATAAATCACTCATTAATTGAACAATAAAACAAAACTTATAGGTATTAAATCAAAGCATGATGACTGATACAGATAATTAATTGATCTTTCAGTTTGCAATATTATGTAACCAATGACGACTGGTTTGATGTATAGCAATGCTTGAAACTGAACCAGGACAGGTCTAGTTACTGTAGTACACACACGAACACAGTGGAGCTTCAAACCTGAAACAATGCGAGGCACTGTATATAGCATCAAATTGTTAAGCAGATAAGGCCAGGAGAAACAGTACGCGAATGAACAGTGCTCTCGAAAGCGACGTAAGATTCAACATTGTCGGTTGTTTTTAATAATATATATTCTTAAACTTCACAATACAAAAAAGGCATTATTTACTGTTCAGATCTACTCTCCTAAGTTCACAATCTGACATATATACTTTATGTTATATATTTTGTTAGCACAATATTAGGCACCCTGGAGAAGGAAAAAGGGTAAGAATTAATTGATACTTGAAACCAAACACCACTGTTCTTACAATTGAGGAAAGAGTTGTTAAGAGGCATAACTCGTTAGCTACTCTATCCTTATACTTCACAGCTTGTAACTTTATACCTCAGACATTCTTATCTCATATAGTAATAAAAAATAAAAGGAGAAGAATAAATTTTTTTCTTTGCAGCATCATTGCCTGCTAGCTGCATCCCTAGCATAGTAAATGAAATTTACCATCATCCGCTATTTTCCATTGCTCCTTCACCACTATATTTGTTTGGATCTTGGATTCACTTTCCTGTTTCTGATTCTCATGAGGACAATGACCCATCATGTCCTTTTCAAAAAATTTTAAACTTTTTTTTTAAAAAAAAATCATTTTGGGCTACCCTTTTGGTGCCACTTCTATGCAGATTTCTTTATATATATCTCGATTTCTTTCTTCTGTTCAGCGCGCAGATCGTAATAATAACCTATACCCGATTAGGGTTTCTGGTAATATTGACTTTTGAGCTTAGGCCGTCTGCGTGGTCATCTAGCTAATAGTACTGATCAGGTTCTGTTCTATTCTATTTCTGTCATCCATGCTTTGAAAGCTCCGTTCTTTCTCATACAGATCCTTTATTATCCATCTAAAACGCTATGCTGTTGGGTTTGTCTGTGTTCTCTTCTTCTTCTTCTTCACGGCTTTCTGTTCCTTAAGTTCTCAACATTAGGGTTTTCTTTTCTTTTTGCTTAGTGTTCTGCGCTAGGAGCTAAGTGTTGGTATAGGGTGGTACCAATAATTATCGTAAGGCCATTTGTAAGAAACTGGTTTTCACATGACTTTCTGAGCTTAATGAACTTGCATGAATAATTGCCTAGCGACTAGATAGCTAGCTTTTTTATATGAATCTAGCTTTTGCGGCTCCTACTTTCTTTTCCTTTGTTTTCCCTGTACGTTTACCTCCTGCTTTCCTTGTTTTTATTTTCCATTCGCTTGAAGGTCTGAACCTCCAGAAGTGCCCTTTTCTTCTTTCTTTCTCTCTTTCTTTTATTTGCTTAGTATTATCAGCAACTTTCGGTTCTTGGTTTGCAATTTTCCTTCGATTTCAATTCAAGGGAAGAAGAAGGTTCCAACTTCTGAAAATCCCTTTTGTCATCTTTTTTTCTTTTAAAAAAAAAAATTATACGATAAATCATAATCATTCAAATCTACTCCCCAGCTAATCACCCATTTTCAGTCTAATTCTGGAGTCGTTGTTTTCCATTTGTCATATCCAAAACCTTTTGATTTGATGCTGTGTTAACCCTAATTAACCCCACTTCATTACATTTCCATACAGTTTTCTTTTTTCTTATTATGAAATTTAATTTTTAATTGTGGGCATTTTATTTAAGTGATTTATGATCATCTGAATCTGCAATTTGCCAATAGATCAACTATACACACACACACCTCTCTTCATCAATTTAGTGTACACTTCCAGGAGGAGAGATGTATGTACTAATCTTGTGCTCATTTTGGGAGAGAAATAGAGTGAAGGAGCTTCCTTCAGCCCAGCCATGGATGAGGATTAAAGGGTTGCTGAAGTAACTGCTGAGTCATTCATACAAATACTAGTAGGATTTATGTTAGGCTCTTAATTATTGGCTGGCTACTGTAATTGTGTGAATGAAGCAGGAGATATTTTGCAGCCCTCGTTCTCTGTGCTTGGACTGAAGGGAGCTCCTTCTTTCTATTGCCTCCATAATAATTACCATCATATATATATATATATATATTAAGTGCAGCCACTATCGTAGCTGATGTATTACAGATCGATCGTCTCCTGGCTAGTTCTATGTAAGTAATGATTCTTCTTCGCCACATGATGACTGCCCAAACATACATTCAGCAAAACATTATAGCCTGCAGATCTCTGAACAGTTGCATATACATATGTTTAAATACTGATCGCATCGCATGCATACCCCACTTGGTACTTTTTTTCACTTCAATACGCAACAAAATCATAAGCATGCATTTTCACATGTTCCTCAACAACATCATTTTGTCTTTGCCTATATATCACAGGCACAGGTAGGATGTATATATATATATATATATATATTCGGATCAATTTTCTGTGTCATGTATAATTAAGCAAAAAAAAAAAAAAAGAGTTTTCGATAGAGATATAATGGGTCAAATAATGATCAACTATTTTGGTTTGTTGAATTCACATAACCAAATTCACTTTTTATATATCTTCATTCTTTAATGGTTCAAGTACCACTGCAAATAGTTTAGTTAAACGGCATTACTTCATACACATATATAATTAATTTAAATTTTGATAAATTTTATTAATTACTATTTTTTTAGTTAAACGGGATTACTTTACTTATAGATATGTGGGCTTTTTCTTTACCTTTAATAGAAGTTGGAGTATCGATAACTCATAATACATGCAGCTCTAGCTTGTTCCAGTCCAGTTGGAATATCTCATCAGCATGGCATTATGTTTCACGTTAAAAAAACAGGAGTTTGAAGCAGATTCATGTATCGGAAGTCAGATAAAAGTAGTGACAATGAATCCTAGTCTCATGCACCAACTATGTTATATGCATTCCTGATTTGATGTAAGAACAAACTAGAAAGACATGACATAGGTTAATTAGTTATATAATTGTACTATATATGCCGCAATGTTTGAACTATTTTAAGTTCATCAAGGCTCTAGCATGCACATTTTTCTCCTCGAGAAAATGGGCCTGCACAATTTTCACCGACATTGTGTCCATAAATGAAGGTAAAGCAACGATGCTGATACTGTTCTTCTATTTCTTTTTCTTGTTTTTTGATGTTATAAATAGATATAGATATGATACCCATGAAAATGGGTTTTGTTCCGAAAAATGTGTTCTGGAAAGCAGTGTTTATGGTACGACAAAGAGATTGGAAAAGGTCATATTCTGGTACGCAAGCACCAGGGTCCTGCATATTGGTCATTTTGATTTGTGGAATTCTAGGTTGTTTTGAGCCTCAAAGTAGGAGAAAAGAGTTGGTGTTGAAACTTGTCCATGTGTATCTACGTGAAATCTTCTATCCAAAAGAAGAAGAAAGTTCAAAAAAATAAAATAAAAGCCAGGTTGTAAGGAACTCAAATCTCAAAAACAGCATGTGCGTCTTAGTACATCCCTGTTAATTTTATGGGTCGATAGGCAAAACTTTATATCTTAGAGCTCCTAAGCTAAATCTAGTGTTTGTGGGATTAGGTAATGTAGAAAAAGGTCATTGATTTATTCCAAAAGTTAAGTTGTAAATAAATGAGTGTTAATATATATATATACCCGCGAGATTTATTATTTGAATTCAAAATAATTACTCAAGCAAGTATATATTGGATACCCTAATGCACAGGCATGCTCCAAAGTCCAGAGTACATATCATAAACACTATATGGCATGGTTGGCAATGGCATGAGACAAACAGGCCAGTTTGAAATGACAACGCTGAAAATTATTGTAAACTTGCTTTTCAATTCATGGGGTTAGTTGAAGTTGAAAATAGAGAAATAAAAAAAATAAATTTAAGGACAATAAAAATGGAGAGATGTGAGAAGATTTTAATCTGTATTTTCGTCGCCTGTGTTCGTATTTGTCAACTGCTTTGCACGCCTACTCTATTTTCACTGTGTCACGTTTATTTATTTATTTTTTATACGATAGAGAATTAAATCTCAACATTTTTTTTTTTTTTATATTACTCAAACTCTTCACTTAATTTCTTTTGTTTATTCTTTTTACGAAGCAAGCATGTAATTAATATATCGTTTTCACTTCAAACATTTTTATTTTAAATAATTACTTTATTACCATGTACTAAAAGTCTAAAATGTGGGTAAAATTGAAAGTCAGCTTCACCAAATCATGACATTTCACCCATAAGGTGTATTGGTTTAGTGAAAAAGTAAATTAAGTTTAGAATGTTTACAACAAAAGATTATGAGTTTGAAATGTGTATTTGTTGTTGCTTCACCTAATTCTAAATAGAAATTCCTTCTCAACTTATACTCTTTTCTCTATTAATTTTCCTTAGAGTTACCCTAACAAATATTTCATGAGCAATCATTCCAAAACAAATGTTGAAGTACTTCTAACAAATGCTTTTAGAAACTAATTTCACAAAATATTTCAATAATAAATAAATAAATAATTTTTTTTTTGTTGGGAGAGGGAGTTTGAAACTTCGAGTTAGGAATATGGGAAAATAATCAATAATCATTAATCTCGTTAATAAGAAAAAGATTTAATAAAAAAAATAATAAGAAAAAGACGGTTAAACCCTACCCGTAAAGAAAAAGAAATATAAATATAAATCAGATAAAAAAATATAAATATAAATAATAAACAGAAAGGAAAGCCTACTAATCGAAGGAGGAAACATAGAAAAAGAGAGATACAGTACATCATAGGGAGCCGTCTCTTTCCGTCTAATTCTATGCTGGAGTCAGATCGCCATGGAAAAGCATTGCAATGGGATTTCTCGGATATTGGTAAGAGATAAAGACAATCAAAAGAAGTTCCTTCTTGACTGTGTTGAAATTATGAACTTTTTCACGAAAAAATTCCTTTTCGTTTCTTTGATCCAATGGTGATCATTCTCTCAGCTATCTATAACCTTGAATCTCAATTCAATTTCGCTCGTCTTTCTTCACACTTTGTTAAATTTCAGTTCTTGTGAATCACTGTTTGGGTTCTTTGTTTTCAAATTTGAAGTTCATACATTCTTTAATAATGGGATATGTGCAGGCATGATGAAGTGAAATTTTGTTGCTGGGAAGAGTGAGAATTTGCTACTTGTGACCAGAGTTGCTTTGAGTGATTGCTTCCGCTAGGGTAACCTTCTGCCTGAATCACATTTATTATATAGCTTTGGTCTTCTGTTAGTTTTTCCTTACATTCTTAGTTGTGGATAGTCCAAGAACTTTATTATATAGCTTTGCTGTTTAAATGAGTGTTGCGAGGCTCATCTATTTTTGAATATAAACAATACTTATACTATAGCAATATGAATGTTGATTTAATAATATTTGATTAACAAAGATAACAGATAGAGGCATTGTGGCATACCCATATATTCTTCAATTGGTTACGTTCAATAGTTGCTTCTTATAAATTTCCTCTTCTCTCACGATTTTTATGTCCCCCTCCCCTCCAAAAGTTGTTGCAAGCATTTACTCAGCCTGACTGGTAATTTGTTTCTAGATAACTCCACTTTCTTTGTCTTGGATACATCAAGTGCTGACAGCTGCTCCATCATTTCATATGAGTTCTTCTGTTTCAACATCTCGAAAATTTTCTTCCTCAAGAATCAGTAACTGTGAATCTCCCGATATTGGGGATTTCGCTCCTGTTACCCAGCTTGATGTAGAAATGAATGGCAATGATGAAACGGAGTTACTCTCTGTATCTTGGAATCAGGACTATGCTTGCTTTGCTGCTGGCACAAGCCATGGTTTTCGTATCTATAACTGTGAGCCTTTCAAGGAGACTTTCAGACGTTATTTGAAGAGTGGCGGTTTTAAAATTGTAGAGATGCTGTTTCGCTGCAACATTCTAGCACTTGTTGGTGCTGTAGCTAATTCCCATTACCCACCTAACAAAGTTATGATTTGGGATGATCAGCAGAGCAAGTGGATTAGTGAATTTACATTTAGGTCTGAAGTTCGTGCAGTGAAATTAAGACGTGATCGATTTGTAGTTGTTCTCGAGCACAAGATTTATGTTTACAACTTTAAGGATCTGAAGCTTCTTCATCAGATTGAGACTCTATCGAATCCTAGGGGATTGTGCTGCCTTTCACACCATTCAAATACGTTTGTTTTGGCTTGTCCAGGTACGCGCAGAGGGCAGGTGCGAGTTGAACACTTTGGTCTGAACATGACAAAATTAATCAATGCTCATGAGTCTCAAGTTGCTTGCTTCACTTTGACAATTGACGGGCTTCTTCTTGCAACTGCTAGTGCAAAGGGGACTTTGATAAGAATCTTTAATACAATGGATGGAACTCGTCTACAGGAAGTAGGATACTGTCTGCTTTTAGTTATTTCAATAATCTCTATTACCTCTAGCTTACTGCTTTTGATTTTAGCGTGGAATTCTGTAAGGTATGTCTTTTTACATCCATATAATATAAGATGGATTGAGAAGAAAAGCATGTTTAGTGAATGTTTCCTTTATTCTGCTGACAGGGTATTCATGTTCCTCTTTAAATTGATTGAATGTATGCAAAAAAATTACAAACCACACTAGAATCTGACATCTCCTGTATGAAGTTTGTTTACTGCTGTAAATTCTCTATTATGTTGCACATCCTCACCACACACCTGATCATTCTTAAATTTAGACAGGATGTAATATTTTCTTGTGTACCTTTGGCAATTTCGTCCCATCATGCTGAAAATCTTTTAGTCACATAAGCTTTAGTTTTTGCACATTAGAGAACTTAACATGAAATTTAGTATAATAACTAACTTTTGATTGACAATTATAATTTTTTACTCAAGTGATTGACAAAATTTTCACTGTTAAAATATCTGACAGAGTTTTCTATAGAGGAAAATCAAATAAAATTATATTTTTACATAATTATAATTAAAGTTTCACATTGAAAACACCGCATTTAACTTTTAATTTTCAGTTAGCTTTCTGACATCGTCTATTGAAAGGGAGGAGATTATGGGTTATCCACAAAACTATTAAAAGCAAACTCTTTTTTTTTTTTTTTTTCGTTTTTCCCAAAAGGTTCTTGTGTGAAGTACTTTTTCCATTTTTCTTCTTTGATTTCTTGTATTCTCATTCTTTTCTCCTCCACATAGGTAAGAAGAGGTGTGGATAGAGCAGAAATCTTTAGTATTGCTTTCTCTCCAAATGTCCAATGGTTGGCAGCATCAAGTGACAAAGGTACTGTTCATATATTTAGCCTGAGAGTGAGAGTTGTAGGAGTCGACACATTGACTCATCCAAATGCTGCTCAAGGGCCTGCATTGTTTCACCAGAATTCTTCAACGTCTATAGATCCCTTGGTTTCTCCAAGTACCGGTGCCAACCCTAGTTCGTCATTGTCTTTCATGAGAGGTATAAAAGAGATTTTATCTAATCCAGTGCTAAGCACTTGGAATTAATATGATTCGGAGGTTGAGGATTTTTGTTCCGTTCACTCATTGGATATTTAGCCACGGCGTTCTTTAAAATGTGAATTTATAGACTTGAATATAATAAAATATATTTTACAAAACTTGATGGAATGACTTGATTTACAGTCAGCTTTTGTGATTCTGAGGCATTAGTTTCACCTTCTCTAACAGTACTTGTTTCTGAATCCCACTCGTGGCTTTAAAGTCTTTTCTTGTTAAGGGGCGTCTCTTTTTTTCCCCCCAATTTCAGAACCAATTCATGCTCGTGCAATTTGTTTTTGAGCTGACAAATTGCTATTATCATTTCCCATACTGGTTTGTTCTGTGCTTACAACTTACATCTTCTTTTTGACAAAATTGTAGGGGTTTTGCCAAAATACTTTAGCTCAGAATGGTCATTTGCACAATTCCACGTGCCAGAAAACACACATTTCATTGTGGCGTTTGGATCTCAGAACAGTGTAGTAGTTGTTGGCAGTGATGGGAGGTAAGTCTATCCTCTGCATCATCATCTCTTTGTTCTCGTGTACTTTTGTTTATGTGTGTTTGCGTGAGTATTTATTTATTTGTTTTGATCTTAAAAAAATTTGAATAACGTTGAGGCAAAATAATATCTAAGTGATGCATTCCATTGAAAATAATTTACTTGGAATTTAAACTGGAATTTTTTTTGATATATTGTACTTTGCAGCAGAAAATGTTTCAGCCACTTCTTTCTTACAATCATCAAAGCTGTAAAATGTGATCTTTGAAAACTACCTCCTTTCTATATGGTTGATCTTTTGTTCTTGTGCTTATCATTATTCTCAAAAGGAAATTTTGAAAATGTATCACTAATCACTATTTACTTATATGCTATTTCTTGAGCCTGATGATCTTCCTCATTCTCACACCTTCTCTTTATCTTGGAGTCAGTTTCTACAGATGCTGCTTCGATCCAGTGCACGGGGGAGAGATGTTTCAGCAGGAGTATGTTCGTTTTCTAAAATTTGAAAGTAATCCCAGATAAAACTACATTGAAATGCGAGCAAACATCCTATCTAGGCAGTGAGCTCTTATAATCTTGTGTATATAAGCTTGTGTCCTGCACCAGGAAATAACCCATTCTCATCCTGTGTAAATACTAAATGCCAAAGCCCTTGAGATGAGATGTAATTGGTTTTTCTTACTGTATGTGGTGTATATGTTGACAATAGTGTAGATAAAAAATTTTGCTAGACAGTATACTGATAGCAACAATTTCATCTCAAATAAATCACTAGTTGAATTTCTGTTAACTAATGACATTCCGTGGAAATAATGTGAATGTTCTTTTTTTTTTTTTTTTTTTCTTTTCCGTTCAACGATTCTCTTGGATGTTATCCACTTTCAGGGAAACTTTCTATATTCTTCAGAGGACCGTGGCGCTGAAAAAGCCATTCTAGAGGCAGTGGAGTTAATAGGGCAATGTGACATGCATAGAAATGTCAGAAATTGTGCATAGTGAAATCACGAAATATAAATTAGTCAAAATTTGGTTTGCAAAATATAGGTTTTGAAGTTATCCTCTTTAAAGTTGTTGATGTTATTAAATCTTAACTAAAAAAACGTGTTGTTGAATCAGACCTTACCTTCGTGTTTATGTAGCGTAAAATCCAAACAAGCCGAAAAGATATCAAATAAAGCATAGGAGAAGTGATGAAATTAACAAATTAATATCGGATATTTATTGTTTTGCACAGGTGCTTGCACTTGCATTGCAGATATATGATCGTACGAAGACTATATAATGCTACGCACTTTATTTAATACTAGAATTAAGTTCCTGGAACAAATTGGCCATCTTGCAGATTCGGTCAGTGGAATCACATCTTAGATCTTGTACGTTTCTCATCAAAAACAATCATCACCTTCCCGATAGCTTTCCTATCTCCGATAGCAGAAAAGGCAAGGTTGGCCTGCAAGGACAGGAAATTGTTTACATAGCCCCCAAAGAAACTTTGACATCAGAAGATGTAAAATACATAATACATAACTACTTCGTTATCATACTTAGAATGAATTTCAAATAGATTTCTTAGCTGTCCTAGACTTCGAAAACTACTCCAGTTAATCTTAATTGATTCCTCTGTTTTACTTTCTCTCCTACGCCAAGCTATCTTAAACTAAATGGTCTAAAAGTGATCAGTAAATCTCTTTTTGCCAATAGTTATGCTAGGAAAGTGAATGAAATGGTCAAATTAATAGAGCAGTAACAACGGAATTACTGACCTCTGATAGGCTGTAAGAATGAGAAATGTTGATGGAGATCAACCCTCTAGCTAACCAGGATAATAGCTCCCTTAGAGAATCTTCCAAAACACCTGGCCGACGTACTTTATAGCTACCCCAGTAAAGACCATGCACCGTCCAATTCTGGCACAATGATGTGCAAAAAAGAACATAATTACCAATGATAACGAAGGCTTCCAACAATTTACTTTGCTTTTACATATATGTACTTATGTAGCATGTTTATGTCATAAGCTTGTCGCAGCAACTCCATATAGAAAACGTAACGTAAGTGATTTTAGAATTGAAGCTCTAAAGCAATTGATGACGCAAGATCACATCAATCCATAAGCATCAAGTAATCCAGTGAAATAGCAAAACAGATTTTATAAAGTAAATTCATATTCTCAAACTTTATTCCTGCTGTACCTTAACTAGAGCTATATTAGCAGGAATGACAGGTATCTCTCCACTTGCAAACCCTATGATCAGTATGTTAGCTCCCCAATTCAAAAGCTTCATAGATTCTTTAGTAAGCTTGCCTCCAACTGGGTCATAGAGAACGTCAACCCCTTTGAGTTTTTTAGCTTTCAGGAACCCGGTGACACTCTGAATGACATTTTCATAACTCGTGTCCACCACATGATCAGCACCAAGTGATCGCAGAAGCTGCACCTTCTCGGTTCCCCTACCATCAGATTATGAGAAAGACTCAGCACCCAAAGACACTAATATTGTAAGCAAAATCTAAATAATAAACAATTCACTACCTAGCAACTGCAATGACAATGGCACCACGTACTTTTCCAATTTGAACAGCTGCAAGGCCTACGCCACCTGCTGCACCCAAAACCAGCAATACCTACAACTCCACCCCAAAGCGAAGAAATATAACAAAAGATGTTGAATACATTTGAGACAGGGTGGCCTACGGTGCATTTAGTGAGTGATATAAACCCAAGAGGGGGAGATGGCCCAAGATACCTGATCAGAGGACAAACGAGCTCTATGGACGAGTGCAACATGCGAAGTACCATATGCGACAGGAAGTGCTCCAGCAGCCACCAGATCACAACCTTCTGGCACTCGGAGCCTTCAAATTTACAAACTTAAGATAAGTTGAGCAGAAGAATTTTATAATTTACGACGAGATACGCGGAATAGCAAAAGGGAAGCAGAATCTCACAAGTCGGTCTGGTCAACGACGATGAATTCGGCAAATGAGCCAACAGCTGCGAAGGAACAAACAGGGTCTCCAACTTTGCAGTTAGAAACTTTGGGGCCAACGGCATCGACAACTCCAGAGTAATCGGAGCCTGGGATAAATGGAAGTGAGGGCTTCTCTTGGTAGCGACCCAATATCTGCAAGTAATTTGCAAAGTTCAAGCTGGTGGCTTTGATTCTAACTCTTACCGCAGTGGGAGAATCCAATTCAGGGATAGGATGGTTCTTTGAGATAACTAATGGGCTCGAATTGTCTTCTACAGGCACAGTTGGATCACCCAACTTTCTGCACAACAGAGCTTCCATTGCTATTGGCTTGAGTTTCGCTCCTACAAGATGATCGAACCTAGAAACTAATCATTCCTGTAGATTGGCACTTGGCATCAGCGTTGCAAGGGACAGTTATGGAAAAGAAATAAAAGCAGCCTGTTAAAGTTAGATATGAGACGACGTCGTTTGTTTATTGAGTGCAACATCTACTGGCACAATGGCGAGCAAATAAGAACTCGAGTATCGAGGAGATGAGAACTTGTTTGGGTTCCCCCTATCCATTTCTCTGTTCTTGACCAATCTATGCCGATTTCTTTTCAAGCGTTGCTTACTATGATTTCGCATAAAAATATTTTAACAGTCCTCCAAGAGCCCAAGTTGCAAAAATTTTCCAGTCGTCCATCCCAATGCTACAACTCCAAGGCTACAAATAATGTTCACAAAAAATAAAAATAAAAATGCACACGCACACTCGCATAAAATCAAATTAAGAACACAGTGAGAACCAAGGGAGATTCGGAGATGGCTGTTGCGTTTGTTAAAATATTAAAATAATTATGAAAATATTCAATTTTCTTGGTTAGACACATGCTTATTTTCACTCAAAAGAATAATTAAGACTTGCCTTGGGATGACTCGTGCCACCCCAAATATTTTAAATTAAGATATATAAATAACTTAAAAAAAATTTATATCTTAAATTTTTATAACTAAAGCCATATAATTTTAACTGTTTATATATAAAAAATTTAATGTAATTTAGTGGTGATAGTTTTTGTAATATTATTATTATTATTATATTAGGGTTGTGTTTAATTTTCTGACGTAGTAAAAAAACATATTTAAATTTCTTTGCGCTAACATAAACAAATAATGTAATATAATTTCTATAGACAAATCCGTTTGTTTAACGACTTAATTAGTGGAGATGCTCTCGACCCATATTGTGGCCTCTAATCAAATTGAATGGTCTAGCCCAAGCCTTTCATATAAATTGGGCTTTAAAGTTATCAGATTGGTCAACAAACGACATGTCTGTTAGGTTGGCATCATAATTCGTGAGCCTTCATGATTGAAATTTAAACCCATCCGGATACGGGCACCGTATTTATTGTTGTTTGTATTTTTTGCCGTGTCAGATTCCGGATACGGATTTTGAAACGGGATCGAACTCGAAGACCCCAATTGAAATTCGACGCTTTTCGAGGAGTGAATTTTGAGTTCTGTACTTCTTCCACCCGTTGTTCTTGCCTTCACTCTCACTCGAGAGAGAGAGAGAGCCATAGGGGTGAATCTGGTGGTGTTCTATGATATTTGCCAGCAAAAGCCCTAGACTGTACAACCTTCGGAGACGGAGGAATTAGGGTTTTATGTAAGTAGTGATAGCTCATTTTTGTTAATAATTGAGTAGTGGCAGTGTAGTAGATGCAGCAGCAGAAGCCCTGCTTCGTGAAATTACAGTATCTTTGAGTTCACTCTGATGCGTGTATTTGAAGTTCAAGTTTGGAGCTGGGTATTTTGAGAGCTGAATATGGAGGGTGGAAGGAGGATAACGGTGAGTCCAAGACCCTGCTGTGGTCGGAGAGTAGTTGCGAAGAAGAAGCCGCGCCGAGGTGGGGCTATTGATGGGTTTTGCAATAGCGTGAAGAAACTTCAGAGACGGGAAATCAGCTCAAAGCGTGATCGCGCTTTCAATATGAGCGATGCTCAGGAAAGATTTCGCAATATTCGCTTGCAGGTAACGTTTTTGTGACTTAGTTATTAGCTGTTTACTTTCTTTTGTATGCCATATATTTTCTTTCAAATCCTACTCAGGACTTGAATTTCATATTTTACTCATGAATTATGGCAAACCCTGCTTTGAAGTTTGGTTAGTTTTGGTAAATTTGTCCGGTTCATTCCTAGGGTTTCTATATAAGCCTCTAGTTTTTGTTGTTTTCATTTTATGCTGTGTAATGCGCATGTAGTAATTGATTCTGCAGCCTGGAAGTTTATAAATATGTCGGTTTATTTAGGGCTACAAAGTTTAGAAAGTTGCTATTCATTATAATATGTCTGATGGATCTATTTATAGGAGGAATATGATACCCATGATCCAAAAGGTCCTTCTTCCGTGGTCCTGCCTTTTTTAAGAAAGAGATCAAAGATTATTGAGATTGTAGCAGCACGGGACATTGTTTTTGCTCTTGCACAATCTGGTGTTTGCGCAGCATTTAGCAGAGGTAGTTACTGGTATCCATGTCTTGTAATATCTGAATATGCTCAATTCTATTTGCAACTAAGTTGACACATCATATACATGACATGTTTCAATTGTCGGATGCAGAGACCAACCAAAGGATATGCTTCTTGAATGTCAGTCCTGATGAAGTTATAAGAAGCTTGTTCTATAATAAAAACAATGATTCACTTATCACAGTTTCAGTCTATGCTTCAGACAGTTACAGTTCTTTGAAATGCAGGAGCACAAGGATTGAGTAAGTATAGTTCTCCATTTTTTTTTTTTTGCAGCTTGTGCCTTCCTCTTTCTCTCCCTGCCCAGCAGAAGGAAAATGGAAATCCAAAATCACTCAAGATGCACAAACTCTCCGAAACTAAAAGAAAATAAGTAAATTCTGCAGTATCATTTTAATTTTTGTTTGGTTTTGTTCTATTTTTGACATTTCTATTTTCTGTAGATACATAAGGAGGGGAAAGCCTGATGCTGGTTTTGCTCTTTTTGAATCGGAATCTCTGAAGTGGCCAGGTTTTGTAGAGTTTGATGATGTAAATGGGAAGGTTCTCACCTACTCTGCTCAGGATAGGTAAATATTTTATCTTGTTCATACTTTTGTTCTCAGACATGATTATCTAATATAATAAGGACGGTTGTTTCTGACTTTTTTTTTCTTTTTTTTTTTCTGATTTGTTTTCCCACAGCATATACAAGGTGTTTGACTTGAAAAACTACACCATGTTATACTCCATTTCTGATAAAAATGTTCAAGAGATCAAGATCAGGTAATCTTGCTTTACATGTTCATGAACCCACTGCACATGATCTAGTGGTGTGGGGTCATCCTGTAACAAAAGAAAGAAAAAACTTTACATGCATAGTGGCGGTCTATGTTCATCAACATATATTTTGTAATCATATCATTAATCTTCTATATATTCTTGATAACATCAATTTTTCTTCTTAATATTTCTTTGGGTCTTACTTCGTGAGCACTTACTATGTTCTTGTTTGAGAATTTCTCTTTATCAGTCCGGGGATTATGTTGTTGATCTTTGTTAGAGCTAGTAGCCACGTACCCCTTAAAATCCTCTCAATAGAAGATGGTACGGTTTTGAAGTCTTTCAACCATCTTCTTCATCGGAATAAGAAGGTGGATTTCATTGAACAGTTCAATGAAAAGCTTCTTGTCAAGCAAGAAAATGAGAATCTCCAAATTCTCGATGTAAGTATCATTTTCCTTTGCATGAGTTGTGTGTTGAGCAACATTCAGATATCTGACTTTTGATTGATTTCAGGTGCGGACTTCTGAGCTAACGGAAGTTAGCAGAAGTGAATTTATGACACCATCCGCATTTATATTTCTATATGAGAACCAATTATTCTTGACATTCCGAAATCGTACTGTGGCTGTGTGGAACTTCCGTGGAGAGCTAGTAACTTCTTTTGAGGATCACCTTTTGTGGCATCCTGACTGCAATACAAATAATATATATATAACTAGTGACCAAGATCTCATTATATCATACTGCAAGGCTGATTCTGATGATCCATTGTCCGAAGGAAATGGTACCTTTTTTTTTTCTTTTTCTTTTTTTTTCCTTTTTTTCTCTTTCTGTCTCCTCTTGTTTAATCACAAACACATGCGCACACCCATTTCCCCCTCCCTTTAGAAATGAACTTAATATAATACGATGGACAGTAAAGTAAGAGAAATGATTTGAAAGGTATAGCTTAATTATCAAAGAGGAGACTAGAAAGATGTTCTTTTACTAGATAAGTAAAATTATTCAGTATAAAAATCCAGTTTATAAATTGTCGGTGATCAATCTGTAACTTGTTACGTTTAAGAGGGCACCTATCTTCAGAGGTGCATAACTAACAAGTTCTGCATCTCTAATGCAGCTGGATCCATCAATGTCAGCAACATTTTGACTGGAAAATGTCTTGCCAAAATCAGAGCAAGCAATAGCCTTCCCATGGAGAATGAATGCAGTGGTAGCGACAATTGTTCTAGTAGTGGTTGTAATTCACGGAAGCGAAAGCATGTCTCCAGAATTAGGTGCACAATTGCAGAAGCCTTGGAAGATATTACTGCTCTCTTCTACGATGAAGAACGCAATGAGATCTATACAGGCAATAGACATGGTCTAGTCCATGTCTGGTCTAACTGACTTTTTTTTTTTTTTTTGAATTTATTGTTGTTTGTTTTCTTTTAACTGCTTTTCTCCGAGTTTGAGTTGATTGCACTTGCCTGATGTAAGAAAACTCTCGAGAGCTGTAATCACTAGTGTTCTGTATCATTCATTTTCTTATTTGTTATCAACGTTTCAGGCAAGTTTATTCTGTAACTGACGACGTATCTTGTATTAATATTCAATGCTGGTAGCTCTTATACCAGACATTGATTCTGCTGTAAGCTATTTTACATTTATGAGGCGGCATCTATGGAGTGAAAATATATGACTAATTTCAAATGTCTACCCTTTTCTTCCCTATGTCTTGTCCCTTTTGGGCTGTGTGGCGGCATATGCTACTACCTTTTGCAAATTACATGGATGGATTGCCAAAAGCATTCAGTGCTCTCTAGAGTTGTAGCTTTACGATTGCCAACCCCCGATAGAAGCTGCTAGTACTCCAATCATTCACCTTTGTGTTCTAATCTATTCAACTTTTTCTAGGGGGGATACTCAAGTGACTCCTTTCTTTTTCTTAAACACTTTCCCTCTCTATAGGTATTACACACTCCCTCGTTTTCTGCCACTCCGTGTAGTGCAAAAGCTGCCACACACGAATTGAGCTACCTTACGTAGCTGTCTTTTCTAAGATTAGGTTCCACATAATCTGAATTTATATAATTAAAATCTACAATTTATCCTTCTGTTCGTTGAGGAACTGCATTAAACATTAAATGTGGATAAGTTAGTCTACAGTAGGAATTTTCTTGACTTGTTATTCATTCTAAGGGGTAATTGGTTCTTCTCGTCGAATGCTTGAAGCTGTTCTACATACGATGTGTAGTAATGCGAAATACACGCGTGTTGTGCAATTGTTTTGCGGTGAAAATTGTCGTTTATTCAACTCATCTTTGCCAGCGTGTCCAAATAAATTAAAAAAATAAAACCTCAAGCAAGAAAGAGAATACTAGAAAACATATCACCCAGATTAACGTTAAATATGTCTTAAATTAACATTAACATAAATTTATGAGGTGAACAACAGTGCGATGGAGACTAGCGATATAAAGTTACAAACATTCACCAAGGAAAAAAAAATTAAAAAAATATATATATATCTATATATATATACATATACATTCTTAATTTTTTTTAAAAAAAGATTATTTTAAAGGAAAAACCAACGGAATAGTTTGGGATTCGTAGAGCGTGGTTGTCACGCTTAAGAAAGCACATTGTCCTATTTTATCATATTCCCGCTCATCGACGCGCTAATAAATCCCTCTGCATTACATCCTCAACTAGAGTCGGACTCACCACTCCGTCACACTGTTCACACATTGGAGCTCAGGGTCAGTCTCTGCATTTTGAAGACATCTAACCGCTCGCATTCGCTCAGAGAAGATATTTCTGATCTCGGTAGGAAGGTGAAGTGTTCTCCGCCATATTCTCTTCGAAATGCTCCCTATTCTCTCGTCCATTTCCGCTTCGGTTGTGCATTTCTACACCGAAGATTCTTTTGCATTTATTAGTTTTTGTTCTACAGACATTGAGAAGATTCTTATCTCTGATTGTTCGTTAAATTGCAACGTAAGTAGTAAGCTCTAGTAGATTCTACACCGAAGATTTTCTTCCTCAATTGCTTCGCTAAAATCCTGCTTTATGAAATTTTTTTCTAATAAATTTAGAGATTCTAAATGTCGTAATAGATCTAACTTGAAGCATATCTGGCAACCTTCAGTTTCTGTATCGATCTAGAAATTGTTTTTCTAATTTTAACGATTACTGTGCTTTCACATTGTCTGAGTTTTTCTTTTTCTTTCCTTTTATTTATTTTTGAATTAGGTAAGTTCTATAACTGCAATCTGATTTTGCTCGGTTTCATTCTTCTGTTGCTCGGCACTATATTCTGAAGATGCTTCAAGCTTTTTGTATTTTTGTTTTGATCTTCCTTAATATTTTCTTTTACTTCCGAACTGGTGAATGTTGTGGCTGCTGAAACGCGTTCCAACGGTGGGAGCGGGCGAATGAGCAATTCCTTCTTCTCATGCAAACTTTCACGAGTTTGGAACAGCATACAAATCTAAGTTGAATTCCCTCGCTGTTATGCTTCTTGTTTCGTATTTTAAACTCTTCCATTTAGTGAAGGATTTGACGCGCCCTGCATGTCAGCATTTTTAAACCATTAATGATTAAACTCTTCCCTAGCTGTTCTGTACAAATCCTGAATAATAATTATCGCTTAGAGCATCTATAATGGTGCAACACACCCAAGTTACATATATCATTGTTTAATAAATTTTTTGTAGGTCTCACACTGACACATCACTCTATACAATTTATATAATTTTTTCTCTACTCATACAACTCTAAAAAAAAAATTAAATGGGTCCCACAACTATCTCTTTTACCTTATAAAACCTTCTCTTTCTTCTTAAAAAATACAAAAAAAATATTGTGGGTCCCATAAACAGTATAAAGTAGAGGCATTTATACTTACAACTCTTCTTCTTTCTCTCTCCTCCACCTCATCCCCTCTCTCTTCCAACTCATCCCCTCTCTCTTCTATTTTTTCTATACAACCCCCATTAAAGATGCTCTTAGGACTATTTGTGTAGTAAGCAGAATTTTGAAACCATCCTAGTGCTCTCTGAGTTTCACTTTGGTCATTAAATTCAAAAGTCCTGCATGATCTTCAGGGTGGCATTTAACATATAGCTCCATCTAAATATTCTTTTCCTTTCTTTTCAGGCTTAAGTTCTTTATTGTCTGAGCTGGTCTTGTTGAGATGGATGATGGAATAGATGACAATATACCTTTAGATATATGCCGCAATACAGATTTTCCGAAACCAAAACAGGTTAGCTCTAATGTTATTCGAAAATTGAATTGGGCTAAGTTTCAATGCCTTAGTGATGCAGACTATTGCATGAAGTAATTTTAGTATTATCTTTTAAAAGTAATAATTCCTGAAAGTACTAGAGTACAATTGCAGAAGTTACCACCGAAGCCTTGAAAAACACTATGGATTGATGAAATAGCATTTAAATTACATGTGAATCCTAATAGTGAATCAAAACAAATAATCAGACTCAGGGGCCCAATGAGCCCCATGGTTTTCCACTTTAGCTGAAAAGTAACATGGACGAACCATTATGTGATCGGTTGAAAGGAATTCTACAGTGACTTATTTTAATGAATTTCAGCTGACTAAGCTTACTACTAAAGAGACTTGTTTGATCTAGTCATCAGATCATGGCTAAATATTCAAATATCTACTTTTCATAAATCCTGACAACATTTCAGTACAAGTAGTTTTAAAACTTTTGAATCCTTTTAATGCTTTCTGCTAAGGCAGAATAGTTTTGGTGTGAAATTTGCAACTTCGCAACTTTTCTTTTTCTTTTTTTTTTTTAATTTTCTTAAGATTCAAGAGGCGTTAACTTTTCTTCTATGTTTATCAATCACTTGAATTCTTGTTGAGAAGTTTTTTGTTATTTCTGTCAGCCGTAGTGAGTCCTTGTTATTCCTTTTCTCCCTTCTGATATGAGTTTTTTTTTTAAAAAAAAAAAAAAATGAATAATAGGTCATAAAGGGCCAGATCCGAGTATGCGGGTTGTATACGTAAATGTCCTCTTAAGGTTAAATTAAACACGACAATATAATCAGATATTTAACATTTTCTTATTATAAATTGGATTTTGTTATTACTTAAACCTTCATAACCTATAAAACCATGAGATGTGAAATTTGGTCAATGAATGCATTTAATATTGGATTCTATAGATAACACAATCGTGAGTTTCTTGACTGAAAACCCCATGTCCTTTTCGGCAACATTGAGCTTGCACTAATGCACTTGTTAAAAATGTTAGCGTGATTGCAGTTATGTATGCCATTGAAGTCAATAGAATGAAAAAAATTACAATGAAATCTGATCAATGAATGTATTGATTTCAGAATTCTGATTCTGTCAAATACACAGTCATGAATGGAAAAAAATGTCATAGTCACTGCTGTTATCTATGCTGTTGAACAAGAAAAAGAGTTCTGTTCAGTTGGAGGAGTCCCTTAGAAAAAGTGAAAATTCTATTGTGGATCAAGAAAGTGGGTTGGCAGTCAACGCTTCTGAGTTGGTCAGTCAGCAATCAGATAGGGAAATTGTGACACCTAATCATCAGAATGCTACCACAGAAGGAGAACCTCAGGTAAGTACCCAATTGCAATATGATGAAACAGAAACCTTAATGCAATCAACTATTGAAGGTGACGTATACAAAAATTTAGCAGAGTCTCCGTTGAAAATAACAACAGAAGACGAATCAACTACTTCACCTAGTGCTGGGCGGAAGCAGAAGAGCATTTAGAACTGCCCAAATCATGTGAGGATAGCTTATATCAATCAGCATCTCCAACCAATATCTTTCCAGCTAGTCCTCGTGTTCGCCACTCCCTGTTCCAGATGCTGCAAGAAGAAAGCAGTGAACCTGATGCTAATGAGTGGGGAAATGCTGAGAATCCTCCTTCCACGATATACCAAAAAGATTCACCTAAAGGACTGAAAAGGCTCTTGAAATTTGCACGGAAGAGCAAGGGGGATACAAATTCCACTGGCCGGTCTAGCCCATCTTTCTTTTCTGAAGGAGAGGACGATAACGAGGACTGTAAAAATTCCACTAGAATAAGTGCTGACAATCTACTAAGGAAGGCTGCACTGCATGCAAAAAGCTATGGGCAACCTAAGAGTTCTCTATACGAAGGCCGTGAAAGGAATTCAGGCAAGGTTTCATGGTTTAGAAATTTGAGCATAACTTAGTCAATTTTATGAAAACTCTTTCAATAACTCTTCCTCTTGTCTATGGTCTTAAGAATTATACATGCTTGCTGTGCAGCTGAATCAAATTTATAGGCAAAATTGATGCCAAGATTTCTCACAAGATACAAGAAAGCGGTCCTGCTACCAAAAGTCAGTCCTCAGAATGAATAAAGAAGTCATAGTTTACTCTTCTCACTATTAGTTTCCTGTATTATTCATTCCTTAATTTTTCTGCGTGTTCATGTTCCAGCATCAAGGTCATTCTTTTCCCTTTCAGCTTTTAGGGGAAGCAAACCGTCGGAGGGCAAGTTCCATTAATGCTGCGGAGAACTTAAAAAGATAACCAACCTCAACTCTGCCTTCATCCCAGATTCATGGCAGGTTTTGCTTACAACCCTTCTTATTATTCCTGCTATTTATCTTGCATCAATGCGTGCATAAATTAGGAATGGTTATCGATACATCTGCCAACGAGATTGATGGTGATACAAGTCAATGGGGTTGGGCTTAAGGTTGTGCATTGTTTAGTATTAGTATTGCATTATTCTAACTGAAATTATTCCTGTGACCCCCGTCGCTACTATCTCATTTTGTTTCGGATTCATTTGCTCAAATGTTCATTTCATCATATAGTAAGGTTGCTTCATAATATTGTTCATTGTAGATATAACAAACACATGCCTCCTTAACTGTTTTTTTTAGGTGTTACATAAATAAATATAATCGTTGTTCCGCATCCCTCCTTTTCCTTTCTTGTGATAAGTAGAATTACTTTTGTCCCATTTCCATTTTTGACAAGAATCACGGCCAGCATCCTCATCTGATAGGTTTATAAATGGGGGGAAATTTTGTTATCTCAAAATATCTCATTTTTTGTGTCACAAAATATATTTTAAATACATTATAATTACTTAGGATATTATTTAATTTAATTTTTTGGACTAAAGAGAGGGATTGTCCCATAAATGGGGTGCTCAAGAGGTGAGATAAAAAAGAATAATATTTTCTGATACACTTTATGTTGATTAAATTTTAATTATTCAAAAATTATATAATAATATTAAAAACATTATCAAATTATTAGAATAAACTTTTTTACCAATCAATAAGACACGAGCAAAAGATATGGGGTTGGAAACGTAAAGAAGCCAAAAGTATTTCATCGCATGGAAAATACTGCATTATATTTTTCATATAAAGAAAAATTTAATTTTACCTTTTTATACTTGTCAATTTTTTTAAAAAAAATTATGTTTTAAATTAAACAAAATAAAATTTTACATTTCAAATAAAAATAAAAATTTAAATTTTATGCACCTCAAATGTAAAACTTTTATTTTTGACTTAAAATAAATAAATTTAATTTGTTTAATTTAAAAATATAATTTTTTTAAAAAAATTAACAATTATGAGAGAGAGAAAAAAAGAGTTTTCTCTTTGATTTAACGTCCAAATTTGATTTCTTTTCAAACAGGAATAAGTATAATTTGGTTTAGAAAATTAGATAATATTCAAATATCAACAAACTCCATTTATACTTTTACCAATTTCATTTAAGGGAAAAAAATATTAGACAAAAAAAAAAACCAATATTAGTCATAGCTATTTAGATATCCTCAAACAGTAAATTCAAGATAGCTTTAAAACATAAATTCCGATGGAGCTTCAATTGTTGGCTTTACCTTTTGCACTGTGCACCCTAGGAAATTCCAATCTCTGCCAAGCAGTCTTCATACTGTTGTTGCGCATGCATCCTCACATCTCATCTTCAAAATTCATGGCAGCCGTAAACATTCACTCACATCGTATTACTTCCTCCGCAACTTATAAAGCTAAATCTTGATATCTCAAAATTTGAATAACAGTAGACGTAGATCTAGTAAAGGCACAGTACTTTATGTAGGATTCTGTGAGAAATATTTATAAATAAGTTTACATTGTGAATATACAATTATGCATGTTTGTCTACGGAAGTTGAATTTTCATAAATAAATGGGTTTGTTTTGAAACTTGAGTTTTTGAATACTTTTCTATTATTATGAAATTCAATTTTTGTGAATTCAACTTCTTATTACTTGAAAATTCATCATCTGAAAATTATTTTCCGTAAAAGCTTTAGTTATGTTTTTAGGAATTCTTTTTTTATACATTCAAAATACCACATTCATAAATTGATCTTTCAAAACTTTATAAAATTTCAATTTTTGGAAAATCAGGAGAAGGGGGAGTGGGACGTAGAAGAAAAGAGGAGAGGGGTATTTTAGAAATAAAATCTTGAAAGGGGAGGGGAGCTTGAAAATTAAAATAGGAAGTGCCAAAATTAATACCCAGAAAGGGTGGTGTAAAAATCAACACCAAAGATAAGGTGAGCAAAATCTGATTAAACAGATCAAGCTGTTGCACTAGAACCAAATTAATCTGCATGGCATTTGATTTGAATTAGGTTGAAATTTTTTTAAAATATTAAAATCAAATCAAACTACATATTTTATGTGTTTATTTTAAATTTTTATGTATGTATTACTTATTTATTATAATTAAAAATATATTATTTATGTAAACACTTACTTAAATAATAACAAGTATATACAAACAACACATAATATAATTAAAAAAAATATTATAATGAGTATGATTTTTTTGTTAGTTTATTATTGATAGTGAGTAAAATGATTACATTTGAAGTTTTCTGATCTTAGTGTTTATTACATAAAATTTTTTTGTATTATGTTATCTTTTATTTTTTGACAAATTAAACAAAACCTTAGAGAATAAAAGATTAAGAGAGAATTATACATAATATAAAAGTAGTTACTAATAATATTTTTTGTATAAGTTAACATATCAAATTTTTAAATTTTTTATTAAATTATTAAACCTATCAAATTAACCAAACAAAATCATTATTTAGTTCAATTATTTTCAAAAAAATTTAAAAATTCAAATCAAATCACATCACAAATATCTAAATACTTTAATTTAAGATATTACTAAAAACCACCCTCTCCCGGACCAAAGAGGATTTCTTGACACATCCAAAATTACATTACATATTCTTCAAGTTAGAACCATAACTCGACAAAAAGGGTAGAAAAATAAGAGGTACGAAAAGAAATTCCTGTTCATAAACATGAGTGAGCTAGACTCGCCTGGCCCATATAAAACTTGGTCTGATTATGTTAACCCAGCCTGTTCAATTGGCACCCTATATTTATCTTTGCTTTTTCAAGATTCAATATCAACGTCGAAAGACCTTTCTTTCTAACCTCTTCACCCGTCAGTAACCCTTTCCCCCCGCCATAAAAATACGGATAACCTAGTATTACCATCATTTTAAATTGCATAACCAAAGAGTCTTTAATTTGGATGTTACATAATGGAAATGCGGTCATTCGATTTTTCTGTATAAGAATTTTTGGGTCCTAGTCTAACAATTGAACTTGAGGGCTTCATCTGGTAAATCTCTCAATTAATGAAAATAATTAGAGAGTTAGCATTGAGACAACATCTTCGATTCATACTTTGCTCCTGTCCTAAAGTAACCAATTAAAAATTTTGAAAATAGAAAACGAGATAAAGTATGAAATAGAAAATATTGTCTCATTAGCACTCACAAGCCAACTTCTACAAAAGCCGCAAATTGAGATGTTTTAACTTACCTGAATGGTCCAATCAATGAGATTCAAAAATCCCCCATGCGCTGCCAGCAGAACATCTTCCCTAGTGCGAAAGCATTCACACGGCACACGCATAACAGACCAAAATGTATTAATAAGCAAATAAATGATATTTTACTTTCAACAAAGAAAATTTCTAAAACTAGAACATGGCTCTATCTGAGATGCATGGACATTGATCAACTATAATTTATATGTACAGCAAAACACGAGCACAATGACACATGAATATGGTAATTTTGAAATGTTAGGATACGACAATGATTACTGTTGAATTTTTTCAATGATGCAGGTCTTCCAAAAAGTTGGCAACAGAAGTTAACAATGATAACGTGATATCTCTAGGAAAAAAGGAAACCATATTAGTGCTGGGTTTAAGATACCTGACATTACTACTCGCTTTGCTAAAAAGCATTTCACCGGAGTCCCTTCACTAAAAAATTCCTAGTCTCTCTCCCAAGATCTTGAAGATGCGGGAATATTAAGTTTGCGTGAGGCCCATAATAATGTGAAAAGATATCACTTATTCGCTTTATGCTGTCCACAGCTGTACCATAAGAACTTCATAAATTCTTAGACAATAATAATACCATTTGGGTCATGTACTTCTCCAGAATCTTTCAAGCGCAAAAGCATGAAGGCCTTTAGATTTATTATTACTTGAAAACAGTAATCAAGATCAACCAATTTCCTAAGGAAAAGTTGAAAACGCATGCTAACGGAGTTCAAAACCAAAAACACTAAACGGTGATCAACTTAATGTAGTTTGAGATATTCCCGACTATAATGGAAACATAGAACATATGACGTGCCAACAAAGTTGTACACCTGTAAATCTATCAGAACAGACAAACTAAAACATTAAGACCTCGAACAAATTGCTTCTGATTGCAAAGCTTTTATGGTATATATGACTAGGCTAGTTACAGATCGCGTATCCTACTTCTAGTTTGCCAATTGACAGTAAATATAAATAAAATTCACACCCAGACACTGTAAGATCAACAGATAAATTATCCATTATCTAGATCCAGTGGAGTTGAAGAGTAAGAGTTGATTCAATTGCATACGACCAAGTTTTCCTCTGCTACATGGATTTGCAAGATGAAATTTCCTGACAAAAAATCAGTAAGGTTTCCACTGAAAACTAGTTGAAGCTGGGTTTTCTGAACTCCATTTTGACAATTATTTGCATTTCTATTACAAGCAACAGATACTTGATGCCTGATAATTTTAGCTTATAGCCTCGTGTAGAAATAGATACTAGTCAACCAAAAAAAAAAAAAAAACCCGCATACAGCAGTACTCTAAGTAAAACTTTTACCTGGATAGATGCTTTACAATGGTCCATTACAGATTGTAATTCTCCCACAAAACTAAATGCCCGGGGCAAGATTGTCCCCTGCCTGCATGCACCACATCATATACGGTGCAATTATATATAATGGAGAAAGAGAGAAAGTATTTACGGAAATGGAACAAGATTAATGATATAGGAGGTTAAGCGCACAGGACAGGAACCCGCCTCTACAATGCATCTCACTTTCTGTTTATTTCTTCCCACCATATGACGATTTCACAATGTTAGCCATATTTAGGTCGCAGATTGTATCTTTATAATTTTCTAGTGAAGCTTTCGCCTTGCCTCTCTTGCAGTAATGCCTGAAGAAGGGATAAGAAATTGGTAAAGATAAGTGGAGATTAACATCAAAGTTTGCAGCCACAATACAACTTACAAACAACTCAATTCCAACATAGACTTCTCTTAATATCAAGGAATACATGTCAACATACGACTACTTTAAATGATGTTCAAAGTTTGTAACTGACATCCCAAGACATGTATGAAAAATATGCTAATGCATGCATCTCATACGTAGCCTTCTCAATGGACAAAGAAAGTACGGATCTCATTAATGATCGAAAGCAAATTAGATAATAAAATGCCTTCAAACAAAAGAGAGGGAAAAGGAACATCAAATTACAAACCAAGAATGGCACCAAAGAGACCTTCTTACCAATATGAAAGAAAAATCCATCAACATGACACATTACTTGAACTGAGATTTTAATAGTACCAAATTATGAGATATGGTAGCCAGTTACATCAAATTGAAACTTTATTCCAAAACTTTCACCGCTGGCCCTAACGCATCAAAAACTCGAGAAGTCAAAACTGATGCTCTCAAAGTTGTCCAATATCTAAGCAAATACGGAACATAGTAGTTGCTTTGTTCAAGGTACCAAACTCACTATCTATGTACTTCCACCAGTAAGGACTGAGAAATAATCTACATGTTTTCAATTTACAGACATCTACTGCTTGAGAAAAAGGTCAACAGTAAGAATATCAGTCCTTTTTAACAGTATGTAACTACGGGAAGCAGGAAAACTAGAAGGAAAGTATGCCAAAAGTAGCAGTGTTTTTCACCTTTGCATAGCTTGGACATAAGTAATGTACAATCATAATCAAATGGATACGTAATTATACTTTGTCATGTTCATGCTTCCCATGAAAATGTTTCATATTAGGATAAATTAGTCAAATTATTTGTAAGTATCTTTCTCCTCCACTTATCAAACTCATACGAATAAAGAAATGTAGAACTCTCTCCGGTCTTTCTTCCTTCGTCGCTGCCAATGTTAATGGACAAATCAATATTATAACCTTCCGTTACCACTCCATTTTCCTTTCTCCAACTCTTCTTCTCCGCACTACTAACTACAGTCTACAAAACTAATTACCAGAATGACATGAATTCTTAGGTTCACCATGTCCATTTTCACGAACTTGATTTGCTTTTAGTACAGCCACTGCGATAACAATACAATTTAGAACTAAACTTTCCTTGAGGCCAAAATTTATACTATGCTAAGTGATACTAGATCTACTTCGTACTTATTTTGGATTAAATTTTCGTCGGAGACGTTCTTTGAAGCATATCTCCTCCACTTCCAATTTGAAACTACTTTCGTAAACTTCTATGTTACGTATTTCACATCCACGAGAATGATAAACTGATAAGGTCAAGCACCTGAGTATAACAATCCGAAGCTTTGCTAAAATCTCCGTTCGAGAAGCACTGATTCCGTAGCTGCTTGGATTCCGATGCAGCATCCTTATTCTCACCACAGAGTGTTTTTTCTGGATCCGCTAAGTCACTGACGATCTGCCAAAGAGATCTCAGATTGATCAGCTTACTCAAAAACAAATCGGTTTCGTTCGAAGCACCAAAAGAGATTTCAGATTTTTCTTACTCGGTGAACTGGCTAGAAATGCTGAAAGAAAACGTCAAGAGAAGAACATGTGCTACGAAGATCATCGGTGCTTCTGTCTCTAACCATTCGACTTGAAACTCTCAGGAATTGCAGTTTGTAGAATTTCCTCGTTCTACAGCGACAACAGAGGCAAAGAAGGACGCTCGGCGCCTCAGCTAGGCACTGTTTTTCAATTTAAAAAATGAAATTTCCGCGGGTAGCTCGTGCTATCTGTACTCGAGTTTCGGAGGCTTTGCCTTCGCTCTTAAGACGCCGTGTCGTTTAAGTAATGAAATTGAAAATAAGTTTGACATTTTTTAAGTTGAAATTAATTTTATATATTAAAAAACATTTAACATGATTTCAAATTATACCGGCGTTATCTGTTTTTTTTTTTCATTTGAATTTTTTAAATTTATTATAAATGACGTAAATAATTTTACACAAGATATATTGCTACAAACTAGAGAGGAAATTCCCAAAAAAACAAATGAAAGACGGTTGAAGCAAATAAAGACATTCAAAATCAAGACAATTGAATAAGAACCTATAATGGTAGACAAAAAACACTTCTGACCCTGGAGAAAGTCTTTATTAAATTTTATTCTCGATTCTACTGCGTGGCAAAATAACTCCAAATTTATTTTGAAGAACAAAATTGAATTCAGAAAATAACAAAAGGGTCTCTTTGGACTTTCATGCCTAAACTCCAAATCCACCTAATGCTTCCTATTAGCTCATGCTCAACCAAATATTTTCCAAGCTCTCATTTGCTTCAGTAAGACATCCATGCTGGTTCCATGCTTCCTCTGCCGGAAACGGGCATGTTAAGAACAAAACCTGACTCCGAATGATTGTATTTCTCTAGCAGTTTCTTGATGAGGCCTCCTACTATATAAGAGGCTCCTGAGGCTGCAAATGCCATTGTAAAGTAACATAATACAGTCTTGAAATAGGATTTGGGTGGTCTTTTGGTGTGAGCCTTCCCAATAGCAAGCAGAATTGTGCATAGAAGGGAAGCAGCCACTACTGCTGCAAGCTTAACTTCTGTATAAAAATTCTTGCGAATCAAGAAGCCATAAACGACAAGGGGAACAGAACCAAATATTAGGAATGACAAAATAGCCACAACTGCGTGAAGTAAAAAGTTTGCTCGGCGTCCTAGTAGTTCTTGATACCGATCCTCTTGTGTGTCCATTTGTTGAAGATCTCCTCCAGATTGAGCATTTTTCAGTTCAATAAGCTGGGAAAAGAAAAAGGGATCATCATTCTACTACGTCTTTTTTATGTCATGCATGAGAATTTATGGAAAAACAAGTTAGAGAGAGGCATTAGGATAAAACTCTAATAACTTTACATGGAAGACCACTCACATTATGACCTATGACGAAAAGTCCACCAATTAGATTTGCCAATCCCAATGCTATAATATTCACTGCAAAAACACAATATAAGAAGAGTAACTCAATTTTTTTTCCAACCAAAATATCAATTTTCACAATACGAAATTCAAAAAATTGCAGATTTAAAATAACCCATCTAACAAAACCACAAAACAGCAGAAGGTTCTTGAAAGAGAAAAGTAAAAAGAATGAAGAAAAACTTACATGGGGCAGCACCGGCACCAACTGCAGATGACACAACTCCCAAACTTGTGATTGACTCAACTAAACCCCCATAGACAATACTTTTAAGTACTTCCCATTCCTGGGATTCACCAATATCAGCTCCTTGGCGTTCATCAGTAAGTACTTGCGTGGGTGTTTCTGTCACAACACCACCTTCAACTATTTCTGCCTCAATTGGAACTATTACATCACCCCCTACATCATTATTATACTCAATGTTATTATATAATGAGCTAGCCAGTAAGATTTCATGTAAGATAACAAATAGCGAGAGATGCAAAGTGCACAAGACTGATCAGTACTTGATGATTAACTAGTTATGGTTTCTTTGTTGAACATACCTTGCTTTCCTTTTCTTACAGCTGAATCTATTTCCTCTAGGATATCACCATTCACTTTCTCAATCTGAGGAATTTTAACATCTAATTCAGAACTTTGCAGGTCAATAATTGTATTATTTGTCAGAACGACATCTTTTGCAGCTTCTCCAATGTTAACAACTGTTTCACCAGTCAGTGAGGTCGCTAAACGATCTATCTCATACAAGGGTAGCTTATCACCAGACAAGTTCACTGATGATGAAATTGCAACAATATCTGCTTCAGAGTCATTAGTCAAGTAAGCACAATGCATTGAGCAAGAACTGCAGCTTTTAAATAAATATTAAAAAATTCCATTGATGTATAACAAATTAGCGCACAAGAAAGAAAGAAAAAAAAATAAAATAAAAAATGGTTATCTTTAAATCTGAAGTATACCTGTCTTCCTTATATTTGCTGAATCATTCCCTTCTTCTCCTACTTTGGTCCTTACATTCCCAGTCACTGTCACTATGTGTTCCTTTCCTGAAAAATCTGATAAATCGTTTCCTACTTTATGCGATCCATTTGCCAGATTGCTGTCAGTTTGTTTGTAGGATTGCGTAGATGATGAATCCTTCTTAACAATAGTTGTATCAGTCACCAAGCCTCCAGGACGACCAATTTCAGGGGAAGTGAGCATATTGGAAGCAATTGATGAAGAGTGATTCTGCTCAGCTGTATCAGTTTTAGAATGTTGAAGGGAAGCATCACCTACGCAAATATGTCAAGAAAACAATCACTTGCAAAGGGAGAAGTATTTCATAAACGGATATTTGAGGCTTTAGTAAATAATACTCCAATATTGCTCAGCACACATAAAACATGTATTAACTACTCAAGAAAGCGCTGCAAAGGAAGGCATAAGGAAGTATAATGTAGTGATAAAAATAGCCATATAGGGATTCTTTATGTTATACATTATGCTTCCTGAAAACAATTATTTATGGGGCCATGCAATCCTGAAAAGACTTCTAGTTAACGATTCACACAGCCTCTATATACACAATGATATCCTTGTTATTATTTCCCATGCAAATGATAATTGTGGAAGTGTGATCAGTTTGAAGTACTATTATTAATATAATACTTGCTTACTAGCTATTTTCCCTTTTGAAGTGAATAGAGAAAGGAACCAATTTGCATTGGAAGTGAGCATATTAGAACTTTGCGAATTGGCTGCAGGCATGTTTGAAGGAGTTTGTAAATCGGCAGCAGGCATGTTTAGAGGACTTTGCAAATCAGCCATAGGCATGTTCGGAGGACTACGCAAAATGGATGTAGGCATGACTGAAGAATTTTGTGAAGTATTTTGCTTCAGGGCACCACCAATACTCCGGAATATATTGAAACCATTTCCTGCCATAGTAATGAGATTGTTAAGCTCATGCAGGTGATAAGACATACAAATTACGGAGTAGTCAAGGTATGCTATAAGGAGAACTTCCACTCTGCTCAAAAATAATTCATGTTCAAATGTTAAGATGATAACATAACCTCCAATTTTTAAAGCATCTCAGAAAACATAGTGCTCACTGCATGGTTTGTGCAAAATAGATATAGCATCCAATTATACCTACTTTCCATTAGCTATGCATGCTCAATGTGCACAACCAGTGATATCTTTAATGACATATCTAAATCAGCAACTTCAGGAATAAAACTTCTCAGAAATTACTGCGTGGATTGTGCAATATCTGAGCAATCTATTTTCTATGAAACATGTTCAGTTTATCCTCCAACACCCTCCAAAAAAGAAATACTAATAATAATAATCTTAAAAACCGAGGTAACCCACTTTACTTGAAGGAATAAAAAAGCTGAAGCAGGATAAGCATCTGAATACTTCTCGTTCTGTTTCAGGATTACAATGATCTGCCGGTGGCTCTTGACTACCAACATCAGGAGTTGGAATAGTGTGATCACCTTGGCTGCTTTTGCATTCAGGTGTATCAACAAGAGTAGAGCTACCTGATGGGTCAAACTTATCACGCTTTGCCTTAGGGTCTAAAGTAGGAACATGTCGTTTTCTTTTCTTGAGGATAACCCGTTTAGTAATGCAAGAATGGCAATTAGGACAGAACAGATCGTGCGTCTCTTGTTTTGCCAGTACTGCCTCAACGTCAAGTTCCTTAAGTCCTTGGTCGATTTCTTCTATCAAGTCAGGACCTGCTTTTGTACTAATCTCATCATTAAAATCCTTGATGGTTGTAGCCTTTAAAGAGGAATTCTCTAAGTGTGATATTTCTGAACTAGAAGGGCATTCGTCATCCATAGTTTTCACATATTGATCCGAATCTGCTTGTACATTAAATTCTCCATCCTCATGGTTTTCTAGCCCAACAGACCTTGCACCATTGCCATTTTGAACTCCAGAAGGTCCATTATTGGCTTCAAAACCTGAAACCATGCCATAATAACCTTTTCAACACTAAATTATGACAGAAGACAGTTTACAAAAAATAAGAGTTGCCTAATACTACAGAAGTCTTGAAGGAATTTACATATATGACTATTACAGGTTAGCCCATACCATATCTACTAAACTCATACTGAAATAGTAAAAGAATAATAAAGTGACAGAGGATCAGCTACAAGTACAGGAACTTAAGAAGTACAATTGGTGCTGCTTACCAAGAGAATATATAAATAAAATTCACCATTCACCATATGTCTTAGCATCCCCAACACAAATTCAAAACGTGGAATGTTGAGCAAGGAAAAGAGCATGTTTCATACCAAGTAACTTTTAAACCCAAAAGAGGGAAAATTACTTATTATATTGTGTCCAGCAAAATTCCATGGAAAAGTTACTTCAGGTTGTTAGAAACTTGATATGGGAAATCCGTCCCATTACTGCGTTGTGCAGTGGTGCTGACAAAAATTGCTAATGTGTTGTTCTAGAAATCTTGGCAACCACTGACCTTCAGTTTCACAAATAAAACATGGTCCGTGCGCAATCATAGTTTTGAAATTCATCCGCAAGTCGGAGTGTCCTTTAAGATTCCAAATTGGCACAATCAAAGGACCGTCAAATCGTTTGGTCCATGTGCAGTGATGACATTTCCATATTCCTTCAGACATAACAAATGATGGCATGTTCACTACACATCAGAATGACATAACTGACTACCAGAAACTTCAAAAATTAATATATTTTCATTCCAAGAGGTGTCATAAGAATTACACGTGACAAAAACTTCCGTAATATTAATTGGTTAGCTTCCAGTTAACTTTTCCCACAAACGAAGAATATCCTTGCTCACAAGTTAAGGGTACCCTTGATAGAAGTTAAGATAATTTGAAGGTTGTGTCTCTCAAACAACCATAGTAATGCATATTACCTCCGGCACGTGAGAGCTCAATAAAATAGAGAATAACATTTTAAGCAGTAGTGAGACAAGAGAACTATATACAACAACTCTGTGAGGAAATGAATCGAACAGATCAAGTAGAAATAACATTGCGACATTCTATTTGGTCAGTAAAGCGATGATTTCTTTCCAATAGAGTCACAGTTACTGCAGATAAAATAAAGAGTAGTGCGAGAGAGGTCGTGCGGTACCTTCTTGCTTGTCGAAGTAAACGCTGTTCTGGTTCTGTGATGCAGCAGCAGCAGCAGTTGTACTAGTTACAGCCTCTCCATTTGTTGCTGCTCCCACAAGCTCCGCCATGGCCGCAAGTCCTAATGCCGCGCCACCCACTTGCTCACCGTCACTGTGATAACTATTTCCATTAACATTACCCATCTCTGCAACCACTTCCTCTTTTTGGAAAGGGGCCCCATCTGGGTTGGCTCCATTACTGTTCCCACCAACTTCAGAGCTTGTAGAAGAAGACAAAGAAGATGATGATAATGATGGTACTACAGCACTAATGACATCATCCACTCGATGCTGCGAGGACTGCCTTCTCTGCAAAGTAGCCTCCTCCTCCTCATACTCTTCTTCTTCCTTTCCCACTACCCATTTCAGGTGATTTTCTGCAGGCAGTTGCTCCACTTCCATTGCTACCCAGAAGGACAAATCAGGCACAGAAAGAACGAAGAGCTTCGTTCTCTAGGAGAGGCCAATAGGCTTCCACTGTTCAGGCTTTGTAGAAGAGATGAATGAACTGACTTCACCTGCTTCCCAATTGTTATCAAAATCTGTGGTGTGTGGGAGGAAATGACACAAGGCGCCCG
This sequence comes from Bauhinia variegata, assembly GCA_022379115.2. NCBI lineage: Eukaryota > Viridiplantae > Streptophyta > Magnoliopsida > Fabales > Fabaceae > Bauhinia > Bauhinia variegata. The sequence continues at coordinate 12,648,639 of CM039437.1, forward strand.
CCTTAATAAAAGAGCCCCACATTTTTATGATAAAATAATTGTCACTCTGCATAGTTGGCAATTCAGAAGCATGCAGTGTAGACAGTCGTGAGTCTCGTGGCAAAAGGTTTTCTTTACAAAGATATAAATATTAAAAATTATAATAAATATATATTATTTTTAAAAATATATATTATAAAATCATAATATAATATTTCAATAATATTACATCACTTAATATTATAATATTATTCAAATATAATATTGTATTATAATATTTAATTTTATAATACATATTAATATATAATTTTAAAAATAATATATACTAATAATAATTTTTAAAATTTAATATATTGACCCTCGTCTCTTTATTTATTTTTATTTTTACATAAACATAGAAATGGTACAGAATTAGGGGAGTGAATTTAAATTGAGATCACTCAATTGCTAAACCTGCTCCAGACATGAAAAATATAACTAATTTTATTCCAAATAATAAAATAATTAGATTTAACGTGGATCATGCGGGCTTATTCAATTCCTACCTACTTTAATTCCCCAAAATAATATTTTAGTAGAGATTTTCAAGATCCCGCTCATCATTTGTGGGCCGTCGGATGTTGGAAAGTCAGATCATCCACGAGGGAGAGGGCCTGTCCTGGATTAGATGATCTGTGTTCATGTTGTACTTGCAGGATTTGGTCTGCCATTATCGGTCCACTCTATTTGACTTTTTTAATTCCTGTATTATCAATAATTAATCTGTTTGACTGGAATGAAACGCAAAGAACGGGACAGAATACAGATCAACCTGGACCGGATTCACACGGAAGACCAGATCAACAGGAGAAATTGTAAGGAATTTGGTCTATAAATTCAGAAATTATATTAAATGAAATAAATAACGTATCATGTATATATCTTCCGCAATTGAACATTGACTAAATAGTTAGTGATTGATTGACACTAAAATAATTTTTAAATTTTATAAATTATATGTTAATGCTTGAATTTTAAAATTAAATATTGACAAATTATAGGAAATGGTGCATGTTTCAAACTTCTCCCACAAATCTAAGCAAATATTCAAAGACAATGTCTTGCCAGTTACCACATATATATGGTATGATATTGCTTCTGGTTAAAAAATTCATTGTTACTATAATGTTTATATTTAATATTTTATTTTTTTAGTTAAATACCAAAAAAACCATTAAAACAAAATTTTATGTAAAAATATTTTTTAAAAAATATTATTAATTATTTCTTAAAATTAAAGAATAATATCATATTTATCAACATGAAATTTTATAAATATAAAGAATATATTTTTCCTGATTCCCTATAAGTGATGAGTGTCTCGTTGTTACTGCTGAACATGTGCGCAGCACCGGCGCTATCCTTTCCTTCTATTTTTATATTCATGTCTTTTGTCAAACCTATCCCTTTCTTCTGTTTTCCCTGAAACCGAACTCAAGGACAGAAGGACCACGCATTTATGATTGATGTCCTTTCCATCACCCTCGTATCATCATTTTTATGGTACCTGTATCAAAACTACTTTTGGTAGAGAAAAACATTAGGTCGAAGAAGTTATACCATTTCAAAGTAAAAATATGTCTTAGACCTTAGAAAAAATATTTATGTCATTTTTATTTTCTCTTATCTATACATTAATACATGTTAAAATGAAATAATCATTATTTGAATGGATAATAAATGCTTGAAGAATTTTTGTTATACAAGCAAATTGAAATGGAAACCTCACTAATATTATTTTGTTGAAGATTAAATCTACTATAATAAAGTAAGAGTAAAATCCCTTTTATCCTCCGCACATAATGCACAAATAAATACCCCTTAACTTATTAAAGTTTTCAATTCAAACCTCGAGAGAACAAAACTGGCTCAAATCGGACTCTCCGTCTCCATCTGTGATGGTCCGTTAAAAATTTTTACTGATGTGCCCATTATACGGTGATCTAGCCATTAATGGCAAAACAAAGTCATCTTGCTAAGACACAAATCAAAGAGAAAAACCATGTTAGCTCGCCATTGATGAGCTAAAAAGCTCTAAACCAGAGCATACCCATTTCTCACCCATTCTACTTCTGCTTTGGCTCAAAATCCCATAGGCTGGGAAACATGAATGGATTAAGGAGAAAGAACAGAATAAATCCAACTAGTTAGCACCCCACCTCATGGATCCCTTCGCGTGGTGCTATTTCACTCTCACTCTTAGTTTTCCTGTACTCATTTTCACTCCTACTAGTAACTCAAGGCTCGACAACACCTGTTTTGAGCTCCCAAAAGACACTTCGCATTTATTTCAAGCACCGATTATGGAGTCGAACGACAGATCTGGTATATGGTTATGTATTATGGATGACTATGGCTCACCGACAACTGTGGCTCTAATCTGGTTGAGTGTAATGGTGCTGGAGTAACCCTAGCAAGACGACGCCGTTTGGTATGGAAGATGATTGCCCAACTTGGTAAAACGAAGTGGTTTTGGTGATGATGTGTTCCTTCCCATTTACCATATGACATGTTAGATGTTTCTTATTGGTCACATCACCCATTAACACCCATCTCAATATTTAACGTGTCACGTAAGTAAAAATCGTTATTAGACCATAACAGAAGTGAACGAAGTGTTCAATTTGATTAATTTTTCAAGAGTCGGAGTTTAAATTAAGAATATTTAATTGTCAAGAGTATTTGTTTATGTGTTTAGTGCGAGGGGTTTTTACTCAGCATAATAATATTATTTGTTGGTTATTTATACTAATAAGTTTTATATGACATATGATGATTAAAATTTTCATGAGTCCATAGAATAAAACTAATTAGTTAAATAGTTAGTATAAACTAAAAGTAACGTTGCTATTTTCATCAAAATCCCTTAAGCATCTAAGTCACTTTGGATAATATTACGAGAGACACAAGAGTTATGCGTTCAAATTCGTAGTGGCATTTGGTAGTTCAGATTCCAAATCTCACTAAAAATTGGTGCGATGGGATATTAGGATATGCCACTTAATCTATGATGGATATATATATATATATATATAAACTTCATTTTTCTACTATTATAAAATAAAATAATCTACTAAATGACGTATGACCAAGTCATATTCAAAAATTGATTAATTTATGAGTGCCACGTTTGAATAATAACCAAAGTATTTAGAAATAATAAAATAAAATATTCTCGGTGGCCGTTCGTAAAGTTGGAACTTGGCTGCATGCATATATGATTTGATATGACACAAAAACACCATACAAATTAACAGCTAGCTGTTGATGTCTACTCCTTTCAGAATCTTAACGATGGAAGGACTTTAAATATATTCATTAAGTCCAAAAATTAGAAGAAACCTTAGATAAGAACTAAACTTTTTTTTTTTTTTTTAGATAGGAGTATAAACATTTTTAACTTTTGGAATCCATAGTCCGCTTGCCTAGAACTATCGAGGAAGTTCAATTTTTTAACCGAATGTTACTAAGAGAATATCCCATCATCTAAGTTCTTAACACCCATTACTGGTATCTGACTATAATCTGATCAGTATCTTTTGCTGGTTCTGAAGAAAATAATAATGATTTTCAATATAAATTTAATTGAATAAAGTTCGAATACCTTCACTTGGATAGGGTTTATAAAGAAAAGCAATTAAGGGCACATCACATGTATGCTTGTGCATGTCTTTTCTACGAAATTCACCAGCGACATTGTTTGCATCAACCAATACAATTGAATTCACCGAAGAAACAAGCCATATTTAATCTTGAAACTCATCCATGCAAGGCATATTCCATGAACATTCTTCCGGCTACTACACGTAATGCATTTAAATCTTTAATTAATATATTAATTTAAAGTTCACAATTTTTGTCTTACAAGTGCAAACGAATATGTGTGTCGTTATTTTTCACTAATTAAAAATTATTAATTAATTAATTAATTTTTTTACCAGTAAGAAGCTGTGACAGACACAATGGCCGTGCATGCGAGGCAGATCGAAAATGTGTATCCTAAAAGTTTTCCTATAAAAGTAGCATCTGGTCAGTATACCCTTCCGTCGACATGCAAGAGGAGTATTGAGTCTACTGACATTAATGGCTCCAGGGCCCCAAAAGGTGATGCAGGTAGACGAGAGAGAAGAGGTTAATTCTGATGATGAGCGGAAGAAAAACAGCGTGAATGCTTTGCCGTTCTTTAAACTCTTGAGCTATGCTGATACATTGGATTGGACTCTGATGGCACTGGGAACTCTCGGTTCGATCGTGCATGGCATGGCTCTACCCGTTGGGTATCTGTTATTAGGAAAAGCGCTTAATGCATATGGGAACCACATTGATAACCCTGACGAAATGGTTAAAGCTCTCAAAAAGGTAAACACGCATACACACCTCTCTGAACATATATGTTCAGCTCTGTCATTTAACTTATTCTAAGTTCTGTTTTATAAGTTTAGAATTGATAAAAATTAATAAAATAATACTTTAAATAAGTTATAAGTTAAATTTTTGGATCAATCCTAACTCATGAAATAGATTAAGAAAAGAGGATATTATCTAGATCTTTGCTTCTTTAATTTTTGTGGTGCATGACAGTAAAGAAAGTCAGCATAGTCAATTAACAGGTTGTTCTTGCCTTTTCAGGTTGTTCCGTTTGTGTGGTATATGGCCTTTGCCACATTTCCTGCTGGAGTGCTTGGTATGTTTTCTGCTTACGTACATTAGAACCTTAATTATTCTCAATTTTCATATGATAAACGATATGAATATATATATATATATATATCATACTAACTGAGCTAGCTGAGAGCATGAGTGTGTGTACCAGCATAAACTTGCATGAAAGGAGGTTCTGGTATCTTGAATTTGAATGAGTGAATTATACTGCTTCGACAACTACTAGTTCCTATATTTGACTAGGAAATGAATTCAGACCCCTGAGTAGATTTTCACCTTTTCAAATATACATCCTCGCTGTTTAGTTGATAAACCGATTGCACCAATGTGCAAACATAATTAACAACGGATGAATGTATAATTATTATGTATGCGTATTTTTTAGAGATGAGAAAAATATATAATTATTATGAGTGTATATAGATTTTTTACAATAATTGAGAGGATAAATATGTATTTAAAAAATACTTTTTTTCCCACTTATATAAGAAAGATTGGTTAAAAACATGTATTTGATATTTGATATTATATTAAATAATAAATAACTTAACTTCAAATTGAATAGAAATATAAAGATGACACAAATATTTTTACTAAATTTTAATTGAATAATTCCCAATTGATTCCACTCTTTCTTATTGATAAAATGAATAAAATATTATTTTATATTTTTTTATTAATAAAAAAAAAAAGTGAAAAAGATCTGTAGCATAAGTGTAACGGTAGATTTTAATCGGTTGACTTGACCCATTTCTTTATGTGTTAATTTTTCTTTTACTTCTTCCGGGTTGTAACTTCAACGTAACTTAGGAATAGTTAACAAACATGCATCTTATTGTGATTGTTAATCTCTTGTAAATCGTTCTTTGTCCTGATTGAACTTTGCAGAGACCGGTTGTTGGATGTATGCAAGTGAAAGACAGTTATCCCGCCTGAGATTAGCATATCTAAAGGCAGTCCTCTGCCAAGAGATTGGGGCTTTCGATACAGAATTAACAAGTGGAAAAGTCATAAGTGGAATAACAAACCATATGAGTATCATCCAAGACGCTATTGGGGAGAAGGTCAGCAAATCATGCTCACAAGTTTCCCTGTCTCCGTCTGACACTTGATGAAATTTAATTAACTGAAACTCAAGTGTATTTCTTACTCACAGTTGGGACACTTTACCTCAAACTTCTCAACTTTCTTTGCTGGACTTGTGATTGCTGCCATATGCTGTTGGGAAATAGCTCTGCTCTGTTTATTGGTTGTTCCACTGATTCTTATAATCGGGGCCACTTACACCAAGAAAATGAACAACATATCTGCGACCAAAATGCTTTACCATTCCGAAGTTACAGCCATGATAGAGCAGGTAGGTTTATAAGCTAAAGCTCATTCGACAATGAGTTAACATCCCACAAACATGAATTGATTTACTTAAATTCTGTATCCTGTTACTTTAACATGCTCCAATTTTCCATATATATCACAGACGATATCACATATAAAAACGGTATATGCATTCGTGGGAGAGATTTCTGCAGTCAAATCCTTCACAGAGAACATGGGCAAGCAATATCTTGTAAGCAAAGGAGAAGCACTTATAAAGGGAGTTGGAACAGGAATGTTTCAAACCGTGAGCTTCGTTTCTTGGGCTTTCATTGTATGGGTTGGAGCTGTTGTAGTCGTAGCCGGGAAAGCAAAAGGAGGAGACATAATAGCTGCAGTAATGAGCATTCTCTTTGGTGCCATGTAAGGAAGCAACAGTCTTCAAATAGCTTCATTCTGAAATGGAGCACGAGTCCTAACTCCCAGCTGTAACAACTTTCTTCTTCTGAATTGCAGATCTCTCACTTATGCCGCACCAGACATGCAAATATTCAATCAGGCAAAAGCCGCAGGTTATGAGGTCTTCCAAGTGATCCATAGAAAGCCATTAATAACGAATGGATCGAGAAGGAGGAAGCCCAAGATGATAAAAGGCAGCATTGATATACGTGATGTTCACTTTTCCTACCCGTCGCGGCCAGAGAAACCTATCCTTCAAGGATTCTCCTTGTCAATTCCAGCAGGAAAGACAGTGGCACTGGTCGGTAGCAGTGGGTGTGGAAAGAGTACCATCATCTCCCTTGTTTCTAGATTTTATGACCCCTCAAAAGGTTTGCCATTTCCTTTTCTTACTTGCCTGATTTGAATATATTGCTAGTGCATATAGTGAATGATCACGTCTGGGAAGGATTTTTGACAAGGCTAAAGTGGTTTGAAATTTTCCAGGAGAGATTTTCATTGATCGCCACAATATCAAGGATCTTGACCTGAAGTTCCTGCGACAAATCATGGGAGCTGTTTCCCAAGAACCATCTCTCTTTTCTGGCACCATCAAGGATAACTTGAAAGTAGGAGATCCGGACGCAGATGATCAAGAGATTCAGTATGCAGCAGTGATGTCAAACGCCCACTCTTTCATATCACAGCTTCCTGATCAGTATCAAACAGAGGTCAGCTACTTAATCTCCTATGACTGGTCTTCCCATATCATAATGTTCGTTCACCCTATAATCATACCCTTTATGTCTCCCTGCAACATATATTGGTACGTGGATGCCAGGTAGGACAGAGGGGTGTCCAATTATCCGGAGGCCAAAAACAGAGAATAGCAATTGCAAGAGCCATTCTGAAAGATCCCCAAATCCTTTTACTTGATGAGGCCACCAGTGCCCTGGATTCAGAGTCAGAAGTGGTCGTTCAAGAAGCACTTGAGAAAGCTATGCAGGGAAGGACTGTCATCTTGATTGCACACAGGCTGTCAACAGTCATAAATGCAGATATGATAGCTGTTGTAGAGAACGGGCAAGTTTCAGAGCTAGGAAACCACCATAGTTTGCTAAACACAAGCAGGTTCTACAGCAACTTATTCAGTATGCAGAACCTTGAAGCAGTTGGCAGCTCCAGGTATTCGACCATTGAGTACTCACTTACATCACTCATTTTCTTTTGGGAAAAATAAAAAAGAAGTTAAGATCTCTAACCAGCTTAAAATGTTGAATTATAGCGCCACAAGTTCCAAAAATGAAGATGCAATTCCCCACCAAGAAGATTATTCTGAGGAGACTAAATCAAAAAAGAAGCACAGGGAGACCCAAATACAAGTTACCAAGCATTCTGCGGAAGAGGAAGAAAAGAGCAGAATACAATCAAGTATATTTTTCAGAATCTGGTTCGGTTTGAAAAAGAGAGAGCTAGCGAAAATTGCTATTGGCTCCTTTGCAGCAGTTTTCTCGGGCGTCAATAAGCCAATTTTTGGATACTTCATCATCACCATTGGTGTAGCATACTTTGACCCCGATGCAAAGCGGAAAGTTGGATTATATTCAGTTTTCTTCGCTGGAGTTGGTTTGCTTTCATTATTCAGCAACACCTTGCAACATTACCTTTTCGGAGTAGTTGGAGAAAAGGCTATGGCAAATCTGAGACGTGCGCTGTATTCAGGTATCGGATATCTATCCCATATCAAGTTATTAAAAATAGGACACCCAAATTGCAATTAAGCCTAGAATTTTCTGTATATTGACAAATTTCTATTCGGTTAACTAAATAAACCGTAGAATGCGATACACAAGCTAAAATAACTTATCATATGCTCGGGCTTCCTTTCAATGCTTGTAAAAGTGCGCAAAGTCATGATTGCTTTCAACTTTTACAGGTGCTCTTCGCAATGAAGTAGGATGGTTTGAGAAACCTGAGAACAGTGTTGGTTCACTAACTTCACGCATCATCAGTGACACAGCCATGGTTAAGATCATAATTGCTGATCGCATGTCTGTGATTGTGCAATGTATTTCTTCCATAATGATAGCAACAATTGTCAGCATGATTGTTAACTGGAGAATGGCTTTGGTAGCATGGGCTGTGATGCCGTGTCACTTCATCGGTGGTCTGATCCAGGCAAAGTCTGCCAAAGGATTTTCAGGTGACCACTCTGCTGCACATTCTGAGCTCGTTTCCCTTGCATCTGAGTCAGCAACCAACATAAGGACTGTTGCGTCATTTTGCCTTGAAGAGGATGTACTGAGGAAAGCCAAAATATCTCTGGAGATCCCAAGGAGAAGGTGTAAGAAAGACAGTATAAAATATGGGATCATTCAAGGTATCTCTCTTTGCTTGTGGAACATTGCACATGCCGTTGCTTTATGGTACACAACAATTTTGGTTGACAGGGGTCAAGCCAAGTTTGAAAATGGCATAAGAGCATACCAGATTTTTTCTCTCACAGTTCCTTCCATCACAGAATTATACACACTGATCCCAACTGTCATCTCCGCTATCAATATCCTCACTCCAGCATTCAGAACCCTTGATTATAAAACCAAAATTGCACCAGATACACCAGGAGAATCCGATTCTGAGAGAATCCAAGGAAGAGTTGAATTCCAAAATGTAAATTTCAACTACCCATTAAGACCTGAGGTGACTGTTCTCGACAATTTCAGTTTAAAAATTGAAGCTGGCTCGAAGGTGGCTTTTGTAGGGCCAAGTGGAGCTGGAAAATCCTCCGTTTTGGCCCTTTTACTTAGATTCTATGATCCATTGGAGGGAAAGGTACTTACTGATGGTAAAGACATACAAGAATATAATCTAAGATGGTTGAGGACACAAATAGGACTGGTACAGCAAGAGCCGTTGCTTTTTAACTGCTCAATTAGAGACAACATTTGCTATGGTAACAATGGGGCTTCTGAAAGTGAAATAATGGAGGTATCAAGAGAAGCAAACATACATGAATTCATAAGCAATCTACCAAATGGATATCAGACTGTTGTTGGGGAAAAAGGCTGCCAGCTTTCAGGAGGACAAAAACAGAGAATAGCCATTGCCAGAACCTTACTGAAGAAGCCTGCAATTTTACTCCTTGATGAAGCAACAAGTGCTCTTGATGTTGAATCTGAAAGAGCTATAGTAAGTGCTTTGAAAACAATAAATCAGAAAGAATACAGTGGCTTGTATTCAGCAACCACCCAGATCACAGTAGCGCATAGGCTTTCCACAATAAGAAACTCAGATACCATAGTTGTCATGGACAAAGGTAAAATTGTAGAGATGGGTTCCCACCTAACTCTCATAGCAGCAGAGGAAGGACTTTATTCGAGATTAGTCAAGTTACAAAGCTTTGAAGAAAGGTGATCAGGTAAGCATTTTATAAAGCTCCAGTGACCGTACTTATGAAAAGTACCTATATCAATCCAAACTACATTTTCCTTCATGTGCTTATCTGTTGTAACAAGATCATCATCAGAAAATAAATGTCAAGAGAAACAGTTGAAAGACATAAAACAGAAGGTATTACCTGAATGTAGTGAAAAACTTTATAACATCATTTAGAATTCAAGAAAGGCGCTATCAATTGTCTTCATTTTTTCCATCTCATCCTCACTAGCCAACCCTGGATCAACATAACACAACTAAAACAGAAACAAACCATCAAGCCTAAACATATAATGGTATAAGGCAATTATGAAACTTGGCTAAAAGAAGTTAAACCTGATATTGGGGCTTCTTCAGTGTATGAACTCCTCTTTTTATGAGTCTCTGCCATTTAACTTTCTCCTTCAGTGATCTTTCCAGAGCTGCCGTTTTCTGTAAAAATGAGTCACACAAGATTGTAAGGGATGCACCATCACTAAGCAAATGCATACTCCAAAGTCTAGAACTCTTCCCAGTAAATAGAATATAGCCATACAAAGTGAGGAGAATTATATGATTTTCAATTAAAATATTCTTCAGCCTCGTAATGTAACCTAGGTGTCGTCTATCAAAGTGTCTGCTGTGTCGCTTCAAAAATATTTGAAACGTAAACTGCAGTAATTATTAAGTCTTGAATTAATGTTTCTTCATTTTATTTTTTTTTCTAAAAGTACTGAACTAAGAAGGATAACTGAATATCCTAAGAAAAAGTAAAATATTACCCAAAATAAATAAATAAAATAAAAAAAGTTTGGAAAATTTCAGTTGGAATTAAAAGAAAGAGAAGCAAATATAGACTTTGGTTTTAATTGGTAAGAGTAAAGGATGAACAAAAGGATAAGAAAAACTCTTTCCAAGCATTCTGAATCATTAGTCTATTTTCTTAAAACTTGGAATAACTTAGTCCCGTGGGGCTCACAAACACATTCATAAAACACAAGTTTATCCTCTCATTCTCAAAGCAATATCTAGTAATAAATTTGCTAGCTGACATCAATTAAGGTACATCCCTTACTTTTACTTTAGCTTCAGAACAGTGACAAAGATAAAACGTTACTAATAAGAAGCCACAACTCAGAGACAGCTGAAAACCCAATCTAGACACTAGATAATAAATCCCAAAGACAAAGATGGACATGCAGATGAATTACATGAGCAGGATCCAGAACTAGGAGATTGTATTGCCGAATTCCATTCTTTTGATGTCTGACTTGGATTCCAACTATCGTTCTTGAATGTCCATCATGTTGAAAGTACAGAGGCCTGTCCAAGAAAACTTTCAGCATTAACATGCCATAACAAACAATCTTTTGTATGATAAAAAATGTGAATCTAAAATCTATCACTTACGTCTTCTCACTGAACATGGCGTGCTGATGGCCAAATTGGATTGAATCATTATCTGAAAAATAATTCCAGACGAAGTCCATGAGAATTTGAGGACCATCACTTTTGTTTATATTATTGTTCATATGATTGCTAATACCACTTGCTTTATTCGCACTGTCGTTCAGCTGAACAAAAGAAGAATTTGACTTTTTTTCCTGGCTAGAACTTGCTTGGGGAACATCACGAGGCAGATATCTATCCATTGGTCCATATATATTAAGTGTCCTCCTCTTTCTTCCATTATTAATTCCCATCAGCGGTTCCCCAGGACTAGAGCCCGGGACAGACAGATAAAGTGATTCAGACTCCTTTGGACCAAAATCCACTATTCTTGCCCGAAGTCCAAAAGAACGCAAAAGTGCAGCACATTCAGTAGTGCCTATCCATTTTTTCGAACCATAAACCACGTGGTTGAATTGATCCGAGCCAGGTGCATCAAAACCCCTTTCCCAAGCAATCTCAAGCCATCTCTGAAGTGATGGGATATCTGGAACAAATCCTGAACCACCAAACAAAACTTCTCTTGCTTCTGGTCTTTTCACTAGCAAGTGAGAGCAAAGCATTTGAATGTTACGCCAGCCACAACCCCATCCAACATCCTCCGACTCAATGCTCTGGAAATGATCAACATAACTTGACAAAATGCTTTTTGTGTTTTCAGCTTCAGACTCCAAACAGTTTCTCAACAAGGCCATTAAATCCCCTTCAACTTTGTAAAATGGGCTCCTTGTTTGTAAATCAATCAAGTAAGAGATCTTTTCCGCCATGTTCTGTTCTCCATTTTCCCTAGTCCGACCATCAAACCAAGAGGTTTGACCGTCAGAAGTTGATTCACACAGCATCGCACTTACCGCTTTTTCACTCTGCAATATAGAGATTGAGTAGCTTATTCCATTACTAGATAAGTTAAAACAGCTTCGCATTTTCCACAATGTATATGTGGAAACTTGAACAGATAATCTTCAGACTGTCATTCAACATTTAACATACAGCTGAAACTCTGAACAGTTCAGCAGATCAATTTTATCCTCCATTTTCTCGTTAAGAGAAAATATCCAGACAGAAAAGGACAAAATGTTTTCAATTTTTTCCTCAAATAATACAAAAATAATATAAATAGAGAGAGAGGAACGTGGAGTAAAAAGCCATACCTGAAATGAACCAGATTGAAATGGTGAATTGGGAGCAAGAGCAATTTGTTGAGCAAGCTCAAAATCCGCGTCGAGCTGGTGCTGGCGCCGCCGATCATCTTGGTCCTCGAAGTGACCGTTGGCGTGCCTGTATTTGCATCAATTTTCAATCATCTTTTTTCTAAGAGCATTTTATCGAGACTCGAGAGAGTAAGGAAAAGAAAAAGTGATACCATTCGAGTTCGGAGGAGGGAACAGATAAATGACAGAAGGGGCAAATCGCCGAATCCATTATGTCCTTATCAGATAGTCGAATAATTTTTCCGAAGAAGAAAATTAGAAAACAGAGGTCCAGAGGATAGTGATTAAAGTCTGACGACAATCGAAGAGTTTCTTTCCCTCTTCAATTTTGAATTTTTCCTTTTCGCCTTTCCCCATCCCCGCCGCCCTCCCTCTCTTTTTTCCCTTGTGTGTGTTTAGAGGCTGAAAATATTTGATTTTTTTAGAAAAATTTCTTCATTTTCTTTGGTAGAATTTTTTAAAACTCTCATTTTTTATTAATTTAAAATTCTCATGGAGCATTTCTTTTTCCCGAGAAAAATTAACAGAGAGAAAATCAAACGCTAAGCCGAGAGAACCATTGATTGTAAATGAAAAGAAAAAACTACTGTCTGAAATGATAAGTTGTTATATGTAGCATCTTCGAACTTTCAATATTAATTCACTTATTAATTTTGTTAAGCATACACCACCTAATCAGCAATCTCACTTTTCAAATTGACACAACAAGGAAAACGATCTATCCACTGCAATAAATCTTTAGCCCAAACTCTTGTATTGCTTCCTTGCCCACTTGTATGCATTTCTGTATGCAAAACCATCAGAAAAGCTCTTTATTTAGGTTGAAAAGCAAAGAATGGTGGAAAAAAAACACATGCTGAACATGTACTGAAAATTAAAAATGAAATAATCTCAGGATCATAACTCCTCTCCAAAATCAAACATTCTAGTGTGACTATCAGAAGCAAGGTATACATTTTGAGCATGGGAATTCCTCTTCAAAGCGTATGCATATTTACAATGAAATTCCCCAAGCTGTTCCTTCTAATATACCGAATACACTTTTTTTAAACCTACATCTACATCGGGGAGGCAAATTTGTCATACCACTGCTACAATGTCTATAAAGGTGAACCATGAAAAATCAGTAAACAATTCTTAGTGTCTGTACCAACAGTGAGGCAATAAATGTACGAAAAAGCAATTGGATCCCCTTCCCCTAAAAAAAAGGTGCAACTTGCAAGTGTCACAAGTGCCAAGTCACTACAGTGTCAACTCCTCCGTCAGCTCAAATATAGACCAAATATTCCAAGCAGGCTTAAGCTTCATCTTTGCTCGTGAACGGAGTCCCACTCTTAGAAAGCAGAAGGTCTCTCATTTCTCTGTAACTCCTGAGCTCTTCAAGCGCATCAGCAGTTTTTCGATGCATAAAGAATCCGGAAGCACTAGGAACTCCTTCCTCAATTTCAGGCTTCAGGGAATTAGAGGAATAACAACTTGGATCTTGACGAAGAGGGGGAGCTGTCCTAAGCATGTGTACAAGAACTCCTACATTCTGACTATTTATCCAGAAAATCAACAAAAATAGAAAGCAATAAGAAACAAAACCATGTACAGTTGACTGTCAGCCTAAATATGTATTATTATAAATATATTTGTTAGTTACGAGATCAATTCAAATACCTGGGTTGAATATCTGATGTATCAACATCATCTACATCAAAAGGACAAGAAAAATCACCATCATCCAAGTCATCCTGGAATGACAATCTACTGGAGCTTCTAGAAAATCCAATACGTGGTGAGCCACTAGAAGATAACAATCCTGAGAACCGCCCTGAATCATCCCTGTTATCTTTGGCAATCTATGAAACAAATGCAAAGCTTATCAAGAAATGCATATTTGAACTTACCGACAGAAAATATACGACCAGGATTACCTTTTGACCAGCATAATTCGCTATCCCAGGATGCATCTCTCCAATCCTTGAAGTTTCTATTTTCCTGAATGACCTTATTCCAGACGGAGACTCTTGCGATGAAGTATCATTCTTTATGCTTCTGGGAGATAAAGGTGGCAAAGAATTTCTACTATGATCTGACAAATTGGGAGAAAGGTTTCTAGAACTTCTGCCCATCATTGGATGAGGGATGGTTACAGGGGCAGTTTCTGAACGCATACGAGTTGGTATAAAATTGCCACTAGAAAAGTATGTAGGTGGAGATGGAGAAGGTGAAGGGGAGAATGGAGGAGAAAGTTGATACTCATCATAACTTGTAGTAGACCTTTGCCGAGTTGGTGGTCGATAGTTTTGAACTCTGTTACCATAATTATCAGTAGGCGGAGAAGGATAATCGTAATGCATGGGAGAAGCACGATACACTGGTGGCGATCCATCAAAGGGTTGGTTCTGCATAAAAGGAGCTGCCTTGTGGAAGCCACTTGTCCAGCTATGAGGACGTTGAAGTGTAGCAGAAGACTGAGGTCGTAACCCTCTCAGTGAAAAGGAAGTGGCATGAACACCCTTGTCTGAGACAGGGAAAGACCTCAGAGGGTCTGTATTGGGGCTTCCAACATAATCAGTAATTATTTTTGGTGGTAATGATGCTGAAAACTGAAGGTTGAAATCAGATAATGTAGTACGGTAGGTTACAGATATAGAAAGGCGGCCTGGAAGGGCTTCAACCGGTGTAAAATTGTATTCTTCCATCATTTCCCCCTCTGCCCTAGAGAAGGGATCACTAAATGAAGACACCTTGTAAATAATATCAAAATTACAAGTATGACTAGATGTATTCAGCTGCCGAAATATCCGATATGCCGGGAGAAGCCTCATTTGTGAATAAAGAGCACGGAACAGTACTATTGATTTCTTATAGGTCTTCTTGTAAGAGCTAGTAATATCATTAGTTTGAGGAGCCATTACTCGTGGACACTCATACTGTGTAACCCACCTCTCTATAACGGTCTCAACAGATGAACCAGTCCCTTCATGAACTAGTATAATGTCAATAATCATTGGATCCATCAAATTTCCATGCCAGAAGTTCAAGTTATCTAAAGCAGCAGGTCGATCACCTAATGCTAAGTTAAACCATTTATCACTCTTCCTGACACGAGAACCCAGTGATAGGTCGCCACTTTTATCATGCGGGTGAAGAGAAGGAACCCTTGAGTCTAAAACGATGTGCAAGCTCTTCAAAAGAAACTGAGAAATAATTTGTTCCAATTTCCCCAATTCAGGTTGCATATTATTCTGCAAATCCATCTTTCCTCAGGAAAAAGAAATTCTAATTAGCTTCCCCCCTCCTTACCAGCCCACATTTGACCACAAAAAGATCCATTCCCAGCAAAATTCACTTCATAACCAATCCCTCAAACAGAAATTCTATAAAAATGCTCAACATAGAAAATACATGATCTAGTTCACAGAATCACCTCTAAGGTCAGTCAATTGGTATCTCAGCAGCTTTAAGCAAAATTGGTATCAAAAACTGTCCTGAACAGCAAGAAATAAGCAAAACCATAGAGCAATATCAACGACCCAATTCAACAATAATGCAGAATCATATATGCAATGAAAGAAAAATCAATTCGGTATACAGATCATGCGAGAAACGACTCGGGGAGACTCAACGAGCAATGAACAACGAATGAGATCATATGGGATTTGAAATAATCAATAATCAGTAGCTAACTGACTAAGAAAATACATCATCACGGGGATCTGAGAATAGTGGGAAAAATTTTTCTCTGCATCGGTGATAAGATAAGTATGAATCTACAGAAATATTGAAAAACATACAAGGGATGATGAATCTCGTACCGATAAACCTTAGATGCCATATTATTATCCAACTCAACAAGAAGAAGTGAAGGCGATTGCGTAGAGCACAAAGTGGCGTGGCGTTCTCTGCCTTCCCCTATATTATGATTTCACATCTTAGGCTAGTAATGTTTCAAACTCTCGTTCAGCTTCAGCGTTCTCGCCTCATCTCTGCACTATGCACTCTGATAGCTGTTTTTTTTTCCCTTTTCTGTTTTTTTTTTCTGAGATTTTTTTTTTTTTTTTTTCATTTGGTAGGATTCCAAAAACAGATTCTGGTTGCTGAGTAGTGAGGACTGGACAGAGCAGTCGAAGACGACAAAAAGAAATGGCCCTAACACCATAAAAAAAAAAAATGGTCCTAAAGTTTATTTTCCATGAAAAAATTCAAGCTTATTTGGTTTTCTAATGTTATTTACATTTTTATGGGGTAATCTAAAAACCTTTTTTTATCATAAAATCTAAAAACCTTTTAAGAATATTGAAGTTCCAAGTTCAAATCTCACCTCTTATACTTCAACTTAAGATTTAGTTATTTATCAAAAATTAACTAAAAATTTAGTTATATGTATTTAATAGTAATAATATATTATAATTATAAAAATTATCATAAACTTTAAAAGTATATTATTGTGTCTGATCAAAATAAGAGTATATTATTGTGTGTAACAAAAAGAGGATATTATTGCAGAGTACTTTCAACAATTATGTCAAGCCGCCCACAGCATTCTACAATTGTTGTCATGTTTTCCAAATTCACCCTTAAAACATGTCATTAATAAATAGATAAATGTATAATTAACGTATTATAGTTTTCAAAAGTAGTTTTGATTTTTCTTCCTTTTTTTGTTGAAATAAAATATTACAATTGGGTCAACCGACTGTTTTGTGAAGTTCTTCGAGGATTTCTGGTCTTGTAAAATTTATAGGCCCAAAATGCAATTTCTTCAGTTTAAGTCGCTATTGGGCATGGGCTGACAATAACAGAATTGGACCAAGAGTTAGGTTTGGGAAAAAAGAAGGGGTGGCGGAGGAACAATAAAACAAAAAAGTTACTGGACATTTTGGAGTCCAAATACCACTTCATCATTGCCAATTCTTTTTCCACATACTTTTTTTTAAAAAAAAAAATCACATCTTATATATTTTTGGAATTTTAACTTTTAAAATATAATTTTATATTCTAAAAGTTAAAATTGGGATATGTTAAAGGAATAGGCCATTCAACAAGTAGTTGAGATGGTAGTCCAATTCTCTGAATATCACAAATGCTATATGGATACTTATTATAATTATTTATTAAGTAGAATTGTAAATAAAAAAATAAGATAAATACAAAAAATATAGAAAATGAGTATATGCATGGTATAACTTCTCTAATAATGCATTGATTTAAATTTGGCTTAGGTAAAGTCATTTGTGATATTGCATTGAAATGTCAATTAAATCACTCATTTTTTTGAAATTTCATGGATTGAGAAGCCTAATATTAAAATAAAGACTTAATTTTTTTTTTTATATCTCGATTAAAATAATAAGACTAAAACTGCATTTAGGTCTTTTCATCTTCCCATGAGATTTTTTAATAAACGTTTTATACGACTAATCTTTTTCACATAGTGGAGGGTGAGGAGGATCACCACAGGCTTACGTTGAGCCTATTAGAATCGAGGAAAAGATTATCGCGCAAGTTAAATTTTCCTGCTTTTCATATTATAAAGAAGTATGGTCAAAACAGGCTGATTTAACTATCTTTTACTTTTTCAACCGAAAAAAAATCTTCCCTTTTGACTTGGGGCCCAATTTACTATTTTAAACGGCAATGTATAAATATCTCGGGATTAAATAGTGACTGCTGACTATTATTTGTTCGACCGTCCCGCCCATAGAAAAGCTACATCCTTCAACTGCAAGGTAAATTATCAATTATGAGATGACGTGGAATCATTTACACGCCACCGTTTTGACCTTTTACGTCGCAAGGTAAACAATGGATAGATCACACCTTCAATAAGCTTGTCTACGAGTTTTGTGTATTTGCCAGAAGTACAAGGATAAATAAGGATGAATATGAATATTTTATTACAATCAAATACGTTAAAAATAAAAAATAAAATTATTCTCTTAAATATCACTACTATGTTCTTCCATTAACTTGGCATAAAAAAATAAATTGCCGTGCTTATTGAGAGAGTGGGATCTGCCTAATACACTCTGTTGCCTATCCCATTTTTCAAGTAATTATTTGTCTGGTTGTACCGTCGTTGTTTGCGAAAACCCCGTCCCTCGATAATAATTATGTGCAAGAGAAAAGACATCACCCACCTGGTAGAAAAAGAATATTCTTCGAGAATATTATGGATTACAAGTCAGAGTACGTTAATATTATTTGTGGCAAATGATACAACGTCGGCATGCATTTGTTTCTTAAAAATGCTTTAATGCGACAGTGAATCATCTCGTCTATAAATAATCAGTGCTTCGGTGGAGATATTATTTAATATCAATAATGATATTGACCTGACGATGGAGAACTTTTTTCGGTCAATATCATCGGTGGAGATCATAATGTCACAGAGATCCAGTGGCGGAACCGTTGGCTCATAAGTCAAAAGCCATACGTGCACGTTTTGGATTTTTAACATTAATGATTTATTTAGAGTTTAATTCCATCAAATGGTTAGACAAATTCCTTAATTTGCTCTTAAACGTGTGAGTTTGGCCAGTCCATTGTTCTCAACCGTAGGATAAAAAAATATGTCTCTGATATTGTGATTATTGTTGATGATCAACTTAATCAAAAATTAATCATATTTTAAATTTTAAAGTTGATAGCAATAGCAACTGTATTAGTCATCCGTGAAGGAAAGATTCCTTTTTTGGAGAAGTGGCCTCCCATGAGAGTCGTTAAGACGTACTATTTTTGGGCTCTGAGTAATAAATTTATTCTGGCCCAAGTAGAAAAAAAGATTAAAAAAAAGAGAGAGAGAGAGAGAGAGAAACAATTTTTTTTAAAAATAAAACATTTAAAAAAAAAAAAATCAAAGCAAAGCAAATGCGTAAGCAAAAAAGTCCAGACAGATCTGGCGGAAAAACGAGAAAACCAGGTTCATTGAACCTAGACACACTGGCTTTTGCTTATTTATACCTTTTCGGCCCCTGCTTCTTCCGCCAAAGTTAGCTCTCTTTCATACTATTCAGTATTCCCAACCCAATTGATCAAACCAAAACCTCAGTTCATAGGGAGTTCCAACTTCTCATCATAAATTCTGATAATTATCAAAAATATATTTGATATTTACTATCAATGGCACTGATGACGGCGGTGATTGGCATGATGGGGAACAACAAGAATACGAAGATAACAGAGGCTCAAGAAACGCCGGCGTTGGAGCTGAAGAAGAAGAACGAGGAATTGGAGAAGGCGCTGAGCCAGAGCAAGGAAAGGGAGGAGCAGATGAAGAGGGAGCTTCAGAGCGCGTGCGAGAGGCTTCGGGTGGCGGAGGAAGGGGAGGAGAGGCTCTGTTCCCAGCTCGGCGAATTAGAAGCAGAGGCGGTTCTTCTGGCGCGTGATTATCACGCACGCATCGTTTCCCTAATGAAGCAGCTCGCACAGGCCCAGAATCTTCTAAAGGCTTCATCCATTTCAATTTCTTCCACCTCGTGATAGATTCTTCTTGGCGTTTGGTTAAAATTTTGTATGATATTAGATGTGTGAATCGGTACGTTAAATCTTGTTTGGCATTGATGATGACTTTCGTTCACTTTCTCCGTCAGAAAGTTTTCGAATTTCTGTAAAATGTACGATAATCTTAATTGAAAAAGTCCTGTGATTGTTGAGACCCAAAATTCTTGTTTTCCCACGAATTTTCTAGAAATAAAAACATTGACTTTTTGAATTAATTCGAATTAGAATTTCAAAGTCATGGGCGGAGAAGAGTCAGACAACAATTTTCAACTCTGCTCCCGCTCCTAAGCCAGAGGAAAAGAGAAGGCCCTAGTTAAGTTATCGGTGGATGTTGACGCCCGAAATATTTTGGGCCAATCAAGTTTTCCTTGGATAAGAATTAAGAAAGTGAAATTCTGCCGACTCAACTTTTCTGCTTGAAATTTCTTGTTTTCAGACATTGGCAAGAAAACCAGAAAACGTCGACGTTTGACAATAACAAGGTTTTGATCAGGGAACTCTGTAGTGCAGATCTCAATGCATGTTATTTCAATTGCATGGCGTACTATTACTTTCTTCTAGACATGGAATGCGTCTGGAACACTTTTATCTGCAAAATTGGTGAGAATTATTTTCCATTTGTGACTCAGATCTTCTATTGGCTATTGATTTCAACAATTTTGGAATTGTTACGAATGGGAAGTTGACACATGGCAGCGTGATCCATGGAGTTCAGAGCTTGGATGCACGTAGATGATATTGACAACTCCACTTTAGTGACACAAAGGAAATGGAGCTTTTTTCTGGTGGTGCTTGATGCTCTTGTGTGCTGTTGCTAGATCATTTCACTAATTGAGATTAGAAAAAAGTGGTCATAAGATGTAGACAGTATCAATTAAAGGTTCAAGACAAGAGCGTAGTAATTGGCATAACTGCAAGCATGTTGAACTCGTAACAGTTGAAGAGAAGGTCCAAGATTCTATCTCCTATGCTTTATTTGTTTAGAACCACATAATACGGAGTAGTAGCCAAAAAAGATGTGTGTTGAGCCTGCATATAAAACAGTGGAATTTATTTTATAATTTAATTGGAATTAATTTTTCAAATAAAAGTACGACGTAAGGAAGAAATTCATTGGTTGCCACCTTGGTACTTAATAGTTGGCTATTCATGGCATCCAAAGGGTCGTGCTTCACAAAGATACAGTGCAATTGATTGCACTGCAATTTCTGATACAATGGAATGTGAGTTGTTGGATTGATTGTTGATATGACATTGCAATCGCATGAATACCAACAACTGTTGTAAGATGATGGTGTCAGTGCTGGTGCAATCACGACGCTGTCGCCTTAATGAGAGCAAGAAAGGTTAATTAGGTAGTCACTTATTGAGACTCAGCGCCTGGGTTACAAGGTCCACAGGCCTATGTTCAAGCATAAGCCATTGATGTGGTGGGCCAGAACTACTAGCAACTTAGTGATAAGATTTTTTCACTAATTGAGCTACCATTGCATTTATTAACTTTGTCTCTCTCAAATTGCAGTTAAAAATAAGGTTCAGCTTTATCCTTATCGTGAAATTTGAGCTACCTTATTTTTCACAGACTGAGTTACCGTAGCATTTATGAACTTTGTGTCGCTCAAATTGCAAGTAAAAATAAGGGTCAGCTTTATTTTTATCGTGAATTTTGAGCTAGCTTGATTTAAAAATGAACCTTGTTAAATTATTTTTTCTCTTTTATTTTAACACAGGTCAAATTTTATAGCACTTCTTTATTATTCATTGAGTGGTAGGACAACCTTTTTCGTGGCACACTATTTACAACATGGAGACCCCTTTTATTGTTTTTATTTATTTTATTTTATTTTATTATTTTTTTGCTTGAACGCAACTTGAAGACCTAATGAGCGACGAAAGCGACAACCTTCGACAATGGGCAATAACTCGGTGATCGCCAGCCTTGGCCCACCGGGTTCTATCCTCACTCCCCAACATGGCATTGGATGATAGTCGCTACTTCATATCTTTGTTATCTTACGCTTAGAGCCAGACAAGATAAAGCAGCTCATAAGAATTGTAATTTTAACGCAGATCACAGAAATACTGTCCACAGCTAACCTTCGGAATAAAATCTCCTTGTCTTCCACTATAACCCTCTCTCTACCTCCCATACTGACCTAACAAAGAATAATAATAAAAAAAAATTATTATTTTCTCTTCACATTATCGTAATTTCAAAAAAAAAAAAAAAAATTTTAAATTAAACAAAATTAATTCTCACATTATTAAAATATTTCTTATTTATACTAAAAATTTATTTTTATTTTTGATTTAAAATATAAAAATTTATTTTATTTAATTTTAAATATGAGAATTTTTTTTGAAATTAATAATTTTTTTTCTCAAATAAAAACTAAGACTCCTGGTCCTCCATTTCATCACGAATGTTTGGCATAGATACAGCAGTAATCAACGCCAATTTACCAATTATGAGATCACCAATCGTGTGGTATAAAAAAAAAAATGATTATTATGTGGCCTAGTCCACAAATTCAAGCTCTTCGAATTTAAGCCATTTACCATTACATGGTCACTGAAGCTACTCGCTAACTCACAAGTTTACCAAATTTTCTGAACAGTACACTGCAACAATGATAAAGGACAATGGCCTCAGTCCATAAACTTTCAGTACCAACAAAAAAAATAAAATGATAAAGGACAATAAACAAAAATGATAAACTCATTTGCAGCACAAACTTATAACTATCTCTTTCAGAGGTTTTATTCGGCAAAAGTTTGGTGGTCATGTAAGTTAACTCCGGCATCCTTACTTCCCTCTCAAACCTTTGTTCCTGTCAGGCAGACACCCGTATTTACGTAAGACTAAGATGAATGCGGAGGATAAATAACACAATGCATAGAACACGATTCATACCTCTGAATGTGATCAAGGATTAGCAGTCTAGGTCCAGGAGGGATTTTGACGTCTCTCAGAGCACTGAAACATATCACGGGAAAACAAAAGGCTCAGACTCCAAAACATATAAAGTGAAAATATGACCAAGAAAAATGATATCTGAGGCCCTGAAACTGAGGCATTAATCCAACTGCCTACCTGTCTGAGAGCAATGGCAAAGTGTTATCTGTTAATAAGCCTTTCTTAAAATTCTTCTCGTAATCCTGAAGGCCAAGGTTCTGCAACATGCTTCTCGTTTTAGTATAGCGAACATCTTCAGCTGCTGGTTGTGAAAACTTTTGTCCGAACTGCGAGATTAATGCGCACATGCTTTTAGCATATAAAATTGGTAATGGATCAACAAATTATAGACCTACTCACCTACATCACACACATAATGTCTGGGGATTTGGCAAGCAGGCCCAAATACACAAAGGGGGCTTTAGTATGTTCAACCTAGACGCTATTACACCCCAAAGATGGATATCAAGTAACAATATCAAGCAACACATGTTCACCGTGTTATGTTGTGAACATGGAAAACCTAACAATCATTGTCCACAGAGTCCTCAGCAAGTAGATGATATACTTCTACAGTCTGATAACAGTAGCTCTGAAGAAACAGTGTAAACGCAGAATTGTTTTTCTTTCATACCCACCTGGAAAAGTCCACCTTGAACAAGTGCAAAGAAAAGTCCAGAAGTGACGGCATTGCCTACTTGATTTGGTCCACCTAAGCCACTTACCAATGAAAACATCGCTCCAGAACCAAAAGCTGCAACCATGCTGGAACAAATGAAAAAGCAAGCTGGTTGTGAAAGGGACACAATAGTCCAAAAATTAAGCAGATTGCGATATTATATATGGGAACTGAAATAGCTGTTGTAAGAAAAATGGAACATACGTCAGAATCAGATAAGATTCCTTTCACCTTCAACTTGATAAAGAAAGAAATTTTATCAGATATATGAATAAGGAATTTGCAATTAAATAGAAGACTATCTAAAGAAAGATAATAAAAGATGAAAGAGGAAAAACAAACTAGCTTATTAGTGCAATAAATGAAGCTCTACAATCCCTTTGCATATCTAACAGATAGCTTCCTTTAAAGAAACCAGGAGAGGAGCGTGAAAGATAAAGTCACAATGAGGTCCAAATCCTGTAAAAGCTCTAAGGAGAAAGAAGCAACTTGAGATTTTCAGCTCCTAAAGTCATTTCAAGTCTGGCTGATAGGACTCTTACAGCATTCAACAACAACTTCAAAGTTCGAAGACATTATAAATGTTTGCACTTTATCATTGTTCAACATGTAGTTCCAAATACTTCACTTAAGAATGATGAAGAAAATTTCCTGCTAACACTTTAAAACCAGTATAATAACGGAATCCAAGAACATAGACTTACTACCATATATACATAATAAGTTTCCCTCTATTGTGTTTGCATATATCATCTCCATTCATATGATCCCTAAATGTAATCTCCTAACTCTTGATTTGAGCAGCATGACAACATAAAAGTAACAAGCAGGCACAAATTTGATCCATTTGACCCAGATATTTTACTCAAGCTAAAGTTTCGGTTCACTCCCTGTTGTTTGGCCTTATTTTATTTCACTTGACCACCCTGTGGTTCAAAAAATTGTTGCAACGTAACACGCTTAGCTCTTTTTTTCCCCATCTATTTTCTAATGGAAAAAAAAAAAAAGTATAGTATGCACATGCAACACTTTAATTTGTTTACAATCTCAGGCAAACTTCCTTGGTTGCCCACCATGGACAAGGAAAACCCAAACCAATAATAAATAACAATTAAGTATTTGATTTTAAAGTTGACAACTATGGCTACAAACCTAGTACTGTCTTAGACCACTTGGGCATGTGTTGTAATGAGAATGTTAAACATAGTGGAAGAAAGAAGATAGGACATCCTAAACTTAATAGTAGAGTTTCAAAATTATCTGCTGAGGGGATAAACGTTCATGCCTGTAAACAAATTAAAATACGTACTAAATTCTTAATTCACTTTTATTATATATCTTCCTACAAACTTTCTACATTAACATTAAGATTTGTCTCCACCAACTTCCATAATTAGTGAAAAGTAGAAAGGTCCTTTCCCTGACCCAAAAAACAAAAAAAGCAATGAAAATTTATATCCTGAAATTAATGTGTGATCTAGTAGGAGAGTGAAGGTTTTAATAAATTATACAAAAGATAAAAACCTTACCTTCATCTCTTAATAAAATAATACTTTTCTAATAAGAATGACCTTTTTAAAACGATAGAGTGAATAGCTTTTCTTATTTTGTTTCTATATATTTAACTAAATCCAGCATAAGACGTGTATACAAGGTTTGAATCCATATCTGCTAGACCATAAACTATACCCAAGAGATAGAAGCAAATTCCAAGAATGGTAATACTGCAAAAGTGCATAACCACTATACATAGTTGATGGTACTAATGCAAGCTTCCTTCTAGCCTCTAGCTTTCAGAAAACTTTATTTTTCCTCTTTCAAGAAAGAATGTTTATCAAGGAAACCATATTTTACATTTTCACAATCCTAATTAATAATAGTATGTATGCTATTCATAATATTGTATAGGAAGTACAAATATATATCATGCATGTAGTATTTACAATAAACAAATCAATAAATAAAGAGAAGGCTCCCCATCGTAGCCATTCTAGTACAATACGTCAGTCTTATTTTACATGTGTTACAAGTCAAAAAATAATACATATTTATGTCATTAGTCATTTATGGTGTTTCGGCTAGGGATCGCTAAAAACAATTACAATAACAATTTTAAAAACAGGAACTTTGAAAAGGGCCAAAGTTTTTGGCAAGTCCAATCCAGAATATCTAGAACAACAGGACAGGTTATTTCAAGTTCACCCGTCTTGGTTCTGGGGCAATTGAGAAATGGAAATTCATGGAGGAAAAGAAAATGAATAGGAGAAAACTCTATTAAAACTCACCTGGACTGGACATCTTCTTTCCCCCTCAACCTTTTCAAGACACAGGAAATACCGGCATTGACTCCTGTCATGACAGCGAAGTTGCGAGCTTGTACCAAAGGACCCCCAGAAAGAGCCTACAATTGGAAAAAAAAAAAAAAAAAAAAAAAAAACATATATCAATTACAGACAGATGTAACACTGGTCATTGTAAGATGTTTACAATCATTTGCTCCTACTAACAGAGCTAGTTTTGTGCCAATAATGAACAAAATAAAGTCCATAAGCAAGCTACCATCGTCTATGCAGATTTAGAAGTTTCTTTATATCTTTAAATTACAAGCAACAATTTCCTCATGGACATGTAACGGCCAGAATAACGCAGAGGGCAAAGGGAAAAAAATCCAAATTGAAGCACCAGCTAGTACCGCCTCTGAGAGACTCGTGTTCTTTTCATGATTAGAAACAACAACTATGAAGTTGGCAGCATCTAAATTCCATTAAACTTTTAACGTACGCATGGACATGGGCATGGAACTTCAAAGCAATTAAACTAGGATAATAGAAAGAGCAGAATAAAAAGCAAAACAAACAAACAAACCTGGGCTTGCTTAAAAGATGCCATGGCTTGAGGGTCGAGAGAGGCCTGAGGAGGAGGATTGGGAAACGAAGAGGAAATATCGCCGGTTAGAGAACCCATCAAACCACCAATAGCTGCTCCTTGAGCAGCGCTAGTGGCGGTGACGATGGCAGCCTCGACGGGCAAGGATTGCTTAGCCAGCCACGCCCTGAGGCCAGTCTCCAGCTCTTTGAAGCGTGCCTGGAGCTGCTCTATGGGGTTCTGAAGTTGCTGAGGGGACCCCTTCACCCCCATCACTTCCTGTTTCCCTTGCTCCATTTTCCTTAACAATTTGATACTTCTGAACGAGAGGTCTGAATACGCTTCACTCTCCAACCCCGATTGGCCAAAGCCGCTTCTGAGAGAATACACAAGCTTGGGTGCTTGCTCAGTGCGGGTTGGATAACGAGGATATTTTTGCCTTTGGAAATATGATATTTGCTATTATCCAAAGAGAAGTTTATATTTTTTTGATTACTTTGTTTTCTATTTTTTAAATAAATATTTAGTCTCTTTATTTTTTTTTTATTTCTAATAATTTAGTTTTAAAATTTTATCTTTTTTATAATTGAGGTGGTTTGGAAAATATATATTTTTATTATTAAATTATTAATTGATTAAATAAACTGAATTTATCAAAAATAAAAAAATTACAATTAAAATTTTAAGTAAAAAAGAAAAGAAAAAGAAAGAAAAACCTAGTGCGATAGAACGATGGAGAAAAGAGAGCGATGGCGGGAGAACCATAAAATTAGAAAACGATACACAAAAGAGAGGGCAGAGTGTAAGAGTATATCAGGCGGGCTGCTTGAGACAGAGTTCAAGCAAGAGGAATATAAACAGAGAAACCTTAGCGGAGAAAGAGAGCAGATCGAAAGAGGAATTGAAATTTGAGATTAGTGTGTGGGTGATCCTTTTTTTTTCCTAACTTCTAGGTAAGCCTCTGTCTCCTTCATTCCTAAGCTAAGACATAAAAAGAGGAAAAAAATAAATAAATCTGTGT
The DNA here is from genome assembly GCA_022379115.2 of Bauhinia variegata. Taxonomy (NCBI): domain Eukaryota; kingdom Viridiplantae; phylum Streptophyta; class Magnoliopsida; order Fabales; family Fabaceae; genus Bauhinia; species Bauhinia variegata. Next base: position 12,676,160 of record CM039437.1, read on the forward strand.
AAAGTATGCTTTTAATTCTTGTAATTCTTGCCTGCTGCTTTCCCTCTAAGTCCCAGTTTGCTCTCAATGGTATTTGACAAAGCTTAGGTGCTATGGCGTTGGTGGGGGCAACTTTGTTGAATGATATACATGGCCATTGACATGTTGTGGAGGCAAACGCCCCAAGATCCCAGTACATAGATCCATGGATGTTAATTCATTGATTCAAATTTTAAATGTTTAGCACCTTGTCAAATTTTCAGGATTGAAATTGCTTAAAAGGGATTTCTATTTAGCGTTCAACAGAGCAAATGAGCGGTTCAAGAGAGAGCTCTCCGGAGTGGTTGCGTTCCTTCAAGGTGTTTTTTAAAACATTAAACAGTATGCTCATTAATTTTTGATTTCTTTACAATCTTCCATTAAAATCTTCTACTTGTAATGTCATAAACTATTCGGATATTTAAAAGAAGAAACATGAGACAACGGGCACTAGTAGGTCATGCTTGATGATGCAGGCAATTCATATAAGATATCATGCGGTTTTTATGTGAGCTACTTATAGCTTACGTGCTATGACGTGCTTATATCTTTAGGATGCTAACTTTAATTCTTGCTATAGTACAAGAGTTAAATTGTTACATTAACTCCTCTACATTTACACACATAGGTGATGCAACATTTTGACTGTACTTTTCGCCCTTCATCTTTGCCTGGGTGCTAATCAAGAAAATTTTTATTGTTGACTAGGTGCCAACTGATTCACCACTGACATTGTCTTCAGATTCTGGGTCTTTACAAGATGGTAGCACTTCAGTTAAGTATAAATCTGATCATGAAGAGTCATCTCCTAAGTCACCTAGGCTTCCAAAGACCAACAAGAGCAAGGGCACATGTCTTGGCAAAAGTTGTGCAGAATCTCTCAAACCAGAAGAAAAAAGGCCAACCAGAAGAAAGAAATTAGATAGTCAAAAGAAAATAGAAGGTATAATTGGATTAGAGTACTGAGTTCTGTCAAGTTGAGTATGTAGAATAGGTCTAATCCTAAGTAGATGGGTCATTTAATCCCTGATAAATGCCGTGGGAAAAGAGAGAGTACAAAGCGCTAGCATATAAATGTAACAATAACAATACAGATAAAATGTAAACATTATTTAACAGTTTGATTATTTCCTTGAAAATTTATTTATGTGTTTTCTGATTATGGTCCAGGAGACAAGGGGAAAAGGAAGGTTGTGAGTGAAGCAACTGCAAACATTGACAAGGATCTAAAGCATAACGTAAGAACCATCTCATCTTATCTTCTAGCATTAATGAGGTGGTATTCAGGGAATTTATGAATGGAAAAGTGATAATATTTCTCTGCTTCTGGCCTTCTGTCTTATTTTATGGTTTTGTGATTGCTGATGATATCAAATGTTCTTTTGAAGGAATCTATTCATTCTGTTTGGACATTATCGTCGGACTCTGAGTCATACCATGCTCATAGTCCAACAAGAGAAGAGACTATTAATCAGGTTGAAATTTCTGGTCACCAAAAACCTGAATTCCCAGATGAAGACTGTGAGGATGCAATTGTCCCTGGCAGTGTTGGAAAGTCTCCATCCAAAAGGGCTCCAAAAGAAAAGTCTTCAGAGCAACAATTAGATATAGATGATAATGAACTACCAAAGGGGAAGAAAATAATAGGTAGCATGAAAAGGAAAGGTATGAAATGGGTCGATTCTGAACATTTCAATAAAGATGCAAGAGATTGATCCATCTTCATGCATGTGTCTGAAATAGTGCTTACCATTTTGTGCATCTGATGTCTGAGAGTGGGACAGGTAATGCTGGGGGCATGGAAGTTAAAGAGGAAGAAACTACTGAAAAGCATGTTGAGTCAAAGGTTAGTGTGATTTATTTCATAATGATTACCCAGGAAAATCATAATGAGCCTATGACTCACCAATTGGGATGACTATTAGACGCCACGGTGTTCACTCATTGAGTTTGGCGTCCTCAATTTTGCCTGCCATTTGTAATTTCCAGGTCTCATCTTCAGCGTTGCCTTTATTGCTTTCTGAGAAGGTTCATCGAACGAAGGTTAGATTAAAATCTCTTGTCTAGCTTTCCCTTCAGCCTTGAGTTTCATATTTTATATTTTATTTTAAGGGCTACGTTCAGTGTCCCTAATATGCTTCAAAATTCATTTCATACTTGATGCTTCATTCATGGATATAGTCCAAAAAAAAAAAAAGTTAAATAATGGAGGTTTCAATGTTTAAGAGCAGGAGGAAAAATATTGTGAGTACTCTTGGCATTGCTGGTTGTAGTTTGACTTTCCAGTCTTTGTAAGAAGTGGATCCATATGTTGTGTATGGATTCTGATTCTTCTCTTTCTTATTCATGAGAAAGGAAATGAGCGCTTGACAAAGGGCTTTGTGTTTTGGCAGGCACTTGTTGAGTGTGAAGGCGATTCCATAGATCTGAGTGGTGATATTGGTGCTGTTGGCCGCGTTATAATTTCTGATACTCCATCCGGGGATCAAGAAATGTACTTAGACTTAAAAGGTATTTTTTTTTTTTTTTTGGTGTGTGTAAGTGCATTCAGGTTTTCTGATTGACAAATGAATAATATTGATGGTCTATTTTAAGTAGCTATTCTGTTTTTCACATGCTGGGTTCGTGGGAAACTACCAAAGTTAATCACCATATTTTAAAAAAATCAGAGCCTCTGAATTTTTAATCATTATGACTGACCTTTTGCTTTTTAGTTCTTAATATATACTCCTAGTTAAATGCCTTATAAATCTGCGTGATGCCATTCTATGTCCTGCCTTCAGAGTTATTGATATGGCTCTTTTATTTTTTAGACTACATCTGATTATTCAATTTTTATTTATCGCAGGAACTATATACAAAACATCAATAGTTCCTTCCAGGACATTTTGCATTGTATGTCATCAATCTTAAATGGAAATTTCTTGATTTGACATTGTGTCCTTTAAAGCTTTAAGTGCCTTGTAGGAAGTAACATTGATGATCTAGACACTTTGCCATTTTAGAATATAGCTTTAATATGATTTATTCTTTCTTCAGGTTAGCCTTGGTCAGTCAGAGGCAAAGGTATGTTGATCACGTAATTATTTCCTTACGAATTCTATTATGAAAATTGTTTTAATACAATGGTTACTTTATTATCATAGCAAGTTTCTTTACTTTTGTCTTGTCAAAATTTTTCTTTCCCAACTATTTCAGCCTTCTTACCTCTCAATTTCATATTCACGAGGGTTATGAGGTATGTGACACATGTTTGACCAATTAGATATTTCTATTCATATATTTCTTCATCAGGTAGAGGCCATAATGAACGACTTCGTACAGTTGAAACCACAGTCCAACGTTTACGAGGCTGAAACCATGGTTGAAGGTTAGTTGCTTCAACCAAGAGTTATTTAGGGTTTTTATTCTACTTGTGCAAATTTATGGTTTTTCTTTTTAATAAATTTATAAATTCTAACTTTATTTTATTTATAATGCTTAATGCTTAAATTCCATTCCTCACATTTGCCCATTTCTCATGAGAAGGGACACTGGACGGTTTCTCCTTTGATTCGGATGAGGAAGCCAACAAAATTCCGAAAGCCACTTCCAATCAAACTGATGAAAATGAGCTCGTTGATGAGCAATCGAATGGAAAAGCCAAAAGGAAGGCTGACAAAATATCAGTATGTTGCTACCCGGCTGTGCTTTTGTGTTTTGACTTTCTCCTTAACGAGTAAACATGCAACTATTTTTGTTATAGTAGTTGGAGCATGTATACTTAAATTGCGGGAAATCTGGATGTAGGGTGTTGCAAAGAAAAGAGGTAGAAGTACAAGTGGAAAACCGCAACCACAGAAGAAAATACGGAAAAAAACTCAAGGTTCCAAGAAGGCAAAGACCAAGAAATGAGACACAGAAGTGTTTGATAACATATCGTATATGGCTTGAATCATTATATGCAGTCCTTGAGTGAATAAAGAATAGATTACATAATTGTTAATTCTATTGTCAGTGACTGAACAACTAACGATGGAGTTTCTACAATTCATTCTTAGTATGTTCCTGATTACGAAGTTTGAGGCTGTTTTTCATAATTTCCAATGTAATTTTTTTTAATGGAATATTATTTGTTATCTTTGATTTGAATTGTTCTGCTTTAACTGGCTACTATTCATCTTGAATGGAAGCTTAATTCATTAGATTTCGCAGCATCTTCTCAAAGATAGGACATGTGGGAGCATGACTGAATATTCTTATTCCTGGTTACATGACAACTGACCAATGGTTTTCTTTCGAAGAATTTTAGCAGGATTTACAAAGCCATCTTGAGAGGCTGGTGGACTGGAATCATGTCTAAGTACTCTTGCCAACAGCCAATAATTCATATTTTTACTCAGCAATTTCTAATTGCTTGACTATACTCTATCTCCCCTCCCCTGTCAAAAAGACCTGTCATATTCTCTTGCTCTGTTTCGTGTCAAAGGCCGTGTTGTTGCTACAAATGCCGAGAAAGACTGATGGCTAAGAGAATGATTATCATTGGAAAGGGTAAGAGAATATTTGAGGAAGAAACCACACACCTAACCTTCTCATAGGGCTGTTCAATTTGTGGTGGTGGAGGTGCAACAGTTCGTTTTTTTGTCCTGTCATAATTTAAAACATTTAATTGTTGGTAGATTTTGCAGGTCATACGGCGAAAATGAATAGAAACAGGAGGAAAACTAATCATCTTTGAGAAGAAAATGTATACCTAGTGCCGCTGGGGCAGAAAATGATGTCATATTCATAAGCTTTGCAAGTGAAAGTGCTGGTGCCATCATCAAATGCATAGCTATATGCTCTTGGACAAGCCTTCTTGAAAATGGTTGAATAAAAGGACGGCTGGCATGTTGTTGGATTGGCAAATTCTCCACTACAGCAGTACTGATCCAACCCAAATGCCTCGCAAGCACTCTTGCAGGCAACTACGCGACGTTGGTATCCATCTCCAGTTCCACCCACTACTTGAAGCTCTTTGGGGCAACCTGTTCCATTTCATTTTCAGATGTATAGCCATAAACCTTAGGGTAATTAGTCATTCTTCCATGTCATGTATGTACCTATCTATCGAACTATGATCTAAGTTCTTTTTTGGGCATAAAATCAAACTCTTACTCCTATTGAGATCAGATAAGCAGCCTGTGGCATTGCATTTACCACCGTAAATGCCTCGTGGTACTGCAACTAGTGGGAGATTGTAGCCATCTACCATGCTGACATCGTAGAAGTCTTGCTGATTACCTGCACCAAGTGTTATCTCAAAGAGCGAGGTAGGGGGAACAGCACCATTTCCATCACATTCAAGCCTTCCCCCACAGTCACCTGTTTGGCATTTGCCAATTCCTGATGCATCAAATCTGCAACCAGTCCTTGCCCATATCCGTCCTGACCATCCTGCAGCGCTTGTAAGTTTAGCACTTTGGCCTGGTTCCAACCGGAATCCGGTTGGTTCAAGTGGAGGCGTGCCTGAACCTGCGAGTGTACCGGGCCATATGGTATGGTGGCAGTTGTTTATTATAGTGAATATGCTGGAGTATGGACAAGAGAAGAACATGTTAAGGATAAGAAAGGAAGTGAGTAACTTCCAGGATACAATCATTGGCATTCTCAAGTATTCTAGTTGTTTATTTGTTTTCGCAGGTTGTTTTTCGACAGGAATTAGAAGAGATGGCCAAGGGGGGAACTAGCAGGTCCCTGTGAATTTGTAATTTAAAGATTTTGAAGGAGGGATAGAGTTGAGTGCTATCGGCTACCAAAATCGTACGTTGCTTTCATGAATCTCTGCCGCAAGACGGCGTTTTTGGGTTTAGCATTTCTTTTATTGGGGATGGCCTCATTAAGAAGCAATTCTTTTCCTTTGCTGTTGCATGGGAAATTGCATGAATTAGGAAATCTGTGACCTCTTCTGACAATGAGAATCATTTATTCCCTTCAGCGACTCGTATCAAAAACTCAGGTTCCAACGTAGCATTATCTTAAAAAGTAAAAAGAAGAGATCTAAGGTTACTGCTATCGGGTAAATCTTTCTGTAGACTCTTATAATATCTGAATAAAATCAGGTTGTTATCTCGTGGACCTAGATTTTCTACAGTCAGAATTTGTGCAGTCGAACTTGCAGTCAATTTTAGACCGTTCAATTTATTTACTATTGCAGAGTTAACAGTTGACTGTACAGTAATAGGTAAATCGGACAATCCATTTTCTTGTCTCGTTGATATATGTTACTGTTCACTATTCTAAGAGAAAAAGCATAATTGAATAGTTTCTTCACCACTCGGCGTAGGGTTCCTTTAAATAAAATTATTATTTGATTGTTTAAGTTATTATAAAAAATGTTTGATCTAAAAATGGAAGAATTTCTATTTAATTCTTATCATATGAAATATTCAAAATTCTTTTTTAATATTATATTGTTATGTGAACACAATCATGTAGTATTAAGGAGTATTTTGAACATTTCACGCTAAAAAACAAAAAAGTCAAATTAAAAGTCTTCATCTGTATTGTCACATGAAAAACTCCATATTGAATTAACACAAAAGTACGATGAAATTTCAAATATCCTCTTGTATAAAAAATTAATGATTTTTATGACTTAATATAATTACAACTTGGAAATTATTAGTTATTGATTTTTTTTTTTTTTATTCCCACATGATGGCACCCTCTAATTCTAAACCATAAAAGGAAAACAACTTGCCACTATGCGTCGTCTGTGTGTATTGAGGGGAACGAACGAGGGTGGAATAGAGTAAGTGAGAAAATTTTCCTTTATTTTGGACCCTTCCAAAAAGTGAAAATAAAAAGGTTATTTTCTTTGCTCTTTTGACGTGAAATAAAAGAGAAGAAATCACGAAATTTCCAGTTTTTAGATTTTGGGCCGTTGACTGTTAGCTCCAGTGATTGATCCAAGCCCGTGAAAATGAAAAGCTTCCTTCTAAATTGGAGCCCAGAGTCCTAAAAGTTTTCTCAAGGATGTAATCCATGTCACTCATCTTAAGAACTTACAAGAATATTAACATCAATATCTTTAAGAATTACAAGACTCTAAAATAAAGAAAAGAATTGGCAAGATAACTTCTCTAAGACAACATACTTTCTAAAAGAAACTTAGGAAATGTGTAAAAGTATAAATTATACGACTCTCTAGAGGTGTTTTCTTAAGCTCTTTTGCACCAAACTATGCATTCACTCAACTCCAGAGCATATGAAAAGTAAACAGTTCTGAATCATATTGATAACCAAAACAAAAAGTAATCATAAGGAAGCCTTGGAAAATTATTTGGATTTGGCTAAAACCTTCAGAAACACAAATGATAGATTGCAAATGGATCAACATCTGCCTAGTACAAGAAAAATAAAAAAATTAGCAGCCCACAGAAGATATTGTCAAGGCTAGTTTGCCACCAGGAGAACACTTTCAACCCTCCAGCACACGGGAGAGGAGAAATCAGCGGGTTCTAAACATACGGATGGTACTGACAAATATTCTTGACCAAGTCCCTTTCAATTTACTCAATACAACATCCATCCAGCAACAAATGATATAACGAATTGACAAATCCAACCAGTTCTTGTATTTCAAGTTCATCCAAAATTAGAATTGAGCATGCCAACCTTTTTCAGCCCATCACATCCTTTCTGGACATCCCCAAATCTGGCAATTCTGTACAGCATCACAGCTATCCCAAAATCCTTAGTATTCTATAAGAATCACCTTCAGTCCCATAATTTTCCTCTTCTCCAAGCTTTATCAGAGGCATATTTAAGCACTCAGCGTTGTCCATGCCTACACCAACAAAATACAAAGAGATGGATTAGCACTTCATGTTCCAGCAAAGAGCAATTCTATAAAAAATGTTTTCAGTGCTCCTTGGTAGCAGATGCTTCTAAACCTGCACAAATTACATAAACTTCAGAAAGCCAATGAAAGCAATAAATGAAAAAGAAAATAAAATAGAATGCTTAAGACAGATTCAGATGCTAACTAGATCACTTTTTTTGAGCCTGCAATAGTAAAATGATCAATCTTAACTGGCAAGATCAATAATCATGTGCTATTCTAAAGGAATTAAGGGGAAAACAGAAGTCAATATCTATAAGTTATGACAAGAGTGATGCTGATATTGAGTACAAAAGGACCGGAATAGAATTGCCCTGCAGTTACAGATTCACTAAGTAATCAGCGTGGGTACCGTTAAGTACATTACTTTAATATTGTACAACCTTCGGATTCAAAATCATAATAAGAATCATAAAGGCATCCTGTAGCTCGCTATAATACTCTGCATCTCACTAAGAAACTGAATTTAATTAAAGTTTCATAAATATGGTAATAGAGTCCGTTCATATGCCCATTCAACAGTCAAACTACTTTAAGTACTACATTACATCAATACTAGAAATATAAGGAGTCCTACAGCAATGGACATGTCACATCCACCAATAAGTAGTTCATAATTGTTCAAGTTCAGTCACTGATAATCTAATTGAAAAAGGAAAACAAAAGGGGAGGATAAGGTAAATGGTAGGAGTCTTTGCAGTTATATATATATATATATATATATCTAGCTCATATCCATGCCATCCCCAACTTGGCTGCAGATAGGACTGACAGCAGAAAAAGATCTCTCAAAAGGAGAAGGATGGAATTGTGCATCCCGTCTACGCTTAAAACCACAGCTATCAGTGGGTGAATTCTCTGAATCGAGCTTCCTTCGGACACCTCTGACTGCTTGTTCCTCTGCTGGCGTAAGGGGAAAAATTTGACCACTTGCTCGACAAAGGGAGCTGTGGTTATCATACAGAATTCTCTGGTTACAGTTTTTATCACAAATGTGAGTCAGTCCTGTTAGCTTGCAGCGATACATGTTTCCACACACACATTCATTTTCACATTTCCAGTCGCATTGGTGAACAGGCATTGGACCATCTTGGCCCACAAAACTTGAAAGATAAATAACATTTCCAGGACCTGCAACCATAGATTTTCCATATACCTCCATTCCTTCCGTTGAAACAGCAACTCCTAAGGGTCAAATCTAAAACACTCCGACTTCAAGGCCTTGCCCGAAACGTCTGCAGGCCCACCACAAGACAGAATTCAGTCAAATTCAATAGAAGTTGACCTGCTTGGCTCTAAAGAGATATACAGAAAGACTAAATCTCTGCTATAACCAATCACACTTATGTTCAAGACCTAGATTGATATTACGCAGATCAAGAAATAAAACTGGCCCCTGTCTGTTAATTGAGAAAGTCCCTTCCGTATGCTAGTTCTTATTATTTGAAGGGAACAACCTAAAATAGCGACCGGCCAGGTCACAAAAGTCAGGAGCTTTTAACCAAAGCTAAAAACGGAACCATACAGAGACAATGAAGTAATGGGTTCTCCTGAAAAGGAAATACTTGATGTACATAATATAGCATAATTCTAAATATATTTCACATCATCGCTTGACAAACTATAACAAGAATTTAACAACTAAAGTTTATTCTGAAAGCAAAAACGCCCAGATGCGACAGATCTAAACCAAAGCCGAGAGATTTCCTAGACAGTAGATGACAAAATAATTAACAATAAACTATATCAACAATTAGCTATAATTAAACACGTTAAAGCCACGTAAAAATACATCGCTCCTTCCTCATCTTAAAAGAGAAAATTGAATGAAAATTTCCGAAAAATAGAACAGAAGAAACAGATAAATTAGTATATGCTCGCCACACCCGCAGGCATAAACGTAATCTCGCAACGCGCTGGGGCAGTAGGTAAATTCGCAAAGATCATAACCAACCAGAGAAAGAATGAAGAAAATAACTGACCTGCTCTTCAATCAATCCTCAAACCCACGAGTCTTCCTCTTCAGTACCTACAAAACAAACACCAAAATGACAAAACTGAGCTCCTCTCTCTGTTATAACCTCACTGACTCTCTCTTCAGCGCCTGAACTAGCAATATGAAATTTGGGCAAAGAAGCACAATGGATTGGATATTTATAGAAAATTGGCGCTAGTGGTGACTGTGGACCTGTCGGGTTCACCCCGCATATGACAAAAACGTAGGGTTAGGGAAATGCAAACGAAATGTGTGTGAAATTTCCATAAATCGTGGGTAAATTGTAATTTCCTATATTCATTCTGGGTCAGGTGGCCACTCAACCTACAATTTTGGATAAACAAGCGGATCCAACGACTGTGACGGACTTTCAGAACCCATTACCTTTTTAATACTTGAAGATTTTTGCAGTTTTATTTTATTTTCAAAAAATTAAAAAAAAAAAATTAGAGACTTGTTTGTCACGTGTTCACAACGGTTCTTTCTCTCTCAGCGAGCCAATTTCCAAACCAAACGGATTAGGAGAGATAAAGAAGGACGAGCGCGTAGACTTTATTCTCTTATTAAAACCAAACACGTGTAAGAACAAGCGAGGTTATCGGGGTGCGATATATCGTTTCGCCTTTGAGTCTTTGACTTAACCTAACTCTTCTGCTGCTGGGACTGACCAAGTCCACAGTAGTATTTGGGCTTTATACAGTTTTGGGCAACTACGACTTGATGGGCTTACCCTTGACCCGAACCAAACCCAAATCACCAAATCGGACCTTGGCATCTTGCATCCTAGGTTTCTGCTCTGTCCTCCTTCCCTGAGTTCTCTCTCCCTCTGGCTCCAAAAAAAGCTCTGATCTTCGACTAGGGCTTCGGCGTGATTTCAGAATTCGTGTTTGCTTGTACAACCAGTTGGAAAATTTCCACTTTCGATCCATAGGTAGCCACCGGTAAACTTCTAACATGACCTTCTTTTCTATGTTAAACGGCAAATTAAGCTTCTGTATCTGACAGAGTGAGCGTTCTAAACCGAGGAAAGGATCTTGGTGTCAGATTCAGTGTCACCGGTCGAGTATTGGAAACTACCCAGTGTTTTGTAACATGTTGGGCCTATCTTGTAAGTCAGATTAATTGCAAGATGTTATCTTTTGGCAATCTGCTAATTATAAACTTATCTTCCAAGATTATAGGAATATAAAAATGAGAACTTTCTTTTGTAAAGTTGACTATATTTGTGACAAAATCTATGGCTTTCATTCACTTGAATTGAAGGAAGAAACTTGATATCTTGACGATACCGTCCAGTGGAAATTTTTGTTAGTTTGATTAGATACTGTCATTTGCACTATGGGCAATTTGCCTCTTTTATTTCCCCTATAATTTCAACGGAGTACTGCCTTTTTGGTTCAGGAAGTATAGAGGCTTGCAAGCAGCAAAACTGCTGCCTTGAAGTGTGAGGAATTGAAGTTTGAGCAGTGCAAACTTATGATTGGGGATCGTGTTTCAACTGATGACACTCAACGCATGCATAACTATATGAACAAGATCAAAGTTTTGGAACACTGAATCTGCCCAGTGCTTAATTAAGCATGCGTATGAAAATTTTTGTTTGATCTCAAATTAATTGCAATTCTACTGAAAGTTCTAATCAGTGATAATCATCCACTCATCTTTGATTATCATGCATTATGTCTCTTGCCAATTTGCGCTCATTGGACTTAATTGACCTGAATAATATATTAATATCTCTACATAGAAGTTAGAAAAATAAACTTTTACTTATATATCATAAAAATCCAATCTTGTCAAACGGCACAAAAGCGATTGGGGCCGAAAAATTACATTTTTATGTGATCTTTGTGGACAGTTTAGTGGATTGGCGATGGCCGAAACCTTAAAACACTAATCAAACACGTCGATCCCGTTGAAATCGGTCTGCTCATGTGCTCAATTTACTCTAACTGGAAAGTAATGACTACCTTAGCAGAAAAATAGCGAATGAATAAGATGGACGAGTCTAAAGCGACAAATTCTACCGAAAAAAGCAATAAATGAATGCCCAAATTCCAATGCCAAACGGTATTATGTGGTATATAAATCCTCCACGTTGTAACGCAGTTTTTCATATTGTTATCTCTCATTTTACTCTTTCTAAACACACGGCAAAACCCGTGTTGCACTTGACCTATCTCTATCCTCCATTTGCTCGACCTTTCCCCATAATAGAAAAAACACTAGAAAGGTGAGAAAACAGAGCAGATTCATCCTCTGAAGATTTCTTTTTGCTTAATAAGAAATGGAGAAGAAAGTGCTCGATTACGTTCTGGTCCCTTCTGGTCTACTGATAATGGTTGCGTACCACTTGTGGCTCCTTCGTCGAATCGTAAAGCACCCAACCAAAACTGTCGTAGGCGTCAATGCCATCAATCGCCGTTTCTGGGTTCAAGCTATGATGGAGGTACATAAAGTTCCTTGTTTTTCCTTCTCTTTACCATTTTCTTTTCATTTAAGATCTTGGGTTTTCAAGTTTAATCTCATTAGATGCAGAAAGGAGAATAGGGCACTATTCTCCTGCCATTTTCAATCGTGGGTGTTGATTTTTTTTATCTCATTGCATGTAGGACCCATCGAAGAATGGTGTTCTTGCTGTGCAGTCTCTGAGGAACACAATAATGGCGTCGACCCTTTTGGCCTCGACGGCTATAATGCTCAGCTCCTTAATTGCAGTGTTGATGAGCAGTGTAAATAAGGATAAATCTGCTATGCCGGTTCAGTCTGTTGTATTTGGCGACACAAGTGAACTGAGTTTGTCTTTAAAGTTCTTCTCCATTTTGGTGTGCTTTCTATTGGCCTTCCTCTTGAATGTGCAGTCTATAAGGTACTATAGCCATGCAAGCATCCTCATCAACGTGCCCTTCAAGAAAATATCCCAAGATCTGAGGAGCCAGATGATCACAGCTGAATACGTTGCCGACACTGTGAACAAAGGCAGCTATTTCTGGTCTCTCGGATTGCGTGCCTTCTACTTCTCTTTTCCTCTGTTCTTGTGGATATTTGGACCCATTCCCATGTTCTTGTCTTCCTTGGTTCTGGTTTCGACCCTGTATTTTCTGGACGTCATCTTTGAATGTGGAAAAGCTGGATTCGCTGACAACAGTGAAGCAGAAGAGCTAACCATGCATTCCCCAGTTTGAATGAATTATTTTTCCAATTAGAACAACTTTTTTTGATTAAGCCATTTAGATTGTTATAATAAGCCCATGATGGTATAAGATAATAGAATGTGCAATTCGATTCAACTCAAAGATGTGACACATTGGATTTCTGAAGACTTTAGAGTACTTTCTGATAACCATCTAATATGATAGCATTGTTTACTTGCTTTTATACTGCCGACACATGCCAGAATGCCTAAATATTAATGCAGATGAGGACAAAACAAATGAGTCAGAGAATAGCACGTTCTTAGATATCCTATAGTTTAGTGTAAGTGGACCATTCCTCTAAGGGACACAGAATTTTTGAGACTAGGATATAGATACCAGAGAATATTCATACATTGGAATGGTATCCTCGTCTCTCAGCTGTACTTAACCACTTGGAAACTGCTCTTGACCATCAAATTATAAGTAGGCATCGCATTGACTCAAATATTCAAAGATGATTTTGAATACAAACTTTTCCTTCTGAAAGTTTGTGGAAAAGATTTTGGGAAAATGCAACTGAACTTATGTAATTTTCGGAAAATAGAAATTGCAGCCGGCCCGAATCGGGTTTCTTTCTTGGATTGCACTGACCAAAAAAAAAAAAAAAAAAAGAAAAGACAAGACGAGGAAAGCTACAATCATAGATTTCACACACTACTTCAAGAGGAGTTCGAAGATATTTGGCTTACGCATGATTCGTAAATGCTGAATGTTGACAACATCTTAACAAGGTTGAGGAGTCCAAACCCACAGGGAAAAGAACATATCAAAAGACAACGATGATTCCGTGTCTTTTCTCCATTGCTTTAATAATTGGTGTTTTCTTATTGGTTTTGCCGCTCTTGGTTGGACAGCATGCTCTTGCTGACCTGGATCGAGCACAGATTCGCGTGACTCCTTAGAGTAGATGATCGAACGTGAGTTTTATATAATATTATTTTTATAAATTTTATAATAATATATATATTTTTTAATTTTATAAAATTTAAATAATTTTTTTTTACGTATCACATTTAAAATTTTTTAAATGAGTTTTATAAATTAATTATTTTTTCTTATAAATATTTTTTTTCTTATTAAAAATACAAAAAAAAATCTTCTGGCAATTAAATTTATAATTTTTTTTTTTTTTTTGCCTCATTGTCCTTTAATCGTAAAAAGGACGAGATGCACGTATCAATACAACGGACAAATACCTATCATTAGAGAAGCTCTTAAGATATTCTTAATGAATCTTTATTTTTAAATAATAAAAAGATAAAATAGAGAGATGGCGACAGTATGAATATGAATAGTAATAAATAATAAGAAGTTTTCAAAATATATTTAATTAAACTCGGAAAAAACTGCTTAAGTTTATTTTGAAGAGTGAAAAAGTATGAGTGCGTGTACATAATTTTATTCTTCCAAAAACAGAAAACGGGTGTGCATAATAAACAGCCTGTAATTAAAACGTTTTCTATGTTCCAAAAACCAATGTGTGAATTTGTCACTTGTGGCTGCCCTCGCCTTACCGTTCCCATCACGCCTATCCATTCTTGTCCTTAAATGCGTTTCCTTCATCTCCAATTGTCATCGTTACTCAGAATATATGCAGGCACCACAGCCACAGCCTCTGTAACCAATTCTCCTCTTTTCCTCCATCGAAACGCCTTCACACACAGGCTCAAATCTCATTGAGCGCACTCTCACTAATGGGTTCTAATAGAGATGAAGAATCAGATACCCAGATACCTGAAAAAGCCAAAGTTTCTTCCTTTTTCAGGTATAATTCACCTCTGATCCAAATCATCCTTATTGGACTGGTTTGCTTTTGCTGCCCTGGCATGTTCAATGCCCTCTCTGGAATGGGTGGCGGCGGCCAAGTAGACCACACTGCCTCCAACAACGCACTCACTGCCCTTTACACAACCTTCGCCGTTTTTGGCATCATTGGTGGTGGCATCTACAACATCCTAGGTCCTCATCTCACCCTTTTCGCAGGCTGTTCCACCTATGCCCTCTATGCAGGTTCCTTTCTTTACTACAACCATTACCATCACCAAGCCTTCGCCATAGTTGCAGGTGCCCTTCTTGGTGTAGGTGCGGGGCTCCTATGGGCCTCGCAAGGTGCTATTATGACCTCTTATCCTCCAGTGAATCGCAAAGGGACTTATATTTCCATTTTCTGGAGCATTTTCAACATGGGTGGTGTGATTGGTGGCCTAATTCCTTTCATTCTCAATTACAATTCTAGAACAGCTGCTTCTGTTAATGATGGAACCTACATAGGCTTCATATGCTTCATGTCAGCAGGGACCATTTTGTCATTGGCTATCTTGCCAGCCGGTAAGGTTGTGCGTGATGATGGAACTAAGTGCACCAAAATATTGTACTCGAATGTGTATACGGAATCCTGGGAGATTTTTAAGTTGTTCTTCAATTGGCAAATGCTTCTCATAGTCCCTGCAGCTTGGTCAAGCAATTTCTTCTACACATACCA
Source organism: Bauhinia variegata (assembly GCA_022379115.2). NCBI lineage: Eukaryota > Viridiplantae > Streptophyta > Magnoliopsida > Fabales > Fabaceae > Bauhinia > Bauhinia variegata. Next base: position 12,691,720 of record CM039437.1, read on the forward strand.
ATTCAATAATGTCAACGGGACACTGTTCAATCTGAGAACCAGAGGATTGAACAACGTGTTTTATTGGGGTGCACAGATGTTGGGCTCAGTTGGGATTGGATACATAATGGATTTCAGCTTCAAGAGCAGAAGGAAGAGGGGAGTTTTTGGAATTGCAGTGGTTGGTCTTGTTGGGACTGCTATTTGGGCTGGTGCGCTTGCTAATCAGCTTAAATACAAACAGAAAGATCTGCCTCCGAATTTGGATTTTAAAGACTCGGGTTCTGAGTTTGCTGGGCCCTTTGTCTTGTATTTTGGCTTTGGACTGCTAGATGCCATGTTTCAAAGCGCTATCTACTGGGTCATTGGAGCCCTGGCTGATGATTCTGAGATCCTCAGCAGGTAATTGAGGCAAATCATAATTTCTTTGACCAATTTCTCTCTTATGGAATTGCTTAAGTTTAGACTATAGAAAGAGGTGGTGAAATTGCTTTGCTGATTGTGCTTTGAAATCTTATTTTGTTTGTACTTGTGCAGGTACACGGGGTTCTATAAAGGAGTACAGAGTGCAGGGGCAGCATTTGCTTGGCAAGTTGATGAAAACAAGGTTTCGTTCATGGCCCAATTGATTCTAAACTGGGTTATTACTACAGTGAGCTATCCATTGCTGGTCCTTCTGGTGTTGATGGCTGTGAAGGAAGACAATAAGGCTGAAGAGGAACCTTACAAACAGGTTGCTGCTTCATCTGACAATGGCCTTGCCCGTTAATAAAGGAAAGTCGACAAAAAAAAAATCCTTTTTGCTTGCCTTTAACCATATAGAAGAGTAGAAAAAAAAATTCGAAATGTAATTTCATCTGAACGCGCGTATATGGAACATTGGAGGTGTCATATGTCGGGTATGTTAGAGACAAATGAAGTCGACAAAAGAGACAGGACCATATTCCTCGATATATGTTTCTAATTTACCCGTACGGGCTGCTTGTCTCTAGCTGGAAGAACGTCCATTTATCATTGTCCATAGAATTTAGCAAAGAAGTAAAGTTCTCTTGTATTGACCATTTTAGCCTTCAGAATCGTTAACAGTTTCCCCTCCCAGGTATGCCGGAGTGAGACTAAGAACCTCTATTGTCTTTGCGAGAAACAGATTCATCTTGAAGATAATTGATGCCAGGTGCATCTGCTAAATTGGTTATGGGTCTAACAAGCTCCACTTTTGTGTTTTTACTGATAAACTTCAGATAATAAATGTATTATCAGCGCCCAAACACATATCTCAACTGCTTTAAAATTAGCCTTAGAAACATTTTCACCCTCTGCGCATTGAGACTCATCTTACTAGCCTCCAAACTTGATGCCATCACTACACAATAATAATAATATTTTGCTAAACATACTTTAAGATACGATTATAAATAAAATGAAATTTCAATTTTTGTATATATTATGCTCAATGAAGTTCAACAATTTTAATACACAGCCCCTCCTTGTGATAAGACTCTCGCACATGATGAATTCAGTGTGGCACTGGAATACAATTACTTAGATACTCGAATTATCTTCACAGGGTAACAAGACGTGCATCGGTTTTATCCTCTGAGCTTGGAGCAGCTTTTGGTTCCTCTGGCTTAGCTTCCTCCTTTTCTGGTGCCTCAGCCTCTTTCTCCTCTGGCTTGGCTGCCACGTTCTCTTCCTTTGTTTTTTCTGCCTCAGCAACTGGTGCCGCTGGCTCAGAGGACTCTTCTTTCTTCTCCTCTTTTGGTTCAGAAAGGTTTACCAAAGGCTCTTCTTTCTTCTCGCCTTCCCATCCTTCATTTGTGTTCTCCTGCATAAGCACAAACCCAGCAATAAAACATGATCAAAACCAAACCTTGAGCATAAAAAAATGAAATTCGAGAGAAATGGCATAGTGGGTTCCTTATAGAAAAAGAAAAAACCTGAGCAACATGTTTATCCTCTCCACCAGCTTTCTTTGGGGAGGCAGGAAGCTCGCTTGGGGCTGCCTCTGATTTGAAGTCAGAATCCTTGGGTCTGCTCGCACAGCCTCCCATTATTGAAAATATTTGAAAAGACTAATGGGAGAGCTTTGGAGGAGGTGGAGGACGGAAAATAATCTCAATTCTCAAGGGGCAAATCCGAGGTTGAGGGTGCTGAGAATGAACGAAGGGTAATATAGCACAAGGCTCTAAAATTTAGGAGCAAATTTTGGGCTGCAAGAGCAATCTGGCTGGCATAGTGGGTGCTTTGTGGCCGAATGGCATGCGATTCTCTCGCATGCATAGCGAACTTCGCTGCGTAAATTTCTAAATACGAGTTTTTTGTGTGGGGTTGGTGCTGGACTTGAGTTAGTTATGATCAATGCTCAAAGATAAAATAAGAAACGCAAGCTGTTCCTGTACTATGAAACGTTCTACCTTGTAGGTGCTCTTTGCAGAGATAAAATCGATGATGACAGAAATACTGTCATCAAATTTATGTTTCCTAGATCAACATGAAGTTTTGTCTGTGTCATAAAAACAAAAGGCAAAACAAACGAACAAGGACTTGTCCGTATAGAGGAAGCATAAAATTGCTTAGTTGCAATGTCAGATATCAATAGTTTAATACACAATATATAGTATAGTAAGAGAGGAGCAAGATGTTGTTCTTGAGATTAATTTTATTGACTGAAAAACCAACGCTGCAACAGTGCAGAAATATTTCAGAATGAATGGGATCGCTAAGCTACCTATGTTGTAAAGCTACCGTCTTCTCTGAAAAATGTATTTGACTTTTGAGTGACGTTGAATTGGATTTTCAGTGTAGTTTTTTTTTATTGTTATCAAAAAGATTTATGCATGAAAATTTCAATTTTTCAAGATGTTTGCCATCTCACCAAAATTAAATAAGGGTCGGGTAACATTCATAAAGTTAGATGGGTCACAATAATATTTAAAACTAAATACTAATAAGGCGGACATTGTCTTTATCAGTTTTCCCTCACAACAAGAAATAACTTTTTAGTTCTCTCAATCAAGCCTTGAAAATGTAAAAATGCTTCTTGGGATCATAGGCAAAAACAAATTGTTTTCCTTGTGTCTATAATCTGTCATTAATAATGAAGCCAACTCAATTAGGCACGTAATATTTAATCAAGGTAGAAATTTCATTTACCACAATAGGATTTCTTCGCTCGTTAGAATATTAGGGGAAAAAAAGAAAAGAGAAACATACATTCTTGTTAGAAGAAAAAAGATAATTTGACCATATAAGCGCGTTGAATAGGGGAACAGTGCGAATAAAGCCGAGCTGTGCTAACTGCTAACTTGGTCACAACCAAACCCAACAAGCGTCCACCTAGGCTCTCAACGAGATAACAAATTCCCCATTTGGCTGGCATCGTTCTCCACCCTTCGATTCTAAGAAACTTCGTGATAGACCCATTCCTTGATTGACAAAGTTTCGTTTTTTCGCGATTCTGATCAATTCCCAGATCCACAAAATCCCAAAATTTCGTCAATTAGGGCTCAATTCCATTTCAATCTAGTAATCCTGTCTTTCCAATAGGAGCGCATCAAATTCAAAAATTTTCAGTTACTGGTCTCGAAATTTATAGGCGAGCTTCCAGAGCTCGCCTTTCTCATAATTGATTATGGCCCTGATATCCGAATCCCCGTTCTTTCTTCGCTGTGTAGTTGTTGCTATCACCTTGTTCGTCATCTGCCTATTTCCCACGGTGCATGCTGAAGATGAATTCTCATCCGTCATCAAGTTACCCTCCAAAGAAGAACAGGATCTGTGCGCCGGAACAGTACCTGTCTCCTGTCCTGTCACCTGCTTCCGAACCGACCCTGTTTGCGGTGTTAATGGCGTGAACTATTGGTGTGGCTGCGCCGAAGCTGTCTGTGCGGGGACTAAAGTTGCTAAATTGGGAGTCTGTGAAATGGATAATGGGGGTTCGGCTTCTCTCCCTGGTCAGGCGCTCCTTCTGGTGCATATTTTGTGGCTCATTGTGCTTGGATTCTCGGTTATTTTTGGTCTGTTTTAATTAATGATATTTTCGAGGATTTGGTTCACTCTGTACTTGTCTGATTTTTTCGGGTTTGCATTCGTTTCTGGAAGATATTTTATGGTGGTAGCGAGTTCTGGCATTCTTTGTGTATCACTGCTCTTTATATGATAGAGGAATTGAAGGATATTGGTTTTCTCAATATTCATTGTTATATAACAATTTGACTTTTGTTTTATTGTTTCTTCATTACTTAAGATTGTGTTCCTTGCTATGGGTTTCTCAAACTTTGATTAAGAATGCCTCATGAACCTCTCTCTCTTGGTATTGGTGGAACTCGTTCGATAAAATAGAACTCTTTAGGACGTATTAGTAATCTTTATTGATGGGATTTTCTTATGCATTTGAAGATTTGAAGCATGAACCCAAATTGTGTAGGTTATTAGGGAACTGGGTATGCTTGAATGAATTCGAGCATGAACCCAAATTTTTCTGGGCTGCCCAGAAAACCAGATTTATACTTTTTCCTCTCTAATTCATACCCAGAAAAATTAACCCAGTGAGATTTTTCCTTTGATTTTATATTACTTTTATAATTAATCGACGGAATTGAGAGAAGAAAATCAAAATCAAAGTATACCCAAAAAAATTCACCAAAGCACTCACTTTAAGAGCTGCGAAGGAAAACAAAACTGAGAAAAGGGAGCGGTAACGGTGCACAAAACAGATTTCTACTTTCTGGGCATGAACCCACTGAGAGAGATTGGCCTTCATACTAGTTGACATCAGGTTGCTTCAATAATCCCAAAACAAAAGCACTTTGGAGACAAAAGCCAAATTCGCATCAATACCCAATCACACAAACTCTTCTTTTCTGGGAATGTCAAAATCTTATAGACAAGGTCAAAAATTTTCTCAACAACCAAATGAGGATGTATTTTATTTTTTGTAAATAATTTCAAAATAAAAGTGTAGAAAAAGAGGTAAACATTTCTCACATTGAACGCTAAATATGGGTGTATGGTTAGAAGATATGGGGTGTGCTAAAAGGAATCCCCACAAGATTTCGATCCGAAGCAAGAGGCCCAATTATCTTCGGGCTTTTGGGCCGGGTGGCGACAATAATGGGATACCGCCCCTTTTATAAAGAGGTATATCACCACAGTAATTCAAAGTTTCGAAGGATATTATTCAATTAGTCTGAATAGGAATACATCGTGTGCGTCCCTCCTCCTCGTCCAATTCCCCGAGCCATCCACCGCAGTGTTTTCTGATGGAGGTGGTTGCTCATCCACGCTGACGGTGGCGTGATCTCTTGCTGTGTTTTCTGAATTTTTTGAGGTTAGCTCATTTTTCTCTCTTTTTTTTTTCTCATTGATTAGTTGGTGGTAATTTTCAATTCTGAACTCCTTTTACCACTGCCTTTGATATTCCTGGGTGATTCTTACTGTTTCAGAGTTTGAAGCTTATGGCTATTCTTCAGTTGTCTTGGGTCAATATGCTGGAACTTTTATTAAAAAAAAAAAATTGGGTCAATTTTCATTTTTAACAATCTTTTATACAGTCTATATTAAGATAAATAGGATCCCGTTCAAAGACTTTGTAAGTTTGGTTTTGTATTGTACGTGGGTTTATGTATTAAATTCTCTTGGGAAATCGTTTGAGTTTAAAATGCAAAGACTGAAACTTTGCCCATTGGTGCTACATTAACTAGCTAAGTTTGTGATAGAAACACCTGGCTCATTGATGACTTTCAACGAATGTTTGGATGAGAAGAGAAAACGGGAGAAAAGAAAGTGAAAGGAAAGAAAATGGAGAGAAGATAAAAGTGAGGGAAAATATTTTTTTCTCTTCATATTTGGATAAAGAAAATAAAAGTAATTAATTTTGTCATGACAATAATAATCTTATCAAAGATGTAAGCATTTAAAAATCACATTCAATTATAACTTATAAATTAATTATTTTAATAAAAAGAATAATACTTTTATTATTAGAACAAGAAAAAAAAATCATAATTCGTCTTTTAAGAAAGTTAATATCCACCGAATGACTCCCAAGCCAAAAAAAAATTACCCACCAAAAGACAATAAATTTAGATGATAACCTGGAATTTTGTTATTAAAAGCGAAACAAAGAAATTATAAAAAAAAAATAAATAGAGGAGATAAATGTCAAATAAAAGCAATACCACCTCCTTTATCTAAAAAAAATAAGAAAGTTGTTGGTAGAGACCATTGTATGTGGGCAATTTAGGAATAGAAAAGTGAATCAACCTTAAACAAATTTTTTTTTTTTAAATCTTTCCCTATTTGAAGAGAAATTTTTTAAGTGGGACTCATGCTTATTTTCTCTTCAAGTTTTCTCTTCTCCTTGTTTTCACCCCCATCCAAACAGGGGAAAATGCACTTCTTACCATGTTTTCTTCTCTGGTTTGCTTTCTTGTCTAATTTTCCCTCAATCCAAACACAGGGATAAAGTTACAACCATGACAATTTTACTAATAAATTTTATTTTATGGATCCTGCACCATTTTTCTTAATCATGGGTAAAAATTAAGCTTTTGACAGTTTGAGTAAGACTTTTGGGAGAACTAAAAAAGATGAACCATAGCCAGCAATCAAGCGAAGGAAGGCATGATGATGATGCTGCACTTTCAGATTTCTTGGCTTCTTTAATGGATTACACGCCCACTGTAAGCTTGTTCTACCATGGATAATCTGATTTAGCTTCCTTTTGCATACAAATCTTTGAAATGATAATAGAAATATCTGAAGCTTATAGTAACCCCCTGCTCCCTCTTTTTTCTTTTGGTTTTATGTTATCTTAGATACCTGATGAGTTAGTGGAGCATTACTTAGCCAAGAGTGGCTTTCAATGTCCTGACATTCGATTGTAGGTATTTCTTTATTTATCTAACATTAGCTTTGTTCAAAACCTTAATCATCTTTATCATGCATTTTTGTACTTTTTTGCACATAAAGTAAATTTTGGTTTCTGAGAGAAATGAATAGTGGAATTTCTAATGAGGTTCTATGTAGAAAATAATGCACGGGTCTTTCAGGATTTGATCTAAGTGTATCTTTTAGAGTCCAAATAGGAGTGGCTTTTGATTTATTTGACGTGCCTCTGTGTCATCTCCTTTTTCTATGGATGGGTTTTACCTCGACAAATTCTCATAGCAAAAATTGCATAGAGATACAGAAATTGGAAATAACGCGTTTTATGCTTTCCTTTATTTTTTTGGTCATTTTGTCTTGCTCTTGCTTTAGAATCATATGCTCAACTAGGATCTATAGGGTTTTGCAAGAGATATTTCTGGGTGAAATTGGATGTTTGTCCCTTATCTTTCTTGTTCATACAGTGTATGATTGACTAAAATTCTTCTTCATTGCAGAACCAGACTCATTTCTGTTGCCACTCAGAAGTTTGTTGCAGAAGTTGCAGGCGAAGCTCTTCGGTATGTATATTGAAGTCTTGGGTCCAAAATCTAAATCTTTGCTGAAAACCTTTGCTTGTTATCCATGACTGCATTGCTATCTGTCTTTGCGGGATATTGATATCAATAGATGTTAACTACTTCTATTTTCGTAGGCACTGCAAAACAAGAAAGGCAACAATCCCAAAGGACAAAAGAGATAAACAGCAGAAGGTGCTTAGCAGAAGCTTTCAATATGGTTTTGTTTACTCCATTGCACAATATGTCTGGTAGACTAGTACTTACTTTTTGTTTGAACAGGACAAGCGCCTAACATTGACAATGGAGGATCTATCAAAGGCACTACGCGAGGTAACTGAAAGTGTTCTCTAGAACTAGATTTGAATAGAGACGATAGCTTCCTTTGTCCTCATTATAATGGATGCGAGACTTTGAATTCACTGTTGTCAGATTTTTTTTATTTGTGAAGCCTGCATTTGGAAATTGCAAGTCTAATATTAGAGGCTGATTCTGCTCCCAGAGACATTAATACAGATGCTTGAACTTATTGGGTTTGGAATCAATATCACTGAGTCAAACCTACCTAGTAGTGCCTGTGACATGTGGGTCTAGTGACACCTCTTCTAGTCGTAGGAACTACAAATCGCACGCCTATATAACCACAAAAAAGAAAAAAAGAAGAAGATTAAAACCTAGCTGGCAGTTCTTTTAAGCCAATTTTCTTAAGTTAAAATGCCATTCTTTTGTGATCAATTGCATAGCTAGGTCAAGTTTATCTTGTAATTCACTATCTTTCACTTTGCAGTATGGAGTGACTGTAAAGCACCAAGAATATTTTGCTGATAGCCCTTCTACTGGAATGGATCCTGCAACCCGAGAAGAATGAGCTTTTACTCATCTGTATCAGTCTTCCTGAAGGCAAAGTAAAAATTGACATATGCCTAGACTGTATTCTGTCTGTTCCATTTGCACATTGTTAGTTGAGTAGTTTTGAGTCTGTATCTTGAATCCATAGTCCAGTATGTACATTTTATGCCATTTTTTAGAAATATATTGGAATGATAACTTGTCATTCATTCGCTTCCAACAGCAAAGCATTTATTTTTCAGGTTATATGTGGCTGCTGTCCTTGTTTTGTAGAAGTGAAAAAGAGTTGAGAGATTTCTTACGTTCATTATATCATTTTTGCTCTCCTTTTAATCATTTGATCATTCAACAAGAAACTTCAAGATGAACTAACAAATCACTCTGGAATAAACAAGATTAAATTCACAAATTTATCCTTCAAATTCTCATTATTATCCATTAGAAATTAGAAACAATTGCCAATATAAAATGGCCATTTTACCATAATTAGATTGATATAGGAAAACAAAACATTAATTGAATCAAAAATTTTCTTCTTTTGCCCTTTTCTCCCCTTTCATTGGTTGGGGAAGCAATTACAAGTTCTCTACATGAATAATACTAAAATTGTTAACTAAAATTCTTCTAATTGTGTAATAATACTAAATTTGTAAACATTAATACATAAAACATCACTAAAGTATAGTTTCATTCATCCCGCCTAACTCTTAAGTTGAATTTAAATTTAAAAACACATGCTCATGCATCATCTCGTGACAATCCCCCTATCCCAGCCTTTCCTGGGTTGCATGTATCATCTGTGTTTAGTTTAAACCACCCATCGTCAAGAGCAAGCTATATTTTATAAATTAATAGAACAATTCATAAATTTCAAGATTTATATTTTTTATAATTCAAAACAATTCTTATGTGAGAAAAAAAAAAAAAAACCTTCTGTTCATAAAAAAAAATTAAAACAAATACTAATCAATCACGAGCTTCGAGCTTCCTCATCTCCATCATCATTCGTGAGTTAATCTCATCAGCATTCGTAAGTTAATCTTATCGTCTGCCTACAATAAGGGCAGCGAGACTTATCCAACACTTTCTCTGCACAGTGACTATGCATTACGTGTTTGCACGGAGAAAGCATAGTTATCTCTTGACCTAATTCATAGCGCTCTAAACAAATGAAGCATTCTTCATTGCTTTCGTGCAACTTTTCAATGCGTTCGTCAATAGATTTGGCATGACTGCATAATAATTCTGCCATCCTTTTTCTATCTGAAGTAATGCTGCACAAGTAAATAAAATAATGAGAAAAATACTATCTTTGTTTCGGATGTTATTTGTCATTAACAAAATCAAACTTTATACTTTAAACTATTAATAAATATACTCTTTTGAAATTGTTTACTTGCTTAAGTATATTATCTTAAAAAGTGTGATATATAAACAAGTTTTGTTAAGTGTGTTAACTTGTTCACTCGTAAGTTTCATAAATAGATATTAACAGACGATTTCAAGTATAAAAATAATTTTATTAATTTATAAGTGTTAGGGGTAGATGCATGAAAACAAAACTAATAAACTAAAAAAAAAATTAGAAGAATTAATGTTTAAAAGTAAATACTTACAGCTCAAATTCTTGTTGGGAGAGGTGACCACCTATACTATCAGAAAATAATTGAAACAACATTTCCTCAGTTGATAAACACTTGTTCTCTGGATCCATGGATCTCACCACTCTAAACCAAGAAGATAAAAATTTTATATTAGAATGTATTCCTTTTTTACAACTTTGGACAAATACGTAGCTTATAAAATCTTACTTAATTGGAGCAACGAAGCTTGTTGAACCTCTTCTCTCTTTTCTCTGGCTTTCTTCTTTTTTTCTGTCTGCTCCTCTTGCAATGGGGGTTTATATCCCAAGATTTTTAATTTAAATGAACCACAAACATTTAAGAAACCTATTGTGATTAGGATATCACAACTCTATCTCTTAAATATCTAGCCTTATTATTTTTTTTTTTTAGCTATGAGAAAAGTTTTAAGAATTTATAGTTATTTTAACTTTTTTTATGTGTATAGGTATGTTAATTTAATAGATAACATTACGTTATTTCTTTTATAGGAGATATTATTATTATTAGTTTAATTTAAGTTTATTTTATATAAGCTGAGTAATCTAATTTTTTTTTTATCTGTAATCTAATATGAATTTTATGGAAAGAAGTGTAAAATATGCGAGATTTTTGTAGTGCAAATCAGGTAGAAAAATATTAATATTAATATTTAATATATTAAAAAATTTAACATAGTGAAATAAACCAAAAACAAGAGAAAATAAGATAGGGAGAATAAAAATTTCCAGATAGTCTTACTTTCAAAAAAAAAAAAAAAAAGGAAGAAAGTTTCAATAATTATAAATATAAAATGGATATAACAGATTTCTAATCTTTTTAGGATCCTAATGAAATTAGGATTCTCCTAGTATTTGGACCTTTAGTTAAAGACCTTAATATTTATTAGGATTAGGAAACTAGTTTGAATAGATTATTTAGCCTCAAATCTCAAGTTATGATGGTGATACCTTGCTATGATGATTAAGGGAAAAAAGCCAAATTCCCTTAAGACATTAAAATAAGCTTTTTTTATTATCTTAATATTTTTAGTTGATTTTTTATAATTTTTATTTCACTAGAAATCTTATTGGGAATCAGATGGGTAGAAAAAGAAGAAGAAGTAATCTTATTTGGAATATTATAGTACCATATTATAGGATTAGAATTTGATTTTTTTTCCTTATGGTAGATTAGAATTTGATTTTGAAGACACTTCTTGTTCTATCAGAATCTGATTTGTTATTTCTTACAGGGAAATCCACTAAAATCAGGCTTTTCTTTTCTTTTCTTTTCTTTTTTTTGTGTGCGCGCGCGATATATTTTGTTTTTATCAAAAAGTCATACATACGGATATATTTTGTTTTTATCAAAAAGTCATACATACGATATCTTATATGTCTGTTAGCGATATTACCATATTTTATGTTTTTTTAGTTTATGGATTCACAAATATGACTCTAAGGAGACTGAAAACCATAGTAAACATATAATAGTATAATACTGAGTTAATTCTAACTAGGTTCGACTACTTGTAAAATAAAATAAAATAATGCTTAAGCAACTTATTTCATGTAAATAAATATTATATATGGCAATTCTATTTATTTATAAACATATATGTGAATAAAATAACTAAACAACATAAACATAATTAGGGTCATTTTCTAGCAATTATTTCTAATGCACATTACAATTGTATTAACAATGAACACATAAAAAAAAAAAAAAAAACATACAAAAGTGAAAGCAACCACATCACTTGTTTAAAAATTATTTTAGTAAGAGAACGTATCAACTATGTAAAAAATATTTTTTGAGAGTTTTATTTTTATTTAAATTTTTAATTAATTTGAGTTACAAATTAATTATAAGTTCAAAAATTTAATAATAAATTTATACACCGAAAATGTTGAATCACCAAAGTGAATTTTAATTAAAAAAAAAATTATACTTAGTTTTTATAAAAAAAAATTATATATTTACAATTTTACCCTCATTTAATATAATAATTAAACAACTTATTTCAATGTTTCCCTATCAATTAAAAATAATAGAAGTATCATATTGCATATTTCTCATATTCCATTGTGTCTATTCTCCACATGTAACAACTAACAGGTAAGACTTAAAAACCTTTTTCATTTTTCTAACATAACGTCTTATAAAATAGACCCAAATTTTCTTTTGAAAACCACTTTATTTTTAAAACAGAAGGGAGTGTATACTAAAATAAGATAACTTCCCATGTCATAATTGTCATCTCTTCAACTACCATTACAACCATATAAATAACTACTCACATATAATAACTAATCAAGTGATACTATATGTACACTTATTTTTCATAACTTTTTTTTTCTACATCTTTTACTTTTTGGTTTACTGCACTGTAACCAAAAAAGTGGATGTAAAATCTAAGTGTACAAATTTAAATGTGCAAATGGTTTTCCCTAACTAACCACATATCCCACCATTCCACAAGAATGGAGTAGTATTGGGTGAATCTATTGATGCTCCTGTTTCCGTAGGCCATTTTGATAGAAGGATAGAATTATAGACACGTACATCCCTTCAAGATTTCTCATGAAATTCAGTTTACATAAACAACAAACTCAAATAAATGGGCAAAAGCAAAACTAATATGCATAAGGAGGTGTAACTTAAGTGCAATTCTCTCTCTCCTCAGCAGGCTCAGACAAACTCCATTCGCATAAGAAGCCGAACTGAGTTATATTTATCTCCTTTGCGGTTACAGAGGGGGACTGCGCGGATCCCTTCCTTCAGTTCAGAAACTGGTAAACAGGTTTGGCCTGCAAAATCATCCTTCTCAGACATGTCATACTCATGAACTTCCACTCTCAGCAGAGCCAGTTCTGGGACAGTTAATGGGAATGTGAACTCTTCTTCCCATGTAGGTACCCAGTTATCCTCTTTTGTCTTCGTTTTCTTCATTATCTTATCTGCTGGCACTCCAGCTATGCCAATCTGCATCATAGATGACTTGTAAGTTATTGCAATCGCATGTGTGCATATATACACATAATATACCATTGCCATTTAAGAGAAATTTTGCTCAAATGCCCAACTAAAATGTCTTTGGCTCTATAAAATGTGTAGAGGGAGACCAAAATGGACACTTATATTTTGTTTAGATGGGGAAAGAAAATGAAAGGAAGGTAAATGGAGGGAAAGAAAATGAAGAGAAGAAAAAAAAATTTCTCTCTTGATGCTTGGATGGAGAGAAAAGAAAAGTAGCTCATTTTATAATGTCAATAGTTTATTATTATGCGGGACACTATTATTATGGGTAATTTTGGAACATAAAGATTGAAACATGTTGGAAGTGAGTTTTCTCTCCAAAATCTCTCCATATTTGGAGAGGAAACTTTTATATGAGATCCACACCTATTTACTTTCCTTCTTGTTCTCCCCTCCTATACAAAAAGGAGAAAATCTATTTCCCCTCCACTCTTCCTCCATGGTTTTCTTTTCTCCCTATCCAAATACAGGGTCAGGGAAGTCAAGGGATCTCATGGTGAAATATCTATTAGAATCTAGTTTCTAGTAGGGTCCAATAACGTTATACAATCTATGTAACCAACTTCACTTAGTCATATAAAGCTTATGTTATTGTTACCCAATTAAAATATCTAGGATTCATTCTAGATAAGATTATAGCTTATTAACCAACATTCATTATGCAGTGTAATCATCTTACAATAATAGAAACAATGGACAAGAGAGGGCAATTTCTGTGTGCGGAAATCAATAGTAGGAATCATATGAAAGCAGACATGCTGAACAAAATCATACTCGGGCATAGAAATCTGGCGGGGAATATAAGTCGAAGTGAGTTTGTTTGAAATCCATACGCCATCCATCTCCCAAATAGACTTTAACCTATCAAGCGGGAGTTCCAATTAAACGCTGCATAGTAATACACAGAAAGTGAGCATTTGATTTCCAAAGATAATGGTGTTTACCTTAAGAGTCTTCTTCACAGGCAACTTAGTTTCAGGGTTGAATACTTCATTCTCCGGAGTCACATTCATTAGAAAGTCTGGCTTTTTGATATAACCACACCCCCCATTGGATCTAAACATTCCTTGCATCAACCAAAGATATCTACCATATCCCTGCCATTGATATGAAGACATATAGCCAAGTCATAAAGTTAACAAATATGTCTCTTATGCAGTGTTTGGTTTGAGGGATTTGGAGGGGAGGAGAGGGATTCTGAGTAAATCACCTTTTCTGGTTCATTAAATTGGAGGGGAGGGGAGGAAAGTTAGGAGCAAAAGCGTCTTAATTTCCCCTCCCCTCCCCTCCGTTGAACCAAACATAGCCTAATAGAGAAATTTTCTGTTTAGCCAGCATCCTTAGGAAGAGTGACTTAAGAAGAAAGGAGAAGGATGAGCATTGATCAACCAATAAGAATGGACCAATGGCCTAAACTCATCGTATGAACTTCTTAAATGAATTTCTAAAAGTGCTACAACAGTGTTGAAGCAAATTGGGAACGAATTGAAAATTGAAATACTCATCACAGGAAAATGACAAGAAAAAGACTGAAATAATAGAGCAAGTATCAATACAAGCAGAAGGTGGAGCTATAACTTGAGATTCCCAATTAGTAGTAGCACAAAAAGTGCAGGAGAATTGTTGCAAGCAAAATGATATTTGGCCATGGAAAGTTGTCCATAGGTTTATAACTACCAAGGATAGGAAACTGGCCCTATTACTTTGTTTTATCCAAACACCACTTCGAAATTCCTGGAAAACTTCCCCAGGTCAAATGGCAGTGCTCTTGTTGCATTATGGTTGAGACAACAAAAGAAGCACTAACTGAGAAGTGGGGTTTGGTCTAGTGATTCACCACCCCCCTCCAAGGACTCTTGGAGCTTTCTCATCTAGGTTTGAATCCCCCTAGATCTGTGGGTTACAACTATCCCTCATTCCACTCCCCCTCCTATCTATGGCATTAAAAAAAAAAAAGCACTACTCCAAACCTGCATATTAAATGCAACCATTTGAGCACCATGCATCCAACCAATAAGTGGCTTGTAGTTGGAGGAGTTAAACCGTGTACCCTTCGGGTATATCCTCAAGAAATTCTTCTGGGTAAATCTATTGAACAAAATTGCAACCATTACAATCAGACTGTTGAAAAATTAGATCAAAGCACAAGATAAGTATGCAATGGTTTGTATATTTATGATAGGATACCTTACAATATCAGTTGCATGTGATTCAGCAGCTTTTTCAAGGTCTTGTTCACTCAAACTAAGGCGTCTAAGTTTGACCGGTTCAACTTTTAGTGCTTCCTTTAAACCGCCCTTAGGTTTCCCAGCATGAATAGCAATTATACGCTTATAAATAGGAGCAGCAGTTGGGCTTAATTCAGAATCACTACCATCAATTGGTTCATCATCCAAATTGTGTTCACTGGTATCATTATCACTCTACAAGACAATACAAGGAAGTTTAATGAGACCAAAAAGTCAAGAAATTGGATAGGAGAAGCTGATGCTGAATGTGCATATCTTAGCTCACCTTATCATCATCATCTTGATCTTTTGTAGTATTAGAGGGTTCTTTCCCCCATTCATCTTCATCTGAATTGTTTGATTTCTGCAATTTCTTGGCATTCTCATTGACATTCTCAGATTGAAGGTACTCGTTTGGAGGCTTTGTTGATATCAAGATTCGATACTTCAATTCTTCGGGGGAAGGAAACTGATTAAAATTTTCTGACTCCGGATAAAACAGCATATCTCCAAATGTTTCAGTAATCATCTAATATGAAACAGCATGATGCATTAATTCTAATTTTCAGCAGTCATACTGGTAAAACACTCTCAAATACAGTATTTTACCTTGGCTACTTTAGCTTGAAGGTCTGGCATCAAATGGTCTTCTAGAGTTATTATGACAGGATAAGGAGATGCAGAGAAAGCATGTTCTTTAATGGATTTCAAGCATTTAATAAGTTCTACAGGAGTTGTCAATGTCCTGCATTTATAGGTAAGCACTTCAGAACAGTTCCAAGTAAATGCAGTGCCAATTGAAACTCATTAAGTATACGTGCCTTAAACGGTTCAATGATTTAAACTTATGCATCGCAATGGAAGGTGTGATTTAATGCCCAGTGACAACTCAATCGTCAAGCTAAGAAAGCTTGGAAAGAACAAGGACTTCTTCCCCTCGTTTTATTTACTAAAACAGGTGGTAGTATAGAACTACAAATTTCCTCTCTAACAGTTTGATTAGGAAAAAATGAGGGGGTAAAAGTAAACAAAATGAAGGAAAATCAATGAATATGCATGTGATGTGACTCCATCCATTTTCTTTAGCCATTACCCAAACAAAGGCTAAAAACAAGGCATGGGTATATACCTTTGCAGCCCCATAGTGCAAATTACTCAAATCAAAAACATTATATCCATTTTACAGAAAGGGTATGAAAAAGTAATCAGAACTATTTCAAAATAAAGACAGATTTATAGTGACCATTTAGTGATTTGTTAACCCTTAAGAGAAAAGTAAAAATAGAATACCTTCCATGTAAAACAAGCACATCATCTTTGGTGGAATTAGGCCATATATCAAGCTCCACCACTCTAACACCTCTATTTAGTGCCTTTATAATTGGGACATCACTGCAATCACTGCTGAGTTGACTACCGGTTAGGTAGGAGTTATGGCCTGTGTATATGAAATAATGAGACAAGGGAGCTGTCATATCCTGGTGAACCTGAACAGTTGCAAACCAAGTGTTAGCAAAAAAAAAAAAAAAAGTTTTTGAGTACCATTTAAGAAGAAAACGACACATAAGCATATTGACTAATCAATTTGCAGAGAATTAGGCAAAAGTAATTCACATCTATATTTCACAGAAAGAGGAAAGGCTTTAAATGCAAATTAGGCATAAAGGGTGCAGTTACACTTCCTTCTTTTGATGTGAAATAAGAACAGGAAAAAGGATTTAAACAAGAAGGGAATTCGGTAACTTGACGACAAAAGAATCCCACTTTTGAACGACATATCGTACGCCCATACTTACTACACAAAAAGAAAACGACAAAATACAATACCAGATCCAAATCCCTTTTGTTTTCCTAGTCAATGCCCCACATTTTCTCGGCTACCAAACAGTCAATAACTCTTCCCCTTTTGCATCTTATTTAACTAAACCTGAGGAGTAAAAAGACATATAATAGATAAGTTACCTGAGATCCGATGGGTGGATTGAGCTCCGGATTGAAGAGATAGTGATGAAAATCTTCAAGGGTCAAAGTGCTCCTGGTGAATTTGGCGATGTGATGTCGTTTCTGCAACACCTTCTCCACTATCGACTGCGCGTCGGATACAGAATTCTCGCCCTGAACCTCAATGAGAAAGCGGTGGAGCTGCTCGGCGTTCATGTGGGTCCCACCTTGGGCGTATTTTGCGAAGAGCTCTTTGGTGTCCGCCGGTGGCACCGCCTCCGCCACCTTGAACCGCCGTTGGAAGCACACGCAGACTCTATAGCTCCCCATGTCAGAGACAAACGATCAAGCAAAGACACACCTTGTCTCTATTTCTTCTAAAGAAAGAAACTTTTATAATGGGATCAATGAAAGGCAAAGATGGGAGGGTACCAAAGCAGGAGACAGAAAGATTTGGAAGAGGGTCTTTCGCTTTTCCTCTTCTTCTCCTTTGCTTAAGCTTGAGTTATCCCACTTTGATTATTAATTATAGAAGGTGGTGTCTTTATGCTTTTTGTTTTGTAGATTGCTATCTGGCTCTGCAAGTAACACTCTCTTTCTCTCCGCGCATTTGAATGACGAGTACCACTTGGCGCCTTTATTAATTTCCAATTGAATCACCCATTAAACAAACGTGCATGGTTATTGGCACATGTGAGTTTTGACTTTTGTGCTACGTATATTGCCTAATAGTATTAACTAGGGGAGTAAACCCTCATCTTTTCGTTCTTTCAAGTTTAGATAATTTAATTTTTTACCTTTTAATTTAATTAGGCTCTATTTGGTACATTAAAAAAAAAGAATGGATTTTATTTTCTTTTATTTTGTATTATTTCAAAATTTTAGGATAAAATAAAGTCTAATCTCTTATGATGCCCACTTTTCCTTTATAATGGAAGGAATGGAATATATTAGATGGAAAAAAGTAAAAAGTTCCCAAAGGATGCAATGTCTTCATCTTGTTTGTTGGAGGTCAACAATTTGAGAAAGATACAGGCACAGATGGCTCTACTTGCCAACAGTGAGGGGCGCAGGGTTCGCTGCTTGGCGCTTATGGTTCTATTTTTTTTTTTTTTTTTCTTTACTTTGCCCTTTATGGTTTTTGTTTTTACTTTTCACTTTGTTATATGGATGTTCAAAGGAAAGACAAAACAAGTTAATGTCCATGTTTTCTGGAATTCTTCAACCCCAAACTAAAATTAAAGCTCTGGGAGAGTGTTCAAATAGTGAATAATTGCAGAGTAATATGAGGAAGAAATAGAAGGTGTGTTTCTGTTGCACAAAATGGCAACGTTTTAATCTTCTATTAGTTTTCTTTTCAAATATATATATATATATATATATATATAGCAAGGACGCGAAGGAATTTCTATTGTAGCAAAAAAGGTCCAAATCATCACATAACAGGTCACGTCATTCATATATGTTAACTAGCCGTCACAAAGGCTAATAAAAAGAATTAATTTGAGATAATTAAAATATAAAAAATTAAATTATTTAAATCTTTAAACATAAAAGATAAAAATTGAGTTTTATTCCCACGCAAAATGTGTACGCACAAAATATTATTTTTAAAAAAATACAGAGATGTCAGTTAAAAAAAGGTGAAAAACGTGGTTAAATATTGGTTGGTAGTGTGTAAAAGAATTTTTAACTTTTTGACAAAAATTATATACCTATATTGATTTTGAAATTGCAATCTATCATTTTTTTAAAATTTTATTTAACATTAAATTGTTTAATAAAGAAATATGCAAGATGCAAATTTTTTACATCATTTCTTTTAAAATTATTTAATATTTGATATTATATTAAATTAAATAAAAATTAAACTAATTTGAGTTAAATAAAATTATAAAATTATAATTTTTTTATTAAATTTTAACTTAATTATGTTCTCTTGACCTAAAAGAGCACGATATGTATGAACTTATTTTTTTTCTTTTTTCCTCCGAATCATGGAACACTTGAAGCTCCATTTTTCTCTCTTGCCACAAGTTATATAGAGTGAAAATCAACCAAGTGATTGGAAGAGAGAGCGGAACATGTAACAATACTTCCTGGAAGAAAGCCATGGACGAGAACTCTGTAAGAAAGCCAAACGGAGCCACCAAGAGAACCAAAGAGAAAGAAAGGGGTGAAGAAAGCGACGAAGACTGTGCTGGCGACGAAGAATGCGACGCGGAGGTTTGGGACATGCTCAGCCGGAGTTTCCACCAGGCGCAATCGGTGCTTGACCAGAACCAAGCTCTGATCCAGCAGGTGAACGACAATCACCAATCGAAGATCCCAGACAACCTCGTACAGAACGTTTCCCTGATTCGCGAGATTAATGGTAATATTTCCAAGGTCCTCTCTATGTACTCCGATTTATCCATCAATTTCTCAAACATTGTTCAGCAGCGTCGACGTGGTGTTACCGCCATGGCTTCCAAGAACGGTGACGATAAGGTGGAGAGGAAAGGGGATTCGATCGAGCACGACCAGGAAAAATCGCAGTAATAATTTTTTTACAACTCAAAGCTCTGTTTTTCTTATGTTGTCCAGTGGGTCATGGATTATTGATTAAAAGCTCAGCTTGGTATTATTTATGTAACTGGGTCTGTTTTCTTTGGTCAGGAAGGTGTTTGTTTTAATATCTCAATTAGTCATTGCTATGAAAATAAATTGAGAGATCATTTCTGAGTCATTGGTTTTGTGTGATGGTGGGGTTCTGACTGCTGAGTGTTGAAAACTTCGCTTATTTTGTGTTTGTCATGTTTTTTCTTTTGTTTTAAGGATGGTAGAAAGGATGCGGGACTGCATCCAGACATTACCTGCCTGCAGATATGAGGTATTTATGCCATGATTCCCTTTTAGTGTTTGTTCTGTTACTATCATATGTTGGAAATTGTCTGATGAATGTTGTCCTATCTTATGTTACTTTCAACCAATTTTTCACATAATTCTGATTTCCACTATAAGAAACTGGTATGGCTGGCACATCTTCGATTTTTTCGGTCCTTGAAGTGGACCCAATGGAATTCAAATTGTGCCAACCTGAAAATGATACAATATTATTTCTATCAAACTCTTAATGCTTTAGTTGAAGACTAAGACAGATATATGGTGGCTGCTGTGAATGATAAAATTTCATTTCGTCATTGGTTCATGAGTGAGGTGCATTTCTTATGAGGCTGGAATATGGGCTTGAGCCTTAATCTTAACGCGTGAGAAGTAAGAACTGTCTATTTCAAGAGGTGAAGGTTGCTGTTTCAACTGATTGAAATCAGCAAGCATGTCATTTTCTGCTATCCTAATTTTGTGAGAGAGTGACAAACCTTGAGTGAGTTGTATGTGTAATCATTGTCTAGTTTAAAGTGAAATTCTTTTGCATTGTTGCCTTAACTTTTGTCCTATATTGTTTCTTGTTTTACTGCAGTTGCAATTAGTTCTATCCCATTTAATGTCCTAGCTGTGGTATTATTCATGTAAAATGGTGGAGTCTTATGCTGATCCCTGCAAAAATTATGAGCTGCCGTAAATGATAGAATATTGTTTCTATCAATTCTTAATGCTTATGTTAAAGACCACGACAAATATTGTCGTTGCTGTAAATGATAGAATTTTTTCTAGGATTCTATCAATGGTTCATGTGTGAGAGGCAATATGGGCTGGAGTGAGATAATTCATGCAGCATCTTGGGCATTAATAATTGATAATTGATTAGAGTAATCAATATTCCACAGCATCCTTCCTACAGTCACATTTTTTTTTCCTCCTATATCTCTTCTCATCTTACTGTAGTTTCAATTAGGTCTATCCGATTTAATTTTGTGTTAAATTTGTGCCTAAAATTTGTTAAAACTTTCATGAAGGAGTATCATAGAAGCTTCCTTGTTTCAATAATCTTGATTATCAATAGATGTGGCTGAATTCGGCTGGTTGGCTGATTTGATATGAATTCATAGCGAAAAATGGTATGGGAAGCATCAACGTGAGGGAACTAGTAAATGATAATTCACAATGATTTGCATGAGCTGAATAGTGGAGTGATCTGGGCACAAGACTCTAACCGGGGCTTGCGTTTCAGAGCAGCCTCATCTGATATGATGTGATTCTTGTACTGTTGCATTGCTTTTGCGTGTTCATTATAATAAGTGACTAAGTGTTATTTGGTGGTATAGAAATATCACCTGCATAGGCAATTTATTTGGCATTGTTAGGTAGTCTAGAAAGTGATGTATATGTTATGGGAAGTAAATGGTAGAGCAAGCAAGACTTAAACAACTGATATACCTGTTTATGTGGACATCTAGAGCTAGGAAGTGTGTAAAGAAAGTTAAATCTTTCCTAACATTGGAGTTGTTAGAACTTGCAATGGGATACTTATGTCACGGACACAGGCTATAGTAATTAAATTGCTGGACATGTTATTGACAGCAAACTGGTCGAAACGGGCAATAATCAATTTCCAGTTATTCGGGGACTGGACAGAATTCTCTATCTCACTGTTGGCCAATCCTTAGCACAGGGTTTGGCACATCCAGTGAGATTGCAGTGGGACAAAGGATTTTGTCTCTTGGGGGACATTATCTCTATTTTTAATTGACATGTGGTAAGTGACATGTTACTGACAGCAAGCTGGTTGAAATGGGCAATAATCATTTTTCACTAAGTTGGTAGATTGGACGAGATTTTCTATCCCACTATAGGTGTCAAACCATGTGCCATTGCATTTGGAGAGAGGGTTTTGTCCCGTAGGAGATGTTAAATTCGTCAGTCGACTTATTCAACGGTGCTGCGGAGGCCATGAAGAACTTTCTGTAAGGTCTTCTATAGGTAGTAATGCAAGTGATGATATCAATAAAGGTTGCAGATGTTTGGTTTCTAATATAGCCCTATGCTGGCTAGGGTTTAAAGTAGTTACTTGAAAATTCTGGTGGATGTTGTCACCAACTGGATTTCAGAAATGATGAATCAAAAGATGGTTAATTGACTGAGTTTCAACATACCAATTAAAAGGGGAGATGAAGAAGAAAGAAGACTTTAAAGAACTTTGGTAATTTTGAACATGGTGGTGTTGCAGCAACAGGATTTACTAAAGAGCTTCTTGGGACAAAATTCTGTTGTGAAGTTAAAATTTTGAGTGGAAAAAATAGTAATCAGATTATTGTTCAGGATTATATTTTGAGATTTGTTATTAAGTTTTCTACTAAAAAGCCATTTTTATTATGTTTTGAATTTTAAATACTATTATTAATGTGTCTGTTTCTCCTCTTTATCTATGTACAAAGATTTCATTTGTAAGAAATATTCCTCTTTTGTAACATAATCTTTGGATTTATTTCAATTCAAATGTATTGAATCCATTTCTATTGTGTATTCAATCTTCTTTATTTATGGAGAGAAACACTAGTTGAAGTTATAGGTTCATAGCTATTAGATTTTTGATGCGTGGTAATTTTTTTAAAAAAGTAAATTTTAAATTTTTTTAAAAAAAATTGACATGTGTCAAAAATTTAACAGATAAAAATTAATCTAACAGTTGTAGACATATAACATTAATTAATGCTTTCCTCCATAGATAGAAATTATCCATGTCAGTATAAATTAATCAGGAAAACCTCGCAATCCAAGCTTGTGTTCAGCATCACTACCCATTATTTATTTAGTATAGCTATAAATTTTCACTTTTGAACTGTAATATAGCTATAAAATTGAAAGGCGTATTTTTATTTCTAACAAAGAAAGTTTAAAATATTTTTCTATTTGTATTTTTTTCTTACCAAACTTCAAAATACTCTTTAATATATTTAAATTTCAATCAGTAAATCTTAAAAATATGAATTTTAAGCACATTATTTTAAATAAATAAAATTTTCTTTAAATTTTCTTTTCCTACTATTTTTATCTCAAAATATTACTTGCAACTGAGTAATCAGGCCCATCATTCCAACCCGACCCGAACTTCTACTCGGATCATCCCTTTCTTCGTGATATAGTTGAATGCCAAAGTAGAGCCGCCGTCCACAAAACCCTACACATTCTGGTTTCTCACCGATCTCCATCTACTTGGGCTATTCCACACCTTTCACAATGCCGTTCTTTCGTGTCGCTTTGGAGTTCTAAATCTTGCTAACAATTTCACTCTCTTAGTAACGGATATCTCATCAAACTTTAGCATTTGTGTTGTGTTGTTGCAGAATCAACCTTGAAGTGTTACGAGGTGTTGAGGATATACTATTACTTCCAACTTCCAAGTTGGAATGCCACGCGTCTCTAGTAACGATGAAGTTTTCTCTGATTATGTTCATTGCCACTTCTTCACTCGGTGATATTTTACCCTCAGTCACAAATATCAAACATGTTCAATCACGATTTTCGGCCACGATTTCTTTATATAATCACGTTACATCAATCTCACAATCACAAATGATCTCACTATCACATCTATTTGTGAGATATCTATTCTATCTCAGAACTTTATTATATGAAAGATTGTATTTATGTAAAAGTATATGATATCTATTGCAGTATGTATTCATAACATTTTTGATAAGCTACTAGTCATGAGTATTTTGAGGTTGGACGAATACTATATCAAGTATACATTGGCTCTCATTGTTCATCGTTCACCACTGTCCATAAATTTACATAGCTAGTCATTATTGTAGAACTTGTGTTTTGTTACGGACATCATATGTTAATTTGGTTAATATTATCTTGTAAAGTTTAGTAGTAATTCTATTTGACATTTCTATTTTTATTTTATTATTTATTTATTTTTAAGTGTTGTTATGTGTTTTGGTCATATTAAAGTTTTTTTTGTTGTGTTTGGAGTTAATTTGTTAGTTTTTAGAGTTTTTAAGTGTCAAAGGCAAGAATTAACTATGCTAAATGGCTCTACACGACTTTTTTTTTTTTTTTTGTTTAAAAAGCTCTATAGAGTTATTTGGATTTTAAATGGCTCTATATAGCCGTTTGACAATAACAACAATGATGCTGAGGTGAATAGCCTTTTCACGTACCATCACCACCTATAAGTCAAACAAATGGCTACATAAAACCATTTAGGATCCAAAATGACTCTATATAGCCATTTTGATCTTTAAACAACTGTGTAGAGTCATTTCACAGTTTCAAAATTGTTAAATAATATCAAACCGGTTAAATTCTATAATAATTAAGGTAGGATAAATGTAACAGAGTATATTCACTTAACAAAATTGTTTATACAAAATTGGCAATTGCTTGTTTGCAAAGAATCACGATAATACTTTGATAATTCCTTGAATCAGTGCATACTTGTTAAATGTGGGATCACTTAACCATATGTTTCTTGTGATGCTAAATAGTTTTCTTGTGGTGCTATTAGTGGCAATGGGGCATCATCTTTAAATTTCATCTATGTGATCATAAGAAAAATTATTTCACTTGTTAAACATGACATTGAATTAATGTAACGATATATCATAAGTATATAGTAAAGATAAATGGGTATTTACATGAAATAATTTCCATGAACATGAGCAATCATGACTACTTGATGCCTCATAAGACTTGACGGGAGAGTGAAGGGAAAAATTTTGGGCCTACCATTACAGGAAGAGGATTAGGTAACCAATACCAAGAGAAAAGTAATTTTAATTACTTTCAATGTGGGAGGTATAGACACAATTGGAGATTGTAAAACTAAGCCTCCGAATAATTATTTGGTCGTTGCAGAGAATTAATATCAAGATGTTGGTGAGAATTCCCAAAACCCACAAAGTTTATTTTTGGTGAGCAAACTTGTTACGAACGATGAAAATATTTGGTATTTGAATTCTAGCTATAGTAATTATGTGTGGGAAGAAGAAATCATATTTTTTCATTGGATGAAAATGTTCAATCTATAGTTAAATGTAGGAATAAATATTCTTATTCTAAGAAAAAGTCAGGTATCTATTACATTGAAAGATTATGACTTTCAAAAGTTTATCTCTTATGTTCTCTATGTTCTTGGCTTTCATCACAATTTATTGAGTATGAGACAACTATTAGAAAAAGGTTATAACATGTAGATTCATCAAGGTTTTTGTACCTTGATAAATAGGAATGGAAGATTTATTGCAAATGTAAAATGTCACATAACTGCCTATTCCCATAGAAAATTCACTATAAAAAATTTTCTTGCTTGAGTTTTGTGATACCAAAAGTAAGAATGAGGCACAAACTGATTTATACTTTTTTGGAGAATCTAATTTAATTAAGAAAGTTGATATAAAATAATTCAATTTTCTAACATTTGGTCGAAGATATCTAATACCATCATAAGAACTAAGGGAGTTAATTAACACACACCCCCACTTAAAAATAATATAACTTAATGCCCAAATTACCCTTAATCATCACACACACTCCCATTTCTTCCTCCCTTCTTCTTCACCACACCTCCTTCCTTCATTCCCCTGCTCACCAACAGTACCAAGCACCACTCCTATTTACATCTCATTGAGATTAGTCTCCCATTTCCCTCTTTATGTGATTTCTTTGCATAATTTAGTTTAGGGTTCTTTGATTTTGCTTATAGTGGTTTACAAGGTTTTGCAATCCTGTAATTTTTTTTTCTCTCAGTTGAGGTAAATGCCTCTGGAGAGCCATTTAATAAATGGATTTAAGGGAATAGCTCTAGATAATGATTTGGTTTTTTTTTTTATAGTAAATTCCTCAAACAACTCTATTTTTTTTTTTTTTTTAACAAATGCCTTAAACGGCTTTAGAAAACTGTTTCACCCAGTTTAGTGTTTTAAAAGCACCCAAATGGTTTTATAGAGTCACTTTTTACATGAATAGCACATAAAATGGCCATAGAGAGCCGTGCGATGCAGAGCTGATGTTTTTAATTGAAATTCAACTATTTATCTAAATTTAGATCTCTTTCCTTCAATTCTTAACTTAGATTGCAAAGATAAACTCCCAATAAGCATAAAGAACTAAAATGCAGCTAATTTCACTAACTTTGATGAATTGATCAAAGAAAATGGGTAAAAAATGAGGAGTGGTAGTGGAGAAGAATGAGAGAGATGGGAGAGTGTGTGTTGAAGGAAAGGGGGAAAGAAGTGGTGTGTATGATTTTAATGAGGGTTATTTATGTAAATTTTATGGTTTGGAGTGTGTGTTAATTAAAATTAGAAGTGTCTTAATTAACTCCCTAAAAATTAATTTAATTTAAAAATTTAAAGTTGTTAGGTCAACATTAATAAATGATAAAATCACCTATTCTAACATCAAAGAGAGCTTACTTAAAATGACATTACTCCATGCCACTAAACTCTGGTTGGCCTTTTGTGAGTTATAATGAAAACAAACAAAATACATGCATTAAACAAATCTAATGGACAAAGCATGCAAACGAAATAGTAGATACTCGTGTTTTGCTTCCAATGTCGGCACAATATTTTTCTTGTCTTATTATTTTTTATTAGTTAAAATAATATTTTTTTTATAATTTAATAATTGTTATTGCATTATTTTATAATTAGACTCATATAAACTTATTATACTTATATAAATATAATATTCTATATCTCCTCTTATAATTGTTATTATTATTATTATATATATATATATATATATATATATATATATATATATTAATTATTATATCAGGTCACAAGTGAATCAGGTGTATAAGTTAATGTCTGTGAGATGTTATGACAAGTGTTAAGGATCATTTAGTAAATAGAGTGTAAAAGTGAGTCACAACATACAATTTAACAAAATTCACATGAGTTCTCTTATTATAATATAGATATATTAACCTATAAAAAGGAAAATGAGACATGATTTGTTACAAAATGTAAAATAAAAAATTTACTCCTTTTACAAAATATTGATTCAGTTGAAAAAAAAAAAAATAATATCCTAAAATATGTGGGTTTGAGACTTTAAGTTTGTTGTTGGTGCTGTGAGTCCACATACAGCTTTTTGTTACAAAAAGAGGATTTACTCCTGAATGTCCGCTACTTGTTTGATAAAATTTCTCTAAAAAAAAGTAGGTCTAACCAGCATTTTGAGAACCAGACCATATCGGCTGGTTACACCGGTTGGACCTTGAATTGATTCCTAAACCGGTTTGGTTAGGTGTTTAAAATTAGTGAGTAAAAATCAGTTAACGAATCGGTAAAAACTAGATGGGTTTAGGTTTGAACTGGATCTCATATCTTTTTAAAAAAACTTTTTAAATTTTTTTTAATTAGACTTAGTTTCCAACCATAAAAAAAGAATTTTTATAAATTTAAAATTTTTAATTATAAAAATAAGTAAAAATAAAATATTTTTTAAATATATTCAATATGAGACTTTATTTAATATACATAACCCACACAATTGTTTGGAATAAAATATCTTACATATGTTATTGTTTTCTTTTTTTATATTTTTATTCTCTTCTTTTTATATAAATTAAAAATTAAAATAATTTTCAAAAAATTTACTTTTATTTTAAACTCTTTCTTTTACTCATTTTTAATAAAATTTATATATATATATATATATATATATATATATATATATATATATATATATATATATAGTATTATTAATAAAATATTATATATTTAAAAATACCAATTGGACCACGATTCAACTCCGATTAAACCACTTGTAAACTGTTTCCTCCAACAATTTAATCTCCGGTCCAGTTTTTCCGAATATTGTGTCTAACTTCCAAGACACTCTCACGAACCCGACTTGATGCTACCAAACAAAAGGGACTCGACATCCGCACAAAAAAGTCAATCACGTGTCCTATGTCGAGTGCTGGCGGGACCACATCACATAATGAGGAATGATTTAGAAACGAAACCACTTCTTCCTCGGCACTACACAAGACGATGCAGCTTGCTCAACGGTTCCTCCACCTCATTCTAACATGGGAATTCCATCCAAGCATACACCTCGAAAACTCTCTTATCTCTTTCCTTGCGTTCTGGGCTTGTCTCTATTCTCTTTTACCGCTATACTCCTTTACAAGGTTGCTTTATCAATTTCCCTTGTTCAATTATCAGCTAGTTTTGGGTATTCTTACAAATTTTTGTGCTTCTTTTTCTGGGGAATTTCATCGAACAGGTGGATGAATTTGTCTCCCGAACTAAAACAGTTGTGGGTCACAACTTAAAACCAACTCCATGGCATTTATTCCCACCGAAGACATTCACTGAAGAAACCCGGCATGCTCGAGCTTACAAGATCATACATTGTACCTACCTCACTTGTGGTTATAATAGCAAAGATGCTGCCGCTCAAGAACGACGCCGTTCTTCATCCTCGTCGGAAACGACCCAGAATTGCCCAGAATTCTTCCGGGCGATACATCGGGATCTTGAGCCTTGGGTTCGGACTAGGATATCAGAAGCTCATTTAGCAGAAGCCCAGAAGTATGCGGCATTCAGGATCATGATTGTTGGGGGAAAACTCTATGTAGATTTGTATTATGCTTGTGTGCAGAGCAGAGCCATGTTCACCATCTGGGGCTTTTTGCAGCTCCTTAGGAAATATCCTGGGATGGTGCCTGATGTTGATATCATGTTTGATTGCATGGACAAGCCTACTATTAGTAGAAAAGAGCACCAGTCAATGCCTTTGCCTTTGTTTCGGTATTGCACCACAAAGGAACACTTTGATATCCCATTTCCCGATTGGTCTTTCTGGGGTTGGTGAGTCTTTCTTTGTTTAACTAGTTTGATTTCCAATTTGTTTCAGGTTTAAATGCATGTTTAATGCCAAAATGTGATTTTTTTATTTCATGGTTTTGATTCATAGATTTGGAGGAATTGTATTTATATATCCAATTGCTAAGTATGAACCCCTTTTGGAAATTTTGCCATGTCTTGAAGATGACATTAGGCATTTCCTGGCTTATTGATAAGGATCTTTATTTGTATATGCCTTGACTCATAGCTATGAAGGAATTGTACTTAGTAGGATTACAAAGATGGCTTTGATGTGTAATCGATTTTCTTAATGTTTTTATTTAATTTGTTCCAAATGCTAAATATGAACCCCTTTTGCAATTTTTGTCAATTTATCTCAAACTTCCATCTACATTCATGAACATTATGTTCTTATGCAAAGTAAATTGTTCTGAATTGTACTTTTTCTTTTGGCCATGGCCCTTATCCTATTAAGTAACTGGAAAGAAAACAAATGGGTAAGAGGACTGACGAGTCTGTTAAATGATGTATCTGTGATGATTTTGTTTGGACCGCATTTTAGTTGCTGAATAATTGCCATTGAATTTGGATTGGCATGGCTGATGTGTTTCTTGTTCAGGCCAGAGATAAACATAAGACCCTGGCAAGAGGAGTTTCCTGATATCAAGCGAGGTTCACAAACTGTTGATTGGAAAAGCAAGGTGCCATGGGCATACTGGCGAGGAAATCCAGATGTTGCATCTCCTATTCGTTTAGAATTATTGAAATGTAATAATTCTGGGGAGTGGGGAGCACAAATTATGCGTCAGGTAGGGTTGAATAGACCATACGAAATGTCCAATAGACCGTATAAAATGTGGACATTTCGTATCGATAGGATTTTGCATATCGATATTCATTACCAAAATGGGATAAAGTTCATCGTTGTTGTTGTTGTTGTATTTTGATATTCATTACAGGATTGGGTTGAGGAAGCAAAAAGTGGCTTTCAGCAGTCGAAGCTTTCAAACCAGTGTAATTACCGGTAAGTGCAATTCTTATTATCATGTCAGAGCATAAATAGGAGCCTGAGACCAAAACATCTACTTATAGAAATGTATCATTTTGAAACATGGAATCATTGAAGAGTTGCTTATGTTCTTCTGCAATGTTAAGACATGCATAGAATCTGAATAGTTTGGTTATAAGTTTCAATTATCCAGAGTCACGTGTTCCTCGGACCAGGATGCTGTCGTTGTGATGCTGATTTCTCCCCTTTCTCCAACTTCGTTAATTTTTATCTTTCTGCAGCTACAAGATCTATGCTGAAGGTTATGCGTGGTCTGTGAGCCTGAAATATGTTCTCTCCTGTGGTTCTGTTGCATTGATAATATCACCCCGGTATGAAGATTTTTTTAGTCGTGGCCTTATTCCGCAGCAGAATTTCTGGCTCATTGATCCTATCAATTTATGCCCAAATATAAAGCATGCTGTTGACTGGGGTAACGAACACCCATCTGAGGTACTGATTTACTTCTTCTATATATTTCTGTCATCTAGTTTTGTTGATTTGGACCGATAAAATGACACTATTCTCGAACTCATTAAAAGAAAAGGCTAAGATAGTAAGTTATCTCCTCGCTCACTATCATAACAGTTAACTATCTAGAAGCAAGTTGGTTGGTGCCTAGGTTACTCCTCATGGAAAATGGCTTCACTAATTCAAATAATTTGGTTTTATCTGTCTTTTATACACTTTGGCATGAGAGTTTCATGCATGGGAGATATGGTAAGCAATTGCTAAGCTACACCACCCTCTAGAGGTAGTGTAGCAGTATTGCACCCATCATTAAGTGGGTTCAATTAGGACCAATCAAATGATCTTAAGAGTGTTTGGATTAACTTTTTTTTTCCTTGCTAGAAGCATTTTTGGTAGCAGAAAAGTATGTGTAATTTTCTTTATTCAGATTAGATTTTGAAAAATACAAAAGTAACTCTAAAAACTACAAAAAGTTGTTTCTGACAAAAAAATACAGTAAGATGTTTTAAAAAAAAAACAAAAGCAAAAGTAAATCTCAATGTTATTAAAAAAACACCTCTAGAGAAGCTAAAAAAAAAAAAAATTTACTTTTAACTTCTATACTTCAAAAGTACATTTCTTTTAAAAGTTAATCCAAACTGGTTAATGTTATCTTACTATATACTATTTCTCATCAATCGGCCTCACCACTATTAAATTTTTTATCACACACATCATATCTTCTATCACAATTTTCTTATTTTGCCCTTAATGAGCAATATAAATTTCACTATTGTCTTTCTTTCACTCACTTTTTCACTTTTCATTTACTCTTACAAAATCTTTACCTTTTCATTTACTATAACTATAAATATTTATTATAATTTTAAATTAATATATTATTAGAATAAAATAATTATATTACTTTTTAATTATTATTTTATTGAATTATTTTATTATTTTTAAATTTAAGAACTAACTTTATCATTGATAATATATTTTGTCAAACATTTTTCACTTTTATTAAAAACAATTATAAATTATATTTTAAATCTTGTACTACTCTTAATTTTTTTTTTTCAATTTCTTAATATTTTACTTCTCTTAGCATATTCAATTTTATCTAATATATATTTTCATAGAACAATTATTTATTTTAAAGTAATAAATTATTTATTCTCCTAACACTTTATTTATTTATTTTGACATTTAATTAACTTATTTATTTGTGTACAGGCTGAAGCCATAGGAAAAAGAGGCCAAGAGTTGATGGAAAGCTTGAGCATGGATGAAGTTTATGATTACATGTTTCATCTTATTTCCGAGTACTCGAAACTGCTACATTTCAAGCCTAAACCATCATCAACTGCTATGCAAGTTTGTGTAGAATCTGTGCTTTGCTTCGCAGACCAAAAACAGGCAATATTTCTCAATCAATCATCTGTCTTTCCTTCACAAACCTCTCCCTGCACCCTTCCACCTGCCTAGACTAATCTAAGAACACAAAAATTTTGTAACCTGCAATTCTTCTCTTCAACCAAACATAAATTCAGCCATGTTTCTCTTGCCTTCTTTCCTTTGAGTTCTGTTGCCATTATGAGAACTCTGATGTTAGATAATCTGTAATTTTGTAAGTACTTTTTAATCTAAGATGTGAAATTACTTAAATTTTAAATTACAAAAACAGATAAAAAATGACCATTTTCACAACGTAGAGATTACTAAAATCTGTAAGAGTCATGTTATTTGTATATTTATTTATATACACTCACTTTTATATATTTTATTTTTCATTCTACATATTTTTTATTATTCTATTTGTAGTTTTACTTTTATAATTAACTACTAATCAAAGGGTATACACAAAAATGTACCTAAACAAATATGTAAGTAGCATTTCCCAATCCATAACTTCTTATATTTAAGGTCCATTGCTGAATCAACACTAATACATAACCAACTATAACTTTCTCCATGGTTAAAAGATTCAGCCGGAAAAAAAATTGGAATGAGGATAACTTGTCCAAATTAGGAATAAAATTCCTCAAATACCAAATCAAAAGGTGTATATATATATATATATATACACTAAACGATAAACTACTAGAAAATTAATAACAATCACTAACTTAAGGTCATTATAGTCTACATATATGCATATTTTCACATTATTACTATGGCATTAACAAAAATACATTAACAGTTGTGATAATAGATTGAGCCTTTATAATATTATTCAACTTAACAAAGCATTAAGTTAAACACTACTCCATTAATAATTTTATTGGACTCAAATCCAATTCATTTGGTTTGGTTTGGATATTAAATTTTTAAGACGAAATTGTGTGTGGTTTAATTTGTGGTTTAAGACGAAATTGTGTGTGATTTTGATTTTTCAAAAACCAAACTGAACCATATATATAAATTTGTATACATACATGGTCAAAGGACCCTTTTTTTTTTTTTTTTTCTTAAATTGGGTTCTGTATAATATTATTTAAAAAATAAGTTTCGTTTAAAATTATTGGCAAAATTAAGTCTCTTTTCAATAAAATAATATTTTAATTTATTCTCAAATAATCAAAAGGTCAAAAATTAAAGTCAGAGTGTCACACCATTTTTTTCAAGCCTAAACACCATTTTGCAAGCCAAAAAGGCCAAAAATACATGGCGTTTTGGCTTCTAAATATGACATTTTGACTCAAAATTTTAGTTATTTGAGAATAAATTAAAATATTATTTTATTAAAAACCCAATTTTTAAAATAATTTTATATAAAACTCATTTTCGTATATAATATTAAATGAGAACCAGAATAATGAAAAACCCTCCAAATTACCTTATGTTGGTGAGGGTTAACATAACAAGATAAAACATAGTCAAATGTTAATTGCTTGACATTGATTGAGATATTGAATTGGGTCTTGACCTGTCAATTCCTGTGTTTATTATTGGATAATAGCAATAACAAGTATACAACTTTACTCAAGTAGTGTTTAAAATATCGTTCCCATAAGGACTGTGTTATTGATTTCTTATAACTCAAAAAGCATGCTTATCTAAACCCATTCAGTGTTTCAAGGATAAAGTTATACAATTAATTCATAAAATTGCCACCAAGAAGATTAACAATTGCTTAAAAATTTGGATAAAATCAAGTTTCAAATTTCTAAGAGTTGAGTTCAGAAGAGTGATCAAAAGCATTAATTTTAATGATAAAAAGTTAAAATCATTTAAATATGTTAATATGAGTTTAAGTTTATACGTATATAAAAAATATTTTTAAGAAGATTATGTCCTTATTTGGGTTTTCCAATTAGCTTGAACTAGATTGATTATGAATTGAGAGAATCTCATAGATTTCAGTAGTCAATGTCTTACTGGTAAGGAACTATAGAACTATGTTGATATGAGTTGAAATTTATATATATGTATGCAGAAAATATTTTTAAAATAATTTCATCTTTATTTAGGTTTTTTAATTAATTCGAATCAAATTAATTACGGGTTAAAAAATTTGTTAATAAGTTTGTATTTCACAAATATTAATATTTAAGACAAAAAATTTACCATACTAAAAATTAATGATATTATAATAATTTTCACCATGATTGCATTCATTTAAACCCCTTAAAAGCTGTGAGCTTGTGACAATTCAATGGATCCTCAAGAAACTAAACCTACTTTCACCATTTAAATTCTTAGATTCAGCTCTGGAGCTCCAATATCAAATATTACTTTTAGGTACTTACTATCTAAAATGATGTAAATACAAGGGTTAGCATATCTAAATGGAAATGGCTTTATTAGAAATTGTGTCAAAAGCAATTAAGCATTCACACGAAAGAGGAAGATCCAAACTTCATTGGCAAATTCATCGTTGGGTTATCTCCGATCTTAGAATTAGAGAAGTTACTCTCTCGTATTCAAGTAATAAATTATAAAATAAAATCAAACATAACAATAATAAGGAGTAAAAGAGAGGGAAGAGAAAAAACTCTTTTCTCCAATAAAGCTTTGAAAATTACTTGTCAACATACAAATTTCAATAATCCTTATTGTTCTTCAATTTCTGCCCTTTTGGAGCAATTAGGGTTTAGAATTTTAGACACAAAAAAAAAAAAAAAACTCTAACTAAAATTAGTTCTAAATTCTAAATGAGATAGAATTTTCTGTTTTATTTAGTGCGTTAAACTCTATACTAATTGTGATTGATTTATTTAATAATACAAATTGTATTAATTTATTAAAATTAAATTTTATTGACCAATCACAACTCTTTGTTATAGGGTTTTGGTGCACCAAGTGAAATAAAAAATTTTGTCTCATCCAAAATAACTTAATAAAGGGGGAGATTTTTAACTAAATTATAATATTTTTAATTATAAAACTCTCATTAATTATACAACTTAATTTTTTATTATACTTTTATAGCCTTCACTAATATACATCATTTTTTTTTTATTTTATATAACTTAAATAATTTTTTCTTTATTCATACAATTTTTAATAACGAATTTCACAAATTATTATATATTTTTTTAAAAAATTTCTTATTTTTTATTTTTATAATTTTTTTTTCTTATAGTACAAAGATGAGTCTATTTTTTTTGCCGTTTTCTCCTATGCAACGTTGCATGCCCATAAAACTCACATTATTTTCTTTTTTTCATATTGTCACTCGTTATAAAACTTATTTTACAACCTACTTTTTACTCTATGCAATTTCTATGTCCATAACATGTATCGCATTCAACTCTTATTTTTCTTTCAAGACCTCTGTTTAGGCTATATTTCAAATCAAACTTTGCTCAAGCTCTCCATCTTTCATGTTACATCAAATCGACTAAGATTCAAGGCCAAGAACCTCCTATCTGCACACCAAAAGCCTAAAAACCAGTAAACTGAACTACAATGAAATTCTTCCTAGAAAATGAGTGACTCGATAATAAACTGAGTAATTCATATAAAAATATAATGCATTTTTAACATTTGTCATTGGACCGTTTATCTACTATATTCTTACTTTATAGGATTTTTAAATTTTTTTTTTTATTGGCATCATTTTGAGATTAATATTTTAAAAACACGTAGGAAAGCATTTTTGAGTAGATTGATTCATTTATTTTTCTTTTTATAAAACTTTACTCAATCTTCAATAATTATATTTAAGTAATTTGGTTAGAAAAGTTCAAATTTTAAAATCCTTATAGCCCTTCAACTTCAAGCATATTCAACTCTTACTATTTGAACCTTAATTATAAGATAAATGGCATGTTTGAAACATCTTATTGTTCCGAAAAACAATCAAAGAAAATATCCAATATATTATATACCAAGCCCTTGTGAGATGGAGTTGGTTAAAATTGAAATAAATCAAAGAAATGCGACTCAGCATAGCCATGAAAGAGTGTATAAAACCTTCCTATATTGAAAACGAGACCAAATCTATTGTCTCACTTCTTAAGACACTTCCTCGTCTTATTTCTTGTCCCATTCTGTATGATTGACTAAGAAAAATAAAATAATACTACTATCCTACTTTCTCATGTATTTTTACTAATTTGCTGTAATGAGACAGTATATGAAATACTACATAAAACAACAAATTTAGTCTCACAAGACAAAAAAAAAGTTGGAATTACAAGACAATTCCTGAAGTTAGAATTTTGTTATTACATAACCATTTGTACATGGTAGCATCTCAGGTCAATAATCTACAATATCTAGTTCACATTACGACTAGGCAACAAATTTACAGGTTCTACATGATAAATAGTCAGGGTATCCTGCTCACCAGTTAGAAGTGCAGATAGATAGATACTGTACTAGAACAGATACATTACAGGGCTGGACAACAAACTAAGCACCTAACGCAGGCGTAATAGCCGTATTACAACTCTAAATATAAGCTAATATGCCTGCTGCTAGTTAATAAACATGCTTAGTTAATCACTATCGTTATCGCTATCATTGTCCAGAAAGCTAAACTCTCTATATCCATTGAGTTTAACCAACAGAGTTCCTCGGTTCTCTTCACTCCACTCAATAGCCTCCTTTTCCAAAAGATTTATGACCTGCATGGAGGAATAAGGAACCAACATTCAGAAACATAGCTTTTGTCCCTTGAAGGCACAAGGACTAACGATTACAAAAATTTAACAAGAAATTATAACTCGTTCACACAGACAGGTAGGGTGATAATATGAGTGAGAATCTAATAGTTCTGGATCAAACGTAATCAAGGTATGGACTCCAGATACCAATCTAATTAGAATGAATCAAAAAAAGAACCTTAGCTTTGATTTCAAAGTTACTTTGAGGATGCTCATATCCGAAACAAGGTAGGACCAGTATTTTGCTGTAAGAATACTGGAGTTTAGGGTTGAGGTATTTTGCTGGAAAAAGTAACTTTAGAACCAAGCAACAGGTCAATTCAACCTCTTGGTTGAATGGTTTTGCTTTACAAGTAACATTTGATCAGGTGATCTTCTTACTAACTAACTCTTTTTGGTGGATAGAAAAAGAATTTATTAGAAGCAAACAAAATTGTCGGACAAAGAATCCTCCTGAAGTAACCAAAGAGAAGAATAAGTTCATTCCGAATCTGCCAAGCAAAATTAAATAAGCACTATGCTCCAAGCTTTGCAAACATCAGGAAATATGCCTTATACCACCTCCACATCAGTTAGACCGTAATAGATCCTTCATTAATCTTGTTCTCATTATAGTTCAAATAAAAACCTTAATGTTTGAGCCCATTGAGGAGCCTAAAATTTACAAGAACTTGAAAAGATTTTGACAGGTTGGACTCAATCAAGTACTGAGTATAAAATTTGAAAGTGCAATTTCCAGAGGAACCCAAGGGCCAATCTTCAATGTAGGAGATAGGAACAATGAAAATTAGACAAAGCAACAACTGAAGTCTACGGTATCCCTAGTATTAAAATTCAAATGAAGAAATTCAATTAAGAACAAGGACCTTGTGAGGTACGATGCAAGCAGTGGGAGCCTACTGCATCAATGAAAGGAAATTCTATCTTAAAACTTCAAAGATTAGAACTATTTTTTGTAAATACATTTTTTTTAAAAAAAAAAAAGAATTCTAATAATTTCTTTTGTTCGGCAGAGCAGAAGGTAGTCAGGCCATGAGTGTCAAGGTATGGGGATATGTTGATACCCTAAGGGTGACGCCTTAGGTGTCAGACACCCAACTTCGTATATTTTTTCTATTATCTTTTACGTTTAGGAATTTAAGGGTGTGACTTTCAAATTATGGGGCTTTAAATTGGCCAATGTAAGTTAAAGTCTACATCTTCAGCAGCCCACAAGCAGAATAGAAAAGAAGTGAGATTGTCAAAAGTAGGAACTCCACCCACGCCCTCTCATGAGGACCAAATTTAAGTTTGGCGCCTTGGACCTCTCAGCCTTCCACAAAATAATTCACTTTACTCATTTTTGGTGATGCTATTTGCCAAATGGCGTCATCAAGTTCAAGTGGCATCACTCCCAAATGGCGTCATGACTTCTGTTAAATGACAGACATTCCTCAGGGATAGCGAATTAGAGTGCTATATACACTAAATGAAAACCCACGCTAGAACCCCACAAAAGAATCCCATCAATTAACCTACAGCTGAAGTGAACAAGAACTGAGACAAAGGATATTCATGGCAAACACCCCAGACTAGACAGGGATTTAGCTTTCTCCATTGTCCATTGATGACAGAAAATGTTTCCACTCAAAGTAAATATTGAATCTACTTCGGCCAGCAAACATTCCAACACCACAGAAGAGGGGGGAAAAAAGCCTAGAAAAACCCAGGTCAGTGTCACAAGCCTTCAAAAATACTGAATTCAAAACCCAGACCTTCCCTTGACAATACCTAACATCTTCAACAGTTCATTAGCCAGAAAAGCTCTTGGCAAGATCTGTGGACCAACGACAAAGGCACTTTATGCATCCAAAATCATGTCTCCTAGAACCTAAGTCAACCTCGGGGATGATAAGACATTAGTTATTATCTTGTAAGAACTAGTAAATCCTTGATTCTCCAACCTGCCTCTCAAGTAAAATTGCCTCAATCATTTCTAAGACCAACAAAGTTAACAGCTCTATATGCAACAAAAGAATATCTACATGTGCAAACTCTGATCACTAATCATTAATATTATATAAAAACGTAGATAGAAATGACTGGCATAGTCCTTGCCAAGCAGCTAGTTTAACTGTGATTCATAAAGTAACCAAGTAAGCCAGCACATGACTAGAGCATGTTACAGTATCAAACATGATCTAATCTTAGAGCAAGAAGAGATTAGATTGAATTGGATTGTTTATACCATACCGATTGTTTTAGTTTAGGCTTTCCCATACCATGTGATCCACATCCTGTGATAACTCTTAGTATCCGAACAGCTGAAGCAGACATATCAGGTAATTAGATAAGGTGAACAAATAAGAATGCAATCACGAGCCAATGATAGTTTAGTCTAAAGGCATATGTAAGATTATTAGGGCCCACAAATGCTTACAAGGAACATATGATCCAAAGAGTAGATGAAGTTTCAGCATTCTCATTGCTGGTTTCACTTGCTGCCCATGCAAATCAATTGTTATCACATTTTCTATACCTTTGTTTCTGCATACCATTGACAATAGCTTACACAAGCAACACTATGAAATGTAAAGGTGAAAAACGAACAATTCTATTGCTCTGCTCTTCAAAGTGATTCACAAACCTAGCTATAAATATGTCATGGCTTGCCTTTGCTTCTGCCTTCTGAGCCCTTTTAGTTTGTTCCTTCCCCTAGCCAGATGCAAATAAAGTACTTTATAGCAAGAAGACCCACGCTCAGCAATACATAAAATATTGTTGATTTAAGAAAAAACCACCACAGGCAAAAGCGGTGTTAGCCTAATCAGGACAACCTTTTACCGACATTATCAAGATAACCTCGTATATGCATAATGACAATACCGTCAAGAGAAATAATATAGAATTCTATAAATGCAAATAGATTTCATGTCGCCAAACTAGAACTTTACATATTAATGTTAAGAGGAGCATAAAAGAAAGTTAATGTTATCAATTTCACCATAAGTAAAGGAAAATAATACTGCACTTTTTCTATTTTGGCCATTGATGATACCACACTAAACACCAAATAATACTGATTTCCATAAAGCAAAAGGACACTAAGAAGAGAGAGAAACCCTAATATTTGGATCTCATTTCAATACTACCAGCACACACTATAAAGAACAATTTACACAGAAAAGAAGGAAGCATTAGGGTCAAACATTCAGAGAAAACTTCCTTGACCACATATTTAGAAGAAACAACCAATCTAGTCAGTCTCCGGTCTCTTTGAATGTGTGTATTGTGTTTTCTGGCAAATCATTCCACCAGATTTAGCAGCTTATATGTAATGGAAACTACAATATCAAGCAATATCAAGGAAGATATAGGTCAAAACAAGGAAAGTTACACATAACATCCCATCAGCAATCATGCTAAAAGTTGCACACATAAATTTTGCATGTTCCTCCCAAAGAAGAATGAACCT
Source organism: Bauhinia variegata (assembly GCA_022379115.2). NCBI lineage: Eukaryota > Viridiplantae > Streptophyta > Magnoliopsida > Fabales > Fabaceae > Bauhinia > Bauhinia variegata. The sequence goes on from CM039437.1 coordinate 12,731,590, forward strand.
GGTCAGAAAGATATGCCGCATATGCTCTATCTCCTTTGGTATATGCTGCTGCAGCCTGAAAAATTGTGTTTCCCCTTTGACATTCTTAAAAATTAATTTGAGCTCTGAAGCTATGCTCAAAGATTAAAAAGTTATATTAATTGAAGAGACCAAAAGTGCACTTACTTTCTTATAGCATGATCTCATTGAATCCCAGTGCTGCTTTGCCGGTTCCCTGAAGACGTTGTACTCATCTCCTTTAGCTACAAACCAGAAAAAAACTAAAATAAACACATTGATATGATTAAATAATATAAAAAAATTAGCCTTATTTAAGAAGAGATATGTATGTACATACATACATATATATATATATACAAGAGAATGAAAAGAAAACACAACAAATAAGTTAATGCAAAATGAAAGTGTAGAAACAGTTCACAGAAATCATAATAATTACTCAAATGTCCAACACCTTGTCACTGGGCAAAGTCATCAGACAAGATAAAAACTAAGGACAGAAGAAAAACTGGCACACCACAGGGCCATCCAAATCAGGTCATACACTAACAACTCTTGAAGGTCAGAAAGCTATTGTTGAATAAAATGGGAAATAGGCCGATGAATTTGGTTTAAGAAGAGCCAATATACGCAAGCAAATGTTGAGTATATAACAAAGTTGATATAAAATACCATAAGTATGCCGCTGAGGCTCTGCATCCTGTGGACAAAAATCAATCTCAGGTCCCAATGACTGCATTTTCTTTGCTACTTTCCTCCACTTCATGGTATCTTTGTCATGTTCAGAGCTTTTGGGAATTTTAAACAGAGATTCCAACAACTCCTGAGGAAGATCTGACTTTATATTTCCAGTGCTAACAGGACAATGAGCTTCAGAACTAGAGAGAACCTCTGCATACTTCCTAAAATCAAGAAACATCTAAGCTATAGAATTAGGTTTCATCTATTTTGGAATTGAAGCACTGAGTTTCATCTTTTTCATTTTTTTTTTTTTTCCTAAAGGAAATCAAGTTGAAAATATTAGCTCCGGAGAGATTTCTAACCCCTCTCCAAATGTCATTAGAAGACACCCCCAATCCACTCCTCCCCCCTAAAAAGTAATAATAATAAAAAAAAATAATTGTATCACAAATTGATAGACACTATAAATCCACAAATTGATGGAAATTTCTAGCCTTACTCTCCAACCATAAAACACCACAAATCTGCACATAAAGCACACTTCCAAAGGGCCATACTATTCTTTCCTCAAGGAACCAATATTCATCACACCCCCCCCCATCCCCCCCCACAAAAAAAAAAAAAAAAAAGACACATTACCAGACAAAATCTTATGCTCATTTCCTTGTCATGCAAGATCCAATCTTGCTAATCTTAACACCAATGCCATGGCATATGCTGTTATACAAACTTCCTGGATGGAGGTAGGGATGACTATATTCCACCAATTACTGAGGATTTCATTTAAAAGAATATAGTTTGCTCATACCTAAGCAGACTCTACAGAGATTACAGCTTAAAAGTGCTTGAGATGACACTACCAATGTTATAACTCAGCAGTTTAATTTATACCATAAAAAAACTAAAAATAAAAATAAACTGTTGCCTCCCTATGTTAAATCCTTTTCTAGAAGTTCTTGAGGATTCCCATATGATGGCAATTTCACAATTTATGAAGTTTGATGATAATGTATGATGCAATGGAAAAAGAATGAAGGCATTGATAAATTTACCTGCAAAAAGGTCCCAGGGACCATATACTATCAGGGAATTCACCATCAGATGAAAGAGATGTGCACTCCAATCTACTACCCCTCAACTGTGATAAAACTTCAATGAATACTACATGTAGTATGGAAGCAGATATTGCAGAAGTTTAAGAACTTTCAAAATCAACAATCTTGAAACTCTACAGACTATAAATTATAAATGCTACAAGACAATCAAAGAAGTAATAGCCCAAAACTTAGTTCTCTAGAGAAGATCTCATGATTAGTTCAGTGGCAAAAGGAGAATTAAGTTCAACAAAACAATTCTACACTCTTCATAATAACATAAAACAGAATAATTTAGCTCACACTGCATTTAGAAAATAAAGCAAAAAAAAAAAAAACACTTCAGCAATATTCATGCAATTTAAATTTGTGAAAGATGGAAGGGATGACGTATATTTTCAAGTTCAAGAAATAGAATTATGAAAAACATATGTTAATTCCAAGTCATCACTAAGTTTCAGAAAGTGGAGCTTAACTTGCATCTATGGAATGATCCATCCCCAAATTGAATTTACCAGTGAGGTCATCCATAAATAATGTGGGGAGAAGGCTACAATACACAACTCATGAATTGTGTACAGGTGCAAACTCAACAGGGACCCTTGGATATGATGACATGTAGATTTAGATCTCCTGTGCTTGCCAATCCAGTGGTCAGCTCTGCAGCACTGTACACAACTTCATTGACGTGTATTGTAATCACTGCCTTAATGTACAGTCTAGTTCCAAACCTAAATTTGTTAAGTGGGTTAAAACAACTCCTGGAGCTAAGTCAGTTCAGGTTGCAAAACAAGTAAACAGCACATGCTTAGAAAGAACCTCCTTTGAAAAATTAACGAAAAAATCTTTGGACAACTGTCAACAAGTAACTCAGAGGAAAGTATACAAGGAAGCTCTTTCCTGATAAAAAATGTGCAAAATACATCCATTTAGCTCAATCATGCAGCATTAAAAGTATTTTACTCTAGAATAAACAAATAAAATGTCAGTCACCCAGATAGCAACCCAAAATGAACCAGTAAAAAGAGAAACCTGGTCACTTACATTGTCAGTGTGATCAACAATAAATCTCATATCATCAATGTAGTCTACTGCATCATCATGGTGCCTATCATTCCCCGATTGTTCATTGGAGGAAGTAGAAAAGTCAAGCAACACATCTAAAGCCTGAAAAATCATATTTATAGCTTATTATATAACACAACTTGTATTTAAAAAGAGAAAAAAAATAGTGCGGCATGTAAAATCTCTTGCAAAGTTACAATAGAAGTCCACAACATACTATAACTACCCACCACCTTAAAAAATCCCAAGTGCATAGCATTAAACAAGTATAATCTGAATAAGCACATGCAATTAACTAGTCGATGTTAAGTTTAAACCAAATAGCACTTCCCAACACATATACCAATCATCCAACATAAGAAAGGAATAAAAGATCAATTTTATCAAGTACTCTTTTCCCACCACATAAAGTTAAAAAAATAGAAAAACAATTATATAGCTTTAATTTCGTATAAGCTAAATTAAAGGATTCATGACAATCTTTCATGATTCAAAATCAATAAATTAAGAACACATTTGACATTGATGTCAAGCAATGTGTAATAACATGTGAAGGGTCAAACTAACTAGATCCAAAGGTAACAATTGGACGAGACCACATGAAGAAGTAAGAATTGAGAACAAAGTTCTTGTTCCACCGATTGAAGTCCTAAAAGCCACATAAACTGATACAACAATAAAAAAAATTCCCCAATCATTGGGATAATCATTGAAATTGTGATATCATATTCCATTTCCATGTCTCTTACTCTCACATGGAAGGAAGACATATGGAGAAGGGCCACTCGATTCCAGAAACATCAGCAGACAAGTCTATAGCAAATTGCAATATCATCAGTGATCCATGAATCAACAAAACCAGAAAATATACAATTAATAAACAACAGGTTATAGTCCCCATTGCCAATAGGTAAATAAAACCCTTTATTTTTTATTTTTTTTTGTTATACCCAATCTTAAAGCAATACAGATAGCCAAAGTTAACTGACTAAAATTATTAATGCCAGAAGTGCAAGACATACAGAAAGAAATAAGAACATCAAGTAGTATGAATATATGCAAAATGCAACTTCAAAACTCCATTATACCTTGTCAATATTATATCCACACTGACCTGCAAAAACAAAATCCCTAGTCATGCAATGAGCCAAATGAAACTAATATCCAGAATAAAGTATTAGAAATAGCAACAGCAAAACATTATATAATATTTTAGTTACTTTTATGTGTGGGCAGCATAGAATTATATGAAACAGTGGACTGTAAGAAAAAAAAAAAAAAAAGACATTACAGCAGGCATTTTAGAGATAATAGATTTTCAGTAACATGAATTCCAAAGAAAACAAAAACTTAAATTTTTCGTCCAGATACGGTGGTATATCAATGTTAATGAAAAATAACATGATATACACCAGAAGCATAAGTTCAAATCCAAATTGTCTCTCCCCTCATCCATATCAGATCAACCATATATTCCTGCTTTATAAATTTGCAAAAGAATACAGTCAACTAGGCCAAGCATAAGTTCCAGCACAATTTATGGTATACATTAATATTAATATCTGTTATAATGCATAGTGTACACAGGTTCAACTAGTAATTCACAATATATTTCCTATAGTAAGCTCCATTATCAACTAGACAGAAAAATCATGGCTTTTGCATGAAGTTTGTTTCCTTTAATTAATTAATTCTCACAGCAAATAGTGAACTTCATAATTTCACTCCATCAATTAGTTTTCCAGCATAAACACAGTCATTATAATAAAGAGAGAAAATTTTGAGAAAAGCTGTACTCACATAAGACATCTCTAACAACTGCCATGCTGAGATTGCAATCGTTTCCTAGCATCGAGCACAGAAACTGTTCTGCCTCTTCCTTATCAACTACCCCATTACTATACCCCTTGGACCTCTTCGAACTCCGTCTCACATACTCCTTCCCCAAAACCGTAGAAACAGTACCCGTTGCAGCAACCACCTTCTTCTGCTTAACCCTGGGGCAGCTCATATTCTGAACACAATCTGTCTCCCTATACCCTTCAGACCAACCTGAAGATGAAGCCAAATCCATACCCGACGAAACCCGACTCGATGTTGAGCACGTGGAAGGATCTAAATCAGAATTGCCGATCAAACTCCTTCTCAGATTTTCTGCAGCTTTGTCGGCATCACCGTCAGCATCCCTATATGCTGAAGCAGCTTCTTCCAGAGAAGACAATGAAAAAGCAGCCACCAAAGCTTCAAGAACTTTACTACGTTTCTTCTCTTCATCTTCTTCCTGGGCTTCTATTCCACCTCCTTTTCCCCAATCCTTCCCTTGACTGCTACTCCTGGAAGCACGTGACCGCTTCTTCTTCTTCGTATTCTTCATCGTGACCACGAATCAAAACCAGCAAATTGAGAAGATCAACCCCAAACGAATCTAATCAAGCACACTAGGGTTCAAATGAATTGATCCCAAATTCTAGCAAAATCTCGGAAGAATTTTAGGGTTTCAGAAACTGAAAGCAGCAATTTGCAGAGAAAAGGAAAGCGGAACGCGAAGGTGGGTTGGAAGCTGACAGAGGGAGAGGTTTCATTGAGGAAGAAAGTCAACCCAAGGGAGAATCTCAATATCGGATTAGATTCGCTGTTTATGGATTAATTGTGTTTATTTTACGATTTAGACGAGGATTCGTGGGGAACGATCGATTTTCTCAGCAGCCTAAGTTAATTGGAAGGTAATTTTAGTTGTAATACGAAGAGGCCCGACTTTGACTTTGTTGTCCCCAAATATCCACCTGAACAGTAGCCACCCAATGGTAAGCAGACACGTGTAGATTAAATCTAAGGGTTGACGTGGTTATTATTATTATCATTTAATTAATTATTAACTAACTATTATTATTGAAATTTTTGAAATTAAATTTGGTTTGTACCAAGCTATTTGAATAAATTGTAAATTTTCATGAAATTGATAAACTGTGACAAAAGATTAAAGAGGTATTTTACTTTTTGAATTCACTTTATTTTGTACATATTCTTGCAAATCATGTAATGTATTCTATTTCTAAATTCTTATAAATGTTAGCACCAAAGGTATAATTTATGCAAAATAAGTTTATAGTTATATAACATGTTTTGACGATTACAAAATAAGTTTAATTTATGCAATTTTTTTTTATGGGATTTGAACATTAGAGTATTTTTCTCTTGTCTGACCTTTGTTATCTCATTTATAAAATATTTATTCTTTTTAACTTAGAACCATACTAACTTGACTTGGTTAAGCTAATACGAGTTAGAAATAAAAGGCTCAACTCACTATACATAAATAAGAAGTTAAATCCTAACTTAACATCCACAAAGTCAAAGTAAAATTACAATAAAACTCTTATCATTATAGTACTATAAATAAGTATTATCCTTAATGAAATACGTAATTAAAAAACTCAAAAATTACCAGATCCCTGTAATTCCTAATGAAGGCTTCACACCCGACCTATCTTTTTCTTTGTCATAGGTAACTTGCGATTTAAGTCTGAGCTCAAAATCCATCTAACCCTCGAATACCACCCGCACTCAACTAACTCCTTCGAAGCCTAACCCCCAATGAATTCTTTGTTGACCTACCAACACAAGTCATGTGTCAGCTGCACAACACTGTTCACAATATATTGCAATTAATAAATCATGGTTTAATATGATTCAGATATAATCGAAAAGTTTTTAAATAGGATATCAAATTGACCTTGGTCAATTGATTGATATGATATTTCATAATTAAAACAAATTGATTTTATCCAATCAAATTGCCATGTTTTTAATATAATTGCTCGGTTAAATATTATATTTATTTTAGGGAGCAATCAATCAGAAGAAAACATGCATCTACTATGATAGCAGTATTAAAAGCTGTAGTATGAGTTGTTAATGGAATATGACCAAGACACGCCACCAAAATCAACATTCAACGTTGGAACCAAATTTTTGCACCCAATGAAGATCAATCAAGGGAATATGGTCCATTGTAATTGATTTAAAATCGAGTCAGACATTTAAAACTCTTTAACAACTACTAGCTAGAAGTAGAGCAAGCATTCAATTGGATGAAGTACAAGAAAATAGAAGCACTCCAACTTGCAATACTCTCAAATTCATGTTCCACTCTCAACACTCACTGCAATTCTCATTGGCCATAATCTCAAGTGAATTACTCCCTCCATTTTAAATCTTTTGCTTTTTAAGGTTTTTGTACACAAATTAAAAATCATAATTAGTATACGTATTGATTACAATATTCTTATTTAATTTCTTTTTATTTATAGTATAATTAAGAAAGAAAATAAATAAATTATCATTAAAAAGAAAATAAATTCGACGAAACTTTGAAATGATGAAACTATAATAATTTTGAGACAAACATATTTTCCAAAACAGCAAGACGGCAGGAGTAGTATAGTTTTAGTGGCATGTTTGTTGGATGGAACACCCCCTTTTGTGCTTTGAGCTCAACTCCTTGCTTTGTAACGTAAACACATCTTAGGGTTTTGATTCTTTTATTGAGAACTCACGAATTGTTGAAAAGGTTGTTGGTAATTCTTGAAAACCAGGTGAATAGGTTCTTTGTTGGCCTAAATGAAAAACCAATGGAGGAGGTTGCTGAGTGATTCTGTGAAAAACCAAGCGAGGTTTATTGATGGTGAATCTTAACAAAACCAATTGTAAAGGTTTATTGGCTGGTTTAGAAACCAATATTTAATTCTATTGGAATCTCTTCATGGAGGCTTAGTTAGCCAAATCTACCCACTTCATGTTTCCTTCCTTGAAGCTAACTTTCAAACCATTCATGGTTTTGTTACATTCATTCTGACTCTAGCTTTTAGCTTGAATTTGATACAGCCCAATATCCTCAACTACCCCTAATCTCGCACCCAACTTTCTTCCAACTGCTAACGTCTTAAAGCCCCCAAAATTGCACCATATTGCAACTTCATCAAGGTCCATTTGATCCACAAAGAAAATTGCATCCATATTGCACTTTACGTAAATTTATTTCATGTTAAAATTTTTATATATTTTCTTCTCTCTCTTAATTATGGCATTAAAAAAAGAGTTTGCACTGCCAATCAAAACAAACAAACTCCAAGAAAACTGCCTAAACATGGCAGCAGTAACTCTACACTAGGTTAGCAATCCCCAGGAGAGGACTTAAAACATTAATGTTAATCATAAGTATTAGACATTGACCATGTCAAAAGTGAGGTAACTCTTTTTTATGTTTCTTCTATAATTGACATTTTGAAAAATTCTATGTTTAAAAATATAAAATATTTTTTAATTTTAAAAAATAGTTAATTATATATATATTTTTTAAATATCTTTGCTCAAATTCTTATTTTAATTATTTTGCATGTATTTAACTTAAAAGACGAAATATTAAATAAGGATATTGTGAAAAAAATATGTTACTTTTGAATTACTTGATTATATTTTTTAAAAAGTGTAAAATAGATAATAGTATCTTACAATTTTAAAAATACTAACTTTTTGACACTATTAAGTGAATATATGTATTTTATAAGGAGCTAACTTTCTCTTTTTATAATTTTACAGACAACTAACACTTCTAACACGACATAGTCAAGTTAATGATGTAAACTTCAAATCAGAAATTAGTTTGGAAGAGGAAAGGAAAAATAAAGAACTATTGAAGTGCCTGATGTGAATATGTTGTAATTTTATTTTATCCATTATCAATTAAAATTGATTCATGCTATGTACATGAATATAATTCAACCATGAAATTACAAAGATGGATCCTTAATCATATAAAGTCGCTTTGCTACCTCACATAAGAATTGTAGCTATCGAATTATGAATTAGGTTGGGTCTAATTTATAAAAAATAATAAAAGTAGTAAAAATAAAAAGAAATGAGGTGATTCGAGTTTATTTCAATACTTAAGTTATGATTCTATTTATTATAAAAGAAAATATTTAATTTACACCTTTAGGTGACGTGTAGTTTACTCCCAAAAATTTAAAAATGTGCAATGAGGAATACACGGGGTGCCGCTAAAATTTCTAGTTTTAGTTGATCAGGTAAAAGAAAATTTATAAGAAAATTATAGTTATTTTTCATAGAGCCAGGTTACCTTGGCTAACGTTGTTGCTTCATATAACAACAGTAACTAAAAAAAAAGAATATGAACGTCAACCAAAGAAATAAACATTCTCATTCTTGGCCAACGTTTTGTCCTTTTTTATTTTCAAAAATTTATAATTTTTAAGTTTTAGAGTGTCATGTGTCTTACATGTGATAAATTCTGTTAAATAATGGATGGAAGTTAGTATTTGGTGTTTAAATGTACGTTCAAAAATATTAAAGAGATTAATTATACATTTTAAAACTTTTGAATGTAAACCACACATTGCTTAAAGTCTAAGGTAATTGATTAAAAAAAATAAAAATGGATTATGGGTCGAAATTTGATAGGCTAGCAATCCAAACATAAGAAGAATTAGGGAGGCTTACAAACCAACCCAAAGTCACAAAAAATTATTTGTTTGGTTTGGCATGTTACTTTGAAAATTTTCAAACTACTCCAAATCGAATCGATCAAAACCAACAACTTATAAATATTACAAATTTTTATCTTTAGATTGTTTTAAATTATCTCAAAATCACCTCCAGATCACTAATATATATATATATATATATATATATATATATATATATATATATATATATATAAAACTTATAATTTTAGACTTCCTCAAAATCGAATATAATGAAACTAAATCAACATTCAACCTAACATGAATGGATTAGAATAATAAAGTGCATTAAAATTAAAGGTTTATCATGTTTGGACATTGTAGATAACCTTGAACAACATAAACAAAAGGACAATAGGTGGCTCTCAATGAGCACGACCAAACCAAAAGAGCAAATCTCTATAAAGGAAACTTAAGAATTGAATTGATTACTTCTCAATTATGTAAACAAAATATACTTTGATTTGGATTATGTTTTATTGATTAGTAGTAATTCACATTTAACACGTACGATTCATTCATCCATGCTGAAGGACCAAGGACGAGTAGCTATACTATAGCCTATAGGAAACTTCGCCTAAAAGAAGCAGCTAACAACGATTAATGGCAGCGCGTGTAATTTGTCCTACTTATCATTAGCTGTAAAGGAAAAACGACGTCGTTTGATTCTCTACGAGGTGGCTCTGGAAAATTCCAAGAAGTTTACTTTCTCAAGCGTTAGTGTTACGGTATATGCCATACGGATTGTAAATTTGTAATGAAATAATGTTCTTAAGATATTTCTCATATACCTATTACTCTGTACTTTAATATAACTAAATAGGTTAAGAAATGTATTTGTATGTATTCATATTCATGATAAATTATATCCTGTGTTATAAGAACCAGATTAGACCAGTCGATTCTATTGGTTAAATTATGAATTGATTCTCAAATTAGTTTGGTTAGATGATAAAAATTCGATAAGCAAAAAAACGATCAAGATCATATCAGTTTAGGTTTGAACCAATTTTTCAAATTTTTTTTAATTAGACCTAATGTTTAACTATAAGAGAAGAATTTTTATAAACTCAAATTTTTTAATTACAAAATAATAATCTATAACATTATATGAGATTTGTATTTATAAGTAAAAATAAAAATATATTTTAAATATATTTAATGTGAGATTTTATTTGATATACATAAGTCATTATTTTATATGAAATAGCCAATGCTATTTATATAAAATTATGTCGTTAATTCATTCCTTTTTTTATATATTTATTTTATTATCCTCTTTTTATATAAATTAAAAATTAGAATAGTTTCTACAAAAATTAACTTTTATTTTAGACTCTTTTATTTTAATAAAATTTATTAAATATATATTATATTATATTTTGATATTTTAATATTTTTAATAAAATATTTATATATTTAAAAATATTAGTTTGTCCACAGGTTAACTCCAATAAACCATTGAATCGTCAATCATTCCTTCCACCGATTTAATTTTTCGTGGAGTTTTCTGAACACTGATTAATAATCTAATCAAATTTTTACTGTTAACCTGCAAATAGCTTGGATTTTACTAATTTGTCGGACCTTACGTCTTTTAGGTTCCAAATGTATGCCTATTAAAAAGAAGAAAATATTTCTATATGCATGAATCTATATTTGTATATATATATATACACAATATACAATATATGACTTAGTTGTCGATCTGAAATGATCTTCCACAAAATTGAGATGCTATGTAGAAATATTCATTCTTCCAATATATATCTCCGTCGGAAAAAAAAAAAAAAATTGGTTCCTCTAATTTAATGATTGAAAAAACTGTTTTGATGAAGTTACCTAAACATCATAAAAGAAAATTAAAATATCATTTCAATTAATTTTTATCATATATAATTCTTTTCACCCTCCATGCTTACACCTTTATTAATGTTATCCTTCACATTTCGTCTATATCAATTTTATCTTTCACAAATAAAAACTCTTATTAAATTCAACCTGATCAACAGTACCCAACTAACAATATAAGTAAGCAAAAAAAAAACATGCCACATTAGCAAATCCTGGTAAAGGTGAAATTTGATAAGAATTTTAAATATAAAAATCAAAATTAATAAAAGATAAAGTATATACAATAAATGAAATTGATAAATATAATGAGTGTGGGGAGGATGAAAACAAATTTTTCTTATTTTAATCTATTATCACATATTTTATACTTACGTGCCCCAAACTCAATCACAATTTCTCAAAAATTAATTTTATTCTCATATATCCTTCTTAATTCTCAAGCCCAATAATAATATTAAATTTAACATTATATGCTTATATATATCCAAGTAAAGTGAGTGATTGCCGAATCCCCTAAACCTTCACTGCATGCCATTGCCACCAACTTCCAGAAACGTAATAGCTAGAAAGTACGTGGCTCATGCAAACAAGGGCAAGGAATTTTCCCGGAAACTTCAAAATCTCACTCTTAATTTCACTCATCACTATGCAATATACCATTTCCCAGTTCTTGTCCTATGTATTTATTCTCATTTACTTCACCACCTTTAACGCAGCATTCTGAAAAACCCTTAAATTTTATTTTCTCCCAAGGCACCACCAGTACATGCATGGAGTCCCATCAAGGGGAAATCAATGATTTGGAGAATAATAGTCACCACCACCACAGTGACAAAAACGGCGTCGTCAGAGGGTTCCGGTCGACGCCGCAGAACTTGTCGGCTTCAATGGTGAGAAAGAAATCAGACCCAGTTCTGGTGACCACTGACATTCGTTTCCAAATGCTTAGAAATTTCATAACCAATTTACAAGAAGTCATCTTTGGCACTAAGCTTGCTGTGCTTTTTCCGGCCATCCCTTTAGCTGTTGCTGCAGATTTTTATAGCTTCGGAAGGGTAAGCATGATCATAATATATATATCTATATTATCTCTGTGTGTGTGTATATATATATATATATAAGTTTTTATATTATGATAATGATAATGTTTTGATTTATTTTAATTATTTTATTTTGTGCTACATAGCCTTGGATTTTTGCTTTGAGCTTACTTGGACTCACCCCCTTAGCTGAACGTGTTAGCTTTCTCACTGAGTAAGATGATTCAGTGTAACTGCCAACTTAATTTTGAGATTTTTGTTGTTTTCTTTTTTGAAATATTATTATGTATAATTCTTTTCCTAACACTTTTATTTTGATTTTTCTTCATTTTATCCCCATCAAAAATCAAGACAAATTGCGTATTACACTGGTCCAACAGGTACCTTCAGTTTTAATCTCGTCATTAATTCATTCCTCATGAATGAAACCTAAAATTCAGGTCAAAACATCTTCTATTATACATTATGTTTCATTTATTGTCCTAAAGTTTTTGATTGATAAAAAAAAAAAGTTTAAAATTTTGATTGGTTATTTAATTTTATATTTAAATAAAATAATTAATAAAAAGCTTTTAAAAAGAAAAAATAAGATAAGATATGAAATAAAAGATGTCCCAAAATGTGCCAGTTCTCTTTTGTATTTTAATTGAAATTGATTAATGGCTTTATTTGAAAGAAAATGGTTTTGGATTGGTATATTTGCAGTTGGAGGGCTTCTGAATGCAACCTGTGGTAATGCAACTGAGATGATCATAGCAATATTAGCACTTCACAAGAACAAAATACATGTTGTGAAGTTCTCCCTTTTGGGTTCCATTCTATCAAACCTTCTACTAGTTCTTGGCACTTCTCTTCTCTGTGGAGGCTTAGCCAATCTCAGAAAGGAACAAAAATATGACAGAGTATGTGTTTCTATTCACACATTTTATTAAAATTTGCTTAATATTGATCAAATTCACCAACTGAAAATAAAAAGTATAGTCAATTCCCTTGTTTCATTAATTTGTATCATTGTTTTGGATGAACAGAAACAAGCAGATGTGAACTCACTGCTTCTGCTGCTGGGTTTGCTGTGCCATTTGCTGCCATTACTGTTCAAATATGCCTTAGAAGGGAGCACGTATCCTATAGATATCTATACTCTCCAATTGTCAAGAGCAAGCAGCATTGTTATGCTTCTAGCTTATGTTGCATATATCTTCTTCCAATTGAAAACTCATCGGCAATTGTTTGATTCACAAGAGGTGATTATATATTAATTCCATGCATAATTTATAAGTTCAATTTGATATGTGAAGCTTCAAAATTTTGGCTAACAATGCTGTTGATCATTTTCATTAATTAGTTCATATGCAGTTCTTCTCTTTATCAAATTTTAACCAATTAACTGATAGATCAAAACTAGAACAAGCTGAAATATGATGACTTGATAATACAAAAAAAAATGAATTGAAAGAATATAAATGTGTATCTGCAAAAAACTGTCAATAAGTTTTTAATTTGAAACAATTTGTATGCATAATAATATAATTTATACTGAAGGAAGGTTTGATACATATATAGTTCTTGTAGTTTTTGGGATATTTTTATGTAGTGAATCTATTTTTTATTGGAAAAAATTACTTTTGTAGTGATTCTATTTTTGATTGCATTAGAAATTAATTATGTAATTTTTATTACAACAATTTGCTGCGTTTGAGTGGTAATAAATTGTTTTTCTTCTTAAAAAAATTGCGATGATAGATGACATGGCAATAAAATACAGATGATATGGTAAAAACGTAAAATTAAATTGTGTTGCTTTCTTTTCAATTAAATTATTATCTTATTTTTTGTTTCACCATCTGCTAAAAAATTTATTATTGATTAAAAATTTTATTTCTAATAACTAAATAATATTTATACTATTATTTTATAATTTTTTGTCAATTAAAATACAATACTTAAAAAAAAGACATAACGTAAGATAGAGAATATTATCTTGATAAATATTGATTTCATTTATAATTTAGGGTATTCAAACTAGAGAAAGAAAAGTGATTAGACCAATTTTATGACTAGAGCAAGTTTCATTGAGTTAAAAGAGTTTTTTCCCTTTGAAAATCTAAAAAGAAAAATAATAAAATTATAAACCCAAATTTTTAATATAATCTTAAAAGAGCTGTTATAAGTTTGATTTTCCATATTGCCAAAAAGTTGATGAATTTTAAACAAGAAACAAAAATACAAAGGCATTGATTGAGAAGCATTATAGAGAATAAAAGAAAAGGAGAAAAAAAAAACTTGGATTATAAAGCTGGTTTCTGTGTGATGATTATTAGGAGGACGAAGCTGAAGAGAAGCCAGTGATAGGGTTTCGGAGTGCATTCACATGGCTTGTGGGTATGACATTGATCATATCCCTTCTATCAGAATATGTTGTGGCCACCATTGAGGTAAGCATTATATAATAAAGTTCTGGTCATAAGCATAAAATTAATTTTCATTAGCTTGAAAGTATAATTAAATTAATGGTTTATGCTCTCTTTGTCCTTAATTATTAACTAGGCTGCATCAGATTCTTGGGGCATTTCTGTTAGCTTCATCAGCATAATTTTGCTACCAATTGTGGGGAATGCTGCAGAGCATGCTGGCTCAATAATATTTGCTTATAAGAACAAGTTGGTATGGTTAATTTATCAAACATGTTAATTCCAGCAATTAATTTTTTTTTTAATCAAAAGCTTAACTTTACAATATTCAATGGTGCTTTGGTCATTTATTATTCAGGATATCTCTCTTGGTGTTGCTATGGGATCTGCAACTCAAATTTCAATGTTTGTTGTAAGACTTCAAGCATTAATTATTGTTGTTTAGGATGAATTGGCATCAGTTTAAAGATTAAAATCAATTCAAAATTACTTTACTATATAAATTTATATATATATATATATATATATATATATATATATATATATATGAAGCATATTGTTCCACAAAATCTATCATTCAATACATAATTTTTAGATCTCTTAATATGCATCTCATAAAATTTAGAAATTTATTTCCCTCCATCAGTTTATTTATACACTTAATTATATTGTACTTTTAAAAATATCACAATCATTTATTTGATCAATTTGATATTTGTAAATATCAAATTGTTCCTAAAATTTGTTGTGTAATATGAACATAACAATCACTCAGAAAATCATAATTCAATATTCAAGTTGATTTACATGATATTTTGTGATGATTTATTTACTAATATAAATATATTTCAATTATCAAATTTAATTTCCTATTACAAGCAAAATCTCTTTATTTGGCTTGTTTGCTAAAAATTTTGACCTGCTAATCTAATAATCCATTTCAGGTTCCACTGAGTGTGTTGGTTGCATGGATAATGGGAATCCAAATGGATTTAGATTTCAGTCTCCTTGAAACTGGGTCTCTTGCTTTTACAATAATTGTTACAGCATTCACTTTGCAGGTAAATATGAATATTTCTTATAATATGCATTCTATATATGACCCCTTTTTCTGCTTTTTTTTTTTTTTTTTCTTCTGATCCTATTATTAATTATATATATTAATGTGATGTTGTTTTGATTTTATAGGATGGAACTTCACACTATATGAAAGGAGTGGTCCTTTCTCTGTGTTATATAGTAATTTCTGCATGCTTTTTTGTTTACAGAACTCCTTTTATCGGTAGGTATCCATCTCAACTCATAAATAGTTTCAATTTGTTCACATTTTCCTGTAAATTTAAAGTTTGATTTGTGCATAAAATTATAGATATGTTTGATGCACTCTTCTATAAGCTACTAGGTTTCATCTGTCCGTGATAGGTCTTGATGGTTTGTAAACCTTCATTTAACAAAATATATACATATAAATTTTTGTTGGATATAATATAAAGAAAAAACTATTTTTCTCTCTTTATATTATTGCTAATTCTGAAAAATACTTTTACTTAAACTGAAATACAAAAATTTATTTTATTCAATTTTTTTTTTAAAAATTGACGGATAATGAAAAAGAAAAAAAATATTTTTCTGTAATATAAAATTATTTTCGAATTAATATTTTAACACATGTTATAATATAGCTATGTCTTTTTTATACTTTAAATTTAAAAGATTTTCATGTTTGAGAGCGTGTTTTAACCTAAAAGGATATATATATACCAGACTGACTTCTAAGAGTTAAGAAATTATTGATCTTAACAATAGTTAAGTAGTTATGTTAAGGTGATAGAGTTGGCAAGTAAAAATGATTGATGTACTCTGGGGGACTAGGATAGACACCGGCTCCATGTTCCTTTATTTTCACTAAGTGTTTTTTCCCCCCAGAAAATGTTTAATATTCTCAAAAATCTCACTTGTATTGGGTAAGGTAAACATTTTTTACATCAGTTAAATCTGACTTTAACAGTAGTTTTAGAATTAAGTCATCATCTTAACTTAATTATATTTCCTTTTTTACTGTTACAGACCAAAATGGTGTGGTAAATTTGGGGGGTAAACCATCTTTTGGTGCTTTGGCAACTTGAGTAACTTCACATCAGGGCTTCTTTTTCTTTCATACCATGAAGAGTGGAAAGTCAACATTTTATGAATCACTGGAAATGTTTGCAGCCTCTTGATTTGGAATGAAGAGTTGAGTGCCCATTAATGCTTGAAGATGTGGGTTCTGAAGCTCTTTGAGCTCCATCACAGTTAATTATCCATTGGAACATTGCTGACATTTGTTGCAAGTGGCGTTTGTGTTAATGTTAATTTTTCTCTTAATGACTTTATATTTCTTCAAATAGAAGAGAATAAGATTAAGAATTCCTAGTCACAGCTGATGTAAAAATATTCAGAATAAGATTAAGCCTCACTCCTTATCATATCATCTATTTCATTTTTGCTTTAGAGAAAAACTGATCTCTAGTATCTACCTCATCTATTACAATGATAATTTTTTATCTCTAGACTAATATTAAAATTATGATAAGAATGCATTTGCTTGATAAAAATTCTTTAAAGGCTAAGAAAAGATTTTAGAACATCAGCAAGAAGTTCCTAAAAATATCTAGAAGATCTAGAAATATGTTTTGTAGAAAATCTTTCTTAAATTGGCCCAAATCTAAAAACGTCCTAAAAAAAAATCGATTCAAGTATTTCCTTCTCAAATCTTTTATAACAGGAAATAAAAATTGAAAAGGCATTGGCAATTTTGAAATAATGGTAAAAATAGGTACTATGTTAAAAATAATTTTTAATAATGGTTAAATCTTACTTTATTTAGCCATATAATTAATCATGTTATTTTCGACAAGTTTTACATAACTGCTATCTTTATTTATTTAGAGATAGCAATTTTGATTTAACCATTATTTTATTTTTATTTAAAGTCCACGTGTATGATTTTAAACAGTGGTATGTTGTTTTAACCGTTGTTTATAATTTTATATTTTAAAATATATAATTATAGACCGCAATTTTAATTTCTTTTCTCTTGAAAAATCAAAAAGTGTTAAAGTGTCGTATTTGTTATAAAATCATAAGTAGAAAAGAGAGAGACTGTGGATCCCGCACAAAAGAGACCAAAAAGTGTTGAAATGCTATATTTATCATGAACTTTGAAGTGCTAAAATTATACATTTACAGAGAAGGCTTCAAAATTTCTAGCATTCGAGCCAGTGGTGCTTTGGTCTTTGCAAATTTAGCAGCAATATGTCAGGATTATGGCATTAAATTTGTTGACCAGATCATCCACATCTTCTCCATCCTTGCAAAGTCAAGAGCCACAAGAACCTCATTGTTAGATTTTGTATCTCTCCTAGTTTTTTTTTTTTATTCTTTAATCACATTCTACAAATGATAGCGATAGTACACAAAATGCCTTCCTTCATGACTAACAAATACACTCAAATGAAGGTCATCTCATTTGTAACAACCACATCCTAAGACATTTACTTTCACGACCAACAAATAAACAATGATTAAGCTTAAAAGGAAAAAAAAATAATTAAGAACTTCAAAGGAGAAGTACCTTGAATAGAGATGTCATCGTAAAAGACATGATGAGAAGCCTACCTTAAAAGAA
Organism: Bauhinia variegata; assembly: GCA_022379115.2. Classification (NCBI taxonomy): domain Eukaryota; kingdom Viridiplantae; phylum Streptophyta; class Magnoliopsida; order Fabales; family Fabaceae; genus Bauhinia; species Bauhinia variegata. The sequence goes on from CM039437.1 coordinate 12,749,944, forward strand.
GAAGAGATGGAGTTGTGGGGAGAGACAATGCTGAAGGAGAAGAGATGGAGTTTGAATAATGGTTTTGAGTATAACTCTCGGTGAAGATAGCATTGTTAGGGTTTGAAATTAATTAATAGAGAATGAATTTCAAAAGTTGTAAGGTGAAAGTTCAAAAGTTGTGAAATGGTAAAAAACGAGAAGTTTCATTACATAAAAATAATTGTTGTAAATACAACTACTGTCTATAACGGATTTGGGTTTTCTGCATTTGAGTTTTCTACAGTTAGCCTCTGCAGTCGCCATCCAACGATTGCGATCAGCCCTCAGCACCCTTAACCCATCCCAACCATCCAATTACCGAGCATTTGTTTAATGAGCCTTGTCCCTTTGGTCTTGGTGTGGACGGCTGGGATGGGCTGGGGATGCTAAGGGCTGATCGCAGCCGTTGGATGGCGACTGCAGAAACTGATTGCAGAAAATCCAAATTCGTCTATAACTAATATTGGGCAATAGTTCTACATGCAACTATTGTATAAAATCTTCTGTGTTTTCTTATATACAATGGTTATCATTGAGCTAATGTCTAAATTTTTTTTTATAGAGAGTAGTTTTCTCTTAACCACTTTCTAAAGTTCTCTGTCTTTTCTTTAGATAGTGGTTACATCCTTTTCGCTATAAACAAACGTATTATTATAAATCTTTAGTGACATAGTGAGGTGAAATACAGTAGCAACCTTACAATTATGGGATATGAGCATTACAAGATAGTTTTGTCCCTGCTTGTAGTAAGATGGCCTTTTTACAATGTTATACTAATGCTCAAGTGATGTTGGATATCATATAATTTTAATAAAAAGAAAATGTTGTAAATCTCTTAATCCATAAGTATCACGTAGTCCAAAGGATCAAAATTTGATCTTCATCATGTATGTATACAAATGATAATGTTCCAAAGAGAGTCATTCATTTAAATACACAAGAAAAGGGCAATTAAGAGTTAAGAGTGTAATAATTAAAGATTTTTAAATTCTAAAGTTTATAGAATTAAAAGAAAATTATATTCAAAAAAATAATACACAAGAATCAAAGGATAAATAGTGGTAAATATAACTATCTTCTTAATTCTCTCTCTTATTTCTCGTAAGTATTTTTTATTGAAAGCAACCTTGTTCGAGACATTGATTGGGCACTAAATATTGGTGCCTCTCCAAGCAAAATTTTGAGTCGTAGTTCATCATTTTTTGGGGACTAATTATTTTTACTAAACCCAACCCCTATGAGTTTATTCTCCTTAATTCAATCATCCTCTTGATAATATTTCAAATTATACCTTCGTACAATTGTATCAAATTCTTAATTCAAGAAACCATTAATAGTCTTTGTTAGGGATGAAAATAAGTTGAGTCGAGCTTAGCTTATGCTAGAACTTGTGTAAAATTATTTAATGAGCTCAAGTTCAACTTATTTAATTAGCATGCCAATTTTTATAAGCTTAATTCACTCAACTCACAAGCTAAATGAGCTCATATGCTAAATAAAGTGATCTTAGCTCATACGCACTAAATAAACTAAATGAGTTGAGCTAAAATTGGTTGATATCATATATGCATTTAACAAAATAACATTCTAAATTATCAAAAGGTAAACACTAATCCATTAGCATTTATCAATTGTTTTGCAAATATCAAAAGACTATATATGATTTAACTCAATTCATAGTATAATCAATCTATGGTCTTATATGAGTGATTTAACTCATAAGTTAATGAGTCAAATTTATAAATACTTTAGCTCAGCTCATTCGACAAACAAATCAAAATTTTAAATTCAAATTCAAGTCATTAATTTATGAGCCAACTTAGTTGAATTAATTTAGGTCAGGCCAACTTAGTTTATTTTCATCCTTACCCTTGCAAACATGGATAGATATTTTAAATAGAAACAAACTCATAAATTTCTGAATTCAATAGGCTCATTTCTTTGAAACTTTGATGTACACTACTTCCATTTCTTTTTAATTGTCACTTTCCAAGTATAAATTTTTGTTTCTATTTATTTATCATTTTGAAGGTTGAAAGTACAAATAATAATTATTTTACCAATTATTCCCTTATCTTTCATTAACTTTATTTACTCAATATTTGCTACTCATTAATATTGGTATTATTAATATCCTTAATAATGGACCCCAGCTAATTATGGTACTGTATCTGTATCTGATCCTTTATAAGCTATTGGAAATGGTGACGTGATAAGTTTATTGTTGCTAGCAAAATCAATCACTTCCTAACAAAAGAAGAAAAGTAAATTTGCAATATTTTGGGCTTCAAAATTTAAACACCTTTATTAAGGACAGATGGCTTTGGTACATTTTACAACCAAAACAGCAAGCATTATTACATCTTCATCTAATATGGTGTTTCTACAGTAGCTTCTCTCTGATCTTTTCATCTCTTTTGGAAATTCAAAACTTTGACGGATACAGCAAAGGAACCAAAGAAGAGAATGCAAAAGCAAATAAGCACTATTATCGAGAGCGACACAGCTGAAACTCCATTAATAGCACTATCATATCCAAGATAAGCGCTTAAAAACTCTTTCACAGTGCCCTCAAATCCAGCACCAACAATTCTGGTTTCCACATCACCAAGCTGAGATGTGATAATGCCACGTAGAGTCCATGAAACTGGACAGATATAATAGAACCAAATCCACCATCCAGGAATGCGCTGAAACATCACAAAAAATCACCAAACATTAATTATTATATGAATGAATAAAATTCAGGTAACACGCAAGAAAGTGTTGGCGGGGTGGCAGGGGATCTGAACTGTGATGTCCTCTAATATTAGAATAAAAACCAATTCAATTCAAAAGTTTAAGCTATTAAGAAAGATCCATGATAAGTTTTATATCTAACAATTCTATCAGAAGATCCAGAAAATTGATATAAATTTATGGATGGATTAGGATCATCCTCTTGTGTGTAAGTATCAATTGCAGATAGAGTTAGCACAGTAGATAAGGGTCAAAACAAATAGGTATCAACTTGGTAGAAGCATGTTGAGCCCTAAGGCATTCTAAGCTAAAGGATACAAATTTGAACCTTGAAGTTGTCTTTGTTCGGAAGGACTTGCTAGTTTTTTTTCGGGTCATAGGTAAAACAACCGGGGGTGAGAAAGTCCCAAGTTCCTTGCAAGGAGAGCTAAACCACTAAGCTACACCCTCTTCTTAGAAGGACTTTTTAGCTATTGCTCTCATTTTAAACAAGGATGAATCTCATACCAAATGGTGTTGGAATACCTTGGTTTAAACCAAAGTAATAGATAATGATCCAAAATAGGGAGAAAACAATTAGAGATGACTTGATCAGCATAAGAGGGAACGTTTTTGGCTTTATCACCGGGAGGTATACCGTATATATATTTATTTCATTTTTGAGATTGTTCTACACTGTCTAGTGTCTACTAAGTGATTCTGTGTTAAATGCCAAACTGAGCACTTGCGATGTGATGGTAACTAAATGACCATGGGAGTGCAACTGACCTATTTCGCTAAAGCAAACAACGATATAAACTTTAGTATCTTATTTAATTCAATTATTAAGTTCAAAAAGTATAGCATACTCACCGTTCTTGGAATAAGAAAACCTGAGAGAAGATTCCATAGAGAGTAGAATGCAGAAGAAATAACAGCCGCTAGGTGTTGGTTGGGTGTAAGGCCAACAGCCATCATGCCGTAAAAGGTGAAGTAGAGGAAGGTTAGGAACATGAACAAGAGATAGAGGAAAAACTTTCCTGCAACAAAGAGAAACTTTACATTTTAGTGACTGGGACTCACTAGATTGAATTTACATAGAACATACATTAGCACTTCTATCTTTTCATTTCATTTTAAAATAATAAAGGAAAAGAAAAAGATAGAAAAGAGAGATACAATCCATTTCTAAAGTGAAGACAAGGAAAATACGGAAATGGATTTGTCCATGTTTGAATTTATCATGTTTTTGTCATGTTTGTATTTAGACCGTTCATCAATGTTAATGGACCAGGTGAGCCACTTATACATGATAAGTGATGAACAATTCAAATTAGAAGATGACAGTCATATTGATGGCAGGAACACAAGAGAATCCGGATCCAAATAAACATATCCAATTCTAAAGTGAATTACAATGTCATACGACGAGAAAAGAAACGTCTTAAAATGGATACTTGAAATCTTACCAGCTGTCCTTTCAAAATTCACCATGAAAAATGTGACAAAACCGAATAATATTGTCTGGACAAAGATATATGGGATCTCTACAACGCCCTGTCAATCAGATTAAGTAATCATGATTTGTCATTTCTATATGAAATTTAACCTCAGAAAACACGTCTGATACTGTGACACTGACCTGAGCAAATGCATATGCGACTGCAGAATACATTCCAGCTGCTTTCTCTCTATAAAAGACTGTCCTTTCTATTGAAACAATTGGTTGTACTGAAGAAGCATTGTTGACCCCAAGAAACAAGCATGCAGAATAAAGGGCTCCCATAACCACCAATAACTCTTGAGTTGATTGCCTAAAGAATATTAATATGATTGCTCCGATCATTAAATTGTAATAAGTAGAGAAAGGTGAGCACAAACATGCATTTTTCTCAGTTAGTCAACTGGTGGAGATGGAAAATGCACGCATATTCATATGTTACTAAGCTTCTAAAGAATAAGTGATCAGAAATGGATTCATATCTGGACCTAGAAAACTACTAATACTACCAGCAACATGTTATAACTTTTTGATGAAAACAAGAAAATTCCTATACTTTTAGAATGATGAAAAAACGCTGCCTCGGATGATATTACCAATAGCTTCCATCTAAAGAGTTGTGCTATGTACACAATCATTCATGCACACCTATTTTTATACATTTTTTTTTTTTTTATCTCTCTTACTTTATATCTTTCTTATTTTTCTATTTACAGTTTTACCCTTGCTAAATAAATAAAACAAAGAGAGGTATCATTGGGCGTGCAAAAGTAAATGTGAAAGCATCATTTCCCCATCTAAACAAGAGTTGATTTACTGATGTAAAGTACATTCCAAGACACCAATAGGTTATCATTTTATCAAGTCTCATATAGAGTCATTTCCCTTTTGTTTGTCTTGGGTAGTAACTCGTATGGTTTTCATTAACAAGATATTTCCCATAATGACAAATCATAATAATGAGGATGATTACCTTTTTGATCCAACATCCCAAAATACAGAACCAAATATCAAAGCACTGACAGCTGTAAAGAATAACCGCATGGCATTATATTGAGGACTTCTCCAGTAAACAAGATTTTGTTTCCACAAGTTCAACACAAATTGGGACCATTCGCTTTGTGAATATTTGGTATCAAATTTCAGTGTCTCTGAGCCAGGAGGAGGTTGTGAGAATTGCTTGATAGAAGCTTCCACACCCCTGAGGTTAAAATTTTGAAACACATTGAGCAGAAGAGAAAGGGAAACTTTGCTAATAGCACTAAAGAAGTAAAACATGAAAAAGTCACCTGTATTGGTCAGAATTCCTGTAATAATCTGCAAAGTCAATACCAACTCTCTCTTCAGTAGCAGGTGTAGTGACCTCAAGCACCCAAGTAGCAGGATTGTAGCCACTAGGAATTGGAGGGATTCCACTGATACCCTGCAGAGAAAGTCATAGAAGAGTTTTTTAATATCATTGTTGATATGGGCTGGATCGCCGGAGGAGGCCCAACTTTTATCATATGGCCCAAAAGGCCAACCGGGACCCGAGAATCCAGAATTACCAAAATGCCACTCCACCTAGTAAGTATAAATACCTCCCTCGTTAATGCACTCATGTTCAATCCCTCTTTATCCCGTTGACCGATTTCACTGTATATTCACTGACCTCCTCTTCACCCACCTCAAATCAAACTTTAACCTGAGCGTCGAATTGGACCCACACCGACCTCATCTACCTATTCTCTTACTGCGGGTTCAGCCTGGATAGCCAACCTCAACACAACACATGACACCTCTCCTTCTTTCCACAACCTCGGTAGAAATAATTGTAGTTGTTGATTCCAAAAGACAAGTTTTGGTGTAAAGAGGGACATTTAAGGAAGTTAATTAATTAAGTGGGAAGGTTTTTACAGAAGACCTGCTAGCTTCTATCTTAATATACTGATTGGTCATGATCAATGGAAAGTAATAAAATATGAGTGAAACAATTGAAGGGTAATTCCACCTGAAAATAGTTTATCATTATTTGTGATTGGGTACCAAGCTTTCCCCCATATATGACTCGTCCCCCACGTTTCATTAGAAGTAACTGTGAACAAAGAACCAAAATTCAGACCCTTCAAGAGAAGCAAGCACAATTTTATTATCAGAGTAGTCAATTAAACAGCAAGTAGTAGTTAAACTAACTTCATCAAATGCTTCAAAAATATCAATACTCGGTTGATGTATGGTGCAAACCACTGTTCTTCCAGTATCAACAGTATTGCGAACAGTTCGCATAACAATGGCAGCAGCACGTGCATCAAGCCCAGATGTAGGTTCATCCATAAAAATGATGGAAGGGTTTGCTACAAGCTCCACTGCAATTGTTAATCTCTTTCTTTGCTCTGTTGATAAGCCAGTACTGCCTGGCAGACCAACCAAAGCATGCCGTAAAGAATGAAGCTCAACTAGCAACATCACTTGTTCAACAAATTCCTGCACAACATGTCAATGAATTAATATGAAATACAATTCAATAGAATACCATGTATACAATGTCTTATGAATAAATTTACACGTCTTTGCTCTTTGCTGACTTCCTTTGGAAGGCGAAGAGACGAAGAAAACCATAGGGACTCCTCAATTGTCACTTGAGGCGAGTGAATATCATTCTGCTCAACATATCCTGATATTCTGGCAAATGTTCTTTGCTCTTTTGGATAACCAGATATTCTAATGCTCCCCTCAATGTATCCTCCAGTCTTCCTGCCAGCAAGAACGTCCATTAAAGTGGTCTTTCCGGCTCCACTTGACCCAACTAATGCTGTAAGCACGCCTGGTGAGAAAGTTCCACTGACATTTGATAAGAGCTGCAACTTGGTTTCTGGAATGCCTTGCTGACTTATCTCCTGATAAAGCACACTCATCAAAAACTGGCTAAGTAAACCCTTATGCTTTGTTTGGATGAGGAGAGAAAATGGAGAGAAGCGAAAATGTTTTCTCTCTTGATGCTTGGATAGAGGACGAAAATGGAGAAGAAAGAAAACTAGCTACTTTGATAATGACAATAGTACCTATTATTATTATGTAGGACCCACTATTATTATGGGGTAACATTGGATCATAAAGATTGAAATAAGGTGGAGTGAGCTTTCTCTCCAAAATCTCTCTATATTTGGAGAAAAAACTTTTATGTGGGACTCACTTATTTTCTCCCCATTTTCTTTTGTTCTTGTATTCCCCTCCTATCCAAACAAGGGATGATAGTTTTCTGTTGTCTATCTAGTTACATATCAAACATTTGTATTCAAGTGAGAAAACTAGAAATCCCTCACCTTTGGCATATCAACAAAATAATTGACATTGTGGAATGTCATTGTCAATGGTTGAAATGGAAGAATCATTCCTTTGTTGTTACTTCTTCCTCCACCAGAATTCAAACTTTCATGGGCTGCAATCAAACAATGAACTCGGACATTTTTCAATCTGGACGAGGAAATTAAAGTAGATTGCAGACAATTATTCATGTAAATAATGAATGGATCATTACCATCTCCTTTTGAAGAGCCATCATCAGGAACAACTGTCTGTGCTTTACGGAGTGCTGTGGTATAATCACAAGAGACAAATAAGGAAACATGGGAGAAAATGGGATAAAGAAAAAAGGATGAAATAAATATGGAGAAATACAGTGTCTAAGAAGAAGAACCGTTATCTTATAGTGGGGAAAAATATAAATGGATGGGGAAGAATTATTCAAACTTACGATTCAGATAGGTCAAGCACAAAGTGACCAAGCCATTGAAAAGAATCCCATATCCTAGTATAACTCCAACGCCAATCCAATACCAATGATCAGCAGTTCGCAAGCTGTGTGAATGAAGGACACTGTATCCAACTGTGTAGTTGCCAGCAATTGATTTCTACAACAGAGTTTCCGTAAGCCATAAATTTTCTATGAAACCATTCACAATAAGGGCAGGTGAGATATTCAAATAAACATTCTAATAGAAGTTGAAAGAGTGAAAGATCATATGAGAAAAAAAAAAGCAGAAAGTTAGGTTGGCTAGCTTAAAATACCTGCATCCACCTTGTGGCCGTAAATTCATTGACTGAGATTGCTGCTTGTCCATAACTCAGTGGTGACAACCAGTATCCCCAAACCCACCATGGCTTGATCATTCCTAAAAGATATTAGCCAAATTACTAACAGCATTTGAGATCATCCATATCTTCCATATCTAATTGGATAAAAGTTAGTAAGTTTTGCTAAAATGCACATTCGGGCCCATACTCTCTTTTCTTGACACGTGTCCACTTTTATTCTCCTAAGGGCTTGACACGAGTATATGCTAATGTGAGTTTTTTTTTTTTTTTTGTCTTATCTGCTTTTAAATTTTGAAAATATTATATTTGAATTGGTAGAACAAGTTTACATGGGATAGATATTCAGGTCAATGGAACAAATTTACACGGTGTAGATATTATACCCCGTACATAGCAGGGGTTTAAAACTCTAGTTTCTACCTAACAGTCATATATAGCCTACCTTTTGGGATAATGAATCCTCCCAGTAAGAATACAACCAGAAGTGCAGCTGATCCAAATGTATTGGCAAGAACCATATCACGTGCAATAGCAGCCATCATCCGGAAGAGGCCTAAAGCCATTTGGTGTACTACCATAAGTAAAAACATGTAGCGAAAAAATCTGAAACATTTAACATAAATCAATGAGTATGACTAAGAAAGATACAGAAAATGTTGTGAAAAAGAAAAAAATACCTTCCAGCAGCAGGGGCGAATCCAACACTGTAATATACAACACAACTCCATATCACAGCTTCGATAATGGAGTAAGGAACACGGAGAATCCAACTAGATAAAGACCATGCCCACGCAGGATAAAAGAGATTGTCTCTCTGTTTATAAAAGACTGGAAGCCGAGTTATCATGAGAGGTAGCTCGGAAAACCCATTAAACATCATGTGAACTAGCCCAAAAAATAGAGCAGAAAGATAAAGGTTGCCATAAGTCTCATCTGTAGGATGTAGTCTTGTTCGTAGGAATATTGTGCATGTGACAAATCCAACAAAAGCAACCTTTGACAAACATGAACAAACATTTATAAGAAAAGTTCTGGGAAAGGTAATCATTCATTCATAATGTAACCAAGATACAAATAGCACATATGTTCTCAATGGTGGCCTCTCTTATTCATTAAACACATCATAAAACAATTTACAGTGCTGAAATATTTTCGAGGGAAAGTCTAGGTGTCACGAGCATATATTCCCTCTAAGGACATCAAGTGTTATCATCAAATTATGTTGCGAAGTAAACGGATCCAGCTTGTCTGCTGGGCTCAAATCAGCACCAATGAGAGAGACTACAAACTCATAAACTTGGCAAAAGTTCATACAAATTTTCCCTTATGTATAGCTAAAGACAAAAGACTCACCACAAATATCATGAAACACCAAAAGGTCCTGGTGAGAATTCATAAATCCACACATAGCCAATTTAAAAATACATGTTGCTAAATGGATGTATGAGTTTATCAACACAGATATGCACTCTGAATATAGATCTAGCCCAAAATGATACGTTAGATTTTCTCTTATTTTCCAAGATCCTTTCAGATAACATGTAGTATTGAAGGGTTCTATGACACCTTACCACTAATTCATTGTGAAGAATTGCTACCCCCCAAAAAAAAAAAAAAAAAAAAAGAAAAGAAAAGGTTGCCAGGGAAATCATACAGCACAAAAATCTTTCTTTTATGCGATTAGTAGCTATTCAATTGGTATCACATAGGAAAATGTTTCCTATTTGTTGTTCAACAATAATTAGAAGAAGAACTTTCAAGGTTTGGATTCTCTAAAATGTAAAGACTTTTCAGTTGTATTGGGAAGGCAAGAAGAAGGTGACTGAGAGAACCAGAGGTTATCATAAGATAAAGCAATAAGATAATCATATAATAAGCATACCTGGCAGGTCCTAAAAATATAAAGAAAACTATGCCTCCTTATCAAGAGCAGTTCTCGTACAAAGCAAGCTTTAGAGAGCTCCCACGTGGATACAGCATATTTAGTTCTCGCTAGAGCTGAAGGATGACTCGTGGATTTATCATATGGAACATTAAGTGTGGATTCCACAGCCCTTCCAAATCTGGAATTTCTAAAGCTTTCTGAAATCTCTTTAACCGAAATAAATCGATATGGCTTTGAAGGATCAGCCCAGTATTGAGCTTGATCCTTTTCAGATGTAACCTGGCAAGAAAAACCATGTTAAGCAAAAACTTCAGCAAGCATTAGACCATGGAAGTTCTATAGAAAATACCTCCTGGAGAAAATCTGCAATCCCTTTACGCGGTGGAAGTTTGAAACCTAATGATTCAAAAAACTCCAGCACATCTGCTCGAGGGCCATGATATACCACATACCCTTCTGATAGAAGGACAAGATCATCAAACAACTCAAACGTCTCAGGCGCAGGCTGGAGAAGAGCCATAAGCACAGTAGCACCCATCTGTTCAACAAAATTCTTTATGCATTTTACTATCTGGAATGTAGTAGAGCTATCAAGCCCGGTTGATATTTCGTCCATAAAAAGAGTTTTCCTTGGTCCAACAATCATTTCTCCTAGAAAATGTAATGCAACACAATGTTATTGATTGCTGGAACATGCATGTTTAGTTAGTGTCTTCACAATAATTTAACTCTTCTAGTTAAAACACAGAACCAAGATCTACGAAATACTTACAATTTTTGTACTATCTAGAAACTGCTTATGGATCTTAAAACAATAAACTAGTCCAAAATGATAAAACGGCATCTTTGTACATAAATGGATTAACTACCTAACTTTCAGAATAATACGTCTTTGTTATCCTATATAGCCTGACCTTAAGCACATAATTATAACTGAAATTTCATTGATCCAATTATGGTAAATTACCAAATCAAAGCAGAAATAACTTATTCTGAAAGGGGAAAAGAAAGGAAGGATCTAAAAGAGAGCCACTTATTCTGAAACATTAGAATTTTAAGCGTCCAGTAAAATGATGATAAAAGCATCTGCACCTAATTCCTAGAGAGGAGAGAAAAACCTGTTGTAACCCTCTTCTTTTGACCACCTGAGACCCCTCTAACCATATCACTGCCAACTACTGTCTCAGAACATACATCAAGACCAAGTACTTTCAAAACATAATCTGTCGTCACACTGTGCTTTTTACCACCAACAGACGCTGCCTGTGGAATGAATTCAATTTCAACTATAAGACATCAGGACAGCCCTAAGGCACATATTATTTTTCGGGTGATGCTACCCTACCACACTTTGACATGACATTTTGGCCAAGATTACCTGCAGTCAATTACACCGTGTGATCAACTGCCGGCTGTTCAATTTGCTTACTTTTGCATGGTCGATGCATTGTAAGTATACCAGATGGCCAACTGCACTATGTCATATAAAGTGTTTTTTTACAAAAGTCAAAGTCTAGTCGGATAAAATCACCCTTATTTTTTCCCCTTACTAAACTTAAGATAACAACCTTCATAAATGCATCAATTTCTGGACTAGGCCGTATGTCCCTTTCCTTCTCTAGGCGTGACAGATCTGTTATATATGCTGCAAATAAATTTAAAATGTCAGAAAGAAAGGGGAGAAATCAGGAAATTAACTAACTCTATTAAAGCAGCCAACAAACATCTTAAAAGATTGTTACAAGAAAAAGGGTTCTAAAATAGGCAGCTACTAGGCTACCCATGATGTCCGCTATCCACCCACACAAAATTTGCAAAGATATTGCTTAGAAAAAGTGGATGGGTAACTGACTATTGGGGTAGCTTAGAATTTGCCTCTAAAATAACATCTTTACAGGCACAATAATGGAAATTAATTTGCAAAATATAAGGACAGCTTAAGATTCTCTAGCATAATAAATATACCTGCAAAACCTTCACTTGCACCTTGACATCTGGCTGCAAAATCCAATGTTTCTCGTACAGTCATTTCTGCTGTGTGATTATCTGTTTGACTGATGTATGCAGCTGTCCTTTGAACGCAGAACTCGTTTAAATTGTGGCCATTGTATGTTATAGTACCACTTTTCTACAAAAGAAAGAAGAAAGACATAAAGAAAATATTGAAAAGATATCACTATAAGATAAGAGCAGATTTTTTTTTCTTTTTTTTTTAATAATGTGAGCTTATCAAATTCTTATAATTATTGTTAGCCAACTTGAAACGGATTAATCAGTGTCTGATGTGATACTAGATACCGGTGGTTCATAGTAAAAGAATTCTCATAATTAATGCTACATGCATGCAAGAGAGAACAGAAATTCCCAGACTAAGGATAAATGTCCAACACTAATCTTTAAAATGTAAAACCGAATGAACACTCAACATCATTGGAGCCAAGTAGAATTATAAAAATAATTCTACATATAGAGTAGTGCTAGCTGCAAAGCTTATTGCACAATCCTGATGCATCTAAATTAGAGTGACCCCAAAGATTTTCCCTTTTAAAACTCAGATCCTGTCACCTAGCAGAAAACAGTTGTGGGACTTCATGTGCATCTAGCAGCACTTGCACTAAGTTAGCGAATATAAAGATTGAAAGTCTCTATGCAATGGTATAAATAGAAGATTAAGTAAGCTTGGGTACATAGATTCAACAATGTTATTGGTATCGACCAAAAAAGACAAGATTTGATTGAAAGACATTCGTCTTTCTCCAACAACTAATTTACTGGAATTTGATTTCAAGAGTATAATATCTTTTGTTTTATACCTCTCATTTCTTATCTCAAAAACTATTGATTGGTTATTTTATTTAAAATAAAATTAAGTAACTAATCATAGTTTTAAATTTTTTTTCGACTATTAGACATGGCATATACAAAAACATAAAATGTCCCAAAATTTTAAGGGTGCACCTTACTTTTCAGAAATTTAATAGAAAGAATTTTTTTTAAAAAAAAAAATAACATTTCTAATTTAAATGTATATATTTTATCACAATCTTAATTATTATCTTTTTCATCAATAATTATTCTTCTCTAATTTACTCCACGTGCACCCCTTGCTTGCTCTAATTAATGGAGTAATTTTATCTAATTCATAAAAAATTTGTTTCATTTTCAATTTAGCTACTATACGCCACATTTCTTTTATAAATTATTTAATAGTCTAATTGAAAGATTTGTTAAAAGGTTGTGAAACCAAAGTTTGTATTACTTTTTGAAACCAAACCACAACTCTTCACACTACTGCGAGAAAGTTCCTTGGCATATATATGTAAAACTAATTAGTTAAGCAAAATGGTAAGAAAAATAGAGACAGGAAACATCTGAATTTTAAAAGTTCACTCGTTGGGAAAATGTGATAAATGTGAAATACGGATCATAAAAACTTTAATATATTAAAAATAATTGTACTGAATAATCTATTATAAAAAAAATTGTAATGGATCATTTTAATTTTTAATTTAAAAACCAAAACGTAGCCATTCATAAATAATAAATATAATGTTTTAATATATATAAGCATAACCGAATAATCACAGTTACAATCAAATAATCAAATTAATCATATTATTTTTGTTTTAATGACTTCTTCGTAACTGTATGATGTTAGGAAATTTTTTTTTTATCTTTTGGTACATGGTGGGAAGATTTTAAGTTCTAGCAAACTATCTAAATTTCTAAACCAAAAAATTTTATATTATTATATATCTAATTAATGATTTTATCATTAAGTTACATCAAATGACTTTTAATTAGAAATATATATCTAATTAACTTTTAATTTTTTTGAATCATATTATATATTAGTTAACAATTTGCTCATTAGACATATTGTTAAGAATAAAACATCTGTGTTGATAAACTGCAATGTGAAAATTGACCAAACAAGACCTTAAGTGATATTTAAATAGATTCTCTTGGCTCAAAACCTTGTGTATCTACTTCTAAGAAGCATTAAAAAAATTAAAAGAAAAATATTTTTTGTAATATTCTTAAAACACTAGTTGATGTTATCTATGGATGTACTTTCAGGATTATTTTAAGAGATTTAGTCTCAATAAATAAAAAATAGCTAAAATACCCCTACTTACAATAAATTTCCACCATGTTCGCATGATGTGAATATATATAAACATACCAATACTAACCTTCAGGTTGGAATCGAGTTTCCCAGCAAGAGCTAACAGCAAGGAAGTTTTGCCCGCTCCAGGTGGTCCTAATAGTAAAGTCATCCTACACAGCAAATGTCAACATCAGATAACAAGAAGAACACCTGAAAGTGCTGATCTTCACCCGTAAAGGATTTTCTCTTGTGAATTCTTAAGTTAATGGGCTAGTTCCTAACCACACCACTGACTTTTTTTTTATATATATCATTGATACTATATTAGACATTGACTAATTTGGTTTGAGCAACCAAGGCAAAAAATCTTTTTACTAAATTTTAAATTTTTAATACAACTATATTCTTAGAGCTCAAACCAAAAACATCTCATTAAACTAAAACAACCATACGTCAATTGATCTATGCGATTGATAGTCCATGTCATGTCTTTCAAGTGGTAGTGACTCCACCTTTTTGTTTTGGAGGCCATATATTCATTCAACAATGACTTCATTTAATCATCATTTATTTAAATGATGAAGTTTAATGCTATTCATTTAACTGAATTGAAAGATTAACCGTGTTCATCAACTCAACTTTGCGTTCGTTGAATAATCATTTTAGTGAAATTAATGAAAAAAAAAAAAATTACCTTCCCGGTTTGATAACGCCACTGATATTGTTCAAGATGGTTAAAGAATGCCTCTTAGGCCGACATATCCGCAATTTTGTTAGCAAATTCTGAACAACAACAAATTGAACTAATATTAGTTCAAAATTGTACAATCACTGGTCAAAATTTACAAAGAAAATTGAAGATGAAACCTCAAAAGCGTCTCGTGAGAAATTCATCAAAGTTGGCAGAGCTCTTGAACCAATTTGAACTTCAGCCTCAACTGTGAAGTTCCGGTATCTTACTTCAATACTCGGAATCGCAATTTCCACCCTTTTGGAATTAACAAAATAAAATTAAATAAAGATAAATAAATTTTCGTTCAATTTATTAATTTTAAAAAAAAATCAAATATTATTCTTACTTATCGAGGCGTTCTTTGATGGCGGAAAGGAGCTTGTAATTATCTTGATCGTTGGTGGCTAAGGCTTTTTTCACGACGAGCTCACGGTGGAACCGACTCATTTTGCGAACATCGATTTTCTCGACTCTATCAGCACCACTATCATCTTCCGTATCGCGCTGTGATTTAACAGAATCGCGTCTCACCAACGCGATGTTGTTGCGCCGCTGCGACGGCAACCGCGAGATCGCCGCCCATTGGAGCTCCGCTTCGTCCTGCGCCAACGAATCTGCATTCGACGCCCGAGCGAAGCTCTCGCTGCCGGCGTCGCCGAAGGTCATCGTCTCGAAGAACTCGCTTCCGTCAGGGGCAGCGGCCATTTTCTTTTCCTTTCTGAGATTTCTCTCTCTCGAGAATTCTCTCACTCTCTCTCTTTTCTTTCTATCGTTGAAGTGTTTGCAGCGTTTTTCTGTGTTGTTTCAGAATTTGTGGGAAAAAGGGAAAAAAAGTGAATGTTTTATTGTGAAATGAGAGGGTGGGAGTGGAAGGAAGGAGAAGACGAAACGGTGCGAAGACAATGTGAGGGTGGGAGTAGAAGAGGGAGAGACGGATCCGTTGTCAGCCCCGCGAAGTTTGAAAAGTTAGTTAGAAAGAATTTGGTTTCTACTGCAAGCACGATTTTTGATTGTAAACTCTTCCAGTTGCCACTCCACCCTTTTTGTCCTTTTCTTTCGTGTATTTTTTGAAATTTTCAATTTTTATAAACTAATTTCTTTTAATAAAATTCTCATGTACCTCTTTTAAAAAAAAATTGTCAATAAATTAGACATTTTGAATTTTATATATATAAATTGTCACGCAACTCTTTTTGAAATTTTGTTCTTCATGCATTTAATATTCATGCATGTTTTTAAAATTGGTTCGATTATTATTTTTAATGGTGTAATTTTTGTTATATATTTATTTTAATTATTTTTTATAAATTTTACAATGTTACATATTTTTTTATTATTTTATATAATTTTTTATTTTAATAATATAGTTTTGTAAAACTTTTTAAATAGACCTTATATTTTATTTCACATTTTTAAAATTAATTATAATCTACTTAATAAATAATAATTTTTTTTTTTAGATTACTTTCAAAAAATATTGTTATGTTATATTTTAATAGGTACAACTTATTTTTTAAAATTACATAAGTTATATAACTTTCTATGATTATTTTCATAGTCTAATATCAAATTATTTTTCCCTTATAAACATGGTTATCTTTGGTAGTAAGCATTAATTAAAATTATAGAAATTGAGTATTTATCTAATTTAAAACAAGAAATACTTAATCACACATTTTTATACACAGGTCAATCTGTAAACGAACCATTCAGAAATCAATTAAAAAGACAAAAAAAAAAGAAATTACTTGAAAAAAAAAAAAGAAGGTCAAATTAAATTACCAAAAAAATTTATATATAAGTTTTTAAAAAAAAAAAAAAAATTGAAGGAGGAGGCAAGCCCCTATCTGCCCTAGATCCGTTCTTATGACCCATGTTTACCTGTCTAGCATACAATACCTTTTTCCCGGGGTGGGTTTTCATTGTAACCCTTAAATTACGATCAAACGGCTCAAATTTGTAGAAGGACCGAGCATATATAGTTAAGAAAGCGTGAATTTTAGGTATTTGTTAAGCTAGAAACCTGGAAAACGATAAGGAACAATAGCTCGTGAGATCATTATGAGGAGTGATCCTACCCGTTTTCCTAAAGCCCGTGCTCACGCATTGATTTGTTATAGAATGAGACCTTGACAGCTTTCTTCCCTTGTTTTTTTCTACAAACATCTTAGGGTCTTTCATTTTGGGCAATCAAAGAAAATATTTGCATTTGTCCTAAATAATACTCCCTTTCATATTAAATATAGGGGGGATTTAATTAATTTATATATTTTAAAAAATTATGTTTAATTTTTATAAAAAAAATCATATATTTTTATTTTTATTTATTATAATAATTAAATAACATATTAATCTCTTTTTATTAATAAAAAATAATAAAGACATTAAATTATATTTTTTACATACTATATTACATATTTTCATATTTTAATGTCTATTCTTTATATACAGCAATTAATACAAAATGGTAAATATAAATATATATATATATATATATATATATACTAATTTTTTTGTCTAAAACTATCTTATATTTAAGACTAAAGAGAGTAAATTGTAAAAAAATTAAAAAACACCCTCTAAACTTTGTGTGTAGTGTGCATTTTATTTTTTAAACTTTCAAAATATGTATTTAATATTTTTAAATTTTTGAAATGTTTACATCAACCTCAAACTCCAACTTCTATTAAAAATTTAATTAAAAAAAATTCATCCAAATCTCACCATTTTTTTTTATTTTCACTCAATGTTTTTATTTTTATTTTTTGTTATAAGAAAGAGATTAATAAAGAAAAAGTAATGTGATACAAATGTCCTTTGTTAGTTAAATTTTAATAGAAACGGAATTTGGGATAATGTAAAAAATTTTAAAAAAATAAGTATATATTATAAAAGTTTTAGAGATAAAATATATATAACACAACATTTAAAAAGTGTTTTTAAAATTTCTCCTACTAAGTAATATATAAAATGTAAAATGACAAAATACATATGGATCTTAACAAAATATGTTAAAATATTGTCGTGGGAAGAAATTTATTGATGTAGCGGAATTATGGAGTAAAATTGAAATTATTTCTAAATTGCTTAAAGAATATTCATATTATAGTATGGATGTAAAATATCATCATGAAAGAAAAGAATCAATTAAAAGAGATGCTCTGATTCGAATTAAGAATTTGAAATAAGAACCCTTCAAGTTGTTGCAAATATTATTTATTTTACTGATTAATAACACATAATCATATCTTTGTAATATATATATATATATATATATATATATATATACATGCACACATGATATACTTATTACAACTAGAAGTATATTCAAACACAAAATTCATAAACCTTGAGAACAACTTCAATACCCAAAAATATGTAAATTCAGTACATCCTCGTGAAAAAAAATCCATAAGCCTTAAGAATAATATATAATATGTATATTTACTTAAATAGTAAGTTTTGAACCCTTATTCCCTTTTATAACTTTATTTATAAAATAATTTTTACTAATTTGATAATTAAATTTCTTATGTTAAGATAGTAATTATTTATGTTAAATTTTGCATAAATCAACACTCTCAAGCACTTTATATAAATGAAGTATTTTGTTTATAATTTAAATTTTTTTTATCTATTAAAATAAAGTTATAAGATGAAGTATTCATCAATTTTAAAATTTTATAAATATAATTTATTAAATAAGATCTTTCAATTCAACCATCAAATCTATGAAATTGATATTTTATAAAATAAAAAACTGAATGAAGCAGAAAAAAAATCAAAAACCTAACTAACTGTTTTTGAACTATCCCAAAGACACGTCTCGTCTAGTATCATCACAAAGTAAGGGACCATAACAAGTAACAAGCCAATTATCATCATACATCAACAAAACTATAAAAAGGTTATGACAAGTTATTTGGACAAATCATCTACGTGAATGTTTCTTATAAATGCAACCAATGACATCTTAAAAGAATAGACTTTAACTAGTAAAAATTGATCGAAAGTAATAAAATAAGATTTTGCATTTAACGGATCATAAATTTAAATCTCATTTATTTTTTTAAAGTGAGATAAATGTAAGTTCTTTGTAAATACATATTAAGCCCAAAGATACTTTTTCCCTATGACTAAAGCATCATCCACTCACCTAAAATTTTGTAAAAAAATAACCCACCGTTTGTCTTTTCCTTTTCCTTTTCCTTTGGCAATCCTTGTTTCCAACAATTACATCTTTTCTCACTCTTCCTTTCTGATACGCAAGAAAAGAAAGTAATGAGCCTTATTTTTTCTCATTTTACACTATTCGGTAAGTTCAAGATAAAAAAAAAACTCAACTTCTCTAAATACCACTTTAGTTTGAGGATCTAACTTTCTTTCCAAAGTCAAAGGAAAGAGAAAGAAAGAAGGGGAATTTTTTTTTTCCCCCAAAATAATCCAAATTATAAAAATGTTATTATGTGTTTTTGTCCTTGTTTCTGTTGACTTTTCTCAATTCAGGTGCACCATTTCTCGCCCTAGCTACGAGCAATTTGAGTTCATATCTCTAAAACTAGATTACAATAGGTTGTTCAATGAGGTCATGGCCTGCACATCCAAGATTGTGTCAAAGGCTGTCTCTCATTAGAGGATACAAAGATGGGTTCAACAAGATTGAATCATTGGTCGAGAGGATACCCACACATCAAAGCTCATCTTTGCAAGGGGAGGGACGGATTTCCACCATGGAAGAGTTTCCTGTTCTGGCCTCCTATCAATAGAAATCCCCACCTTTTTTAAAAAAATAAAATTAAATAAAATTAATAGTATTTATATATTTTTAATAAAATATAAATTTTTATTTCATTTTCTTTTAATAGACTAAACGAATTTTTAGATTATCATTTTTAGTGTCAATTTAACCCCATCCTAATGAGCCAAACTGTTTAGTCTGGCTAAAATATGATCTGAAATTCACAAGTGCCGATTGAATTAATAGGTCCAATTTAAAACTTGAGACAATCTTTACTAACATTAGCAAAATGGTGGAATATTACAAACACTATTTGCAATTGGCACTTCCCATGATGCCATCCATAGAGGATTGCCTAACAAAATAACAGCACCCTTTCAATCCAAAACAAGAAAATTAACTATACAAGAATAGCCGATGGAATGAAATCCTTCAAAAAGAAAATCCGTACGATTGAGTTCTTCACTTTCGTCGAGATAATTTCAAATCAGGCTTTTTTGATTTTGAGTTAGATTTCTTGAGCTTGGATATAAATCCTTCATCATCAGAGTCATCACCACCATCGCCGGACTTCCGATTGCGCTTCTTATCGGCTCCGCCACAAACCACAACCTTCCTTTCGTCCTTCTCCTCGATAGGCTCAGACCTATCCTTGGGCCTCCAAATGAAAAGTGATCTGAAGAAGCAAGGAAGATCAAAGCTAGTTAAAATTTTTAAATTCACCTATGTTTAACTGATAGATTAATATAATTATCAACAATAAATCCATAGAAACTTCAAGATACCATGTATAAAAAAGATCTACAAACAAAGAGGTAGGGATGACAATTCGCCCCAATCAAGTGGAGATCCTATGGAAATTTCCAAACAAAGATGGGAATAGGGATCACCATTCCTGTCCCTTCAGAATCTTAAAATATTTAATTACCAAAATACCCTTAGATATAAAATAATATATGTATAATGAGTAAGAGTAATTTAGCAATTTGTTTGACAAATAATTATGTTTTTAACGTGATATATTCATTTAAATTGTAATTTTTAATCACTTATTTACATTTAATATTAGTAAAACTCAAAATATAATATACTTTTCCTTGTTACAAAATTTCCTACAGTTCTCCAAATCCCCGCAGGGATGGGGACGGGGGATCATACTCCCCGTCCCCGTCCTGCCTTGTTGCCATCCTTTCAAATTTCTTTCTAAGTGGATAGGAAAAATCTAATTTGACAAAATTTTATCAGGCTTTTTTTGTCGTAAATAAGTGGAGAAAAAAAGACCAGCCTCATTGTGTAGCACATTAAATTAACAAGACAATCCAAACCTTGAGCTGCCCGACGCCAGGATATCGTCGCGAGGATGCAACTTGTTCACAGGGGTGATGGTAGTGATGTTTGGGTCCATGACCTCAGCTACCAGTTGCCCACTACTGATATCAATAAAATCGATGGGATGCAAAGCAGCTCCATTAAAATTTTCACTGATATAACGACCAATGACAGCAAGGGACTCTGATGGATCCTGAAATGACAAGGATATTACTGCTTCAAAATCAATCTGATAAGGAAAATGATTACTACACACAACTAGTACATGCTTTCAAACAAAACAATCACCTTTGGATCCCATTCAGCTTTAAAAGGAGTCAAATGCCGATTGAAATCATGACTGTGTACAATTTCTCGGCTTGGGGAATCCATATTGCCAACCAAGGAATCCCATATACGAAGACGGTTATCCTGTGATGTAGTAAGAATTTTGTTCCCGGATAACGGAGAGAAGTACGCAGAGTTGACAACACGCCTATGCTCGAGGTCATTAAGGGATGATCCAGCTTCAATTCGACGCATATCCCATATTCGAGCCTGAAAATAGAATTCATTGCATTTTCTTAAGGACAGTATTCCCAATATGGAACGTGCATTGTCTATAGAACAACTGTTGCATGGTAATTTGTTTCATGGGATTAGCAAAAAAAGGTAAAATTTTTACAAATGATATAATAGAGGGCTCCACATGTAAATGGACTCTAAAGGAGGTCACTCATCAATAAGAGCCCGTTTGTATTGGCTTCTAAAAAAAGGAGAAGTAGAAGTAAAAGTTAAAATGAGAAGCATACCCCACCTGCTTCTAAAAAAGGCAAGATTTTGACTTCTAGAGGTGTTTCTCCTTCTAATGCATGTTCAACTAACTAATAACAATTTGGAATAAACATAAGGTCAGAACTTACAAAATGATCATTTCCACAACTCAAAAGGAGGTCTGGTTGAACTGGATTGCAATGGAGCCCAGTCACTTTGCTACCTTTCTTATGGATCAGAATTGCATTGCCAGTCTTGTCGTTAGATCGAATGTCTACCCTACAGATGCCACCAGAGATTAGTAAATTTCTTTGTTCATTAGTTTCACCAACAACAAGCAAGGTATAAATCAGAGGCTACAATTTTTTTATTCCCTAGTCAAGCAAAAACAAGGATTAGAAAAGTGCTTACATCTTCCAAGTTCATATCAGTTTCCAAATTCTGAACAAAATAAGTTCTTGTTGAATGTACTACATACCAGTTTCTATAACAGTTTCAGCTTACTGTGGCCTGAATAAAATCAAAGACAATAAACAGAAAGCTCTACTAAACAAGACCCAGAGAGATGTTGGGGCAAATATACTTCCTTGCAGAGATGCAAGGGAAACACATTGAGAACAAAAAAATTTGTTGAGAAATAGTGATCAAGAAAAATTTGATCAAGGATAAGTTCAATTTGCATGGATAGAAATAGGGCAAAAATTTAATTCATGTTTACGGTACAAGCAGTTAACCCTGCTATTATCTTCAACTTCATTGTTTTGTTATAGTAGTTTATAACTTTAAATCCTTAAGAAGATCTTTTGCATCAACCAAAAGTAACTTTTTTTCCAGGGAAAATGGGCCTAAAGAAATTACTTACAAATGAAGATAACCAAAGTTATCAGCAACAAGCACAAGGCCTTTCTCGGAGTTAATGTCCATGCCGTAGAGCATTTTCCAACTGCCCGGACCCTAATCAAAACACATACAAGATTACTTGTACTTAATAAGACACTTCACAAGACAAACATTAATGAAACTTCTATTATATTTCTATGCTAACCGCCACCTCATACCCCAAAGTAACCAAATACTGATGCAATAGATCTTTCCACTAAAAGATTATAAATCAGCATGGTGAATTGAAGGCATTCAAAGTACTTTACACTCTTTTGTTGAAGGTTCTTTATGCCCACTCACAAAGCACTCCACATCAAATAAAGTAAATATCACAAATATAGCATTCCGTTATTAGGATGATAGCCATTTCCAAATGGTCAAGAAATTGAAGGTACCTATAGTACAAAAAAGGAAAGAAAAGGACAGGAGAAAAGAATGTCACCTGCCATCCATCAGGGTTAAGGTTAATAGGAGAAAACGAAATTCCAGTCTCCAAGTCCGTGCAACCAACAGTTCCATCTGAGGAAGCAGAATAGACCATACAATCATTTGTAGGGTTGAACCTAATATTTACCAGTAAACAATTAGAGTTCAGAGTGAATAGAAATAAATGAAAGATGTAGAAAGGCCGCAGAGGATTTGCGAGAAGGACACGATTTGATAAAAACAGCATACCTCATGTTATTTGTTATACAGGAATGTATGTTCCCATACACAACCTTCTCGTGTACTTTTACAAAGTCCCATACTCCAACTTGTCCTCTCTTTTAGGATCAAACCAGGAAAAAAGGAATCAGTGACAATTCAAAGGGGTAACAATTTTCAACTTTAAAAGCTAATCCCATTACATAATATTTAATTTGATGACCTTATCTCCAGATAAGAGGATGTTATTCTTTGTAGGGTGGAACTCTAAGCATGTTATCCGTCTACTGTGATATCTGATAACAGCACAACTAACTTGGTCTGGAATCACATGTTTAGGCTTGATCTATTACATTACACAAAAAGAAAATACAAAGAATTAAAATCATCATGATAAGAATATCGTAATACTATACTCTATCTTCCACTAAAAGGAACAAAGAGAAGACATAAATATAACAAATGTGTCTCTCAAGTATATAGGGGAATAAGCAAAACCAAATTATTCATCTCCACAATGAAAAATTCTATATCGTCCCAAGCATAAGCAAGAACTTTATGCATGGGCTAATGCTAGGAAAATGGTAGTCATTCTAAAATATCATACAGTTCATAAGTTCCAATATCAAAAAATGGCTAAGAATAAGAGAAAATACTTTCTTGTGATGAAAAACAAGTGCTAAAATTAGGGGAAGGCAAGCAAGCTACAATATGCATGTCAAAAGACTCAAAACTACTATTTATAAAGCAAAAATAAAATCTCTGCAGATGGTCAACACATTAAAACTTGGCAAATTATGGATGCTTTAAAAAAGTTCCAATGTTGCCGTAACTAGTTGAATAGATTCGGTAGCCCAACTGGCATATGATACTAAATTTAAATGCCAAATGCACAATATTTTATGAGATGCCAATGCAAAATTAATATGCACGGTATCCTTCAGACAAAGAAGGGGAACGGTGAGAAACAGTTACTTCTGGTTACTGGCCTTAATTTACCCAGTTAACAACTATATGCATTCATTAAAAAATAACATGAAAACTAACACTGGCAATTTTATTTAGTATGTCAGAAGAGTATGACCGAAACAACATTGCAAATGAAAGGGGCAATTGCAGAAACACATTCAGAAAAAAAAAAAAAAAAAAAAATTCTCCACAACCGGTAAGAAAATACTATAGTTAGGCTTACTGGAGGAATGTCTGGCCTTAGTTGGCGTTCAAACACATACTCTAAAGGTTTGTGTGTATTTCTGCGTGGTGCCGGGATAACACCAAACTCAGTAGTCACCCGATGTGGGCAAGTCATTGTAGTATGTCCTTCAATGTAAAAATCACAGCAAGTATTCATCAAAAAGTACACAAACCACAACAAATAAAGATGTGAAGAATAAAACAGACCAAATCAATAGCATAACAATACTTGATAGTCTCCCCTTACTAACTATTATTTGGCCAAAGCATTTGAAAGGGGATAACAAAGCATCATTACAGACTAAGTAGACTTCAACCATTTTAAACTGTAAAAATATGATGCATTTTTGTCATAACCTGAAAAAGTCAACGTTACCAAAGCATAAGTCCCAAATTGAAGTTACATTAACAATTACCTGGCATTTTGCACAGAAAGCAAGGCTTCATTGGGCAATCTATATAAGTAGCACCCCGAAACCCCGCTTCATGTCCAGGCTTCTTGCATACCTTAATCACCATGAACAAATTTTCTTTAAAAAAAAAAAAATTGATAAAAATTTGGCACAATAACAAGAGCCAACGATAAGGGGGAAACGCGGGAAAAAGGAGCATTTTATATAATATATAGCGTAAAGAAACTAACTTTGCAAACTTTTTTGAGACTAATAGTGATGGGTGCTTTCCCTTTCCTCTTGGCGTCCGAACCCACTTGAGTTTCCTCTGTGACTTTACTCTCCACACGCTCTTCCTCCTCCTCTTCCTCTTCTTCCACCGCCTCGTCCTCTTCTTCTTCGTCGGATGAACTCTCTTCAGAGTCAGTGTCCCTCTCAATGACGACCTTCGGAAACGTCATTCTTCGAGTTATCGGTGCCATTGCCGGAAAAAAAGAGCAATCTTTTGAGAGAAGTAAGCAGAAAGCCACGCAAGGGTTAGAATAGACGGAGAGACGAATTGGAATGTGGACAGAACCGACTCTCGTGTCTTTGGAATGAGAAACAGGGATAGCTAAATTACAAAAATATCCATATTTATTGTCTTGCTTTTTCTATCTTTCGGATTTGGTTGTAGACATAGAACTTTGACTGGTTGTCTCCCGCGAAAAAGGGTAAACACGGAATTGAATTGTGTTCTTACTTCTTAGTACGTGGTACATCAGACGTCACAAATGTTTTTCTTAATTTTTTTTTTTTTTTTGATTGTAGGTATCACATTTTCAAGACTTTGGTGTAGGGTGTTTAGATACAAATCAAAACAAATCTAATCCAACCAATTCAATCTGAACCAATCAAAATCGGCCAAAAATGACTATTTAATTGGATTAGTTAGATGTGATTTCTTAAAAATTGATTACTTTGATTTAATTGTTATACACGAAAAAATTAAATAAAATTAAACTAACCTAACTTTAAAAGTAATGTATATTGATATATTAAACTAAATTAGATTTGTGTTTATAAATTATAAAATATAGATGAATTGATTACTATTACTTTTAGTCATCATTTTTTTAAAATGCCAAAACCAATTCAATCAAATCGATCAAATACGACTTGGTTGGATTGATGCCTATATAATAATTGGATTGAATGAGTTTTTCCATCATTAATCCAATCTGTTTTGAACCCTACTTAGTGGAGGTTTTTGAATGGGTAATGGTCACCAAAGTTTCTTTTCTACTTTTTTTTTTTTTTTTCTTTTTGCCATAACACAACAACAATAGAAAGAAAATGCCAAAAATATTTTCTTTGCATGGCCATTGCACTATTGGGCTTGGACATGTGTCCTTGTTGATGGGACTTTACGCATGAGATTAGATTTGTTACAATTAATTGTAACGTAACGTAGAATTAATTGTTAGCTATTCGATTTATATATATATATTGATCAAGTAGATGTATGTAAATCTAATGATTGATAATTGACTATATACTGTAATTAATTGTAGCACATCCAAGTCCCTTTGTGCATTATATTCTAAATCTTGAGATATAGCATTCACATCCTACTTTTGTCTTTTTTTTTTTTTTTTTTACTTGCTTTTCGCCTTGATCTCCTTAAATTGAAGAATTGGATCATTGGCAATTTTTTTTAATTTATTTCTATTAAAGGTATTATCTATTTGACAATCAAAAATTAATTATTTTTAAATAGAGAGATCATCAAAGTAAGTACAATCTCTTCTAATAAAGTATTTTCCATATATATTGCCAAAGATTGAACCACTATTAACATATTTAAATAACCAATTATCTACTAATTATGGCGGGGCTTTGTTAGTAATCATTGGCAATCTTTTGTGAGAGGGATTTTTGGTTCAAGTTTAGACCATGTTTAAATTTTGGTTAAAGTTCATATATAAAGAATTATTTTAATTTTGCTTCTTGACTTTCTATATGATTGCAGCAAGATTGACTTCAACAAATGTTGTCTTAGAGTAAGTTTAACACTAGTTGCAAAAATCACTTTTCTTATTTAAGCCCAGATGCAAAGCTCTTGCAATGTTAGAGTGGGTGATCCTAAAGCTAAGGTATAAGTTTTTTAAGTTTGTGTAAAAGCAGTCAGATTAGGACCCATTTAGAGGGTTACACCATTAAAGGCATTTTTTAAAACTAAAGTAGTGTAAAATGAAAAGTAATGACGTGTCAATGTAAATTCACACAAAAATTATAAAACAACAACTTAAGCAACTTGCAAGAGTTTACCCACAAACTTACTCTTACATACTCTATATCATGGTGGTAGTACATTTAATTATGTATTTTTTTTTTTAAAAGCATAATGTGTATACTAGAAATAATATAATTCCTTTAGGATAGCTTACAAATAATCTAAATTTAAATACTATATATACACATTATTTTTTGTTATTTAAGAAAATTGAACCACAAACATTTGGCATACTACTCAAACTCTTTATTAGTAGATTACACCTAGAGTTTATATTTACACATTAATTTAAAATATCTAAACTACAAATAACATAGAAATGAAAACACCAAATAAAAACTTCTAAAACAAAGCCAAATATATTACTCTACATCTTTTGATCAATCATCTGTGATTTGATTGGGAGTTTGAGGAGATAACATATAATCTCTTATTATTTGTGATATGGCTTTTATGATAGATTCTAAATTATCAAGAATTTTTTTTTAAAAAAAATAATATATTATTAAGTTATTAAATATTTAAAATAAATAATTAATCAAAATCTGTTGACACATTCAAACACATGTTAAGAAAGTTCCCCTTCATATATATAGAATATAGATATAGATATAGATATAATATAGATCTCAATATTTTGTAATAATTGGCTAATTAAGGTTACATGCTTTGTTACGTATGGTTATGAAAAATTTAGATGAATTGTGTTACAAGAGTTTAGAAGGATTAGGAACATGTTTAGGCTCAAAAGAGTACTTATCGAGATTTTTATAAATTGTTTATCAATAAGATTAAAAAAACTCAAATCTGTCTGTGTTTATTTATTAATTTGATTATATATATATATATATATATATATATATATATATATATATATATATATATATATATATATATATATATATATGCTACTGTGCACTCACGATGCCTTGGTTAACCATTATAAACGGCCAAGATTTGACAACGCAATTAATCAGCGTGGCTTCCATCAAATAACCACCGTAGATAAATACGTTAACCTGTTTTCCGCCTCAGCTTATTTTTACGAATATAGTTTTGCGCCTTTCTGCTCTGGTTATTACCAACCTTCCATGTATTTCTCTTCTCCTTCACCCCTCACTCCTCAGATTTAAAGCGCCTTTTTTAAGAATTTGCCAAACCATTCATTCTAATCATGGGTTTTTATTGATCTCGATCAAGGAACGGACATGGTGTTCATGGAAATTTATCTCCATTCCTGTTAAGATTCGTCTCTCAATATTGGTTCCCATTTTCACCATTAAAGCTGCTTTCTGCTTCGTCCTTGTCTCTATTGTTGGTGGCAGTTGCTGCAATCCGGGTTCTTTTCTTCACAAGTCCGAATTGACCCATGTTTCCTGTAGCTAAGGTTACGTACATCATCTTGATCTTATAGTTTACTTGTGTGTCGTTGAATATGTTTCTGAGAATTTGAATGCTTGTTTCTTGTTTCGTTTTCTATTTTTATTTTGGACATTAAGGATTTTTGCATCACGGAATTGACACTTAAAGGCAATTAATATTAGGTTGGTACTCAAAAAAATAAAAATAAAAATGGCATTGTTGCATCTTATGTTCAATTAATGCTGAAAGATTGTTTCTAAATTACCAGTGATGTAATTTACCAAAGACTGTTGCTATGCATCTGGATTACTGAATTTTCTTCTCTATTCTGGTAAGATTGTTAGTATTGATGGCGTCATTTTTCATTTTATTGTCTTTTGTCAGGTTTCTATCATCATAATGTTTAAGGAAGTGAGATATGGAATTTCCTTTTTGAATTGTAAAAGCTAGTTATAAGTTTTTGAATGGAAAAGGCAAGAATAGATGGAATTGATCCAGGTCCTGTTCCTTCACCAAGAGAGTTAGACAGATTTGGGTTTGTAAAACAGGATGGGAATATTTCTTCTGATGGTTTCGTGAAGAGTGGGGCGGCATATGAGTACGAGAGGTATCTCTTTTTTTTCCCAAGTTGTCCTTTTATTTATCATTTGTTTTCAAATATGAATGAACAGGGTATGACTAATGATTGGATCTTCACTTTCATTTATCTTTTATCAGACTCAAGGAGGAAAAAAGGCTTAGAAAATGGAGGAAGATGATAGGGGCTGGTGGGAGTGACTGGAAGCATTATTTAAGGAGAAAACCTTATGTAGTTAAAAGGCGCATTAGGAAAGGAATTCCTGATTGTTTAAGGGGACTTGTTTGGCAGTTGATGTCTGGGAGTCGGGACCTCTTGCTGATGAACCCTGGAGTTTATGAGGTAATCAATATATCTTATTGAAATGAAAATCTTGTCATGTTTCCCAGAATATTGAATATGCCCTCATTAGTGCTTAATATCTTTGGTTGATAGTGCTGTATCACTCAATGTGTTATCATGAAGAGTTCTATAATAAATTTCTTTTAGTTTGGATACAACTTTCGGTGTACCTGCTTACACATGAAATATTTATTATAAGCAATTTTATGCATCTGAAACTGTAATATGTGATACATTTATTTGATAAGAATTATTACTGTTAGGTGTTTTGCTTGATTTTAGATCTTCATATGCTAATGTCCATAAGGTGATTTTATTGCCTTTTCTTTTCCCTTTTTCTGGGGGCAATGATTTCTGTTTATCACTTAGGTAGTGCTTTTCCAGTTGTAGTATTTTGTGGCTTTCAACCTAAAAGAGTAATGTTAGTATAGACACATAAATTATTGAATTACCATAGTGCTCTTTTGGTGAGCAGCATGCTTCCTATATTAATGATTTTGCATTAATGAGGGTTTCTTTATTGCAGCAACTAGTGATATATGAAACATCAGCCTCAGAACTAGATATAATTCGAGATATTTCCCGTACATTCCCCTCTCATGTATTCTTCCAACAGAGACATGGACCTGGGCAAAGGTCTCTCTACAACGTTCTAAAAGCATACTCAGTCTTTGACAGGGATGTTGGATATGTTCAGGTTTGGCTCCTTGATATTTCAATATTTTTTTCACTTGTGGGTAGAGTTAATATGTAATATTGATAATTTACAATTGCAGGGAATGGGATTTCTAGCGGGTCTCTTGCTTCTTTATATGAGTGAGGAGGATGCATTTTGGTTGTTGGTGGCATTGCTAAAAGGAGCCATTCATGCCCCAATGCAGGGCCTGTATCTGGTAATTGTTTCATTCTATGAATATATTTGGCTGATTTCTAATAGCATCAATGCTCTTAAAAAATATTAATGATTTCTAGTGCACCAAACATTGCTGAGTGATAATTTTGTTTCTCCAATTTATGCACCCTTGTTCGTGTCAATGGTGCTAGCATAGCTTCTTTTACGCTTGCAGCAGCTTGTTACTTATAGGTATGTATTTGTATTGAATGTGTTGTAAATCTAGATTCGTCAATTTTTTGTTGTCTCTGACTTCAGAGTTGATCAACTCCCTTTTCTCTCTCTACCCCCTCCTCCTGGTGTGTGTGTCCACTTCCCTGGCAAACTTGTTTCTCTCCTTTCTTTCCTGATTAATATGATTGTTTATGAGGAGTGAGGATTGATCTAAATTTAATAGAAAATAATCTTCATGAGCATATGATAAATGAAAAGAGATTAAAGAAGTCTGAATTTCATTTCCATGTGTCAGTGTATTCAATTCGCTTAAAAAGCAAAATGCATTAATGGTTATACTTCCCTTTTCTGAATTTGGAACTAATTCAAGTTTTCTGATAGCAGACTGACAAAATCCAACCGTTTATTTTGACAATGTTAAATGTCATTTGGGGAAGAAATTCATTTGTTATGTTCTTTACAATATTGGTAAACATGTGGTTCAAGCTAATAATAGAAACTTAGGATAATTCTTTCTTCCTTCTGCCCTTTCTTTGTAAGATTGTAGTTGTACTTTAGGTATACAAAGTTCCTATTATAGTTTTAAGTTCTGCTACTTGACCTTTCATCTTTTACCTTGATTACTTGACTGTGGTTCCTCTGGGTTCATTATACTTTTCAAGTCTACCTGTGAAGAAAAAAAACTGAATGTTCTGGTAGATTATAAAATGATCTAGTTTGGCACTTTTGGCTTTGTTAAGTTATAATAATCTGACTAATCCACAGTTTTTATTTGGATTGTACCAGTAACAGCGATTTTCTACTATTTATTGCCGTAGATCTTTGTTATTCTGTATTTATTGGTTTTATCATCTTCTTGACATATCAAATATGTTCTTTCTCCTGTCTAATATAGATACTGTAAAGGGAAATTAATGGATAAGTATAATTACACATGTTTTGTTAATATGATATAATAACTTTGATGACAACCTTCATTTCAGCATGATAACTATCAGTCTACATGCAGGCGGGCTTGCCTCTGGTACAGCAATACCTCTTTCAGTTTGAACAATTGGTAAGAGAGCATCTGCCGAAGTTGGGCGAACACTTTTCCCAAGAAATGATAAGTCCTACCATGTATGCAAGCCAGTGGTTCATAACTGTATTTTCTTACTCCTTACCATTCCATCTGGCTCTTAGGATTTGGGACGTCTTTCTTTATGAGGTTAGTAGTTGTTAGCATTAGAAGAATCACTGATTAAAAATATTAGACATAATGATGACATTCTTGTTTTTCCAGGGTATTAAAATCGTTTTTAGAGTGGGCTTGGCACTACTAAAGTATCGCCATGATCACTTGGTGAGTATCTTGTGGCCTTGTGTTTGCTCTGAACTGAAAAGTAGTGAAGCCTGTTTTCTGCATATAATTGTTACTTTATTTTTTATTTACAGCTAAAACTACCATTTGAGAAACTCGTATGCGCCTTGCGAAACTTCCCTGAGGATGCATTGGAGCCAGATACTTTATTACCATTGGCTTATTCTTTCAAGGTACTCTGCCTCTTTGTCTTTTGCATTGCCTTATTCTTAATATGCACATTTGTTACTATTTCTCTTGGACCTGGAGCTGAATTGACTGCATAACATATAACTCATTCCTGTGTTTCTGGTATCTGTACCTTCTTTCTCCTACTTGTTTTCCCCTGTTTGTTTCCGTGGCAATGTGGTAACATGTAGAAAACCTTTTGCTTTTTGCTGACATGACAATGGCTTTTACTTTGGGCTTTGAATCTAAAGTGCAACGAAATTATAAATGGAGCTTCTATTAAACTTTTGGTTTGCAGTCTATATGAGGTTTCAAATAGCTTCAGTCTTAGGTACTATCAACCATAATATTTTCTCTTTTTTGTTCTTAAGCCTTTCCACATGCTTTCTTCCTTATTAACAGTCCAAATAAATAAAATGAAAATTTTATCTTCCTTGTCTTTTTTTTTTTTTTTCTCTTATTTTCTGATACGATGATACGGCTGCAAGAAATTCCCTTGTCTAGATGAAGGATTAACAGACTATTTGCTCTAAGCATGTTGCTACTGAGATTAACACATTAATTACTTAACCCCATTACTTCCTTATCATTTGAGTTTCACCTCAGTTATGATTGTGCATCTAAATTAATTCATTTGCCTGGACATTCTTTTTGTTTCTATAATTCTGTTTGCATATGTCCATCAGATTTCCAAGCGTTTAGAGGAACTGAAGCAGGAGTATGAGAAGAACAAAGGAAAAGCCATTCGATCTAGAGAAGTTTCTGGAAAGCAGATACTCCCTAACATCTAGGGAAGCAGTACAAGCAGAATGGACTGGTTCTTTGGTCTGATGAACTTTCTAAAATCTGCCTATAACTTCTGTGTTTAATGGCACTTTTCTTGATTTTCTTAGTGTAATCCCCTAGTATCCAACACCATATTGGATATCTATTATGCTTTTCTTGATTTTAGAAATCCGGTCTTTGATGTTGGGGGTTAAAAAAAAAAAAAAAAAGGAAAAGCAAAGAAAATATTTTGAATGCTTGGTGGGCACTAATCCATTTTGTAAACCATTGCTGTTGGATTTATTCCTTTGAAATTGTGACCAAAGTTGTGTACTATCATGTACAATATGTATACTAGAAAATCACTGAATTGAAGGCAAATGTTCAGTGTTGAGGTGCTCCATTGAATATAAAAGCATTCTGTATATTTACACTAATGTTTTATTTTCTTCTTTCTAATAATATTTATTTGGGTATTAATTTTATAGAGATTGAAATTTTTGGCATGGGATATGCAGCCAAATTTATGTTCTTTTCAATTA
Source organism: Bauhinia variegata (assembly GCA_022379115.2). Classification (NCBI taxonomy): domain Eukaryota; kingdom Viridiplantae; phylum Streptophyta; class Magnoliopsida; order Fabales; family Fabaceae; genus Bauhinia; species Bauhinia variegata. The sequence continues at coordinate 12,783,377 of CM039437.1, forward strand.
TAGAAAGATAGTTTCCTTTTTAAATTTTTAAAAGAAATCTTAGCATCTAATCTTTCACTCTTCTCCATTTTTCACAAGTTCTGGACAGGTTACCTATCACTAACTCTTCTCCCATTTTCCACTTAAATCTTCTCATCTTCCTATACAACAACAATCTAATATAGATGACGTTATCAGAAAATAATTACATATATTTATGTGTATATATATATATATATATATATATATATATATATATATATATATATATATATATATATATACACATACCTGATGGTTATAATCTTACAAGAAAAATTCAAATAAAAAATGTCAAGAAAAATTCAATTTTTTATTTCATAAATATTTAATTTTTTCTTTTATATATGAAAAACTAAATAAAATTTTTAAAATAAAAAATATATATAATCAAACTGTTCCAATTTTTGCTATGACCTAATATCGGCCAGCTCACCCTAACCTCACCCCCTCCCTCTCATATATATCCATACACTGGTCAAAATCAAGTATGTAAAAAGGACAGAGTGACAATGCAGAGTTAATGATAACATGTGCATAAGGTTATATAATTTAAGGGAGACTTTATTGCTTGGGGTAGAGTTGTTGGGGAGATACTAGAAATAAAAATATTTTTAGAATTCAAAATAATATTTTCGACAGAAGTATGTAGTTAAATGTTTTTAAAAAATTAAAAATAGAAGTAATCACGATTTTAATAAAGAAAAAAATACTTTTAAGAAATAAAAATACTACTTTTAATTTCAGCTTTAATTTTTACACTTTTAAATAATTTTTTAATTTAATTAAAACAGATTCTTAATATTAATTTACATTAAGTCTCTTTTCATAAAAATGCCTAAATAATTTAATATTAGATGCTTTATTGTGAAAATTCTATCTATAATCTCATTGCAATTGACTGGATGGGATTATGAGTTGGATAAAATTGTTAGATGAAACACTTTTTTTTTTTTTTTTTGGCATGAACTAAGGATATTTTTTACTTATAACGGGATACTAATTTTTTTAAATTTGATAGAATTATTAAGATGATAAAATTTTAATATAGTTATATTTTTGAATTTTAAAACTAAAATAATATTTTTAATTAATCTTACCTGTTTGGTAATTATATAACAATATTATTTAAGCATTCACAGAAAATTTGATTCTATTCTTCACATGTTTATTTGACCAAGCCAAAGATTGTATTGATTTGGTACATTCTAAGATAAGGCTGAAGATGCAGGTGCTAGATCAATTGGTACAATTTACAATTTATAATTAAGAAAATTTATTTCACAAGTACTTGTTAATTTATTTCTTTAACAGAAGCAATGAAAAGAAATAAAAGAATCCACATGTGACTCATGTATAGTTTTTCTGCTGAGCTGTTTTTGTTGGGTTTATATTATGCAATAGAAAAATAATTACAATTTATTTACTATTTAGTACAAACCCAAACATGACCTTTGTTGTCTTTAAATATCTTTACTTTACCCAAGGCAGAAAAACCCAGGTAAGACTGCATATGCCTCACAAGTAGAAGGATGCGAAGGCAACACCAGTGCCTTGTTTGGACGAAGAGAAAAAATCAGAGGAAAAGAAATGGACAGAAAGAAAATGAAAAAAAGAAAAAGAAAAAAAGATTTTCTCTATTAATATTTAGATCGGAAAGAAAATAAAGAAAAAAGAAAAAAAATTAATTTAATAAATGATAAAAATATTAGTTATTACATCAAATTTACTATAATTATAAACTGACATAAAATAAAATAAATCTTTTCTTTAAATTTTTTTAAATTTGAAGAGAACTTTTAGATAAAACACGACCGAATCGAGAACTTAACACTGCAAAACTTATATACAGCAATTATCACACTGCAGCTAAATGGTATCCAATCCAGGCTGACTGACTCAACATTGAGTACTTTCAAGTTAATGTGGATGTATAGAATTTTTATATAGAATTTTATAATTATTTTAATAATTGAATTTGGTTTCCTCTATAAAAAATAATAATTAGACTTGATCTCTTTATTATTTAATATTCTTTTTAACTCGTTTTAATTAACTTTTGGATTCTTCCACCTCTTCATAAAAAAAAAAGGCTATGATTAATCGTATGCAAAATATTAGACAACAACCATTGACTAAAATTTTTCATTTTTTTCTTATATATAATGGTTATTTTTTAACCTGAAAATCTTTCGTTCTTTTTATAAACAGTGGTTAAGTCTTTTTCATTGTAAAAAATATACTCATATAAATCTTTCGTGACATAAATCATACGTTAAATTTTAAATATTAAGCCCTATATTCTAAATCCATAAATCCTAATTAAATTTTATATTTTAAAACGTAAATTCTCAACTTTATATTTTAAACTCTAAAATACAAATCATAACTATAAAATCTTAAATTACACAACTCTAAACAAAAGGGTAAGGATAATGTGGGAATTACATAGAAGTTAGTAGGTATAATTAATACGACCACAATAAATGATGTTTACATTTATTAAATTTTTTTAAGTTCAATATAATTTATTAACATTCATGGGCAGTGGGTACATATTGAAAAAACCGTAAAATTAAATAGCAAAAAAAATAAAATAAAAGTGCATTGGTTACTACACTATAGTTGTGGCTTGTGGGTACACATTATTTTGCTTGGATTTAAAATTTTCATTTTTCATCAAAAATAAAATAGTTATTTACTCCACCTATAAATACCTTCCCGGTGTCTCAACCTCGCAAACCTTAAACAGCTCAAAATCCAGTAAGTTCCAGGTGGCGGTAAACCAGTTCCGAAATACGATGTTCTTGTCTAGGTTTCCTATTTTCACTTCCGGTTACAGCAACACCTGTTCCCAAACACGCTGCTTCATTTCATCCTTACCTCCAAGCTTTGCATCACTCCTTCATGTCCAGTTACTACACCAAATGTGTCCGTTGAGGGTGACCAAAGCGGTAAAACTTCGTCGGAAGTCGAACCAGTGCCGCCGGGTCTTCAACTCGAGCTTATGCCGAAGCACGTGGCCGTGATTATGGACGGAAATGGGAGGTGGGCTAAGGGAAGAGGGTTGCCGGCGTCAGCGGGTCACGAAGCCGGTGTACGGTCTGTGGTAAGGCTCGTTGATATTTGCTGCAGTTGGGGGATTAAGGTTCTTACGATTTTCGCATTTTCTACTGAAAACTGGGTTCGCCCAAAGGTTAGATTTTGCCCAAAACTTCGTTGGTCGTGTTTTTAAAGCATTTCCTTCGTCGAGCTAAGACTCAAATAGGATAAAGTCTTTCAAAAACAGTTTTTATATGTATATAAACTTGAATTCAAGTTAACATACATACTTAAGTGGTCTTAATTTTTTACTACCAAAACCAATATACTTCTTGATTGACATTATAGATTTATACTTTTATGTTATCCAGTAACCAAATAATTTCTTTGATTTTTTGTTATAATTTTTTCAAGCAAGAAACTATTTTCGTTGAGTAAATGTTGTTGTATGGATTTAGATTTGGCTGAGTTTCGAAGGATTAAGTTTGATGTGGTGCAGGTGGAGGTCAATTTCTTGATGAGTTTATTTGAGAGGACAATAAACTCAAAAATTGAAAGTTTTATAAGGTAGCAGCAAAATACTGCTCTAAACATGTTTTTCATGCATGTGATTCTTTTCATTCATTTTTTTTTATTAAACAATTCTATTAACTTATTAATTAAATTAATAAATTATAATTTCCTAAATAAATTACAAACTCCTTTTGCCACACATACACATAGTCACCTTTCTCTTATTTTTTTTTGTTAACTAAATGGGAAATGAAGGTAAAACAAACAGAAGAAAAAAAAGAAAGAAAGAAAGAAAGAAATTACTGTCTTAAGAAAGACACTCCGGTAACCTCTCGAATGAGCCAGAGTTAATTTTTGTTTTCTGGCTAGTGGGATATTCTCTCTAACACAGCAGATCTTGTCGTAGTTTGGGTGTGGAACTTTCTATTTTTCTAATCTAGTATCATACTCTTTTATTCACTTACTAGTAGGTGTGGAACTTCTCAAAGGATAGACAATGTTATGACTTACAAGTTTTATATTAGTTTTAGAAAGAAATGTATAATGATTAAAAGACTCTCTTACTTAATAAATTAATCTTTTAGACTAAGTTTTTCTCTTGGACTTAGACTTAATAGAAGAGAATTGAGTTGTTATAACACCATTACACTATTTGGGTTTGGTAGATATTGCTTCTTCTATTCTAGGATCACATCATGTATTACACAATCCTCTAATAATGAGGATGCCATTCATTCAATGATAACTCAAGACTCTTGTGATAATGAGCAAATATTTTCTTTTTTCTTTTTCATTAAATTGAGTTTTTTTATGAACTATCAGGTCATTTTTTAATCCTCTCTTTGTTGCAGGAAAGGCATTTGAATATCAGTGATTGGAGATAAAACAAAGTTACCTACATCTCTGAAGAGATTGATAATGAAGGCAGAGGAAAGTACAAAGGATAATTCTAAATTGCAACTCATCATCGCAATTAACTATAGTGGGAAATATGATGTTGTCCAAGCATGCAAAAGTGTAGCCAAAAGTGTCAAAGATGGTCTTATTCAGTTGGAAGACATAAACGAAAACCTTATTGAACAAGAACTAGAAACAAAATGCACTGAGTTTCCTTATCCTGACCTACTAATAAGGACTAGTGGTGAACTTAGAGTCAGTAACTTCTTATTATGGCAATTGGCCTACTCAGAACTTCACTTTATCCAAAAGTTTTGGCCAGATTTTGGGAAGGATGAGTTTGTCGATGCCTTAACTTCGTTTCAAAAGCGACAGAGACGCTATGGTGGACGAAATTAGTTAGCATATTAGCATATTCCTGCTATGTGTTACTTCTACATATGTATATGTAAAATGGCATTTGGGTGGGCATGTAGTTTTAAGCAACTAGCATAAGTTGTGCAGCTTGTGCTCCAATGCCAAAATATGAATAATTCTGGAGAGTGATTTCATTAAGCAACCAGTGAATGCCAAGGTGCTGTATGTACATATTTATGTGTATATTAGAAATATAAATAATTAGGCTATCTCTAATGAGACATCATAGAGGAATGCACAATTTGTATTACTTAAAAAAATGAGTTGTAATTATTAAAATGCAACCTATAAAAATTCATGCGAGCACATTTATTGCTCTTGAAAGCAATTCCAAAAGGTGATTTCATAATTTATTAGGTAAGCTAGGATTATTGATTATTGTTAATTTTTTTTTTCTTATTAGCCATCAATTTCAACAAGCACAATTAATTTTATAAAGTTATCATTAGAGTGGAAAGTAACGAGAGTTGCATAAAATAATAAAAAATAATATAATATTGTGAAATCTATTAAAAATAATTAATAATAAAATTATGCAGCCAACAAGAGTTACACTATTAAATATAGCCTTAGTAGCCACCCCTTTTTGGTCATGAGAAAAGGATGCATGGGTTGCCGAAAGAGTTTTTGTCTGTGTTTTTCTGTATATTTGTTTCCAGGGCAAATTGAAGTGCGCACGCCAAAAAAAAGTTCTGCGCTGTGGAACACAAGCAAGGGATGCATCATTTGCAGGCTTAGACTATGAAGTGGCTGGCCCGTTTAATGCTATCACAATATTTTTTTTTTTTCTGGAAGGTTTCGAAAATTTCATTCTTCTTCCAAAAGATCCCAGTGATCTCCCAATTCCCCCCCACACAAATTCTGGAAGGTTGTGGAAAATCAATTTATGGTTATGGTAATTTGAATACATGGAGACCCTCTCCCCTTGATTTTCCAAAACTTGAAATTCCGAAAAGTTCTGGAAAATCAATATGCTCATCTGGTAATTTGAATATGCAGAGAGTGAATTTCCAAAAATTGTGAATAAGCCTTTATGGAAAATGAACTTCTATACTGCTTTTTTATTGCTTTTAATTATTAATGTTAGACCTATGAGTTTGCTCACTGTTTTAATGTTATAGCCTCATAGACCACTATGAAGCATTTTAAGAAATTTTGTGGTGACAAGAACACCATCTCAGATAACGAGCTACGCATAGAAATACTTCCTTCCCCAGAATTGGGCGAATAATATGAGAGGAGATGTGCAAGCATCCATGACATAACTATAGTGGACACCAACGTTGATGACAAATAGAGGTGGTCAAGCATGGGTGTAAAAGATTCTATTTCAAGAGATGCTTCTCAAGATCCATTACAAAGAGGTGGCAATGGCTATACTCGAGTTAATCATGAAGATGCCTGTAGAGGAAGTCCAAAATGGATTAGAGATAAGGTTCTTCACCTACAAAGCATTGAAAATCAACTTTGAGATGCGAGTTCGGGTAGCTTGAGTAGTATGCAGAAAAATGGGCATAACTTTTTTCATAGACATTAGATTGATTTGGTTCTTGAGACATTAGAAAGATAAGATTTGGAGCTACAAGTTTTATGTCTATGACTTAAGCTGTCTTAAGAATCAAATATTTCCATTAAATTTCAGCTTCAATTCTGGATGCCTAGCGCTCAGCTCAACCCTAGGTATCCAGAAGTGTAGTTTTGAAGATTCTTCAATTTTTTGTTTTCTACTTTAGTTAGTTTTCCTATTTTAGGTTTGTTAATTGTAATTTGACTTAAATCCTTACGTATTAATGTTTTATTTCTGGCCATTAGATATTAAGATAAGATTTTCATTATTTGCTTTCCTATATAAAGACATGCTATGCTACTTTGTAAACAAGTTCAGTTTTTGGCATTCAATCAGTTTCACATACCTTATTCAAAATTCTTTAGTGAGAGATTTCTTCCACTTATTCTTGACTTTAGTATGTCAAGCCTACATAGAGTTAGTGATCCAAAACTTTAAGAAAACCCTAATTTGCTTCTCAGAATAGGTTTATGTTGTGTGAGTTGGTTCTTTTTTTAAGAGGAATTGATTTCTTGTGTATTTAAGCCACATATCGTGTGATTACTAATCACAGTTGGTAGCTTAGCTGTGAGTGTCAATTTTCTCCTTTGGCGAGTCTTTCCTTTCGTTTTCTTTTCAATTATTCAAGTCTTTGTCTACATTGTGAAAATCGAGACTGCATTTCACTTAAAATGTGGTGCCTCCGGCCATTGGTCAAGGGGAAAACTACTTTCTTTGTCATAATCTGACGAATTAGGAAAGGAGACTAGCAAGTATCCAAAAATTCAATTCTGAATGTTCTAAATCTGGCTTCTCTGTTGGGTTACTTTTACTGGGCAACGGATAAAGGGTCTGGATTCATTCAAGAGATATGTGATATGTGATGAGCTAGGTAGTAAATAAAAATCAATAATTGAAATATGCTCAATGAAAGTTCAACTTAGTAAAAAAGTTAAACATGACTGTTATCATGACTTCACTTTATTTATTTGGAAATTAAACTTCCAAATTATCCTCAAGGTACTTGAGTTCCTGAAATTGAGTTTCTAGACAATTTTTTTACGAAAATTCAATTTTTGCAAATTCCTCTTCTTACATGAAAATTCATCTTCCAAAAAAGTTCAACAATATTTTACATAATTTGAATTCCTAAAGATAGGTCTATTTTAGTAATTTTGTTAACAAAAATAGGAATGGAAAGTGTGGCCATTAAAATGAGGAGGTGAGAAAATTAATCCCCATACGTTTCTATCAGATAGCCTCTCATGAAAATCTCATTTAACTCCCAAATATAAATGCCTTCCCAATCTCTCAAACTATTAAACAGCTAAAAATCAACTTCGAAGTTCCAATGGCGGCAAACAAGTTCTGGAATGTGATGATATTCTTGTTAAGGTTTCTTATTGAGAGTACTGTTGCTATTCTAGAGCATATTATTCCCAGTTTCAGCATCACCCGTTTCCAAGCACGCTGCTTCAGTTGGTTCTTTGCTCCCAAACTTTGGAGCAATCCTTCAAGTCCAGCAACTACAGCAAATGACGAAACTTCGTCGAAAGGCGAACCAGTGGCGCCGGGTGTTCAACTTGAGCTTATGCCGAAGCACGTGGCCGTGATTATGGACGGAAATCAGAGGTGGGCGAAGGAAAGAGGGTTGCCGCCGTCAGCCGGTCATGAAGCTGGTGTACAGTCGCTGGAAAGGCTTCTAGAAAATTGCTGCAACTGGGGGATTAAAGTTCTTACAGTTTTCGCATTTTCTACTGAAAACTGGGTTCGACCAAAGGTCAGATTGTTATTTTTCAGTTGGCATTTAAAAAAAATAAAATTGAGCCGTTAGATATGTGCGCTTTAATCAGGTTTGGATGATTCCCATAATGTTGTTTCAAACGTTTGAATTGTCATGTGTCCAAAGAATTTCCTTGATTTTCTGTAATAGCAAGAAACTAGGTTTCTGGGAGTAGATGCAGTTCTATATATTGATATACCTATTCTTGTTTTCATGTGGATTTAGATTTGGGTAAGTTCCTGAGGCTGAGTTTTGATGTGGTGCAGATGGAAGTTGATTTCTTGATGAGTTTGTTTGAAAGGACAATAAACTCTCAAAGTGAAAATATTAAGAGGTAGCAGCAAAATTCTGCCCTAAACGTTATGCTATGGTATCTTTTTTCTTTCATTTGTCATGTTTAAAGCGTATAGTTGCTTTTCTTTTTGATATGTAATGTTTCTCTTCAATACTTCATCTTTCGAAGATGATAGTATACACAAAAATAGAGGGATAAATAGATTATTGAGAAAAATGAATGAGCTATAGACTATAGTTAATATGCTTTTCTGGCTAGGGTATGGAATTCTTTTTTTTTTTTTTTTTTGTTAAATCTAGGATCACACTCCTTTAGTTCATATCAGTCACTAGTAGGTAAGTATTACAAGTTTCATGTCGGTTCCACAAAAAGAAGTGTGAAATGTATGGTATCTGAATTCAAGAGTTTTTTTGACCAAATAGACTGATTCTAGGTAAGCTTAAGACTTGAAATTGGTACTTCCAATGAAGTTGTACAACCTAAAAAAAGGCTACTTGATGCATGATAAGGTTCAGACTGCAGAGCCATTCAAAATAGAAAAAGGCTACTTTGTGCTAAGAAAAGTTTAGAATGAGAGCCTTTGAGAATGATTTTTCAAGGGTAGGCAATTTTACGATTTATGAGTTTTATGATAGTTATAGATAGAAATATAAAGTGATATTTAAGTTCAAGAGACTCTTTTAATTAATAGGCTATTTTTTTTTTTTTTTTTTTGAATGGACTCTCCTATTAGATTTCGTACCTAATAGCAAGACACTAAAATGTTATAACAGCACCATTATACTATTAAAGTTTGGCAGTAAAATTACACTTCGATTCACTTACTATATATTGGAGCCATTATATTACACAAAGCTCTAATAACGAGGAAGCTGTTCATTCAAGCATACATTGATGATCACTTAAAGATTGTTGTGATAATGAGTAAATATTTTCTTTTCTTTTTTATGTTTGGATGGATGGAATGGAATGAGAAAAATGATTTTCCATTTTTAAAAGTATTTTTTTAAAAAAAAAATTTTGTAAAGGAAATGGATGGAATGGAAATGAGACATTTCCATCCTTTTTCCTCCAAAGTACCAAAAATTTTTACACCCCAAATTAGGGTATAACCAATGGAATGGAATGCGACCTTAATTAAAAAAATTATAAAATTATAAATTAATCATTTTCATTTAGTTCTATATTTTTCTTCTTACTCGTCCACGTCCATTTTAAAATTTCTTTCCATTCCATTCATTTTTACTAAACTCTCGAATAATGGAAAGATAATTTCCGCCCCTTTTTTCTACTTAAAAATTCAAACAATAGAAAGATAACTCTCCTTCCGTTCCATTCCTTCCCTTTTCTTTCCATTCCATTATGTTCCATTTCGTTCTATCACCTCTAAAACTCCCAAACATAGCGAATTGAGTTTTATATGTTATATGAACTATCAACTCATTTTTCTTAACCCTCTCTTTGTTACAGGAATGGCATCCGATTATCAGTGATTGGAGATAAATCAAAGTTACCTAAATCTCTACAGAGATTAATAAGATATGCAGAGGAGCGTACAAAGGATAATTCCAAATTGCAACTCATCGTGGCAATAAACTATAGTGGCAAATATGATGTTGTCCAAGCATGCAAAAGTGTAGCCAAAAAAGCCATACACGATCTTATTCAGTTGGAAGACATTGATGAAAACCTTATAGAACAAGAACTGGAGACAAAATGCACTGAGTTTCCCCATCCTGATCTACTAATAAGGACTAGTGGTGAACTTAGAATCAGCAACTTCTTATTATGGCAATTGGCCTACACAGAACTTCACTTTGCCCCAAAGTTTTGGCCAGATTTTGGGAAGGATGAGTTTGTTGATGCCTTAACTTTGTTTCAGAAGCGACAGAGGCGCTATGGTGGAAGAAATTGGCAAGCACATGTCTGCTAAATATTACTTCTATATCATACATATACATGGCATTTTGGTGGGCATGAGGTTTTATGCAACTGGCATAAGTTGTACCCCAATGCCAAAATATGAAGAGTAATTAATGTGTATATTAGAAATATGAATAGTAATAACTAGTCACCATCTTTTTTTTTTTGTCATGAGAAAGGATGCATGGCTTACCTAAAGAGCTTTTATCTGTGTTTTTTCTGTATACAATTTGTCAAGAAGGGGAAAAAGTGCAGGCACGTACATTGTTGCTAAGCATTTGGAGTAAAAGTTCTGTCCTATTGTCTTCTCACAATTAGGGACACAAGCAAGAGATGCATCAATAGCATAAGTTGTCAGGGAAAAAACTAATCAATGATTTTATACTATATCTAGCACGCTTCTATACATAAAAACCTTTTGAAAGCTTGAAATGTGAAAGATTATGAGATAAAAAGGTTTTGATATTATGTCGAAAATTAATTTATCCCAATAAATTAATTAATTATTAAGAAAAGGTTTATTGATAGTTTTATAATATATCTGATGGCACATCCTACTTTCTTCTTCTTTTTTTTAATAACAAAAATATATTGATATTTAAATGAAGTTTGCACACTCTCTTTTCATTTTTACTCTCCCACACACTCTTCTCTCCTCAATCTTCAACTTCAAATATACACCCCAAAAGCCTTTGTTCTAGAGTGTTTTTCCATCTCAAAATTAGTCTATCGAGTGAATTTTCGTGGCTAGAATAGACCCTGTTTGAGATTTTTGTTTTTTGCTTACTCGTGGGTTTTCCTGGAACTTTGATCTATAGGATTGAGACTTGAAACTACAATTTCTAATTCATTGCACTTGTCAATTGTTGTTTTAAGTTTTTATCAGTTTAACTGATTGTTTTAGCATCAATGGAAGAGAATATAGATGAATATTTAAGTTTCAATACAATCTATCCAACAAAGTAGACATACCATTTAATGTGCATGTAGAAGATGAGATAACTATATTTCTATACATGTCAACCATAGGCGATTCTTTTTAAGTAGTTGTTATGTATCTATACATTTAAAATATGGGTTATAGAGCTTTATTCATTTAGAAAGATTTTCTAAGTAAGATTACTTAGAGTATTTTTTAATGATCAAAATTTTTAAAAAACCGAAACTTAAAGTTATGAAATATACATTGAATACCAGAACTAACAGTACAAAACTTTACCGTAGCTATCAGTTATGTTTCTTCTGAAATTGTGACCAAAGTTGCGTATGTACAGTGTGTGTATACCAGAGAATGACTAAATTGAAAGCAAATAGCCAGTGTTGTGAAGCTTTTCAATTTGTGTTCAAACATTTTAAGTTGGTAAGTTATAATCTCTGCAATTTCTTGTATATAAAATATATATCTCTTATAAATTTAAAATTAATATAATAATACTATAAGTTAGTTACGAGTTGAGCTTCTTATAAAATAGAATTTAAAATAAACTGTGAGAAACTTATTTACAGCTCTTTCATGTTTTGGCCATGAAGAAAACGTTGGCGCTATATCTTGCAGATATTTAAATGAAATATATCTTGGGTGGTCTGCCCCGTTAGGTTTATTAACTCATTGAGAGTTTATGAGTGAGCAAATCCTTTGTACAGCTTGGATTTCTCTCTATAAAATTTTATATATCTATATAAACCGAGAGAAAGAAGAAAAAAATATATAAAGATAGTGAATGCCTCTCTGGGATTCAACCTCTAAAGCGGTTAAGCGGCTCAAAATCCAACTTCGAAGTTCCAAGTGGCGGCAAACCACCTTCGGATTACGATGATCTCGTTAAGGTTTCCTATCCTCATTGAGAGTATTTCTACTATTCCCGGTTCCAACAGCACCCGTTTCGGAACACCGCCCTTCAATTCCTTCTCTACTCCCAAACTTCGCAGCAGCATTCCTCCACCAACTCCAGCTACTGCAGCAAATGTGGCTGTTGGTAAAGAAGTTCAGAGCGAAGAAAATGAGGGAGTCTCGCCGAAACTCGAACCGGTGCCACCGGGTCTTCAACTTGAGCGTATGCCGAAGCACGTGGCTGTGATTATGGACGGAAACGGGAGGTGGGCAAAGCAAAGGGGCTTGCCGCCGTCAGCGGGTCACGAAGCTGGTGTGCGGTCTCTGAGAAGGCTTATTGAGATTTGCTGCAGTTGGGGGATTAAGGTTCTTACGGTTTTCGCATTTTCTACTGATAACTGTGTTCGCCCAAAGGTTGTATTTTGCCGTCGATTTTTCTCTAAACTCTGGTCTTGTTTGTAGAGCATTTTCTCAGTAGCTTTCTTGTGTTTTGAAAAGCTAAATTTTTCTTTCTTTTTTTAATAAATTTTGAGCCGTTGGATGTGTGGCTTTGATCATAAGGGGTTTGAAAAATTCCCTGAACGTGGATTTAAACTTCTGCGTTGTCATGTAACAAAAGAATCTCTTCTATTTTCTGTAATTTTTTAAGCAGGAAGCTAGTTTTCATGGAGTAGATGCAGTTCTATTAGGATACATGTTCTTCTCTTTGTGTGGATTTGGATTTGGGTGAGTTTCTAAGGCCAAGTTTTGATGTGATGCAGGTGGAGATTAATTTCTTGATGAGTTTGTTCGAAAGCACAATAAACTCTGAGATTGAAAGTTTCAAGAGGTAGCAGCAAAATGCTTCTCTAAACGCCCTTTTCATGCACGCCATCTTTTCTTCCATTTGTCCTGTTTAAATTAAGTTGACATGCTGATATATGATGTTTCTTTTCAAGACTTCTGCTTTGGTAAATGATAAATACACAAAAATAGAAGGATAAATAAATTATTGAGGCAAACGAATGAGTCATAGTTAATTTGCTTTCTTGCCAGTGAGATATTCTCCTCAACACAGTTGATCTTATCGAGGTCTTGCTGTGGAATTCCTGATTTTCTTTGATGTCTATGTTAATTTGAGTATGTATATTTCCTTTGGAAAATCTGTTGAACTGTCAAGTCTTCTTTTTCCCTTTCTTTTTTCCATTAATAATGTGAATTGATATCTTTGCCTCCTCATAGCTGTGTTGGGTGCAAACAAACTTCTCTATTTGTTAACATCCCAAATAATTCTTTTTCATGCAGCAACAACAACAAGTCTTATCCTATTAAGTGAGATAATTTATCATCAAAAACCAAAATTTGAGGAATTTCTTTCTTTATTATACAAACTGATTAAAAAAGGCTCAAGATCTTTTTTGTTTCGATTCTCGATTATCATCCTTCATTACTTGATTAACTCTGGAGATGTGAATTGATCCTCTGTATGATCAAGGATGAGTTGCTTGCCATTTTAAGCAAACTGCTTTGCTGATTTTTCTTCTTTTGTTATGACATGTTATATTATATTTTTATTGCAAATATTGCTCTCTGATTTAATACTTGACCTTTATTGATTTAAACCCGGTATCATGCTCTATGGTTCAATTACTAGTAGGTAAGTGTTATGATTTCCATATTGGTTCCACAAAGAAGTGTGGAATGGTTCCTATGTTCAAGAGGCTCTTTCACCTAATAGGCAAATCTTTTGGGTTTAGCTCTCCTCTTAGGCTTAAGACCTAAATTAGTATTTTTATTGAGAGTCGGTGCAACACAGAAAAGGCCTACATGGTGTCCAGACTGGAGCTATCCAAAGTGGAAAAGGGCTATCTAATGCCAAGATAGTCTGGAGTGAGAGTTGTGCTGTCCAGCTTCTCAAGGGATACATGATGCTATGAGTCCCACATTGGTTCCACAATGAAGAGTCGGATGATACTTAAGTTCAAGAAGCTCTCTCACTTATATTTCTACTTTTAAATTGAGCTCTTCTCTTGGACTTGATACCTAATAGTAAGGCACTGAGATGTTATAATACCACCATTACTGGTTTGGTAGTTATTACTTCTTCTATTGTAGGATCATAACTCTTGCTTCACTAACTACTGGGGAGGAAATTGTTCATTCGAAATAGATTGATGAGAACTTAAGACTGTTGTAATCATGAGCAAATATTTTCATTTTTCATTGAATCGAGTTTTATATGAACTATCAATTCACTTTTTCTAATCCTCTCTTTGACAGAGGGAAGGCATTCTAATATCAGTGATTGGAGACGAAACGAGTTTGCCTACATCTCTGCAGCGACTGATAAGGAATGCAGAGGAGAGTACAAAGGATAATTCTAAATTGCAACTCATTGTCGCAGTTAGCTATACTGGAAAATATGATGTTGTCCAAGCATGCAAAAGTGTAGCCAAAAAAGCCAAAGATGGTCTTATTCAGCTGGAAGACATCAACGAAAACCTTATCGAACAAGAACTGGAAACAAAATGCACCGAGTTTCCGTATCCTGATCTACTAATAAGGACTAGTGGTGAACTTAGAGTCAGTAACTTCTTGTTATGGCAATTGGCCTACACAGAACTTCACTTTACCCCAGAGTTTTGGCCTGATTTTGGGAAGGATGAGCTTGTCAATGCCTTAACTTCGTTTCAGATGCGACAGAGACGCTATGGTAGACGAAACTAGTAAGCATACGACTGCTATATATTATTTCTACATCATACTTTTACATGGCATGCAGCGTAGGTGGGCATGAAGTTTTTCAGAACTGGAATAAGTTGTCCTCCAATGCTAAAATATGAATAATTGTGAAAAGTAATTTCATTGAGCATCCAGTTAATGCCAAGGTGCTGTATGTACATGTTTATGTGTATATTAGAAACATGAACAATAACTAGCCACCATCTTTCTGGTCAATTCCATGGTATGGTTACAACAGGCATTGGTAATTTTCTGTAAAAGAATTGTTTTGTTGCTTGAGTTATGGAAAAGACAATTTGGTGCAGAAATCCAAGGCATTCTGATTTAGTTTTTCTTGTGAACTTTCTTTCTTTTCTGATTTAGTCCTTGCTAAATGTTCATTTTAGCGAGGAATTTGATTTTCCTCACTGATGTTTCTTGTTAAATGATATTTTCCAGTAGTGATTGTTTGTTTGTTCCATGCAATATACAAGAATAATATAAGCATGAGGAAAATATTGAGTTGATTAGAAGAAAGCTTTGTCTTGTTGGCATTGTCCAAACGAAGAATATCATGCAAGACAAAATAATCCCACATGAAACCCGAATATCATCAACATGCAACTTAAATGCAATACACATTATATTATTAATTCCCTATGATTATATGACAAAGGATTTAAGATTTTTGGAATCATCGAAAGCTAGAGTTTATTAACTCTAGAGCTAACACTGTGTAACTCTTGGATCTCGGACCTGATATCGTTGTAGAGTTATGTACGCATACCTCTACACTCTACTTAGTTATATGCAAAGGTAAAATTATAAATAAAAATAAAATAAAAAATAAAAGAGATATATAGAGAAATAAAAATATACATATAAAAGTATATTTGCACAAATAGATGTACATATAACACCACTCAATTCGGTATTCATTTCATGCTCAACAATCATCATCCATATAAGTCATGTCAAGTGTGTAGCTTAGCGCTTTTACTTAATGTTGATTGGTTTGGATTAATGAAATTATATTGATAAGCTCATTTGCGTTGCAGATACAAGGAGTAAGAAGAAATGGCTTGACACAGTATTGTAATTTCAATGAATAAAGTTTTAGCACTCTCATATCCA
Organism: Bauhinia variegata; assembly: GCA_022379115.2. Classification (NCBI taxonomy): domain Eukaryota; kingdom Viridiplantae; phylum Streptophyta; class Magnoliopsida; order Fabales; family Fabaceae; genus Bauhinia; species Bauhinia variegata. Next base: position 12,799,476 of record CM039437.1, read on the forward strand.
AAAATCAAATCGGATTTTTCTTTATATGCTTAAGCTAATATGAAGAAGAAGAGATAATGTAATTTCATTTTGATAAAAATATAGATAAGTGTGATTTATGCATTGTTGTAATTAATTTCTCTCTCTCTCTTTTTTTTTTTTTTTTTCTATAAACAAGTTAGTTTTTTAAAATTTGTTGAGTAATTAATTTAGTTTCCTTCAGTTTTATTCTGTGTCTTTTCCTGCATATGAATAGCAATTAGCTAGAATTGAAGCACATATTAATTTGTTTATATCTCTCAATCCAATGGAATTAGTTAGGGTATAGATGAACTGATACGGTTGTTCTAGCTCAATTAGAGATTTTAGGTTCGAGCTTTGAGAATATAAACTTAGTAAAAAGAGTTTTGTTGCCCTTATAATTTTATTTAGTTGAACCAGATTAGTTGTAAGTTGAGGTATTTAATAATAATCGGTGGTCAAGACCAAAAATAATTTCTTTATTCAATTTCACTTTATAACCTATGCAAGGACAAATTGTTAGATTTATAAAGAAGATTAAGTTGACCATTTAATGCAAATCACGTTCTCAAGATTGTCCCTTCTACGCCAAGTTCCATGATATGCAAAAATAACTAATAATTCAATGTTAACTAATAGGTGCTGGATTTTCTGTAGAGCTTCTTTTGTTGATCAGATGAATGATCAAAATTAGCATGTGAATAGAATCAATTTCGGTATGTAGCATTGGTTTCCTTAACTGATGTTATTTTAGATATTCAGTAAGTGATCAATTATTAAAGAAGTTGAATCTATCAATTTACTAGTAACAAGCTGAGTTAAATTCGTTGTAAGCCAAAAGTTTTAATTTTTAAACTTTTGGTATTATCCTAATTATGAAGAACTTATCAATTATTTTCGCTTTTGTCATGAATAGAGATTTGTCTCATTATCAAAAAGCATATGAATAATCTAAAACCAAAATTAATTCAATGTTACACTCAAATCTCAATAACATCAAATGAATATAATAAGTCTACTACCAACAAGGCGTGTGTCTCGGTATTAGTAGTTGAAGGTCTTTATAATATTAAAAACTTAAGTTCACATGAAAGTATATATTAGGAAGGAAAATAAACATAATATTTTTTATGAAAAAAATATATTATTTTTTTTTTCAAAGATTTGGGTTAATATTAAAAAATTGAGATAGACAAAAAAAATTCAATTTCTCCCCTTAATTTGTTTATATCTCTCAATCCGATGCCTACTAACTTCTTATTCACTTTATAGCCGCAGCCCATGCAAGGACAAACTGTTATATTTATAAAGAAGATTAAGTTGACCACTTGATGCAAGTTATGTTCCCAAAATTGTCCCTTCTACGCCAAGTTCCACAATATACGAAAACACTAATAGTTTATTTGCAATTTTATATCCTAATAAAATATAATATTTTCAAATGCATACTAATAATTCAATGTTCCTTGATCAGGTATCAATTTAGTAGTAATGGCTAAATTCTTTTTTTCTTTTTCTAATTTACGAGTGTCATCACCTCACATTAAAAATCTCGTTTAGAGATAGAGAGTAATTATAATTATTTTATTCTCAACATGTGCTTTCTTATAAATTCAAATCACATGTTTTTTCAGTCAATGAACTTAGTTTCTTTACTAACTAAATCACACTTTATTGGTAAAGGGTTAAATTTCATGTCCTTCTAGGCCAAAGGTTTTAATTTATAAACTTTTAAGAGTTATCTTTATTATAAGAGATTTAAAACCCGTTTGAATTGATTTTTGCTTATTTATTTTTGTTTTTAATTTGAAAAAAAAATAATTATACAAAAAAATTATTATTTGAATTATTTTTTTTTATAGAAGGAGAAATAAAAGCCAAAATCCTTTTTGTTAAAAAAAAGATAGGAGAATACTTCTAAGTTACAATTATTATTTTTTATTTGATTAGCTAGTAAGATAAAATAGACTTATCATGTTAACTATCATATCCTACCCTCTAAGTTACAATTTCTATCTTATGAGGAGAGCCGGGTTAGAAAATGAAAGGATAGGATAAAAATTGACTTTTCACTCCCACCCTCATCATAGCACAACTTTCTTTGTTGTCCATCTCTCCAACTCTCATAACTCTAGTAGAGCCACTATCCTAGAGTAAAACTGATATAAGGATGCATATAAAGATACTAGAAGAACCATGATGAAAAGCATGTGACAACAATAAGTGATAAGCTGTTGATGCTGAAAGAGAGTTTGATGATGTGATTCATTAGATTTAGGTCAATTTCACATTTAAAGGTTCCTCTGTGAGTGTTCGAATGATGTTTGTTGGTAGCTGTATAATTCATTGCAAGAGATTTAAGCAAGGAAGGACTTACTCTATGCATCATAGAGATTTGTTTTATAATTTAATTATTATAGATATTTATCGTAAATGTAAATGTGCCTCGTATAATTTATAATTTTAAAAATGCACTTGTATAAAATATCGAAAAGATATTAAATTAATTTTAGAAATTTTATGTAAATTTGTTGTAAGAGTAATTTTGATATAATTATATCATATCTTATTATTATTTAGTCAAATTTAAACACATGATAAGATAATATAACGTTAGTTAATAAATTATTTTATGCGCATTAAACACATATGATAAAAAAATTTATTTTATTATATTATTATCATATACTTTTATTTTATCTGTTTTTATGTGAACAAGTATACCAAATAAACTCTTAGCTTCTTGCTTGTCTAGAATGCATGAATATCCAAGTATAAAATCAAGATAAATTCAAGATTAGACTCAAATCTCAATGACACCTAATAAATAGGATAAATAAATCTATTTGACTTTTTTATTTTTATATTTCTTCAAAGAATCACATCTTATCTTACACATTCTTTTCTACCCTAGTTATAGGCTAATTCGCATGTGCATAATTAATAAAAACATCAAGATGTCATTTCCTTCCCCACTCCACCAAAAATCACCCACTGTATTTGGTTTTCTCTCTCTAACAAATTCAACTTGAGTGTGTAGATTTTGCTGGAGGTATACCGCATGATCTAATGTTGATGAGAAGTGGTTTTACATGACAAAAAAAAGTCTAAGAATTATTATTTGCTACTAGACGAGGATGACCTGCATTGCACTTGTGTTTAAAAGAGTTTGATATTCATTTAATGTGTCAACCGGTAAATTCTCTGGATTTGAAGGTCACCTAAAACTATTGATGAACTTGTTAGTGTAGTGGTTATCAAATTAAATATTACAATACTCTCAATAATTCTCACCACTTGTTGAAACTCATTATCTTAGAAAATTGTCTTCTCGATCAACTTCGATGGAATCTCCAACTTTTTTGCATTTTGTCTTCTTGCAAGCACGTGTCAGTGTCAGTGTTAGTGTCATCTTGTGTGCTGTCGAAGGAGCCTTCAACTCTTTTTACGAAGCAAGAGCAACCATCTTTCATCGGTGAGACACTGTCACGTTTTCTAGTTGAACTTTTGTCTGTATTTACCGGATTAAATAGGAGTAGAGATTTTTTATATATATAAATTTAAACTTAGATCACACGGTCATAAATGTGATTTCAAGATTGCTATACATAAATCTCTCCTAATCGCACTACATTTCCCTCGCAAATATAAATGCCTTCCAATGTGTCTCAACTCAAGTACCTTCAAAACCGTTAAACGATTAAAGATTTAATTTCCGAGTGGCGGCAAACCAGCTCCGGAATACGATGTTCTCGTTAAAGTTTCCTCTCTCCATTCAGAGTGCTGTTACTCCTCCGAAGCCTACTATTCCCAGTTACAACAGCTCCCGTTTCCAAACACCCCGCTTCAATTCGTTCTCCACTCTCAAACTACGCAGCGTTTCTCCAAGTCCAGCTATTGCAGCAAATGTGGCTGTTGGGGGAGAGGTTCAGGGTGACCCAAATGATGGAAGTGCCACTGCGCCCAAATTCGAACCGGTGCCGCCGGGTCTTCAACTTGAGCTTATGCCGAATCACGTGGCCGTGATTTTGGACGGAAATAGGAGGTGGGCTAAGCAAAGGGGGTTGCCGACGTCAGCCGGGCACGGAGCTGGTGGACAGGCGCTGATAAGGCTTATTGATATTTGCCGCAGTTGGGGGATTAAGGTTCTTACGGTTTTCGGATTTTCTACTGATAACTGGGTTCGGCCAAAGGTCAGATTTTTGCCTTCGATTTTGCTCTAAACTCTGTTTGGTCGTGTTTGTAAAGCATTTCCTCAGTTGCTTTCTTGTTTTATTTTTCTATTTTTTTTAAAAAAATTTTGAGCCGTTGGATGTGTAGGATTTAGTCACGAGGGGTCGGATAATTCCCCAGAAATTTGATTTAAACTTTTGAGTTGTCATGTAACTAAGAATTCCTTTGATTTGATTTTCTGTAAGCAAGAAATTAGTTTTCATGGAGTAGACTACGTTGGATAGTCTTCTCCCTGCCATTGGAAGTGGATCTAATGTCATCCACTACTATAGGATCTATTGTTGGCTCTGTCTCTCTCCCTCTCTTTCTAACTTGCCCTGTCTGATTCATCTCCAACCATTTTTCTTGCTAATTGAAACATTGGCTTAACCATTTTGGTTGATCAATGATGATTGATAGTAGACTGGGTTGCTAAATGGCAAGTTGAGGTGGCTACAAAGAAGAGGAGAGAAGCCAACTGTGCTTGAAGTGGAGGCTTTAGTGTCCAATGATGGGTTACAAAATTTTCATTTTATATTGGTTTTCCAAGCTGAGATTTTACTAATTTATTTACTTTTCTGCTTTCATTTTCTCATGTAGTTATGTCATTGTAGCTGTGTCTGAAATTTCAAAATTAAAAGTTTCAAAAAGTCTTGAGGGCTGTATTTAGTAGCTGGAATGGATAGTTCTCTTGATACATGTTCTTCATTTTGCGTGGATTTACATTTGGGTAAGTTTCTAAGGCTAAGTTTGGTGTGGTGCAGGCGGAGGTTGATTTCTTGATGAATCTGTTTGAAAGGACAATAAACTCTCAGATTGAAACTGCTATGAGGTAGCAGCAAGATACTGCTCTAAACGTCGTTTTTAACATAAGGGTGTTCACCGAAACCCATTAAAGGCAGTTTGAATGTTTAAATATTTCCAAACGGTTGATGCGGTGCGGTTTGTCAGTTTGGAAAAAATTTAAAACTGCAATCAAACCAAGCTGACCATACATATGTATCATAAACTAAGATTACCCCAAATTCAAACCCTCTCTAAACTATCTAAGAACAAATTTTAATAAAATAATAGTTTCAAACCACTTTCAAATCGAATCAAACCACACTAAATCACTTTAAGTTTGTTTTGTCTTCTTTCCATTTGGTTTTCAATATAGCTAACTTATCATAATGCTTTCATAATCAAACTATTGAGCATCTTATTATGTGCTTTTATTTTATATTGAAAATTAATATCTCTGCTATTTCTTGTAGCAGTGTTGGGTGGAAACAAACCTCTCTATCTGATAGCATCCAAAATAACTTTTTTCTTAAAAGATTCTTTCTTTTATGATACAAACTTATAAAAAAGGCTTATGATCTTTTTCATTTCAATCCTCGAGAATCATCATTCATTCCTCGATTAACTTTGGAGATGAGAACTTGTCCTCTGTTATAATCGGGGATGGGGTGCTTCGCTGATTTTTCTTCTTTTGTTCTTTGATACAATTTCATGCTTCTGTTATTTTTTAATTGCAAAAGTTGCTCTGATTTAATCTGAGATGTGGTTACTTTACTTGTACTGCTTCTTCTAATCTAGGATCTTACTCTTTGGTTCACTTACTAGTTACTAGTAGTAGGTAAGTGTTATGAGTCCCATATCAGTTTCATAAAGAAGTGTGGAATGTTAATGAGTCTTTTGAGTGGGTTTCTCCTCTTTGGCTTAAGACCTAATATTGGTGTTTTCATTGAAAATCAATGCAACTTGGAAAAGTGCTAAATGGTGATTGATAAGGTCCATAGTGGAGCCCCACGCAAGGCGGAAAAGGGCTACCTAGTGCCAAGAAGAGTTTGGAGTGAGAGTAGTGGTGTTTGGCTTCTCAAAGGGTACACAATGTTATGAGTCCCACACAATGGGTTCCACAAAGAAGACTTAAATGATACTTAAGTTCAAGAGGCTCTCTTTCCTATTATTTTGGATTGGGCTACCCTCTTGGACTTGAAATCTTCTAATAATGAGGAAGCTGTTCTACCAAGTATAGATTGATGATCACTTAAGACTGTTGTGAATATTGTGATCACAAGCAAATATTCTCCTTTTTCATTGAATCAAGTTTTGTATAAACTATCAAGTAATTTGTTCTAGTCTCTCTTCGTTACAGGGAAGACATTCGAATATCAGCAATCGGAGATGTAACAAAGTTGCCGACATCTCTGCAGAGAGCAATCAGGAATGCAGAGGAAGTCACAAAGGACAATTCTAAATTTCACCTCATTTTCGCAGTTAACTATGGTGGGAAATATGATGTTGTCCAAGCATGTAAAAGTGTAGCAGAGAAAGTCAAAGATGGTCTCATTCAGTTGGAAGACATCAATGAAAATCTTATTGAACAAGAACTGGAAACAAACTGCACCGAGTTTCCTCATCCTGATCTACTAATAAGGACTAGTGGTGAACTTAGAGTGAGTAACTTCTTATTATGGCAATTGGCCTACACCGAACTTTACTTTAACCCAGTGTTATGGCCAGATTTTGGGAAGGATGAGTTCGTCGAAGCCTTAACTTCGTTTCAGAAGCGAAAGAGACGCTATGGTGGACGAAACTAGTAAGCATATGCCTGCTATATATTTACTTCCATATCATACATTTACATGGCATTTAGGTTGGCATGGGGTTCTGTGCAACTAGCATAAGTTGTGCTCCAATGCCAAAATATGAATAATTGTGAAGAGTAATTTCATTGAGCAACAGTTAATGTCAAGGTGCTGTATCATTGTGTTATCAACTAGATTGTTCAATTAATGTTAGTTGATATGTAAATAAGAAAAACCTTTGGCTAAGATAAGAAAGTATGAAATGGGAACCACTACATTTTCTAATTTTGCAAACATGTTGCTTCTATTTAAATAACCCATGACACAAAGAAGTATTATGGTTATAAATCTAATCATGTTGCTAAATTTAGTGTTTAGGGTACTAAACTATATATATGTATGCATTGATTAAAACTCTTCTATGTAAGGCATAAAGATGAAAGTGAAGACTGAAGAAAATACAAGAACAAGAAACGTGGAGAATAATGAATATTTCATCTCAAAATTTACTAAGATTGAAAGGTAAGTTTACCAAACGGCTCCTAGTTGAGTAGCATTAAGGTCGTACTTTGGACTTGTGGGATTCGTGTTTACACTCAATGTTGTAGCCAAAAGTACTAAAGAAAGAAAAGCAAAGTACTAAGCAATTGTTATGATGCCATTACGTAGGGTGTTTACAAATTGTCTCATTGACCAAATCGAATCATACTAAAATCGATTAAAAAAAACCAACTTAGGGTGGTTTGAATCGATTCTAAATATAATAAAATTGTTGATTCAATTTGGTTTGTTGATTTTAAAAAAATTTAAACTATTTTAAATTAAATTAAACCAACTATGTATATGTATTATAATTTTTTTATTTTTAAACCGTTTTAAATTACATCAAATACTTCCAAACCACCTAAAAATTAAAATTTATAAATTTTAATAAACCAAATTAAACTACCCTAAAACTCAAACTAACAACAAATTTTGGTTTATAATTATTTTAAACCAACCAAGTTGCCAAATCGCATTGAATTAAATGGATGTACAACTCTACCATTTTGTGTGATTTTATATATCTTTTCAATTTCATACATATCCATTTATATGCATAGAAAAAGAAGGGAAGGTAATTTTATTGAGAATTTAAGATAACAATTGTTCCACACCTTGTCCCATAGTAAATTAACTAATTAAAATCTCATAAGACAAGGAATAACACATGGTTTGTGACGACAAACATTGATCCAATTTTACAATTTATTGCTATGCCATGTTCAAACATGAGCTCTTCCACTTTGCATCCCAATGCATAGAAAGATGGCTCATCTATACTTTTATATTAAAATAAAAAACAAATATTTGTAACCATCTTTGAAGAAAACAATAAAATAGCATAAAGATGCTGCTTATCTTGATAACAACCCTTTAAAAAAAAGGGAAGACCTCCATGTAGAGTGGCCTATTATAGGTAATATTTTATTAAGCAGTTCTTTGACCATTAAATAGTGAAGTTAGATACCAATCCCAATGAAGCACTTAAAATATTTTTTTTAACCTTCTTGCAACCGCAATGCCAGCATTGCAACGGCCACGGCCACAACCTGCCGGCCAAGTTTGGCATTCAACAGTTATTGATGCCTCCACCTATTTCTAATATAATAGTATTATGCGCACCTATATATATATATATACATTTATTTTATTTTTATTTATAATTTTATCTTTATAAATACAAAATTTCATAAACCAACTGAGGTACTTGGTAATGCTTCATGCACGACAGTGAACCTCAGCACATGTATATTTGAGTTTAGGGTAAGACTATGCTATATCACTAGGGAGACATGTCTTGTCTTGCTGTTTTGGTCCTATTTTTCACTGTTAATTTTAATGGTTCACAAATAAGTAGTTTAATGCAATATTATAATTGTAAAGATAAAATTTTACACTTTTATATTTTAGGATTAACTTTAGTTATTTGAATTAGTATTATAAAGTTCCTATTCTCATCCTAAATATAACAAAAAAAAAAAAATTAATGGTTCACTTTACAGTATAATCCAGATATTAATTCAATGAAAATTCCTTGATGTTAATTGTATCTAATATGATACAATGTAAAACTAAAACTACTGTAACTAAATGTTGGACAAGACAATTTTTCCTATGTGGTATAGCATAGTCTAACCCTTCAGTTTAATTATTATGATTACTTAGAGTTTTTTTTTTTTTTTCCAAAAAAAGAAGTCTTTCTAAAAAAAAATAATACTTACATGTACTTTTTGAATATATGAATTAGCCTTCCCTTTAAAAAAAAAAAAGAGTATTTATTGAAGTTAAAATACTATTTTTTTCTTCTCTAAAAGCATGTAAGAATACTTCTTTAAAAAAAAAATAAAAAAATAGAAATAAGTCATTATTGATAAAATATTTGATTTTAACTTATATTTTTACATTCAAAAATATTTTTTTAAAACGAGTTTTTAAAAATATTTTTATATTTTAAAAAATAAATCTAAATAATTTCTTAAAACCTTTTTTATTTTAAACTCAGATTCAATCATGTGCCTTTTTTGTACAGTTGTGAGGGAAAGCGATATGCAAATAGTAGGTTGTGGTTGTTTATATTCAATCATAAAGTATATTTTTGTAACTATCTCTAAACCCATTAAAATAACATAGAGATGTTGCTTATCTGGATAACAACCAGCATCTATCCTACTTGGAAATTTCAACTTCAAACCGCAACCTTACAAGTTACATCTATGCCAGCCCAGAAATTCTCCCTCAAAAGAAGAGTACACTTGCTTGCTGATGATTGTTAGAACCTAAATTATTATAAACCAATCCCATATAATGGCCATGCCTTGGTATAAATGGTTCAAATTCTGTGGCTAAACACGTACAACTCTCTCATTTCAATGGCAACTGCAGAAGAAACTTGCAGTGTTGCAGTCATCTTTGGGGTCACTGGACTAGTTGGGAAAGAGCTTGTTAGGAAGCTCACTTCAAAATCATGGAAAGTTTACGGTATAGCTCGAAATCCCGAGTTAACACCCACCATCAAAAGCTCTTGTTACCATTTTATTTCATGTGATTTGTTGAATCCTTTGGAAACCCAGAAAAAGCTTTCTTCTTTACATGATGTGACCCATTTGTTCTGGGTCACATGGGCAAGCCAGTTTCCATTAGATAGCCATGAAAGCTGTGAGCAGAACAAGGCCATGATGGCCAATGCCTTGAATTCAATTCTTTCAGTAGCTAAGAATTTGAAGCATGTTTCACTTCAGACAGGGACAAAGCATTATGTGTCATTGCAGCCCCCTTTTGAAGAAAAAGAAGAGCTCCATTATTACAATGAAGACTGTCCACGAGTGACTAGAGCTCATAATTTCTACTATGCTTTGGAAGATTTGCTCATGGAGAGACTCAACGGTAAGGTGTCTTGGTCTGTGCACAGGCCTGGTTTGCTGCTGGGAAGTTCTGTTAGATCATTTTATAACTTCATGGGTAGTTTATGTGTCTATGGTTCTATTTGTAAATGTTTAAATCTCCCATTTGTGTTTGGGGGAACAAGAAAGTGCTGGGAAGAGAGCTATATTGATGGGTCAGATGCTAGACTAGTAGCAGATCAGCACATATGGGCAGCAACAGAATCTGATACAGTTACCACCAATGGCCAAGCATTCAATGCCATTAATGGCCCAAGTTTCACTTGGAAGGAGATCTGGCCAGCTCTTGGGGAAAAATTTGGAGTACAGGTCCCAGACGAGATGTTCACGGAGAATTTCTGGTTTTCCATAGCCATGGCTGACAAGAAGCAAGTTTGGGAAGAGATGGTGGAGAAAAATGGATTGGTTCAAAGAAAGATGGAGGATTTGGCTAACTGGGAGTTTCTAGATGCCTTGTTTAGATACCCTTCAAAGCTTTTGGGGAGCAGAGAAAAAGTTGATAGGCTTGGTTTTGTTTCAAGGATTAAGACAGTGAATTCAATATTGTATTGGATTGATTGCATGAAAGGTGAGAAAGTGATTCCATAGTTAAAGGGGTTGCTTGCTTTGACTTGAAAAGTGGGGGAACTTTATGGAGCACCACAAAATGGGGTTCCAAGAAGATTAAATTAGTGAAAGATTGTTCTTTCATGTGCTGGTTGACTGCCTATTTATTGTTTGCTTAATTTATTTAGTACTATACAGATGGAATCACTTGATTAAATATATAGAAATGGACAATAAAGCAATGGTGGAAAAGCAATATTATTATCTTTTTCTGCTTGTGGTGCAAAAAATAAGAGGCCATTATATCACAACAACTTTTAACAATTATTCTATGGCTAGTATTATTTTGTTCAAGGCGTTAGTCAAAAGCTTATAATTTTTCGATGGAAATTTGAATCATAATTCACTACTTTGTTGGGTTTTATTTTTTATTTTATTTTTTTGTAAAACTTTATTCCTATTCGTACTATATTTCTTATAAAAAAAAATTAACAAAACAAAATGAGTTCTATTAAAATTCTAAATGAGTTTGAATTGATTTTGACAAAATAATTAGAAATATCAATCAATAATCATAACATTTAATCATGCTTGATCGATTCGCAAGCGCATAAAATCTCCATAAGAGCGAGGATAATCATCATCTTGAGGAGCATAGGCATAACCTCCATGGCTTGAGATATCAAGGCCTGCAACTTCTTCATTTGTAGAAATTCTGAGCATGTCAAGTTTGTGCAAACCATAGAATAGAGGTCCCATTGTCACACTAACCCAAACAACAATTACCAAAATCTCAATAACTTGTGCTCCAAGTAATCCCCATCCACCTCCGAGTAAAAGACCATAGGGACGTGTCACACCCTTCACACCTGAGTCATAGGCTTGAACCACAAACTCTTCCTTTGCAAACAAACCAGTGAATATTAAACCCCAAGTGCCACACCCACCATGCAATTGGGCTGCCTCTAATGGGTCATCGTAGTGTAGTTTTAGGGCCAAAATATTAAGCCCAATTAAGACAAAAGCCGAGACAAACCCACATACAATGGCAGCCCATGGTTCAACAACTGCACAACCAGATGTAATGGCAACAAACCCACCAAGCAAGCCATTGCAAGCATCTAATGCATCCCAGTGACCTACTAACAATCGCCTTCCAAACAAGGTGATGATCGCGGCTGTCGAACCGGCTAATGTCGTTGTGACCGCAGTTCGGCCCACTGAAGTCCAATTACCTTGATGGGTCGTGCTAGGGTATGCCACAAGAATCTTGTCAAATGACCCAGGATTAAAACCGAACCAACCAAACCACAACAAGAATGTCCCAAGTACCACTAGGGTTGCATTGTGGCCTCGGAGAGGAACGGGCTTCCCAAAAGCATCGAACCGGCCAACCCGTGGGCCTTCGATGAGGGAACCCCAAAACCCAGCAATGGCCCCAACCAAATGCACCACTCCACTCCCAGCAAAGTCAATGGCACCTGACCCAAGCAACAAATCACTTGAACTTGGACTAAGCCAACCAGACGATGACCAAACCCAATGAACAACAACAGGATAAACAAACCCACCTATGAAAAATGAGAAAACAAGATAAGCACTAAACTGGGTTCTTTCTGCTATAGACCCACTAGTGATGCCAGCTACTGCAATGGCAAAAGCCCATTGGAACAGAAAGAAACCATAGTCATAAGTACCGTTTGGAATGGCGAATAGAGCAAAGAAGTCTGTGCCAATGAAAGGGTTGGTATCACCATAGGCAAATGCAAAGCCGAAGAGGTAGAAGGAGATGCTGCCTGCAACAGCATCAACAACATTGGTGAGCATTATGTTCATGGCGTTCTTGGCACGAACTGAGCCTGCACATAACATGGCAAAGCCAATCTGCATTACGAAGACGAGATACGCCGAAAAGAGAAGGTATATTGTGTTGATGGAAGCTGTGACACTTTCTTCCCATGAGACCGCCATGGGAGACAGAGAGAGAATGAGTATGTGAAATATGGCAAATGGGAAGATAGGTTTGATTTGGTTGGATATGTATGTGAAGGTTTTAGCTTTGAATGGTAGTTGGCAAGTGGGTGCATGTGACTGGTTGTGCATTCTGCTTCAATAGTTTTTTCAGTTAAGAGATAGGATTTTATGTCTCATTTATTTTAGCTTATAATGTTGTCAAAACTACTGCCTTAAAATTTCTAAAAGACCCCTTGGTTGAGATATTATATAACATTCTAAATACATCCAAAAGCTTATCAATCAACTATGTATTGTATTGACTTAGGAAAATTAAATTGAATAGAAAGTTAAAAGTTTTTAATTCAAAATCTTAAAAATAAAGAGATTTATTACTCTTTTTACTCCAAATCTTTTATTGTTTAAAATTGTTGCATATAAATTAAGAAATCATTAAATAGTTTATTACATTAACTACAATATCTTTATTTAATTTTTTTTATTTATAGTGTAATTAAAAAAGACAATGGGTGACTTATTATTAATTATGACTTATTATTATTAAATAAGGATATATATATAAAAAATAAGTTTAACATTGTTTTAAAATTCCGAAAATGTAATAATTTTAATTTTTCTTTTCTTTTCAAAACAAAAGATACTAGACGAATGGAGCATCTATTACATCTCATCTTACATAAGAATTAATGTTGTACGATTAAGAGAGTATCTAAGGCCATTATGCAATTTAAGGGCACAAAATATCTTTCAACTTGCTTGAATTTGGTTATGGTCCTGCAAATTTATTGGCTATCGTTATTTAGGAGAGTAGCTGCAACCATTACGACTAATAGTCGGCGGCCTAATCGATACTCTCTCCATTTGAAGTTATCTGTCACTTTAAAAAAAAAAATTGTTTCAAATTCCTTCTTGTTTTAAAAGTTTTAGACAATATTAATGATTATTTTTATACTGTTATTCTTACAAACTTTAATTAATTTATATATTCATTATAAAATTAGATAATATTATGATAAACAATAATACAGTAAGTAGTTTAAGAAGAATTTTAAAATATTAATTAAATAATTTAAAATCAAAAGAGAATTTATTTCTTAATTTGAAAAATTTACCCCTTTCAACGTTGTTACCTTATTTGTTTGAGCATAAGGGAGTGTTTACAGCATTTAGGGTTTCCCTTTCCTGAAACATAGGGGTAATCTAAGCTGATAGCTGCAATCATAGCTATTTCTATGATTCTATCTCTGGATTTATACTGATATGATCCAATATATCAACTAAATGGAAGAGCAATATAAGATTACATTACACCGTGTAGTACAACATGCTTCATGTTAGTCACTAAGTCTAGACAGAAAAGTAGATACACATATTTTCTAACACAATTTTCACTACTGAGTTGTACATAGATTTAATATTTACAAACTTTTACTGAGAAAGAATTACTGGGTTTTCAACTCTGCTGGTAAGGGAAGGCCTCATTGTGACTATAGCTGACTCATTAGCTCCAGCTTTAAGTGCTGCCTTCCCAGCTTCAAGGAACCTCTTTAGTGCATCCTCAGCATATCGATTCGCCTCTCTCACCGTCATACTTTTCCCAATATCCGGATAAGCGTTGAGTATGTAATCGCCATTGAGCTGCGATGCGAGCTGGATTAATTCCACCTGGAACTCTGAGAGGCTCGTGTCTTCTTTGGGTCCCCCTGGTCTCAGTGACATCTTCACCTCCGCAAGTGTTTCTGAGATCATTCAATGTCAATCAGATTATGCAATGGTATCTCGAGCTCTTGAAAAGTTCCAGTTTTTATGATGGTCATATGTAAGAAATTAAGAATCAAGGAAATAGACACAAACCTGGACAATCATCACGAGGAGTATCGCGGATGTAGAAGTACTTCTCAAATGTACCGGCCCATGCATCTCTCTTGGTCAAGAAATTTGATCTTAAATTGAACAGCTTCTTCACCGTTGCAGGAATAGAAGAATGTTCAAATTGCGAATATGGTGTTGGCCCATCTGGTTCATGAATCACTGCGACAAAACATCAAGAGAAAACTCACATTAAGAATGAACAATGTAGAGAAAATTTAATAAGCCAACAACAAAGGGCACAAGTGTGAAAATTAACCATTTTTTATGACCAAATAATTAGTCAGTGCTATTCATAATCTCATGTCCTGTAAGGCACAACAAGAAGTCACGTACATTACATAGGGGTTGTGTCTTTTCTTTTGTCGGAGATAGACAATCAAAATGACTCAAGAGTGAAGCCCTGTCTATGTTCACAATTCTTGTACATTGCAATAGAACAAAGATATTTATCCTTGTCATCACACAATAACATCAACCTTTCATCATATGCTACTTGCTTTCTGCCCGTTAATTATTTAAAATGCTGGAAATAGTTTCAAATTTCAATGGCTCAAATAGATCTGCTGTAGAAGCTAATTTGATAAGCAAGGAAAACAGAAAAAATGGTAAAAGTAGATTTGAGCCATGTTAGATAGCAATTTACAATTTGTACATAATTTTGAAGTCTAAAGACAAACTTCTTTTCAACAGGAAGAGAAAATCGTACATAAACCCATGAAGTGTAAAACTGACAATTCAACAGTAGAAATATGTTACATGTATATGCCAAAACTTCTATATCCACCAAGAGAACACAAATAATGTTCTATATTCACCAAGAGAAACAAAAACCAAATTAATTAATCATACATGAAGACCCAAAGAGACATTGACGAAGATCCGTATATATTCTAGTGGACAAATCAAACTAAATTTGCCTTGAAATTACTATTAAATCACCTACGTGTTACTACAACTTTGTACACAAAGTGTATTTCAGCTTTCAACTTATGAGCTAAATCCAAATGTACTATTCCATCAGGACCAAGTTCTGAAGGCTGACAATAACAAATTCCCAGCAATACGTTAAAAGCTACAATTACCACCAAGGTCCAACACAATCAAAGATTTGCACAAAGAATAATATAGGGAAAAAAAAAACAAAGGCAAAAGTTGGGGTCAAGTAATCTTATCTCATCCCCTAGATTTGCCATTCCCCCAAATAGCCACCAAAAAAGATTGAAAAGATAATCATCCCTTAAACCCAACCAAAAAGAACAATACTAACGGCAAGACCACTCACCAGTTCTCCTGTCAATCCATGGAGATATCAGAAACGTTGGAACTCTTACACCCAACCTGTCAAACCGAAAGTAATATGGGTCAGGACCAATAATCCCATCTGGGTTGGGAACACCAGAAACTGGGGTGGGAACATGATCATAAAAACCGCCATGTTCATCGTATGTAATCAACAAAGCCATCTCCTTCCACTGAGGACTAGCCCTCAGTGTCTCGTACACCTCCTTCACAAGCTTCTGCCCCACTGCGACGTCGTGAGATGGGTGGTCGTCGTTGGCCGGAAATAGGTCCACATCGAAGTAACGCTGCTCCAAAACCACGTAATTCGGAAGCTTACCCAATTTGGCGTGCAATTTGAACTTCAAAGAATAGTCATGAAACTTGATGATATTCTTGAGCTTCCTCAAGCTCTTGAAGAAGACGGTAGCAGGGATGTTCTGGTAATAAATCCCAAATGTTAGGTCGTTTTCATCAAGAGAATCGAAAATGGTTTTCTGAGGAAACCCATGAATCAGGTCCTTCCGAACATTGCTCATGGCACCATGAGAGGTCGCCGAGTGAACATAGAACCGGTTTGGCTGAGTTGACGCGGGCACAGAAGCGAACCATTTGTCGAACACAGCGAACTCGTTAGCTAACTCAGCGTAAACAGGCAAGAGCTCCGGTTTGAACCCGCTCATGACGGTATCTGCCATTCCCTCTTCCATACTCTCCGACTGCTGAGCAAACCCGTTCATCGGAGCCGGGTTGGCCGAACTATCGTTGGATCCGAATATTTGCTCCCTGATAGCCTGAAATGAGTGACCCGGATCGGAATCGACAAATACAGCCTTGTCGGAGACGAATACCTCCCGCGAGTCAGGGTCACCGACAGAAACACGGTTCGATTCCTTGCCGGTCAACCCGTCAATATCGGGTCGGGTCGATTTGATCCATCCCAGGACGTGATCAAAGGACCGGTTTTCCATCACCAGAACAACCAAAGTTTTGATGGGTCCTTTGATTTTGTGCTTTCTTCGGCGTAACCCATCGGCGTCAAATGCAAGAGAAGAGACCGCGAGGTAGAGAAAGAAGTAAACAGTGAAGTCAACCCGCCGGAGACTCATCTCTGTTCACCGGGATGCGGCGTAAAGAGAATCAGAAAGAACCCATACACAAGATTTGAACCGAATGAGAGTAGGAACAAAATTTGGCAATGTTTAGTGGTTAAAGCGATTCGAGCATACGGTTGGTTGCCTTCCTCTATGCTTTCAAAATATTTTGCCTTTTGTTAATTTATTTTAGTTTGATCACTTTGTTTTAAAATATTTTGTCGGTGAGTAAATAGCCAGCTGATAAATAAAAAGATTTCGAAAAACAAAAGGCATGCCCATTATTTCAAAATTAGAGGAAACAATTTTAAAAATAAAAAATATATTTATAGGGATGATAATTTCTCTCAATTTAACAAGTTTGTTGAGAATTCTCAAAAAATGGCTCTCATTTCATGAGAATCTTAAAATAATCTTATATATAATAAGTAAAAATAATTAAATAATTTTTATATAAAATAAAAAATACATTTTATAATTTTAAAAATATTTATTCAAATTTATAATTATTTATTAATTTACACACGTATTCATATTTAATATTCAAAATATAATACATTTTTATTCATAAAAAAAAAATCCCTATTGTTCCCAATCCCTAAAAGAAATAATAGGGTGAGGGTTGCCCTCCCATTCTCATTCCTAATCTTGTATATATAATTATCAAAAATGACTTTTCTTAGATTCTATTTCGTTGCTTAATATTCCAAACAGATACTTAGAACATCACATGTTCCAATTCCAAACAAGTACGGTATATATGTTTGGAGCATTTATATGAAGAGATGGGATATCCGTTGTTTGGCGCTTATTAGGCAAGTTTCTTGGAAGTTAAGTGTGGGGACATGTTTGATATGGAGGACTCCAATTCTAAAACATTGTCGTTTATAAGCTAGACCAACTCCTTTCTTCTAAATACTTCAAAATACAACATACTTTAGTACATCCTAATAATATTAAAAAGTACTCAAATAAAATATTAAATTGAGGCTCATTCAAAACTAATTAAAACAAAATTAGTTGAAAAACATAATAATCCTAAAAAAATTTCAGGTTAAAGGTTATTTATTCAAAATTATAATCATTTATTCTTTTTCATATTTTCCATTTACCAGAAGCTGGTGTCAGATTGCAGCATTTTAGGCCAATCCGCAATCCCTAGTGGAATTGGTTTTCTCAATTTCTCCCCTATGTTTTCAATCAAAACTGCCCCAAACTTGTAATAATTTTTAAAACATACACTTTTTTTCCCCCCCTTACATTTTTCTTGCCAATTATCCTTATTACTTTGAACAGTTTTGTTGAAAAGCACTTGAATCTATTTCCTATTGTTAGTACCACCTTTATTGCAGATTTTGTGGATAATTTAAGCAAAAAGCTTTTTCCCTTAGGAATATTATTATTAATAATATGCAAAATTTATTTCCCAAAATTAGAATTTTGAGGCTGATAAGCCAAAGCGGTTGACATTAGAAAAATATGTTCCCAAATTCCAGTGGGCAAAGGGCCAAAATGGTGGTGGTTTGGAGACTTAATTTTCTGGCAAACTAAGTGAGTGTTGACAAAAGTGTTTCATGCCATGCCAAAAGAAAATTGGAATACTGCTTATCAGCACAGGAGTGGAAATTGTAAAGAATCTTCCTGCATTCTTGAAACTGCACCAGCACTCCTATTATCCTTGACACATCAGTTTCAATTCTAAAAAAAACATAAGCAGGGCCAAAACTAGGGTTCAAGTCATAGGTAATTTCACTTGTTCAGAAGATTCCTGGGCCATGCAAATGTCTTATTCTTAAGCAAATCAGTTAATGGGGCAACAATGGATGGATACCTTTTACAAACTTGCTATAGAAATGAGTGATATGAAAGAACCCCTAGTTTTTTAAGGGACTGATCATTTCAACATTGCTCAAACATTTTCATGTTCAGGAGCAACCCCTTTTCTAGAGATAATGTGCCCCATAAATGGACTGTTTAAGGTAGAATTTATGCTGTAATAAGCAATTAAACACAATTTCCAAATGATATCTCTCATAATTTATGGGGCTTTCCCAAGTTATCATCATTTGCTCTAGATTCAAACAGTAAACAACGTTATTCAAATCAAATGGTGTTAATTACGAACATTCCGTCTAAATTGACTCTGCCTCAAGTGACCTTAATTTCCACAATCCAGGATGATATGGCCGTGAGGAAAAGGTAATAAATCATAAATGTGATTCACAGCCTCCATTTGGGTAAAGTATGAGCTAATATTATTACTGGAAGGGTGGTTCTGTGAATGTGAAGGTTGTTTGAAGCAAGAGAGTGATGCTCTTTTACAACTTAATGCCCATTTTGGTAACCCTTCGATTGGCAGTGATTGTTGCCAATGGGAAAATGCTGAGTGACTCCATCTTTCTAGCTACTCCTTGTTTTCGGAGACCAGCGGAAAGAATCTCAACATGTCAGATTTCTATGCCTTTGATGATCTTAGAGTTCTCAACTTGAGGGGAAATAAGATAGTTGTTTGTGTTGAAGGCGAAGGTTTCCATATCATCTTTGCCTATTATTTTAATTGTAGGATAAAATCTATTGTTTTATCTCTTGTCTTATTGAATTTTGATTAATTATTAATGTAGACAATCGTAAAATTAAAATATTATTTTCTATTTCAAAACTAATTAAAATGAATGAAACATAAAATAGAATACTTGGTAAGACAATATATTTCTTTTCTCTAATTGCAACAATAATAATAATCTTTTCATGGCATCCACGTTATAATTTCTTTTTGGTTGTAGGTTCCAATAAACTTGCAAGATAAAATTTGTTATCTCATTTACCGACTCAATTCTCAAAACCAATCAAACTAAGTGATACATCAAATTTCTTCCATTTAATTGCAACAAGATTAAGAATCTTTTCATGCATCCATGTTATAATGTTTTCAAGAATAATGACATGATTAAATCAAAAGGAAAAAAAATTGAAAAATAACAGAGACTTGCTCATAAAGATTTTCACTTTTGGCATCTTGTCCCAAGTAATATATCCACGTATTACATAGCTTTTTTCTTTCTTTTTTATAAATTTATAACTATGTCAAGCAGTTGGAGGAAAAATCCTTTAGTCGCTGGCCTAACTTTAAAAACCTGTAAGCCACTAAAGGGATTTAGTGACAAGAAGATTGAATAATTTTCACGAGATTATAGATTCAATTCAAACCTCTTCATTGTCATTTATAAATAAAAAATCCTGAGAAAAATTGGGGAAAAAAAGTTCTCCTTGAAGCATGCCCCAAAACATACTATTAGTATAATGAGATAAAATCAACAAATAATAACAGATTTCTCATAACCACTCACTCAGGCTTAAATGCTCAAAGCACTCACTGACTTGAGGTAATGCTCTTCTCGTGGTATACACTTTTGTAACAAAATGACACACAGACAATGTTAAAAAGAACAATCAAAACTGTCAAAAAGAAAGAAAGTAATATTCCTTTTTTCTAAGTTGCCTAGAATAGATCAACTGACATCTTCAGCTTGTTTTGTTTCCATTTAGGCAGCTTGTAGAAGGCGGATTTTGTCATTCCAAATTTCTCATGGAACTCTTCATTAGATAAATATACCTATTTTCATCAGAAAGTGCAGATCAGATCCCAATCAATAAATAATGTAAAACAGAAACATGCTATAGCATAAAGAGTGAAAGGTTATCTATTAAGAAAGAAACTTCAAAGGAGAAAAGAGTAAATAACAAGTAGGAAAGAGACAAAAAAGAAACAGGCATGCGTGGAAATAACCAAGTTCATATAAAAACTAGAGTAAAATATTGTTTTCGTTCCTCTAGAATTCTTTAAAATCAAATAAGTCTCTCACATAAACAATATTTCAGATAAGATCTCCAAAAATTAAAATACGTTAGAAGATAAATCCCTTACCCATGTAACAAAGGGTTCTATTTGAGTATATGGAAGGTTCTATTAGAGCATGTTTTAATTTTTTGATATCTTATCTGAAACATTACATTAAGTGAAGGACTTATTTGATTTACAAGAATTTCTGAGGGACAAAAACAGTATTTTACCCAAAAAACTATCATGATTAATGATGATGATACAACAAAAACAAGGGTTTGGAACTATAGTAACATCTACAATTACAGGCCATCTTTAAGTTTTGGCATGGCATGCAAAATCATCTTTCTATACTTTGTTGTTTTATGTTAAGTTTGCTTTCTGAACAAAAGCAAACCAGATCTATGAGAGGTATAAGTTATTGGTTTTCAATTATTGAACAGTAGCCATTTATTGTTCATGGGAGTAAACCATCAGCATAAACTAGAGGTGGTTGCTGTTACTGGAATTCCTCTCCAGGTAACATTTTTTAATAAGAATAAAATTGCAGTATGGATCTCGAAAGTTCAAACAACAGTGAATAAGCTCTAGCATCCATGGATTACTACAATTAATAGTTGGGTCAAAAAGAATCAGGCAAACTATTGAGGGAAAAAAAAACAGTAACTTAACTTCTTAAAGGACCTTAAACACTTAGTTTATGCAAACAAGCCACGTTTGCATGTGATTCTTCAGTAGTAGATTCAGAAAAGCAGTAAGAAATGCCATTATTAGAGTAACCAACCACATTTGTAGCTTTTGCTTATATAGTTCTATTCCCTTTTCCAATTAAGAAATCTCTGATACTGGACCTGAAACACATTTTTGTTCAAGGACCGAATCCAGCATTCACATGTGGTTTCTAACCTGTAGATTCAGTTAATCTGATTAATAGTCGTTGGACTAATTAACTTTGTTTCTTTTGCATATAGCGTTTTTTAGGTCCTCTTCAATAAGAAATTTCCATTATTGGTCTATCCCAGTGATCCTCTAACAGGAATAAAGTAGAGGCTGGAAGAAAAGGTTGAGTAAATTCTGGAAAGCCAATTGATTAGTTTTCTTCGGTTCAGCAGATACCTCTCTTTTAGTTACATCAATGCTTGTTACTGGATCACGAGAGATCACTTTCAGAAGTTCATAAGGGTATACCAACAAATTCCCATTATCTCCATTCTTGTCACTCTGAGCTAAACCTGTAGTCTCAGATGATGACCTCGGTTCTATTACTGGAGAACCTGTAGATGATACCGATTCCCCTGGGAATACATAAAAGGGAGAAGAGGAGAAGATAAGAAAAAAAAAAAAAAATGAAGAAAGTTCCAGCAAGTGATTAAGAGGAAAATAATCCCCAACACAGCATGACCATACATAATTTGGAGAATGCAGGCAAGAAAGAGAGGGGATTCTATTACAACCTCATTTCATTGCACCCTTGAGTGGTCACATTTCATTCCCAAGTTTGGACACAATAAAATCATTGACTAACACTTAAATATATAATAATGGTTTATTTTAATTAAAACTACACTTTATCCTGTTTAGGTTTCAAGTGAGTCAAATGTAATGATTGGGTAAATAAAGCCTACTTTTGAATTAAGAGAGATATTAGCCAACTACGCAAGAAAATGAGTTTCACACCATGGCTAAAGATATTCTTGTTACCAGGAGTATTAGAGGCAGGAGATCCTTGAAAGAGCTTCCTGGGAACTGGAGCAGGGCTAGAAAGACGTCGATCACCTGATGACCTAAAATCTGTGCCTGGAGCCCTGGGTGCAGGTGAACTACTTCGTCTTCGCCCATTGGAAGTGACAGAATTACTTGGACCATTAGGGGTGGTGTCTTTGGAGTTTAATTTCCATGAGGTTCTATTTTGTCCCTGAATAATACCATATGAAACAAAGATGATGCACAAAAAAGAGGAACCAAAAGAACAAAGCTCAAAGCAAACCCAAATTATAATCACAAATTTTCATAACTGAGTGATAATAACCTTAATCCTACAAAGACAAGAAAACCTAACTTGATGTTCAAGTAATCTTAATCCATACAGATAGTAAAGTCCTAATTCAGGTATTAATAAGAAATCCAGACCCAATCGTAAAGTCCTAATTCAAGTATTAATAAGAAATCCAGACCCAATCAAGTTACTTACTTCTAGAGTTTGGGAGTTTCCTTTCAGAATGGATAGCTTTCGCTCAAATGAGTTACCATGAAACTGCAAGAACACCATTGTAGTTAAATAGTCAGTGAGATCTGATGGCACAACTATGATACTATGTGAAAGAAAACATCTATCAACTCTCCAATTTCTATGGTATAATTTTGCATCTATCTGAGAGAACTTATCGAAAATTGGGAAAGCAATCTGAAATATTCACAGCACACTGAAATTCATAGATTATCTAATAAGCTTCAACATTAAATTTTCAATGGATAAAAGTCATGTTATCCCCCTTCCAGATCATGCCTATTCTACACATTTCTAGCAATATGGCACATATTTGAAGTGGAAATTTCAGGTAATTGAACCGGAAATATTCCACTCTCAGAATGAAGAGTAAAGAAACACAACTGAAACCTTTTTTCAGCTATTTCAGTCATGGAACTTGAACAATAGTGTTAGGTTGACTATACTAATACAGTATCTATATGTTTGAAAACTATTGTCTTTACCATTATCAAATAATATAATTAAATCCAAAATGATTTCCATATCCATCAACCTATGTTGCACGTGTTTTGGTAGGAGTTTCATACTCAGTACAGTACAAAATGCCAGAACGAAAGTTAACTATGGGGTACAGCTACGCAACTTATGTGCGTGTATATATAATCATGTAGCCCCAAAGAGAAGTTCCCTTTGCAGAATATTAGATGAAGAGGAATCAAGTAATAGGGTTATTAGTGCAGCTAAGAGAATCGAGTTATTAACTTATTATCAACAAGAGTTGAAGCCATATTATCTCAAAGGTTATTGGAAAAACCAGCATCAATGGGCAAATCATGTGATATTCCTTCAATTCAGCTATTTCATACTGAGAAGCGCTTTTTTACACACTACTTAATGTTACGCTGGAAATCAAATATTATTCTATTCTATCTCTTTGCTCTCCTCCTTTTATTTTTCTATTATGCTTAAACGGAATTCATATATTATTCTATACTTCTTTTACCCCCAAACAAAGCTCCACCACCATCATATTATAAGCACTCTGGAAAAAAAAAAAAAAAAATCAAATTAATGTGTATTAATTTGTGAAAGGGAGAATGGACTTACATGCACCTTTGAGTGGTCCCATGCAAAGAAACGAGTGAAAAACAGAGGCTCATGGCCTTCAGTGACAATGTAAATGGGGATGTCCAGAGATAAGTCTTCAACAAGAACATCCATTTCAATAAATTTCTGTTTATAACAATTCAAATTGTGAGAGAAACAAATTTGCGCAGACTGTAAGTTCATATTACATTAAGGAAACTACAGAGTCATTCCATGGTCAATTATAAATTAGTTGCATTTTGCTTATCAAGCAATTATTGAACATGAGAAACAACTATTAAACTTCGATAGCTGATGAAACATGGTTAGATCCATAACAAAAAAATATCTTGCATAACATGACATTCTCATGCGTTATAGTTGGCCTTCAGAACTGATGAATGTCATTTCTTTAGAGCGAGAGAGGAGGTTAGCAGTACTATTTTCTATGTGGGAACATGCTGATATCTCCAAGGTTTCAAGGCTTGACCCTCTATGTTATTTTCTTCATTTAGATTTTTGAGGGAATGGGGTAGAAGTTTTAGAATTAGCTTCTATTTATATGAGGAAATAATAATTACATGATTACAGGAATAATTACATTTCTAAACTATAGGAACACATCTTAATATATGCATTCACAATTCAACAACCCCCTTGCCCCCCAAAAGTTGGAGCATATGTATATATATACTCCAAGATTGTACCTCCATTCATACTCGGTAGAATTAGGTTTGTGGAATGTGAGGCTAGCCCCTCACAGCTTCTATTTTATTGGATATATATTAAACCATTCTTGAGTCTTCTCCTAATAGCTTAAGCTTTAGGGTTGAATCAGTTCTTGACATGTTATATGATCCTCTTTAACCTCACAGTCAGGAGATTAAATCCCCCAGCATCACTTTCTTAATTATATTAAAATTTCAGCACATGGTAAGGGTGGGCCTGTGCTTTGTTCACACTTCAAGCCCAAAGGGCTTTTGTATTCGGGGGCAAATTGGATAAAATATAAATCCATTCTCGGGTTTTCTCCTAACAACTTAAGCTCTTGAGTTAAATTGGTTCTTGATATATTTACATAAGGAAATAATAATCACGTGATTACAGGAGTGAAGGCTAAATTATAGGAACACCTTATACAGGCATTTACAATTCAAAAGAAGTGAAGGCTTACTTCATGCAGGTTTGTGCATGATGACAGTATAAGTGTGATAATTACTATTAACATGAAGGCCTTCAGTGCAGCAAAAGTAAGTTAAAACATAGCAACAAAGGTCAAAATGAGACGATTTACCAAGCCAAGATTAAGAGCTTCTTGCTTTGATCTGACGCCTGAATGTAAACCAACCCAAACGTAAACCTCTCTTTGACAGTGAAGAACTAAAACATCTTCAGTAATTAAGTCATCCTGTGTAAAATTGTAGATCTCTTTCACCTGAAATATTATACCAAGGGCAAAACAAATCACTTACATTCATATAATACCAATAGGAAATTTTTACACAAAAAGAGGGCATAATGAAAGACTTCACAGTACAGAGAAAGTTGACTGGCTAAAATTTTCTAATTCATGTTTTTGAAGTTTTAAGTTCAATGCTGATTGACAAAATTGAGATACAGAAGAAAAAGCAAAAAAGAAAGAAAGCACAGAAAAAAAAAAAAAATGTGAAATTCTACTTTCGAGACTAGCCGCTAAGAAACTAAGGAGGGGTATGAAATGATAGGGGAATATCTTCCTTAAAGAACATGCCAAAAAGGCCAAAAAAAAAAAAAAAATTGCAACAGAGCTCTCCTGTCCCATCGCATCCGACAAGGAAAAAACTATAAAGAGACCAGGGCAGTAGACACAGCAAAATGATTCCTGTACCATTCAACCTCCAAGGACAATGAAGTATTCTTAAGAACACAAGCATTCTGCTCCACCAAACACACCAGAAAATTTCTTAGACCACACAGCCATAAATTTTACCCTCCTTCTCTTAACAAATCCTCTAAAACTATTGAACAAGAACTGCTCCAAAACTAGATGTGCATATTTACAATGTGATGGTTTTTGTTGTACAAGGCTGTAAATAAAGAATGCACTTTTTTCTTTTTGGTTTTTCCCAAACATGCACCAAATAGGCAGGTATTTCTGAAGTAGCTCCACAAGTAACACAAATATCAGGAGAGAGTATTGTGTGATCTACAAACATACAAACTATCATTTTATTTATGATATGGTTTATTGTCCTGTTAAAATTCAAATTTAAGGGGCCAAGGGAGAGGGGATGGATTTTTTTTAATTAATAGACTTCATATACATGATAGGAATTATTAAACTGATCTAAGTCTCATAGCAGCAGTATCAACATTGCCTTAGTGAACATTGCGGGTTGTCAAAAATCACCAAATTGTATGGAAATGTTCACATTTCATATAAAAGTGAAACAGGAAAGATAGGTAAGAAAGAAAAAAAGACTGTTTGTTAACCATGAATTGTAGAAAATGAGATTTATAACACAAAAGTTTCAATTTGCATAGCAATGTACCTTGATATCTCCTGAAATGGAATTCCAGTGAATGTGTCAAGAAACAGAACCGTCAATTAGACATGCTTTCCCTGTCATTGCATCCGGGATAGCTCTAAACCAAGTTAGAACTAGATTGTTTTACTGAATAAGGGTGGTTTTCTTACCTCTTTTTACGTCTAACACAAACAAATGTAAATCCTCTATATATCCTTGGATTTCTTTCCCCTTCGGATATTCTGACTTTCCACCAACAGCATCCCAGAAAGAATCAGGTTCATTCCCTTCCCTCACAGATATGGGTTGCCATGTTGGCTGCAGGTTGCATCAGGAAACAATTTCTCATCATTTCAAGTTAATTCCATGAGAAGAGATTCAAAGAAGTAAAGTCCAATCATATAATTTAATACACATATTCTAATAACAAATTTTACTGAACAATATTTCATGCTTCCATGTCGGTGAGAATTTATTGTGAAAACTCCAGCAGAATATCAATTGTAGTTACGTACATTAAGCAGTTCCAACACTCTATCAAGAAGATTGTGGTCTCGAGCTGAAGACAGGCTCCCAATCCAAGTAAAGATAGATGCTCCATTTTGCAAAATGTAGCAATAGGATGAATTCAGAGAGGTTGAAACCTAGAAAGGTTCAATCATAATCAATTAGAACTCATTTAGAAAGCCATAAACTGTTTTGTGTCATATTCTTGCTTTCTTATTGATAATCCAGCAATAGTAACAATGACATGCACTCTATATATTCCAACTATTTTTCTGCGTGCACATACACAGAGAACTATATATGAATATAACATCTTTAATGACCAAGCAAAGTCAAGAACAAAAATTAAGTCATACTAAACAAGTTTGATCATTGGTATGAGGGTTTAACTGACAAATAATACTAATTTTACATTAGAAAGTAGAATGAAATGCATAAAAAAATAATCATTATTGGATTTCACATAAAAGAAAACAAAGGGAAAATTGTTGATTATTAGGAGATTATTGAAGTTATAAAGTTATTAGAATTCCATCCTATAGATGGAGAATTATTCAGATTCATCATACACGTAGCCACTGTTATGGAAGAAAGAAAAAAAGTATTAAACTGCAGTGATCCTACTCTTTGATTTTTCATTCTACATATTAGTACATCCTACTCTCAGCAAGAGCTTTGCTTCAAGACTTGATATTTCTGGTAATTAGCCACTAAGTAAGACTCAATATTAAAGGATTACACTATGAGTTAAACTTTAAATGTCAAAATTATGAATTTATGATTGGAACTTACTTGATCAACTTGGATAGCCTGCATATTATCTGGACTTGTACCTTGTACTCGAAATAGAGCTACCTTATTTTCATCATATGTTTCATCCATCATACCTTTTTCTTCTATGAACTTCTTATATCCTGAACTCAATCCCCCCTACCAGAGGGAAAAAAAGAAGACAAAGACATTTACTTATTTAATATATGTACATGAAATCTTAAATTTAATTTCACTGAAGTAAAATAAAATCTACTAGCACATACCTTGAAAATGATCAATCTCTGGAATATTGAGAAAAATTGGGCTGGCTCGTTACCCTCATGAACTTGAACCTAAAAAGACATGCATGAAGTAAATAGAAAAAAAAATTAGTGGGTAAAAATTACAGAAGTCAAGAATCATTTGTCTTGGATGTTCTTAAGATCTAGAAGTGGCATTGAGAAACCGGCACTTGTTGACAAGATAAATACAGTTTAGTGATTTCCAGCAATATTAGTTTTCTCGCATCAATTTAGTCAACTAAAGAGTCACCAAGAACAGAACTAACCACAACAGGATTAGTTTTAACTGAATCAGCCATTGCATTCATCTGGGAAATGGCAGCTGTTTTATCCTCCTGCAAGCAGACAAACATTAAACAAAAGTATATACTGTGTTACAAGTTCAACAAGGGCTACAAAATTGAAGAACCATCTATCTAGAATGAAGACATGGCAATTAAGCATCTTCCAGAAAAATCTATGATTTCCAGGTCAAAAATCTACCCAGTGGCATACAGAAAATCTTTCTTACCATTATACTTCTGCAACCAAGCCAACTGTAAAAGAGAGTCTCATCCCTTCCATTTCCAGGATATGTATATTGTGCTATATAGCAATCCCCACTGAAAAATCGTGTTTGTTCTGAAACCGAAAGAGGGGACAAGTCATCACCATCCACCCGCCACACCTGAAATCACAGTATTGAATTAAACAAAGGTAAAGATAAATACAATCATTAGACATATAAAAAACAGCAAACTTTAAGCAAAAAACTACCTTTAATGTGCCTCTGCAATCTATATGCAGTTCAGTGTCTTCTTCAGGCAACTCTTTCACATCGTAACCCTGGTGCTTGAATATTGCTGAGGGAAAGAAGCAATCAAAATATATATTATAGGCAAAATATTGTCTTCTTTATTCTTGGACAACTAAATAGTATAAGATACAAAACCTGCCACTTTTTCTCGGCCTTCCTCATACAGCTTGGGCTCCACTGTCTTAGGCCAATTTTGAAAATATGACCTAAATATGGTACTTTCTAATCCCTCTGATAAAAGTGTCAAATGTGTACTATTTGATCTACCTTCATTTCGAACAAACTCCTGGTAAATGTAGGAAGTAGTGAGAATGAGAATAGGGATTGCATTTGTTGGATATAATATAAAACCATTCATGGGCCTTCTCCTAATAGCTTAAGCATTTCAGTTGAACTGGTTCTTGATAACCCTTAACTTGATGCTTAAGCGTGAGCAAAGTTGACTAGATTCATTAATGTAAACTGTCTTTCATAAAGATGATATATGTGCTAGAAAATAAATAAGCTTCATTATGAAGAATGTCGATTCTTTAGTATTTGATAGTAACTCGTACTAGTTCTATTACATATATAGCATCAAGCCATTCTTCACTAGGATGGTCTCAGAAGATGTTCAAACAAATAATATATTGGAAATTAGAACTTCAGCCCAACATATTATATTTGAAAACTTAGTTAAGAAGGGTCAATAAACTTGCCATTTATGAATCTGGTTTCTATCCCAAAGGAGATGAGCTATAGTAGAGGGTCTCCAATAAAACTATTAAGATTATTTACCAAGTGGCATAAAGCAACGAAATTTACAAATAACATTGTAAAT
The DNA here is from genome assembly GCA_022379115.2 of Bauhinia variegata. Taxonomy (NCBI): domain Eukaryota; kingdom Viridiplantae; phylum Streptophyta; class Magnoliopsida; order Fabales; family Fabaceae; genus Bauhinia; species Bauhinia variegata. Next base: position 12,829,292 of record CM039437.1, read on the forward strand.
TCTTGATATAGAATACAATGCATATTCAAGGAAAATACCTTCCTAAGAATACAAAAAATATTATATAATCATCCCTTAATAATATCCCAGTGTGTGATTTGCTAAAAATTTCATGAATAGACAGCAAGAGGAGGATGGTGGTTAGGATTGTGATTGATGGTGGAAAGTCTCAGCAAGGTACAACCAGAATACCAGATTATGCCTCATTCTCAAGGAGAAAGGAAGTAAAAGGATTCAATCAATAATTGCATCAAATGCTTGGAAAAACCAAGATCTTGAGTAAAGGCTACCTTCCATGAAACAAGTGTAAACGTTATTTCACATCCTAACATCCGATACTTGTTACTTAAGTCATGAATGTCCATAAGTAAGTGTTGGATATAATATAAAACAATTCTTAGGTCGTCACCTATCAGCTAAAGCCTTTAGGTAGAATTGGTTCTTGACATGATAGCAAAGCTTCGTTAACATCAAATCCTTCCACCAGCACTTTCTTAATTAGATTAAATTTTCAATTTTCAACATATGGTATGGGTGGGCCTACGTTTTAATCACACTTCAAGCCTAGAGGGCTTTCATGTGCGAGAACACGTTGGCTATTATAACATACAATAACTTATAGGTCTTTACTTAACAGCTTAAGCTTTTAGGTAAAATCAATTCTTGATAGCAAGCAAGGTCCTTTTGGACCAGGGAATCTCCCTAATGGTGCTTTGAATTTTTAACTATTTAACCATACATATTCCAATTTTAAGTGTCTGCTCTTAAAGTAAGGAAAGGAGAGGGAGAAATGGGGGGAAAGAAAGAGATTCTTACTTCTATTGCTGTGATTGATGTTCTTTTTTCAGTCATGGTAGTATGTCTTCCCATCCAGACAAAAATCTCAGTATTACAGTCCAACATATAACACTTGTCTGTCTCAAGAATTTCTTTGTTCAATACATCGCTCCCAGTTTGAGAAAGTTTTCCCTGTAAAGTTATCCTGTTGTGAAGAGAAAATAACAAATCTTTAGTACAGAAGTGCAAATGTATTTCTTAAAGGAACAAAATCATTTTCCCATCTCTCCAAAACACATTGCCTGGATTTAAACCAATTCTGATTTAGAACAACTAAGCAAATGCATAGGGTAGGTCTACAACAATATTTCCAGCAGGTAATAGATATGTAAACTAAATCTGTTAAAATGAATCAGTTCAAGTTTCTTACTGAGCCCCATATAAACTTGCTGAGATTTTAGGATACAAGTAAGGTTGAGATAGCAGGGATTTCCCAAGACAAGCATAGATGCAGTCACACCAGAGTTATATGTGTGCGTAACGCTGTGTAAATTGTTGTCAACTTATGGAAAGCTCACCAGAATAACTTTGTTGATGGAGCCACAGGTTGTTGCTGAACAGAAGAAGGCAATTCTCGAGGGATGGGAGCATAACCACCAAAAAAACTCCAGAATTCACCCACATCAGAATCACCAACAAATTTTCCATCCTCTACACAAAATGTATGATTTTCAAAATCCTTCCTTTAGTAAAAGAAAATAAGCATAAAAGAAGTAGCACATTTTCCAACCTATAGTTGCCACCTGGCACTTTCCACCATGCTTATTCTCTTTTATGTATAGAATGACATCCAAAGCTTTCGCTCTTTCTTGAATGGTAGAGTTACAACCACTGAAAAGGAAAATTTTTGATGCAGTGTCAAGTATAAATACATCTTCATGATTCAATGACGACCGCAGAAAAGGCACCTGGTTAATAATAACCACATCAGGGAGGCTGCATTAGTCAATTTCTGATCAATCATAATAGCAAATAAATAAAGGATAATGAGAAAACACGTATGGTAAATTAAGAAATTGAAAGCAAAGAATAGGAAAACTCTAATGTAGGCAATATATTTTGTGAACTAACACATTAACTCACTGAAATATCTTATGGACAAGAAAAGTAGTTCCTTCTAGAGCACTTTATAATGTCTTTCAGCCCTTCATAATAACCAGGGTTTATACACCATGAAAGAAATTCACTATATAGATATAAATATTCACTAATTAGATCAAAATAATAATTGTAAGTTAAAAGGGATAGGCAGAGGAAGAGGACAATGCCGTCAGATAACAGTAGCAGTTGGTCATCAAACCTCAAAGAAAACTCACTTCTTTCACACGAACAACATGGTCACCCTTGCATGTGTACAATGTGATTTGGTATTCACCATTTATCTTCCCTTGCCGTGACCTATACACTCCTTCAATGGGTATAATACAAGGCTTAAAATATGACAGAAACTTCTCTGATTCTTGGCCTTGCACTTCCTTATATTGCACACTGCATGATCCTAAGGCAGCATCCAGCTCAAGTGCCTTGTCCGATGCCAAACCTGAGTCCAACTGCAAATGCAGAACAGCAATGTACAAAATGTTGTTTTAACTTGTCATTATTACAGTATTGAAATAGGTCCAATGATTACACTTACTAACTAAATTTATATTTGAAACAGATAACATGCATTCAAAAATATAGGAAAGTCTAAATAATCACTTTTAGCTAACCCAAAGTAATGGGCATAAGAGCCACAAAGTAGTCCTACTATAAGTGTAAACACAGGTTAGTAATTAATATATTTGTCTTCTCCCTTGTTTTCTTTATACTATCGGTCTCCCTTTTTCCTTTAACAAAGTGCATAGATATTTGTGGCATTAAAACAAAACTAAAAGTTTAGCTTAGTATTCTCCTTGTATCAAATTCATTTCTTTAGTAACAGTACTGACTTTGAGGCTATCTTCAGGGAAAATAACAAATGATCTATATCATATACCCTTCCTTTTTCCATATTAAACGAAATGTAACAGATGACTACAAACTTAAACCATCTAATCATTCTTAGACAAGCAAAAACACAGCGAAAATAGTTTCTTTTGCTGCTGCATAAACAGAAATAGTGCATTATGCCAGTTCTGTTGATGAGGATCTGATAGGCCAATCCGGCATGATGAAGCTAGGCCTAGCCAGGTCAATGGCCCAAAGGCTTGGAAAGTTTGCGTAAGAAGGAAAAGGAGGGTCAGCTCTGCTAGGAAAGATGAGCTGGGCGTTACTGAAGAGGAAATACCACATAAGAGTTTGGCTGGTGGGATTGTGATAGGAAGGGGTTAGAGATGATTGGGGGTGCATATAAATGTCATATTTGACATCAATATTAACAAACAATTGTCACTGCAAGCCATTAGATAAAACCAGAGAAGAAAATAACCTTGTTTGCATCATTTCCTAGCCAATAATGTATGTCATGCTGAGCAGCACCACTGTTTGGATAAACCGTCTGTTTCAACAAATATGTACAGAGGTCAACATAGCTTGTCAAGAGACTCTAGTTGAAAATAAGTAAATACTGACAAGGGCTGTATAATAACCATCATCTATAAACTCCAACAGTAATGGTATTAAATTAGAGTCGGCAGAAAAGATACAGATGAGAATTTTGCATCTATGGAAATTAATTAAGATAAAGATCCTGGACTTATTCATTGCTTTAGAAGCACCAAGGATGAAATAAGGTGACCAAAATCTTACATTTAAAACAACATATGCACTTCCAGTGTAGAACTTTCCATAGCAGGACTTTGACACCGGAACCACCCGTTCGTTCTCAATGCACCAAACCTCTAAGCCTCTTTAAACAGAGCTAAGGATAAACAAGCAACTTAAACAGAGAATGTGATACACCTTGAATTAAAATTGACTGGTGAAGCACAAACATCTCTAGACAATATAAACTGGATGAATAAATCCTCAGGAGAAGACTGCTATTTTTCCATCAAAAATTTTTGAAGTATTGCCACTATCAGAAAAAAAGAAACCACTTTCCTTTCCAGATTTTATAATGCCTATATCATCAAGAAGGCATATTGAATTGTTGAGGAAGTATTTTCAACTGAGACAAGCTAATGCAAGTTGACCGCTGCTTTATCATAAGAAATCTTTGTTTCACTTGGTAGAAATCCAGTCAAGACAACAGAAGAAAATAAGGCAGTTCAAGAGAAATTGATTATAAGGATACGGATTTGCTCCTGCAGCCTGGAATGCAGAATCCAAGTCTTTAGTGGAGATGGGCATTGTTTTTCATGGATCAGATAATCCACCAAAGTTACGGGACTCTAAATTATTCTGCAGTCCAGCATAGAGTTATGTCACTGGAGAGAACCACAGAAAAATAAAGCATGAACATTCCCTTCAGAGTATATCATATCAAATTTTCTGTCACGGCAGTGATAAAGAAAATAAAGAAGCAAAAAAGAAACCTAGGGAATTATCTTAACGTTCAGCCCATCTATGATCCACCATCGATATCATAGTAACAAGGCAAGGAGGGGAAAGTACATGCTACCATTTTGCAATCAATCTCTCGCATCTAAGATGGCACATGAAGGTTCAAAACCAAAACCAAGTTTACTAATCCATTAATTTGCACAACTGAATACTCATTATAAAGAAGAATTTCCCATAGGAAATGCCAGTCCCTTGACTATGAACAATTCAACCATAAAGCTATGCCACTAAACTATGAACTTGATCAGATGAAATGATTTAAACAGATCCATAGATGCTGCTAGCATAACATTTATATACAGCAGAAAAAGTTACACAAATTTCACCAAGTTCTATTTCAAAAGCTCTTTTCAGAGAATATACCAACCCAACACAACATATCCCAAAATTAATAAATATCAAAGACAGCAACATATTTTAAAGGAGTCAATACCCACTACCCGATAGAAGATAACCCGATTCTACCAGAGGAAAATTCCCACAATTAATCCACTGATATCACTATCGCAGACACAAATCTTGTTCTTCGAAAATGCTGGTCAATGCAAGTAGAAGAAATTCAGAAGATGGTCAGAAGCTCGAAAAACAAAACCCAGAAGTTAGATTAGATTTTCCAATCCGCATATCAACAACTTCAACAAGCATAATGATACGGTTAATTAGTTGGTAGATCATACCTTTGTTCCAAAGCAGAATCAACAAGCATCAGGTGAGTGTGAGAGTGATGTTAATGCTTTTACAGACAGGGAGAGAACAAAAGCGAGGATATTCTCGCTATTCCGAGCTGAAAAGGATGATTGGAAAGAAATAAAACAGACATTTCCATTGGATGGCATTGGAATATTGATAAAGAAAAATTGAAAACAGTGTTTGGTTTGGTACCGAAAGAGACAGAGAGAGAAGGAAAATAAAGCAAAAAAACAAGCGTGCTTGACTTTATTGTCCAGCTAAGAAAGGGCCCACCAACGTCGCTTTCTACTTGTTCGATTGCCATTGGTTTTGCCGAAAAATGAAGAATGAAACAGGGGAAGCTCTGTTTCTCTCTCTCTACCTCTTGTTGCTCACTATCGATCAACCAGTGCAGGACAGGGAGGAGGTGGTTCCCGCTATTAAGAATTTCAACGGTCTCACCCGACATATTCCTTTACGAAATAAAATCTACGAATTCTGTTTGGCAACATACCGTGTTTTTTTTTTCCTTTTACAAAATACAAAGATACATTACTTCAATATTGATATTTAGAATCCCTAGCATGCTTTTTTATACATGTTTTACATTTAAATAATATAATAATTATATGTTTTTTATACCAAAAAAAAAATTTAATACATGTGGTAAACAAAATAGTTATATATAAAATATATAATTATTTTACTTAGAGATAATTATATTATTTAAATCAAAATAAAAAATAACCATATCATCTATTAATTTGCATAATCTATCTTGAACCTAAATTAAACAAAACTTAATGTAGTCTTAATTACTAGGGTGAGTATTAGTGAAGTTCAATTAGGTTTATAATATAATGAACATAACCAACCTTAAATAATGACTTTTTTTTCTTTAACTAATACCAACTAGTTAAAAAGCCAAACTCAACAAGTCTAATGAAAATAGGTGATCAATCGGTTTTAGTTGGGTTCACGAGGGTTTAAGCATTTAAATAGAGAATAAGAAATAAAATTGACCCAAATAACGTATTATAACTAAATGTCAACTAAAGAAGTTTGAAAAGTCAGATATTGTCAAGAATTGATTAATGAGAAAGTTATTATTTGTTATTGACCATTACAAATTAAATTTTAAATTTTCTTATATTATTTATAATCGTTTAACTTGTTTTTAACTGACCAAAAACTACTTGAATCATTTAGGGTTTGTATGCTTTAAGGGATTTCAAATATTTTGCTTAGCCCTACCAAATACCATATGGTTTTCACCAAAAGAAAAAGATTGAAGACTCACCATCATAGTTCTAAAAATTGGACCATGCATTGAACTAGAGATATCATTCATTGTGTCACACCTACTTCGTCAACGTAAGGTCACCTGATCAACTATAAATATTTTTAAAAAGTATAAAATATAGAACATAGAAAAATAAATCATAAATATATTTTTTATAAAGATTTAATAAAATATGATATAAATTCAATTAAAGAAACTTCTAGGGATTGCCAAATATGAGAGCTTGCCACAATTCTGTTACTACGTGGTGTGTTGAGGCATGAGGAAAAAAAATTACAATATCTCGTTGAAAGATGAGTTAAAAGGGCAATTGAAAGAAAAAAAGCTTAAAAACGTTGAGGACTAAGTATAGAAGGAGAAGGTTGAACTGCCATAAAGAATGAGTCCTAACCAGATGCCTGAGAAGAGAAAGCAGTATTTTAGTAGCAAGGATATCATCTATCTTGGCAAAGCTTAGGGCCTTGAGCAAAGCCAGCTAATGCAAAGGAGAAGGAGTTAAAAGAGAACACAGAGAATGCAACGAGATTTTGTTCATTCCTACAGGCTATTGAGTTGGTTATTAATGGCAAAAAGACCAAGGCTAGTATGCTAAAAAAAGATGGGGCAAACACATGTAGTGAAAAAAAGGGTCGTTCCGTGCAATCCATGTAGCCAACATTCCTAATAGTTTAGTCTTGCCTAGCCATGTTGATAACAACTTGGTAAGGGATTCTAATTCTAGTGAAAAATTACCTTGTAAATGGAAGAGACGAGCCCGTGAATTGACAAAACAAGGAATTGATGATTCTAATGATGGGCAAAAAAAGAGACTGATATAGAAGTAGATATTTAACTAAAAGAATTGAAACTCAATGAATTCAATGAAAATACGGGATAGATGTTAATGTAAATATTCAAAGACAATTTCTGTCTCAACGATAATGATTGATTCTCAACACCGATCACCATAAGTATTATCAATTGGAATTACCGTGGGTTTAGAAACCCACTAGCAATTTGAGCACTACATTTGCTAATCAAGGTTAAAAATAAAGTTCCCAAAATCGTCTTCTTTGTAAGACCAAATTGACTAGAGAAGAATGGGATGATTTGAAAAGGATGTTGGGGTTTAGTACGTGATGATTAGGGGTGAGCTATGAAGTGTATAGGGAAGGGTTGGGTCTATCTCGGTATCTTTTCCTCATTTGTGCAGAGTCATGATTACCAATGAAGTGACAACTATTGATCTTAATAGTGTCAAAGTGTATTAAGACGCCATTGTATCTCTATCCCGTTTTTTGTGACGATGACAATTTATTTTTTTTCATAAGCCTCAGTGGTTGCAACTGCAAGTTTGGAGCTCAACGGATTCTAGTAGATTATAAGACACATTAAAGACAAAAAGTCAATTTTGACAAAACTGTAATCTTCTTCACGAGCTGTGAGCGTAGTGAACTTTCTATGAGCAATGAATCAATTAACCCTAGTCAGACGCATTTAGAATATCAATTCAAAAGAAACGGCACTTGGCATTGGTGAGGAAGCTTCCTGGAATGCCAAGTACTTAGATTCTGCTTATGTATTCGTCAATGGCATTCCTTTTGATCTTATGGAGGGTGATCTCCTCGCTGTTTTCGCCCAGTAAGTCTTATCCTTTCAATTCAGACACTATATCCAGACTACCCATCATGCAAAACCCTTGTAGGATTGTTGAAAATTTGTTTATCTTTGAATTTATATTCCAAATTTGAAGTTTCAGAAAAGAGTTATCTCTTATTCTTTAAACATGTTGGTGCTCTTGTTCTAAAACCCTAGAAAAATGAAAATAAAATGATATCCTATACCGAGATTTGATTTTTGAGAATCTGCAATTGAATTATAGTTAGAAGGTTAAGAGTTTGGTAGTGTAAGATGCACAGTTTGCAAGCTTCGGTTATTGTATGCAAAATTTCAAACATGCCTTGAGTGGAGTGTCTTCATATTCTTAGTTTTACTTAAACGGGAAAATGTTTCAATTGTCATGATGTCATGGATTAGGTTATGCGGTTGGTTTAAGAATCTTCAAGTTCTGTGAATGATTGAGCCTAATTCTCTTCTTATTGTTTGGAAGATTCTTAGGGTGAAAACTCTGTGGCAATGAACATTCTTGGGTATACATAAGTTCTTTCTTCTGGGGCTCCTTGTACTCATTTATGTACTATATAGGTATTTTATGAACATAAATTGTTGTCAACAAGTGAAACCTGTATAGATTTTTCATTTTTGAATCTGTTGCACCTGCCAAATATTAGCATGAATGACAAAGTCTAATAGGGAATCCCATTAGTTTATAAGTGTTAAATGAGTTCCTTTATAGCTCATCTGTACTTTATGAAATCCAAATTATTTCAGTATTTTAGGAAGGCCCTCTAACAGTTTGCATAAATACAGATATGGGGAGGTGTTGATGTTAACCTTGTTAGGGACAAAAGTACTGGAAAGTCAAAAGGTTTTGCTTTCCTTGCATATGAAGATCAAAGAAGCACAAATCTTGCTGTAGGTTGGCCTCTCTGTCCCTTCTATAAGATTGACAACTAGTATTTCATCTATGTTTAATTTACACTAAACTACTTCCTATTTATGGTTTTCTTTCAGATAATCTAAATGGGGCACAGATTTTAGGTAGAATCATCAGGGTTGATCATGTCAATAAATATAAAATGGAGGAGGAGGCAGATGAAGAAACAGAGCGGCAGAAGAGGGAAGCTCGTGGCGTTTGTCCGGCCTTCCGAAGGGGTGAATGTACTCGTGAAGCTAGTTGCAAATTTTCTCATGATGAGCAAGTCAGATGAATATTCTAGAATGATTCTAGGAAGTTCTTCCACTTTATTTTATTCTATTTCTACTCACTCTTTCAACTTTATCATGACATGGATGCGATAGATTTAGATTTGTGAATACTTAAAGCTTGATTATGATATGGAACAGAATTAATGGGCCAGTTTTCATATTTAAGTTCAATCCAAGGGTCTTCCCTTCTACCACCCCCACCTTTCCCATCCACCACCCCCCATTTTTTTTTTTTTTTTTTTATTCCCAAAATGCCCTTATGCCTCTTCTTTCTCCTCATTCTCTCCTTCCCTTCCTCGAAAACCCTACCATCCCCCCCACCCACGCCGCACTTCATTTTCCTTCCTATTTCTCATCGGCATTCTAGTATTTCTTGGACAAATTCCACAATAAAAGGTATGTTTATCCTTCATTATATGCATTGTAGGAGTTTAATTATGTAAAATGAGTAGAAATGGTGTTGTATGATGGTCACGGTGGTGCTTGGGTTATGAACGCTTGTGCAAGAGCGTTGATGACTTCAAACGCTCTTGCATGAGCGTTCGGGGGGCTGAACGCTTGTGAGAAAGCGTTGAAGGGTGAAGTGGATTCTCCCATGGAACGCTTCTACACAAGCGTTCGGTCTAATGAACGCCTATGGAGAAGCGTGAAACGAACGCTCTTGTGGAGGTGTTCGTGCTGCCAAACGCCCATGAAGAGGCGTTGATGTCCAACGCCTCTTGACAAGCATGTGTTCCCTATGAACGCCCATGAAGAGGCGTTGATATCCAACGCCTCTGGACAAGCGTTTTGTGCATATAAACGCCTGTACAGAGGCGTTTCTGGGGCCTACCCTGTCCCTAATAATTTTTCCAAACTTATAACCTGATGTACCTTTAAAATTTGTTAGAGATGAATTGAAATTAACAACATTTGATTCTTTAATACATGTTATTTAAAATGTTTGGATTTTGTTTGATCTGAAAGTGTTTGAGTTGATATTGTTGTAGGAAATATGGTGAGAACGAAGAATCCAGCTTTTAGAGATACAGATACATCTGAACGAGGACAGCAAGCTGATCGTCGTCGACCAACGGCTTCGGATCGCAGACAACGTGTAAACAGGAGGCAACCAGAAAGTCACCCTGTTGAAGATATTCGAGCGGCCAGCACATCGGATGACTCGGGCTCTGATAACGATGTCGGAGGAGGAGATTATGAGGTTATAATTGAGGTCATATGCAAGACTGACCTCTTGACTGTTGGAGCACCAGGTGGCCCACATGATCCCTCCACACTTAGGAGATATGGAGGGCATACTGCACTTCACGTATGGGCCGGTGAACGGGTAAGTATGAACACCTACATAATTAAAATTATATGTCTTTTTATATTATGTAAAACTAAGTTGATGTTGTGTAAAAAACAGGACCGCCCTCTTATCAGACCATTTATTCATGGGAATAAGATAAGAGCATTACAGTATGACACAATGCCGGAAGACGTACGACATATAGTTAGGAATTCAGGGCTGGAGCCACTGCTGAGTTTGGACTACAGCATGGTTGACAAAGCATTGTTGTCTGCATTCATTGAGAGGTGGCACTCAGATACAAACACCTTCCACCTACCTATCGGGGAGATGACCATCACACTAGATGATGTGTCATCACTGTTACATCTACCAATGGGAGGTCAATTTGTTGCTGTGCCTACTTGGACCGTGGAACAGGCAGCTAGGCCGGTGATGGATGTGTTGGGGGTCCCAATTGCTACAGTACTTGAAGAATTTGAAGTTTGCAGGAAGCCTGCAATTAGATTTGAGACGTTGCTGACCATTATTGCTGCCCAGATTAGCTACAGGAGGTGGATCTATGCTGCTAGAGCCATCATGCTATTTGTATTGGGATGCACAGTGTTTGTAGACAAGTCATCATCAGCTGTGCGCACAGAGTACTTGGAGTTGCTTCGCGATGTCGACGCCATTCACGATATACCGTGGGGAGCTATATGTCTCACCCACATGTATCGGCAGTTAGGTTATGCAGCCCGACACAAAGCGAGACAGATCGCTGGGCCATTACCACTTTTACTGGTATGTCAACTATTACATTTGGTTACGTTTTTGTATTTATAGTCACACAATCAAATTTTTTAATCATACATCATTATTTGCAGGCGTGGATCTACGAGTATTTTCCTGGTATGCGCCAATCCTGCCGCCTGAATGCATCATATCGTGAAGATCTCCCGCGAGCTGCACGCTGGTCATCTCGTAGAGGGAGTGGCCAACTTCCTCCTATGAGACACCAGTTGGATTGTCTACGACATCTGGACGTCGAATGGACCCCATACGACGATGCTCGAGACTTCCATCCACTGTTACCAGTTTCATTCTTCTTAGGGAGGATGCGTTTTGGCTTATGGGTGGAACCACACCAGCCGGATCGGGTACTGAGACAGTTCTCGCATGTCCAGTCGATACCCCCACCTCCCTTGCGTGCAGCTGATGACCCGATCTACCTGAGTGAGGTTAATGCCATGTGGGAGAATTTTGACGATCACATGCTGAGTGCGGACGCACGTGGGCTAGCTGTGTCAGTGGCTGGCCAAGTTATGCCAGGGTATATGGAGTGGTATCACATGATATCACATCCATACGTACTACCGACATCTGTTCGCGTGATTGACCCTCCTATATGGTCCGATCCCCATACGAGTGGAGATGAGACAGGCACACGTCCGTTGGTCGATGAGATGCTGGTATCTGATCTTAATCTGAAAATGATGTTTTCATACATAGCTATTAGTTAATAAAATGATGATGTCTGTAATAATATATTTTTGAATGAAACATGCAGGAGTGTTTTCAGACAATAGATGCAACTGTACAGACTATCTTTGGCAGCAGGTTAGCACACGAGCATTCGGATATTGGTCGGTTGTTGCAGATTATTCGTAGTGCGACTCGTCGTGGGGCAGACTTTGCAGAACGTAGTCGCATGGGTCATCATTTTAGTCAGGGTGCTGGCCCCTCTACTCGTTGACATCATTAGTTAAATAATGTAACTTTTTATTCTTGTTATGCGATGTAAACTATTATGTCTTACAAGCAACAATTGTTATGCGAAGTTATATGATGTTTTTACTTTTCATGCCGACGTATTATGTTTTGTACATTTGATATTTATATGTCACTAAGTTAATTTACATGGACATGTTATTTTCAATTACGACCAAGTAGGGTATGAAAATTAATATTTACATTGAATAACCGACTATCTGATACATGGTTTGGGTTATACATAGCTAGTTCATCAATAAAGCAAGAAAAAAATCAATTAAGAAATAACAATCTTAAACATCCATTGGATACAACATCAAGTCTAAATGAATTGAAACACTAGGGGGGCTGCCTAAGGACAACCTGCTCGTGCCAACACTTCAAATTGTTTAATGCGACCTAAGTACGGTCTTATCCAGTCTTGAGCCTCTTGTGATGCTGCATACGACCATTGTGGTGCCACAGGTGGCAGGGGAGAGTTGTCCTTTAGCTTGACCTGTAACAACATAGGAAAAATATATCATAATTTAACACAGCTAATGAATATAAAGACATACTTGAACAACAAATTCTTACCTGAACAAAATGATTCCCATGAACATATGCTATGATGACTTCTTCTGACTTTGACACACTGAATGGGGGTGGACAATGAAGCGGGAGATATGTTTGCGACAATTGTGGGTGCAAGACAACCACGACTACATTAAATCGGGATGCAACAACATATGGCATGTCTGGTATAGACATCCACTTGTCGGGCAACACACCTGACGTTGTTGAGTCAACAATAAGTGATGATAGAAGTGTAGCGTATCCTCGTGGAAGAAACATTTCAGTATAAAGTCTTTCCCATGTTGTCATCTCGGTAATGCACTCTTGGCGTATTCTGAACCACTCATCCTCTGATAGTCTAAGGCCTAAAGCAATTGCTCGATAACCACAATTCCCATCAGGGCGAACATCAATAACATCATCCACATATGGATGGATACATGTCGGTAATTGGTCTAGCAGATAAATATGTCTACTAGTGTTATACACATGACATTGTATCAATGGCTGTAAATGTTCATCTGTACCTTCATGTGGATATATGTTATGTGGCTCAGATGAAGTTGTGGGAATAGGGGATTGACTACGTATGCGAGAAGGCTTAGCAGGTGTCATTGAGCTTCTTGTCGATGGGCCACTTCCTGATGTCATCTTTTTCTGCATAGCACTCCACTGTGCATCCACAATCTCAAAGAGTGACGGATCACGCTGTGTAGATGATACTGATCTCTTGGTAGCCTTCTTTTTGCCGCCCTTTGTTTTGACTTTCTCTGGTGGTGGGTTAAGTGAACTGACTTCTGGGGACATTACTGCAGCTGTCTTGTGATACTGACACCACTGCTCTTCCTCAGTGGTTAAGCTGCTGAACTTACTCCATAACATGTCCATGACATCCCGATAAGGTACTGTCCCGCGACCATTGCGCTCGACCTCAAACGTGAGAGTCTTCCAATGAGGGTGAATTGAACCCAATCGAACAAATAAGTTTGACATATTCAACTGCCCAAGGTCATGCGCGCAAGGTAATCCATGCGTAGTTTTAATGCGGCAACCACAAGCAACCATGTCTGTGCCAACATGCGACTGAGATCTCTTAAGCTCTCTCCACAAGTGTCTAATTGCAGCTAGTGAAACACAACGATGCAATCCACTAAATAATGCACAATTCATCTTGTGTTCCACTCTCTGAAGACTGTGTTGATAGGATTTTTTAATCTCATTGTGCTGTAAGGTTATTAGAGAATGAATACCTTCCCAGCAACTATGAAGATCCCCCATAGATGATTGCAAAATTCTTTTCAGGTTAGCATGTGCACCCTCTACCCTAGTACAATGACAACAATCAAACGATCAGACATGTCATAAAAAAATGCAAGTTACATATTAGAGAGAAAAAATTATCGACTAACCTGTTTGTTGTTGTGTTGCCTAGATGCATGTACCTGTCTGTCCAAGCTGTAATAAATTTCTCCTTATATGGATTTAACCACGTATCGTCAACGTATACAACAAAGCTATCAAGTGCGGCGCATGTGGTTCGAAATGCCGCATAAGCATAATAGTACTCCTCTTCATCGAAAGCATCAATAACCCTACCCCACGCATCCATCACCATTTCGTACTCGGCAACATCACGAACCGACTGTTTGCATTTCGACTCCACATTTTTATTAATGTGATACCGACACAACAGATTCATTGATGTAGGAAATATCTTTTCTACGGCTCTCATTAATGCCAGTTCTCGATCTGTCACAATCACCTGTGGACACAAGTCATCTTGCCAGAATAAAGATCTCAACCTCCTAAGTGCCCATTCAAAGTTGTCAATACGTTCAGACTCCATATATGAAAACCCGACTGAGAATGTCAACTCTGTCGATGTCACACCAACAATCTCAAGTAGTGGGAGACGATACCTATTGGTTTTGTATGTGCTATCCATTAACAGAACAATAGGAAAGGCATTCAATAACTTAACTGAGTCAGGGTGTGTCCAGAATATGTCTTTTACGATATTTGACTCTTCATCACTCCTATACCAATACAAATATTTGGATTCATCCAAACATTTCAATAAATGCTGTATTGGAGTTCTAGGCCCCCTAATCTTCAGCTTATATTGTTCTCTGGCATGATATATTTGCTTTATAGTTGTTACGTTTTCTGCACTTTTTTTCTTTAGAGTAAGCAATATGTCCCGAGGAGGAACCCTGTTTTGCGTCATCTCTTCCACCATGGTTAACTCTTCCTCATTCAAGCGTCCAGCATATGGATGCCCAATTAATGACTCAGCTACAGGATGGTTATGGTAACCACATTGCACCCGTACCTTCCATAAACCATTTGCCCATTGTCTTCCCTTCACTCTAAATGGACATTCACATTTTCTTGTTGCCGTCTTTAGCATTGTTTGGCTTCTCCTACTTGTGGGCTTATATTTACCACCACGTTCGCATCCTAATATAATCTGTGTACGCTTTCCATCGTCTCCTGTCTCTGATTTAGTAATAACCAAAACAAATCCAGCCGACTTTCCAATGTCTCTTACCCATTTCAAAAACTCATCCCTTGTACTAAATGTCTATACAAAAAAAATAATGATTATAAGTTAATAATCATTAATGAAATCATATTTGTGTTTGTGTTATTCAACAAAGCACCTTACTTACTTGATTGGTACTAAAAAGATGAGTCAAATCTTCTCCTACAAAAGAGTTATTACCATCGCATATTTCATCTTTATTAACCTGTGAAAATATCATTTCATATCAATCAACCATTCAATACAATAATAAATTATATTTTTAGTCAAACAACAAAGTTTTATCGTACCGGTTGAAGCAAATTAGGATCGGATGTTAAATTTGCTTCTTCGTTTGGGATGTATTCACAATTGAAGTATGAATCCTTATGCATGTTTACAATACAAATCAATCTTTTCTTTTCTACATTTACAAAGTTAATATGTCAGCACTCAATATAATTTTAAAGTAACAATTTACATCAAGTTTGGTATAAGCTTCTAGTGTCGATACCGTTCCTACAGAGGCGTTAACATAACAGGACGCTCCTGCAAAAGCGTTGCAACCCACAAACGCCTGTGGAAGAGCGTTAATGTCCGTGGAGGATATTTCCATGAAACGCTCCTGCAGAGGCGTTTTACTAAAAAAACGCTCATGCAGAAGCGTTTATTTATCGCTTCTGCACAGGCGTTGGATCCTATAAACGCTTCTGTAGGAGCGTTATTAGGACATAACCTCCACAGGCGTTCATTCCATGCAACGCTCTTCCACAGGCGTTTAAACAACCATGAACGCTTCTCTAGGAGCGTCTGAGGATATTAACGCCTCTGTAGAAGCGCTATCGACACCAGAAACTTATACCAAACTTAAAACAAAAATTGGAGGATACATACCTCGTTTCATATACCATTAAACTTCGCACGAACAATATACACTCAAATATAAACGCTTCCACTCTTACAAATCAATAAATCAGCCAAGAGAATGAGATGAAAATTTAGGGTTTTGCTTCCACCATTAATAGCATCGTGGGGGGTGGAGGAAGGACGCAACAGACATTATTTCTTCCGTCAAGGGCATTATGGTCATTTTGCGTATTGGGGGGTGGTGGATGGTAAAGGTGGGGGTGGTAGAAGGTAATACCCTCAATCCAATAAGTAATTCAAGGTAAATTATAAGAAAATTGTTTTTTATTGAACTCATATAAAAAGACACACCATAACTATAAAAGATAAGAGATTATAACATTAATTTTTAAATATTTACCCAATTTAAATTAGACACTGACTTGAGTGTCATATATCCAACCAGACCTTTTTCTATTTATAAGACTTCTAGGACCTAACCCAGTTTGAATTATACTCGACCTTGGAAACCGATCAAAACAGATTATGTGCAAAAAAAAAAAAGTGTTCATATTCGATAACTTTTAGGTTTCATGACTGAGTATATTGTTCCTTTCTCATAGAACACACAGGATTTGATTTTTTTTTCTGTTCACGTTGCTTATATGTCTTGCTAAAGAATTCAGAGTTTCAGCCTATAAGTCACAATCATCTATAGATATAGGCATGCTAAATCCTAAATGAGAATTGTCTATTGATAGATTAAACTATCAGTTTCCAAAAAAACTAGAACTCATTTGGTGGTTGAAGATTGGGATTGGACCCCCATTATAAATTTTAAAGTATGGTGTGCCTGTTATGGTTGTATTTCCAATTCCTAGGAATTGCAAAACAAGTGTTTGGATACCTCCCCAATTCAGAGGTTTGGCCCTAAATTGGTACTAGAAAGAGCCAGGAAATGTGGTTTAGGGTTAGTTATGAGTTATAAAGTGTGTTGAACAAAATTTATCTTGCCTCTTATTCTATGATTAGAGATGTATATTTCCACAAAGAATCTTATTTTGAAGCTGTAGCTATATTTCTCGTGCACTATTTTTGGATTAGTTAACAAGACTTCTTGAAACTTCACTTTGTTATTATAATTTTAAGAAAAAATAAATATAAAATTTGAGCAAATAATATTTTATTTTTAAATTACATGAAAAGATTGCAATTTTAAATTTAAATTATGATTCCTGGATCCTGATAGAGCATTAGTGTATTGGTATTGAAATGTCAAGTCATGTGTTGTTGACTATATTGATAACAGTGTGGAAGTAGATGGTAGATCTTGAAGTTCATTGCCAGTAGCAGGGCTGTTGTTCTTGGACCAGACTTGCTATCTCTTTGTTGTCTTTATCCAGACATTGTTTTCTAGAGTCTGAATTGCTAGGCTAGATTCTTCATATCACACAGAAACTAGAAAAAAATTGGGAAAATTTCTAAGGGTATAAACAAATGAAAGGCAGCCAATCAATGGATTATGCAGTAACAGTTGCTGAAGTAATTTCACCTTCATTAACAAGAAAACATACATCAATTTTTGCCTATCATGTCCTGAATAAGTTCTCCAGTAGAAATGAAGGAAGACCCACAACTCAGTACAGCTTTTCTGGCAAAACCTTTCATCTTTTGCACCTTCTCATACACTTGACTATCTCTGCACATCAAGTTTCTCAACCCTTTCTCTATCTCCTCTGCCAACACAAGATCACTACCACTCCTATAATCAAGCCTCAGCTCAATGGCTAACTCCAATTCCCTCACCATCCTAAATGCGTTGAGCTGTTGTTCTGCATATATGGGCCATGTCAAAATAGGCACCCCAAACCACAAGCTTTCCAAGATAGAGTTCCACCCACAATGAGATACAAAGCCTCCAATGGCTTGGTGTGCCAAAACCTCAATTTGTGGTGCCCACCCACATATCATTCCCTTATCCTCCATCCATTCCAAGAACCCTTCTGGTAAAATTCTCTTTGCATTGTCTTTAGTCGGCGGCGGACGCATAGCCCACAAGAACCTGACTCCGCTCTGCTGAAGAGCTAGTGCTATTTCCCTTACTTGAGAGGGACCAAAACTTCCCATGCTTCCAAAACAAAGATAAACCACAGATGACTTTGGCTGATTGTCTAGCCATTTCATTATCTTATCATGCTGAGCTTGGTCCAAATTCGGGTTGCGTTGGCCTTTGAGATCAATCACAGGACCAACAGCATAAACTGGAGGCATTTGTGTAACAGATAATGCATCAATAACATGCTGCTCCAATTCTGAGAAGGTGTTTACGATGATCCCCTTTGTGTCACTAAACCCCTGAGCAAGTTTATGATAGGAAAAATACCCACCATCTTTGTTAAAAGCAGCATCAGGCAAAACCCTTGGAGGAACTGGATTGGTGAAACCTGGAATCAATAATTCAGGATCAGAATCTTTGAACTCATCATCGATTCCACGTTTCGGAATGGTAAGCATGAAACTGAGAAATGCTGCATTTGTAGTCAGAAACATATAAGAAGGGATACCCAGTTCCTTTCCCACATCAACCATGGGCATGCAGAAGAAATCAAGGACCAATGTGAAAATGGTGCTTGAATCGGAGGATGATAAAATGGTTTCGAGAGTGGATTTCACATGGGGTATGAGGCTTTCTATGAAGGCATAGATGTAGTATTCTGGAGATTTTAACAGCTCTTGTTGTGGTGGGTCAACTTCAGGGAGATCAATCAGCTGGATTCTGGGTTGTGATGCCAAAATTGATCTGATGTATGAATCATCAAAGGGTGTAAATGGGAACTTAATGCAGAGAATTGTGATGGAAATGCGATTGTCATGGTTGATCAGGCGTTTTGCAAAGTCGAGAGTTGAACCTAAGTGGCCGATTCCCGGTGCGGGAATGAAGATGAGCTCTGCTTTCTGCATTATATTCAGCCAATTTTCTCTCAAACAAGGTTAATTCTAGGAGCTAAAACTAAGTGACTCAAAGCTCTAAATTGTATTCTGCAGATAAAGCAGTGGGCAAGCAAGGGAACATGAAACTAGAGCAAGCAGAAGAACATTGTTAACTGGGATTTTGGTTTCCTTGCTTCTAGATCCGCTATGGATTCCGAAGTGGGAAAGTTTAGGTGAAGTGGCCAGCACTACTCAAGAGAAAACTTTATATAAACTATTAGAATACTTTTTCTCTTTGTTGGAGAAAGTTAAGGAAATTTGGACCCTCTTCCAATCTGACAAAAGTTAAATAGATATTAGGTATCATGATTGTTGATTTTTAAATTCAATAATCTTTATTTTACTATATAATATATATAGTATGGACTGATAGCTTTTAGGTAATTTTATTTTTTAAAAAAGATTCATAAGATTAAATTATTAAATTTAAAATTAATTGTTTAAATTTATTTTATATTATTTAATTTTTTTACCACATTAATAAAATATTTAAATTTAAGTTAAAATGAGTTAAATCATAAGAACTTATCGTGATAATTCGGTTGCATATTACTTATTAATAAATTTTTATATTAATAATAAAATTTAAACTTCGATTTTTTTATGAAATATAATCTTAATTTTTATTAGTTTATATAATTTATTAGTTCTTTCATTTCATTTGTTATTTAAAAAAATTATCTTAAAATTATTGTAATTTTAAAATTTAAAATTATATTAAATTTATTTTTATACTCTTATATAATTAATAATAACTTATTTATTTTTCTCCTATTTATACTATAAAAAGAAAAAATTAAATAAAAATATTATATTTAATATAATATACTAATTAATAATTTCTTGTATACGCAACACCCTTAAAAAAAAAACACAGAATTTGAGAGAGTAATAAATAATCTAAAATTAAATGGCCCCATTTAATTTTTATTGATAGCCTAAATCTGATTGACTAAAATTAGTCGTTAGTGCGTGACGGTATTAGAGTAGAATAATCATTCTTGACAATGCGAAACACATGACCCGTTGGAGGATAGAGACGGTCCATCTATATTGACGACGACCCGGTGGTTATCACTTATCTGTCATTAAGTAGGTATTCCTCTTTATTCCTCCAAATGTGTAAGGATGACTTTAAGGCTACGTTTGGTACACGTTGTGATCTATTTCCTCCCTAATGACCATATTAATTGTTAATGGGGTCAAAGATTTCGTGCCATGTCAAAAAGATAATTATTATTTTTATCATGACACAATCTTTTATTAACAAATTTATTTTATAAGTTAATAAAATTATTTTTTACACTTTAAATTTTAATAAATAAATTATTTTGTTAAATTTTTATCTTAAACCTTAATGGAATTAGCTTAGACATATAAACAAGTTTCATTAAGAGTGTGTTTAATATACAATAATGGATAGTGCAAGCAAAACTCTGAGTTATAGTATAATTTATTATATTTTTTATTATTTGTTATTCAATACACTGAAATTTTTTTAAAAAAATATATAATAAAATTTTGATATTTTATAATAATCAAAATAATTTATAAAATATAAAATTAAAAAAAGTTACTTGAGAGGCTCTATCACAATTAGGACTTACTACCACTAATTTAATAAACTAAGATATAAAAGATTTGTCTAATACTTTATTCTATAATTTAGTGAGTAACAAAATTTTAAAAATTTATCCAATATCACGTATAAACTTTTGTTTAGTACTAGAACTTTTTAAAAAAATAAAATAAAGGACAAGAAATTTTATGTTGTATTATTTTTTATTTTTTAGTAACTTAAACAGACTTAAGTGTCATTAATAAAAAATTAACATGAATATATATTTATTAATGATTTAAAATATAATGAATAATTTTAAAAGTATATTTATTACTGATAAATAATGTTAGAAAAAAATAATATTTTTAAAAAAATAATAAATATAGACCATTAGATAAAAATGAAACCATTCATGTTCACTGGATGTGACAAATTTGGAAAGTGCATAGGTCAAGAATCAATGAGTTCACCTTGTGCATCCAAAGAAAGGAAGATATATTTTCACAATAAAGGTCGCCACTAATAGAATGATACGATTCCAATTTGCTGTATAAAATACAAAAAGTCTAGTCTAGAATACCAGGTCATACATCACTCATGCGCTCACAAAGTATTAGGTTATGCTTTAGGTAAATATCAAGTCCCAACATGATGTATATTTTTAAATTTTCAATTCAAGATTAGGAAGAACTTTCCTTAACTTTATCCTCTCTTTTTTTCTTTGGATGAATCGAATAATCAAATCAAATATTAGAATAACATATCCCCTGACATATTAGGGTCAAAGATTTAAGATTAATGTTTTGTGATTTTAGGTTAATGGTCACGTGGTTAGATAGCCTCAGATCTAGTTAATAATTTAGTATTTACAATAACAATAAATTTTATCTTATTAAATAAAATCGACTATATATATTACATTATTTTATTATGTTATATCAAAAATTAAACATTTTAAAATATTATTAATCGTAAAATATTTTTTAATAACTTCTTCAAATACTTTTTTAGACCTCCCTAAGTAAATACATTATGTTAATAATCTAGTGTTTAGAGTTTAAAAATACTAAATGAATACTTAATTGCGCACACATTTTTTTTTTGCACACGTTGTATTTATAATTATTTATAAAGATAAAATAATGTATGTATATATATATATATAAAGTTTATAGACAAGATTTGTGAATCAAAAGAAAAAGATTTGGAGATCAAGTCACTCTTACCTTAAAAAATTGGAAGGTGCAAAGCAAACTTAAGGAAAACAAATCTTCCCGTTCTCTCTTAACATTTATTAATTATAATTATAAAATATAAAACGCATTTTACCATTGAGAATACAAAACCTAAACCTTGCATGTTACAAAAGCATGTATACAGATATCATCGCCACGCTCATGTCTAAGGATTATGGGCCATAGGAAAAATTACCGCAGACACTTAATTTTTTTTTAAAAAATTATATAAATTAATTTAAATTTTAATGAGATATATAATTTTAAAAATAACAAAACTTTTTTTTATTAAATGTTAATTTATTAATTTTTATATCATTATTTTAAGCAAAATTTTATGAGTTTTAAAATTTTTCTTTATTTTTTAAAACTGAATTTTTACTTTTACAGGGTATAAAAAATAAAATAAAATACAAGAAAAATTATAAATAAATAGAAGTTTCAATTTTAATAAAAAATAAGAACTAATAAAACTTGATAATAATAAAAATTGCACGCTAATATAATTTACGGATAATTTTTACTAGAGTAATAACAATTTAATATTATAAACTCACTTTGAGAAAAAAAAATAAAGAAAAAATTCTTAAATTTTTGGAATAAATAAAAATATTTAAACAAATAAACTTTTTTTTTTGTAAATAAATTGTAGTAAATAATTAATTTTTGAGTAGATTATCTTCCAAACTTAATCATTAAGAATTCTTAATTAATATGGGGCCTATGTAATAATTTATAGTTAAGAATATAATTAAATAATAATATATTTAACTAATTTTTAATACATGCATTGTTAATAATTTCATATTAAGTATTTTTTTGGGAGGGGTCTATGGCCAATACCTTAGTTGCCTACCCCTTCCTACACGGCCTGTTCTTCGCCAGTTAATCATGTCCTTTAAGAAAATATATATATATATATACACACGCACGAAGCTATTTCTACATTTGTTTTTATACGCCATTCAGTTTTAATTGATTTGTAAAAATAAAATTATAAATAAAAAAATAATAAGTAAGAGAAATACATAAAAAATATATAAATTACATATAGCATATCTCTATATATATTAGCAAGCACATGTACCCTTTAATTTGGTCCAAAATTTAAGAAGAGAAGGGAGACAGAATTCCTTCCATTCTTTCACCCCAAAATTGAGAACTTTTGAAGAGGAAAGAAAAAATGTACACTTTTTTTTATTAAACTACTCTAATTTTTTTTTTTATCACTTATAAAGTTATAATAATAAATTTATCATTTTCTTCCCCTCCTCTCCTTGGCTCCTCTCTGGTTACAAACAAAAGGAAAGGCTCCTCTCCTCCCCTACTTTGAACCAAACAATTCATTAAGGGCTCATTTAGTGTCCAAGATAGGATAAAAGGTTTGGATAGGAGTAGGATATGGTAAGAGCTTAATCTTATTTAATATTTGATACACACTAAATAATTTTTTAGATAACATTATATTATCATATCATATATTTAAAATAAATTTGATCATGACAAGATATATTATAAGTTGTCATATAATAGGTGAGGGTGGTGGTGGTGGCAGCAGCGACGGTGGGTGAGGGTGGTAGTGTGGCGGTGGCAACAGTGGCAGAGGGGTGAAGGCAATGGTGGTGGTGGTAGTGGCAGTAATGGGTGAGGGTGGTAGTATGGTGGTGATAGCTACGATAGCTGGTGAGGGCGATGGTGGGTGAGGGTGGTGGTGTAGTGGTGGTAGTGTGACAATGGTAGTGAAGAGTTATTGATAAAGAAAGTTAGGTGGGTGAGGGTGAGGTGAAATGAAAATTTCTTATCCTTTTATCTTATTCTAACTCAACTCCTCCCTTAAGATAAAATTTAATTACGAGAGTATAATAGAATGGACAATAAGATAATTATATATTACCTTATTGGTTCACCAAACTAAAAATAAAAATAAAATATGATAAGTTATTCTATCCGATCTGTTTTATCAAGTACACTAATAGGCCTAAAGTTTAAGCTTAGACTTAGAATCTAAACTTAAAAAATCTAAAATCTATAATTAAACTGTGTTAAGGTTAAACTCAAATTTAAAGTTTAAGGTCTAAAATTAAAAGATCTAAGATCTACCCATTATTAAGAGAACTCTAACCTACACTCTATTTACTAGAAGAACATGTGACACTTGTCATAATACCTCACACACTAAATTGCATATCTTCGCCCACACTTTGCTTTGGTAACATAAGACTTAATATAATAATCGATATAATCAAATATATAAATATTAAATATAAGAGACATAGAATGTTTGATATAAGTTTATTTGGAGTAGATATTTAAATGAATGAAACAAGGTTTTCTATTTTCTAACTACTATATTATTAAAATATTATATTTATTTAGACTGATTATTAAAATATTATATTTATTTAGACTGATTATTAAAATAATATTTTAATAATCAATAACATAAGTTTAAAACTCTAATTTACCAATTTAAAAAAGCTAACATATAGAATATAACTGCGACATAGTCTAAATAACGAGAATCATATTCCCATACACCATTAAATAAATTATACTGGTTTGGAACTAATCACTACATCAGACAGAAAATTCTCCATCAATACAAATCCTTTATTTTTAATAAACATATTGTCTTATCTTATTGAGAAGTGAGAATAACTCAAATGATTAAGAATCTGTTTCTAGTACTATAAGACACTAGTATTCTCATGGTTCTCGACCTCCCCCACACACTATAAGACACTACTATTCTCATAATCTTAGATTCAGACTAAACTCCTTCTCAAAACACACAAAAGTGTGTCCCACGCCTATCTTCGACAAACACAAACGACAAAAAAAAGAAAAAAAAGGCTTCATGCATAACAACCGGCATGCAATAATACCATGTCATTTCACAAGATGCTGTTAAATGAATCCAAAAATCCACTCGCAGCAGTATTGCCATACAAACTCAAATTTGTCGCCATATTTAAGTAGCAATTTTTGAATGAAAGACAACTGGATTGACATATGAAGAAGAAATCATAATTTAGCACATATAGTATATCTCGTGTATCAGAGCTAAAACTGCAGCAATACTTCCATGCACACCCGAAACTGTTGTCAAATTTAAGTGGCAAATTGAGTGAAAGACAACTGGGTTGACACACAAAGCAGAGATCATAATTCAGCATATATAGCATATCTCATCCTGCAGCCAACCTAAAACTGCAGTAGTATTGCCCTACAGACCCAAAACTGTACCAAATTTAAGTGGCAAATTTTGGGTCGAAGACAACTGGGTTGACACTCATAGACACACAAAGCAGAGATCATAATTTAGCACATACAGTATATCTCCTCATATAGCAAACCTAACATTGCAGCACTATTGTCATACACGCTCACTGTCGCCAAGTTTAAGTGGCAAATTGAATTGAATCAATTCATGATAGTAAGTATACTCTTGTTGCAAACCTAACATTCATAACAAATATGTCCTCAGAATTTTCCAAGAGCTATAACAAGGAGATGACAACAAGTTCCTAGTCTCACAAAGTGAAAGCCAAGCACCAAGCACCAAGGCACCAACTATTTTACACATGATCTTAGCAGCCTGCAATTATCTACTTATGTGGGCCTTGCCAAACCTAATGGACTAAAGGTTCAACCTCCAAAAATGAATTAACATCACCTCGAACTCCAAAAGTTTCTCACTATAACACGATTACTCTTCTGAAAACTACAACAGGGCTTGAGATAGTTATTTGCCATCTCTAAAATCTACAGACACAAGCTATATGTAACAAGGATATACCTTGCCAAGCAGAAAGATAGGACATCAGACCAAGAAATCCTGTGTCACAGGAAGTTGGTAAACTGATTATGAAAGGTGTCAAGGATGGGATGATTAAAATTTCCCTGCTAAAAGCATTAAAGTTTCAGAAGGAAGGGGGGAGGGGAAAGAACAGAATTTTGTATCTTGAAATAGCTCATGCTGAGTGGAACTATGAAACTACACAGAGTCAGAGTTAAATTATTGATTTTTAGCACAAGTGATTTGGAGCATCCACCTAAAGTGGGAGTATAGGAACCAAAATGAGGACTGTCAATCGGAGTTGAGCATTGTGATAATCAAAGACCTAATTCAGGTTTGAGAGCAGATGACCTTGCTGGTGATGGAATGAACATAGGGACCAAATTCAATATATGCCACCAACACAGATCACTAGGTGTTCCACTCATGCTAATTGGTCAAAATATCTATTAATAAATTAGTCAAAAACCAATTCATTGATAAACAGACCAATTAATAAATAGATTTTAACCAATCACAGAGCTATAGGACAAAGGTTTAGGACAAGGAGTGGGACAGAGGATTTTGCCCCACGAACATAAATTCTGCATTCACTATTTAGGTCTTCTATTCTTTCTGTTTCACTCCATCCCTTTAATATATGACATCACTTCAGGTTCCAACAATCAGATAAATAAATAAATAAAAGAGGAAAATGAATAATAACTATTAGAAGCTTATAACCAGTAAGCTAGTGAATATATATAGGGCAGTCCCTAGTCATATCTTCAGAATTGAAATGCTTTTGACATCCTATGAACAGAGAGAGTATCACATTTGATTGCATATGGTAAACTGCCTTATGAACATATTATGTGCCAAGATCAACCAAGGTTATCTTAAAGATTCTTAACAATCCAAAAAGGGAGACAAAAAGTCAATAGAGTTCCTGACATCAGGTCATGTGACCACAACTCTAAGACAAGATCAAAAAACATAAAAAAGGAACAATTTTGTCAACAAAACCAACTCAATGATTCATATAAGAATGAAAGTCCATGATATTTAGAGAAGAAATAAGGATGGACAATGAATATATCAAGCAGCAACAGAATAAATGGCTAGGCTTGGACATCAATAATTCCCCGCTGAAACTAAATTAGTGTTCAGTACAATAACCTTCAGCTAATTAAACTTGTATACATGCACATATTTGAGTTATTAAACTATAGTTTAGGAAACAGATTTTGGGTAAAATTCAACTGTTTGATAAAATGCATTACACATTTGATCAGCAACACCAGCAGCACAGTCTTAGAGAAATCCATGAAACACACTTCACAAAATATGAACATAAATCAACTTCCCAGCAGATATAACTTTCAAAGAACTTATCATAAATTTAACTACTACATTCAGAATACAGAGTTGTTTCAACAATAACTGGTGTTTGTTCTCTAATAATACCAATAAGTGACTAATGGAAGCAAAGAGTTATTTTTTTGCTTACAATGCAGTGTATCAGTAATTTCAGCATTTATAACAACTTGCCAGGATTGGATTTACAATGGATACTTGAGCTCAGCACTAAGCATTCAGTGTCTACCGCGGGTAAGTCACCTCAGGTACTTCCAAAAAGACTATCAGAGGCACCCTTGTTCATAAAAGTTCTGTTCACTAGTTCTCATCACACAGAAGAGACTATAGAAAAGAAATACCAATCATTTAACTATTTCGATCTCATTTCATTGATTCTCTCTTCAAGCTAAAATTTTGAGTAGCACTAACAATAATATCACAGCCCCCAGGCCTAAAGGCACTGAGATTGAGTTGAGCAAAGAGTTCAGACTATAGCACAAATACAAATCAACCAAAAAGGAAACAAATATCCTATTGCCCAATTCAACAAGCAATATGGACAATCTACAATCCAAGTAAAATTTCAGAAAGGTAAAATTCACAATGAAATTGATCCGATCAACTTCAAGATATATATACATACATATCAATCAAAATACAAGATATAAAAAAGCAGAACTTTTTTTTATTGAAATTATTCTCAAAACCCACAAGACTAAGCTTGAGTTTACAACTTGCACGATTATACATACAGCAATTGAAATTAACCTTCTGATTCAATTCACCGTCTACTGTCGTAATCGACGACTTCAGAGTCAGTCACAGAGCGTGAATGCTGAACAATTGCACGGCCGATCGAATTGATCCACTCTTCCTTCTCCTTCTCGGTGTCGGCGATGAAGTACATGGTGGCGTTGCCGGTGGAAAGCTCGAAGGCACAGGGTTTATGCACAACATCTTCGGCGCCCTTGACGGTGAGGCATGTACCCACTGGGATAACGCCACGGGGGGTTGAAGAGCGGTTGACGCTGTGGGAATCCTTGAACCAAAAGAGCTTACCTTGCTTGAGGACGAACCAGCGGCGGCGCCAGGTTTTGATGTAATCGCCTTGCTTTGTGAGCCACCCGGTTCGTTCCGGGTTCGACCAGAATTCGATTCCCTTGTAGTCTTCCGGACTCGGGTCTTGACCCGTCGCAGCTCGCCATAGATTCTCCATTAGCTACAGTCTGCAACGAACGGGAAGTGAAAGCTGGGGAAGAGTAAGAGAAAATGGAAGAATAGGTTGTCTTGACCCTTTCTTTTCCTATATCTTTTTCGATTACAATATCTAAGCCAAATTTCTACTATTTCGTCCTTTTATTGTCAGAAAATTTACCAGAATTTGAGAGAAATAGAAAGAAAACTAAATTAAAAAAAATTAAGGTTTGTTAATTTGTTTAACTACTAACTGACTAATTTAAGTAAAAAAAAATAAAAATTGACTAACTAATACCCTATTTTTTTATGATATTTTATAAGTTTGAGATTAATTTTAAAAAATTTATTAATTTAATTTAAGCTTACTTATAATATCATTTTACTAATTTTTTATGAATCTCAAACTTATTAAAAATAATATTTGAAATAAAAATTAAGACAGAGGAGTTTATTCCAAAAATAAAAGCACATTCAATTTTATATGTTCCATGACTTGCAGGTTCTTGATATCATCAGTGCCCACTTTAAATTCTTAACGTTTTTAGTGGTACGTTGCATTGTTTTATACAATTTGAGGGATTGGGGTTACAATTAAAATTTTGCCACATGAAGAGTTTTCATAGGTTTTAAGTTAATGGGATAATATCTTGTTTCGGCTCTCAAAACTTTGATTTGTTACTTTTTATTTAAACATAAGCTATCAAAATTAATTTTATTTTTTTATGACTAAGTTTTGAGATAGCGTATACGGTAAGGTGTCCAACACTTTTTTAAATTTCTAATGTCAAAATAAATTATGTCACGTAAGCATTTAATTATCTAAATTAATATTTAAGGATTTAAATTTAATATAGTCAATTATATTGTAATTGTTATTGCTAATTATTGAATGAGGTTGTAACTATATAATTATTGTAATTATAGTTTCATTAAAAAATCATAATTATATTAAATCTAAATTCAATATTTAATGATCCACAATAAAGATGCGACGGAACAAAAACAATAGAGGAATTAATTAACACACTCCTCATTTTTAATTAACATCATTAAAATTACCTAATTAAAAATAGAAGTGCATTAATTAATAGCCAAGCAAGAGTGGTATTTCCCTCCCTAACCTTGACAAGGAATCCGCCCTTATCCTCGATCCTTAACATACAATGCTGAGAAAAATCTCTTCCTAGATCATTGTGGGGATTTATGAGACAGCGTTGCTATTTTATAGTTTTTACTTTTTATTTATAAATACTATATATATATTAAAAAAAAAAAAAAACACGACTATTATTTTATGAGTTGTGCATCTTTTAAGGATTCAAATAATTTTTTACATTAATTTTTTATAAGACACTAAAACCATAAATATATTTGATTTGCACATAAAGAATAATTCTCCAATGACTTTACTTTTCCTCTTGGGACAGTACCTCTGTTCATTCCCCGGTTTTTGGTATTCACCGTAGTTGGATTCTCATGAAAATAATCTTGTACATATATAAAATTAGACCTTTCAAACCTTACGATATATAAGATAAGAATCATAAAAATAATTCCAAGATTATTTTCTTACATTTTCCTTTCAAATTTTGACTATACAGATTTACAGAATATTATGTGCACATCAACTCAGAAAAGATAGGAAAAAAAAGAAGAAATAAATACATTTCAGAACATCTTGTTGCATTTCACAACATCTCAGTAGAAGTTTGTACCTGAGTAATCACAAGTTTTGGGCATTGTTGCATTTCAGAACAAAATAGTTATAGTTATAGTTATGTTGAAAGATTAGCTTTTCAGCTTTTTGGTTATTTCAGCCACATATTTGCCCTGATAGAAGGCCTGTTGCAGTTCTAGCTTTGTCGGTTGACGAGATCCATCTGCCGCAAAAGTTCCAGCACCGTACGGAGAGCCACCCTTCACCTCTTCCATCTCAAACATGCCACTTCCAAAGGTGTATCCAAGGGGTACGAAAATCATACCATGATGTGCTAATTGTGTAATGGTTGTTAATCTGCAACCAACAAATAAATAGAAAACTGAAATAAAATCAAGAAGCTATAGATAAAAAAACAGATGCTAAAAGAAAGAAATCTCCACCGTGCTGTATGGGAGCTGCAGCTTTTTGAACTTGTTTGGCAAGCTAGAAACTTGATTATTTTCAAGAATTCTAGATTATCTCCTGACTCGTGTAGTTTTAAAGTTAGCAATACTTTGAGGGTTAGAAGGAAGGCCATAGGTGTTAATAGATCTAGGTATACACAGGCAGAATCTCTTTTGGTCTTTTTTGAGGTGTTAACAAGGGTATGCGCCCATTTTCCCCTGTAGAGAATCTTTTTAAAGTAATACAAATTTTCATCTATCTCCAAAAAATAACCCAGATGAGTAATGAATGGAAATTGTTCATCCTGGAAATCCCAAACTCTATAAATTCATAAATGAGGAATATAAGTTATGGAAGAAGAGAAAAAATTGGAAAGCAAAAACACTCCTATATTTATTACTGAAGAGATCAAAATGACATTTTGAAATGGCTTAGATCATATCTAAACAGCTAAAATTGAAATCAAGAGCTCATCTCCATTTATGTGAGAAGAATATATGGGGGAAATGTAGAAGTGGATACTCACGCTGAAAGTTCCTGGCCTCCTCCATAAAAACCAGTGCTCCAGAAGATTCCAGCAGGCTTCCCAGCCAGTGCTTGTGATGCCCATATTCCACTGGTAGCGTCAAAGAAGGCCTTGAGTTGGCTTGGCATCATGCCAAAACGAGAAGGGAAACCAAATAAAAATCCATCAGCCTCCAAAAGTTGTTCTGGCATTATGTCTTGCACATCATCTGGTTTGGGAGGGGCCTTCATCTTTTGCAATATTACATCGGAAAGTGTCTCGGGTACCTATTTCAGCAAATTCAAAACAGAGATTGAAGGCTCTCTTCTCAGGGGACCAACTATTTTGTTCACAATTACACACACTAATTAAAAAGTTACCCTCCATAGTGTTGCTTCAACACCTTCAACTGTTGCCGCTCCTCTGTGTACTTCTCGTGCCATAGTGTCTACATGTCCATATAAGGAGTAATACCTGTAAAAATTTACAGGACGCATAAGATACATGAAAGTAGGCAGTTCTAAGTCATCAAATCACTATTTAATGAATGCCGGTGTCCAAGTGCATGCAATTTTGTAAGCAAGAAAGAAGAAATGAAAAGGAAGCAGTTGGACTAGGCAAGTACTTACACAACATAGACCTTTGTGGTAGCCATATTTGCAGCCTTGCTTAAAGTTGAGATAGTTACTCTTGAATGAGTGCTTATGCTAAAAACCTCTGAAAGAATGGAACGCAGATCCTGTATATGTGATTAAATGGCAAAAGATACAAATATATAATATAAGAAATGCGTTCTGTGACTTGAGGACTCGACAAGTCTTAGTTCCTTCAATTAATTGAAAAGACGAGCTAAAATTTCCTTTTTTTGTCCCTCAAAACTTCAATAAATTGGGTCATGAAGATAGGGATTACATATTGACAAAGGCCTGCAGACAGATAAGCATTTCAACTATAGCAGAGGAAAAATGTAGACAGACCATGTATAAGAATTCCACAGATTACAATCCAAGGACCAACAAGAATGCAATACTACTGTTCAAAAAAAATATATTTTTAACTCGTTTACACGGTTATGTAAAAGAGAGCAAGAAATAAATTTAATGGCACACCACACGTCCCCTCAAGAGGGGGTAACTTTTTGCAACCGTAAGCAGCTTGAAACTCCAGGTCTCCATCCATTATAAGGATCTGAGCCAGTCATGCAGCTCTACCAATTAACAACATAATTGGCTGCAATCATCAATTTCTTATGCAGAAACTGGAGTGCAAAAATTACACTACGAGATGGGCTGACGAAATTTTAATTCATCTAAAACACCACAGCTGCGTCTCTTGTGAACGACCCAAGTACAAATAAACGACAATAAAGCAAAGTCAGTTCTTGCATCAGGGCAATAGAAATGGCCCAAAGGGATTGTTCTCCATGCTAAAGTCTGTGACTCTCTGAGGAGTAACCAAATTATCAGGCACAAATATACTCACACCAAACAAACCCAGATGACCAAACTGTCGACAATGAAATAATAATGATTACCAGAACCTTATCAGAAGCAGACCAAATTGGCATCAGTTAAACCTTTTACCAAACAGATGAAGGGCAACCCATTATGAAACTGCTGAAGAAAATTGAGAAGAGAAGTGCAACAAACCTTATGGTGGGCAAAACAGGGGTTATCAGAAGGGATGAAAGCCACTTACATATAAGCGTTCAAGGTTGTTGCTTGGCTTCTGAGATGGGGTAGCGTTGAAAGCGAAACATGATGTAGCTGAGCCGTGTCTTGGATATATTTTCGGTGAATTCGCTTGGTGATGACGACAGTGATTAAGACGTTTTGGAAAAACTCGTAAAGCTGATTAGTGATTCGTACAGGAGAGGTGTTGCCCCACGGAATGGATCGACCACGCATACGTGGAGTTAAGAGAATTTGATTTGAAGAGATTTTTTTATTTTATTTTTAATTTTTATTGGATTAACAGACTTTTTTTAAAAAATATTTCGTTATACCTGCAGAAAATACAAGATAGTCAACGAAGAAAGATAAAAGCTCAAAAAATAAAATAATTGAGATATTTTTTTTCTGCTGAAAATGTAATACTTCAGACATTTTTTTTCTGTGCTGAATTTTTTTGTGGTGAAACTTTGGGACACTTGTGTAACCATATAATAGGACGTTGATATTGTTTCAATGTAATTCGCTATTGGGTTTTGTTAAAACTAAAAGCACCTATCAACAAATTTGGTATAATTGATAAATAATTAAATTTTTTAAATATATTAATCGAAATTTAATCTTTAATAATATATATATATATATATATATATATATATATATATATATATATATATATATATATATATATAAAATTTTGTTGAGAGAAAATGTATTTATCGTAATAATTTTTTTATCTAAAAAAATTAATTTTTAATTATATAAAATAAATTAAAGAAATAATTAAGTGTAAATTAATTTTATTAGATGTCAATTATTTGATATATGGGTATATTATAAAAGTCTTACCAACTATTATATAAAAAGAAAATTAAATGAATGTGGGTTTCCCTTAAAAAATAATAAATGAAGTTATACGGGTGGGTACCAATTTCGGCTATCTTTTTCGGCTGAGTTGGCCTTAAATTTTTTTTTAAGGTTGTTGGCAAAGTTACTTTAACTACCCAATCTTTTCATGGGGATTGTCAGTTGGTCAACAAAAGAAGATAACTTGACCTTTAAAAGAGTATTGGATTTTGGATTTTTGGTTAGGCTGCGAATTATTTGCAAAAAAGAAAAAGAATAATCAAGTGTTAAGTTTTTGACACTCAAGTTAATATAATAAGTCTTAATGAGAATTATATGAATCTTTATGATAAAATTTTGAGTTTTTAAGTCACGTACCTCATTAATAACATTGCTTATTTATAGTATTTTGATAACAGAGACTTTGTCATAATCTTGTCTTGACCTCGCGAGTGTTAAGCTGAACTTCAACTTTCTCTTTTATACTGCATGAGTTGAACATTTTACTTCTAACCTATATCAGGGATAATAATTTCTGTTAACCTACACTTTATGTGACTTATTATATCATTAACTTCTAATTTATCATTTCATTTAAATAAGAATATGAGTGACCAATCGAAGCTAATTATTTATGCAGTAAGTAAGTAGAATATAAAATGACTAATCAAAAAGCTGATAGCATAACATAAAGTATGACATAGCATATATAATGAAGCACATAATTTCTTATAAAATGCAAGAGTGACACAATATATAAAAGTATGCCAGATGCCATTTGATTTGGGAGAACTTAACCCATGATATGAGATTCTTGCATTTTTATGAGAAATTTTATCATTGCACAGACTAAGTGACCTAATCTTTTATATCTTTGCAACACCAAATCTGATCTCTAGGTCCCACCAGAAACCCCAATAAAGAGGAGTGAAACGTAGAAATCACCCTTAGTTAACAATGTGTGTGTGTCAATATATATATATATATATATATAGTGGTATTTATAAAGCATAAATTTATTATTATGTTTTTTAATTTATGACTAATTCAATTTAAGTTAATTAAAGAATTTAAATGGAAATAAAAATTTTAAAAAAATATTTATTGCATATATATAAACTCAAATTTGATTTAACATAGTGTTTAATATGTAATACTAAATAGTACAAGTAAAACATAATAACACAAGAGTTGAGTTACAATACAACTTTTTGTATTGTTCATTGTTTATTACTTAATGCACAGAGTTTAGGACACTTTTCATTGTTTATTACTTAATGCACAGAGTTTAGGGCACTTGTTGTTATTAATTTAATGAGCTAAAATGTAAAAGATTGTAGAGTGATTTGAAAAATAACAAAATTAAAATAGTTTTTTTAGACTTTTGTACTATGGAAAAATATTTGTCTTATAGTTCAGTAAGTAATAAGATTTCAAAGATGTATTTAATATTATGGACAAACTTTTATCCAGTACTTAAGTCTTTTATTAAATCAAACAAAAGATAAAAAAAATTTATTGTCCCTTGTTTTTTAACAAATAAAACAAACTCTGAAGTAGTATTTGTTTCTTATTACTAACACCATGGTAATATAATATTATTATTACATATAATAATAACTAATTACATATTCTTTAATGTGTTGTGAAGCTACAACACAATGTAATGCCCTGGACAACCTGCTATAGCCTATACAAGTGAATAAATATAGGTTGGCCAAAGGCAATGCTCAAGAATAAGCAAGTTTATTTGTCAACAAATGAAGACTCTGCAAGGTCGATGGCACGAGCAAGGGCTGTAGCTTTGATCTCGCACTCTCTTTGTTCATCAGCAGGATCGCTATCAGCTACAATTCCTGCTCCAGCTTGTATATGAGCAACCCACTCTCTGCGCTTGTTCATATCCTTGTACGAGTACATCGTGTCGAATCGAGCATTTGTGGGGAAGACCATGGTTCTCAGCGCAAGGGAAATATCCATGTCTCCAGAAAAAGAAATGCTACCAAATCCACCACTGTATGGCCCTCGTCTTGTGACTTCCAACTCATTTATCAACTCCATTGCTTTCACCTGTTTTGCAGCACAAGCAATCAGAACAACGTAAGACCAAAGCTGTCAAACTCAGAATACTGTCTGAACTAGGTAACAAGCCTGTGATAGTTGTTTGTATTACCTTTGGGGCTCCGCTAACTGTACCCACAGGTAATGCAGCACGCAATGCATCCCAACTTGTTAAATGATCATTTAACTGTCCAGTAACCTGCAAACACAGGTACAGGTTTTTCATTGCCAGAGAAAAAAACTCCCCCAAGTTCATCCATTCTAGATCGAAATCAAGGAGTCTTACGGAATCAATTTATTCTAATTATAATTCTGAAACTGATATATATATATATGTTTCTTCCTTAATGTATCTTTTCTATTATTGGCTTACAGATTATTCTGAATACCGTTCACTGCTTTAATTTATTTCACATCTTCACTTAGTGAAGAACTGTGTATTATCTATTACCAACAAGGGAACAATTTTTAAACCCTTAGTGCAAATGACACAATCATGTTCAATTTCTCATAAACTGAGGTGAAGAACTTACAGTTGAGCTGATGTGCATAACGTGGGAATAGCGTTCTATATTCATGAGCTTTTCAACTTTGACAGAACCAGGTTTGGAAACCTGCATGTTCATCTTGCATTGAGCATATTACCATAACCAGAGAGAAAATATTTACAGCAATAGCATCAAGCCAAGGAAATGAAAGCCACATACCTTCCCCACATCATTTCTCCCTAAATCAACTAGCATTATGTGCTCAGCACATTGCTTTTCATCATTTAGAAGACCCTCCTCCAACATGATATCTTCTTTGGGGGTTTTCCCTCTTCTAACAGTCCCAGCAAGGGGGCGATTGGTAATTTTACCCTATCAACAAAGATATGAATTATTAAAGACATTATATTACTTGCTAGAGCTAAGGAAAGTTCACAGTTTAAATGACAAGATCAGCAGAGAAGGCAGAAACTTTAAAAAGTGACAGTGAATAAGAACAAGTTTGACTATCATCAAGAACTGAAGTTACAGATATTGAGGAAGAAGATTAAAGGATAAAGCCAGTTCCTTAAGTAATTCTGACATAGTTACCTTGCTCACACGTGTAAGAATTTCTGGACTTGAAGCAACGAGAATACAACCCTCGGCCTGATACCCGTATATATCTGAATAAGCTAATCTCTCAAACACAAATCAAATATTATTAAAGAAAATGTCAAGGAAGATTGACTAACCTGTAAATAAGTCATATAAGGACTTGGATTAATAATCCTCAACGCTCTATAGATTTCAAAAGGATCTGCAAATGTTCGTCGTTCAAACCGCTGACTTAGTACAATCTGAAAGATATCACCAGCCTGGATGTGTTCTTTAGCCTGCAATACTGCATTCTTGTATTCTTCACTTGTCATGGTTGACATCTCCATTTTAGGACCAAAAAGACGAGTATATATCTCTATAGAACCTGCTGGCAGCCTTGGGCTGAAATGGACAATTATATTGCAGATATTCAAAATGCAATCCCTTATTTGAAATCTTGAGCCAATAAATTAAAGGGAACTTACGTGATTATGTCATGAACCTTAGATACTAGAGTTTCCAACCTGCTTATTCCATCATTGAGGGCTTCCTCAGCAGAAGCATATCGATCTAATTGAACCCAATGAATCACATATGCTTTCTGTGTCCAAAAATATCACCAAATAAGTAATAGAAAATTCTCCAATACATTAATTCCAATCAATATCAGACAAATTATACAACAATCAGATTTCAAACTTCACATTTCATGCAGATGGCAATTTCTCATAAGTGATTGAATGAAAAAGAAATAGATGCATCTGCAATCAGGAAGGTGCTTGTAATTAACATGACCAGTGTTTTAATCCAATTAGAAATTTAATTAAATATTCTCATTTTATGAACTCAACTAGCCAGATCCTGTGTGGAGAAGAGGGTAGAATGTCAAATAACTGTATTTCTGTATATATCAGCAAATCTTATACAGTCATAAGTTAAAGCTACAATTTCCATAACCTCAAATCACATTTGACAAACACATGGTTCATGGCATATATAAAGTACCTTCTCAACATGATCAAACACAATCACATTATCATAAAGGCCCAAATGAACATCAGGAAGGTTTCTGTCATCTACTGGGGCAGTAGAGAAGGGAAGCTTTTTCTTTTCTATATAGCGCACTGTATCATAAGAAAAATAGCCTACCCATCCATCTGCAATAAAGAAAAAATGATACGTTTATAATATGTATCAGCAAGCTTAAGAAATCTTGTATATCGATTAGCACTGTATCATAAGATGCTTGAACGTAATTGGAGTTGGCTGATTGAGATTCATTTTGCTATTCAACAATAACCCATGAGCACGAAATGTCCACTGGAGTGTACAAAAGAGGCAAGCAGCTTGATATTATCTTTACTTTGGCTCATGACAAATACACCACCCAAGTAGGTGCATAAGCAAGCATAACTTGAAAACTATTTGGCCAATCAACTCCATGTAAACAACATGAGATAATAAATAAATATAGCAGAAGCATGTCTGGTTGATGAACTTGACTTTGGTTACCCTTATAATAACAATCTGTAAGATTAAAACATCACATGCACAAGGAAGAAAGCTGTTATTTTGATTGTATCCATGGACAAAGTGCAGTGCCAGTATTTCCCATACCACAAAATGCTTCTGGAAGTTCATCAATGAGTTGAGGTCTCCACTGCTCCATGATTCTTCGAGGAACCGACATTGGGTCCTCAACAATCTCCACAGTCCTGCGCCCTTCCTCATGGTCCATAATTGTGACCCTATTCTCTTTTGCCACAATTTCCATTGTTGGCTGAGCTCCCACTATGCTATATCGCCCCTGATATGATCAAACCAAATTAAGCACAGACCACACACATCTCGATAAAAAAAAAAAGGAGAGAGAAAGCAAGCAAATTCTTACAATACTGGAACCATGTAAACCAGGTTCAACCGATTCATATAGAAAACTGGGAGCATCTCTCTCATCCTCCTTAACCAAACACCGGTAAGCGAGAACAGGGTTGAAGTGATCAGAAAATATGCATCGGTAGAGAGGAATTATATTCCCCTTTTTTGAAGCTTCAATAAATTTATCCGCATTGTCAACTGGAAGAATGGGTTCATAAAAATTTCAGCTTGAAAATGTTGATTGGCATAAAAAAATGAACTTTCATATACTGGATGCATGCTGATTAGCATAAAAAAAGATGAACTCTCAAATACTGGATACATGCTCGTTGAAAGTTGGAATCCCAGAGGGGAAAAAGTCAAAAACTTGATCAAACAGGAACTAATCGTGCAGTTTTCCAGTAGTGCTCAATCAATGTAATAAACCCATAAATTTTTCATAGCTTTCTTTCTTGTTATCTAGCTAAACCAAGTGGAACTGAAACAATGGAGATAATTTTGCATACCCATCCTACATTTTCTAAGCAAGACATTTTCTTTGCAAGAGATATGACTATTGAGAATCACCTGAAGAAGTAGAATTAACAGAGCATCTAAGAGCAGGGACACGCATGGAACCTCCATGGGAGGTGCAGCGTGATCTGGATCTCCTTCGGTTAGAGATAAATCGGATTCTGAAAGGAACGTAACTGGGAGCAAGGATGTCCATGAATAGACTCAGTTTTAGCAGCAGGGTGTTTGAGACAAACGAAGTTCTTCCTCTTTATATAAGTTTTACACTGTTAGACTGTTTACTCTTTTGGTAGACGGACGAGGACGACAACCGTATTGTGGAACGGCGCCGTTAAAGTCTCCAAATCAATCAATACGACCAACTAACTTGGGCCGATTTTCGTTGGATGTTGGGCTTAAACTGTGTCATGGTTTTCTGTCAGGGCAAATATGGTATGTAAACGGTTAATATGTGATTGATATACGTAACTAATAACTCTATCTGGTAACGATTTTTAAATTTGTATATTTTTTTAGAGAGAAGAATTATATTTTATATCTAGTAAATCGAGTTCACAAGAAGCATAGGTTAAAAAGGAAAGTAAACTAATTAAAAAAATATATATGTTAAAAGAGAAGGTAAATTAATTGCTTTGTTCTGCAAATAAAATTAGTTTTAATGTGAAATAAAATTACTCATAAATCTTAAAATTTACCTAAGAAAAGATGTTATATATTAAATAATCTAGTAAGATATAAATTATATAGTGATGATAAATGCTTGTTAGAGTGCGTTTAACACTCTGCATAAGGTCATTTTACAATTCATATTTATACGATATTTGGTGTACATGTCGTATTAAATAACCTTAAATGATTATCTCTAATTAATCTCACTCAAAATGACTTATTATCGTATTAGCAATATGGTCTCTTTTACCCTAATTAGGCTTGGTTCAAAAGATAATTTTTTTTTTAATTCTTGTAAATTTTTAAAAAATATAATAAATAAAAATTAAGTTAGAGTTATTATTGATTAATGTCATTAAAAACTCTTAACCAATTAAAAATAAAATAAAAAAATAAATATTAAAAAGCTGCAAATATATTTAATGATGTGATAGAAAGAAAAAAAAATAAAATTTATGGTAAAAAATTTTGAAAAATAAAACTTTATAATTAAAAGGTTATTTTTATTAAATTAATTAATTTTTATATAATACAAAATTTTTATACAGTATCACACTAAACATTATATATTATTAAATTTTTTATTAAATTTTATCTTATATGGCCTTATCTTATCAAACCTATATAGCGTGCCAAATGAAGCCTTACTTTCCATGTGATATTGCTTAACAATGTTATTCAATAGAATCTTTATTAAAATATATTTTTTAAAAATAATTAATTTACCTCAATACTTGTATTTTGATTCTTTAAACGTATTTCATTTGTTGTTAGGATTTGGTTTTTCCGTGAGTAAACATAAAAAAATAATTGTTATGATCACTTAAAAAAATTTATTAAATAAGAGAATATAACAATTTAGAAGATGAAGCTTATCACATCAAATATAAGCTATTAAATTTTCATTTGAAAAGAGTATAAATGATCACCCCAATAATTAAAAAATAGTTTTTGCTCTATTTGTGCACTTTTGTACTATTCCTACCTGGGCTAATGATTAGGTAATCATTTTCTTATGTTTCAAGTAAAAATTTAGTATATTATTTTTAAGGTAACAAGTTTTGTCTTGTGCGATTAAAATATTATTTTCCTTTGTCTTGTAGATTCTTTAGATGAATATAACTATCATATGTTCAACAGCAAATCCAAATCCAAAATGTTCTATCTAATGAGATTGCACACTTAGGTAATAAAATATTATTTTTTGGTGTTTTTGACTATAATTCATAAAAAGTGTAAGTCCTAAGATTAATGGTAAGCTGGCTGAGCTTCAAAGCTTTCTAAACATAGACAAAACTTTAATATGTATATTGAGGGGGCAAAGTACTTAAATAATGTACTTAAGATTTAAGCTACACAATTATTATAATCATGTAAGTACTTACCTATGTATATATGTTACTATCATTGATATAATTATTGAGTATAGAATAAAAACAAAATTGAGACTACACTAGTTAACTAATTTGTCAAAATTAGGGTTAGGTCATCTTACCTTATAAAAGAAAATTTGCAACTTCAATTTAGTGTTTTTAACATATTTTTGGTCTAAATTTCACTTTTATTCATTTAGTTAGAGAAACATAATATATAGTCTAAACCTCCATTCTCCATTGATAAAGCCGTTACCCAAA
The DNA here is from genome assembly GCA_022379115.2 of Bauhinia variegata. Lineage (NCBI taxonomy): Eukaryota > Viridiplantae > Streptophyta > Magnoliopsida > Fabales > Fabaceae > Bauhinia > Bauhinia variegata. Next base: position 12,870,431 of record CM039437.1, read on the forward strand.
TATAGCCTCACTTTGTCAAGCCTCAAATTTTGACGTTGTATCTACACTTAGTATATATTCTCCAAATACTTAAGTATTATAACTCTCAAAATTTAGGCAGCATTAAAATTATAAAATGGTTATTGATAAAACGGTATTAAAATTATAAAATGGTCATTGATAAAAATAAAGAATGGGAATAATATATTTTCATCCTAAGTAGAAATTAGAGGTAAAGATGGAACAGGACGTCTCAATATTATATCCTGATCATGTTTTAGGGTGGAATTGAGGCAAGGGTGTCTCATCCCATCCCATCTCGATATATAATTTTATGTCTCGTACCAACAATTGTTTTGATTTTATGTCCCAAATACATGTCTCTACTAATTTTATTTAATGATGAAGCTTATGGTACTTAGTTTTATTTATTTATTTTTACTATTCTTTACACTATTTTACTTCACAGAATATGACGATCATTATGAAGTTAATGCTGGAGTTTTTCTGTGACGTTTTACATTGTTCTTTTGCAGTAATGATCTTCCTGTGCAGCATCATTTAATAGTTTAATAAAAGAGATTTAAACTCAATTGTTGGAACAGTGACTTGAGTAGAATAGAAGAAATAATTTATAGGTGATAATGAATCTTGCATAATAAGCTTGGGGTTGATTTTAGATTCGTACCACTATATATGCTGCTCTCAATTTCTTTTTTTAAAAAAATTATAAAGTCAGACTAGAATATTAGGATCAAGGTAGTGCCGGAACAATAATATTTTAGATTAAGAGGAAATAAGATAAGATACATAAAGATTTTGAGACAAGATCAGGATAGAATATTTTGTTTCAATTAATTTTATAAATGGGACCAGAATAAGTAAAATTTCATCCCTACCATCCCGTAGATACTCCTAGTAGAAATAATATTATAGAAAACAACTCTTGTATATTCTTCCTAAGAACGATAGTATCATAAAATGGCTTAAAAATGAGTACTTATATAATTCTTAATGAATTTATTTTTTTGGAGGAAGTCATCTATTTACATATATTTATCAAAAAAAAAAAAAAAATGGGGGAGGAAGCTCCCATGCCCTAACTAAGATTCATCTTTGCTTTTCAGGTCAAATGTCCGAAATTTTAAAACTTTGAACTTGCATATGTTAAGAGGAATTATTATTTTATTACTCTTCATCTTGAATTTAGATAATCTTATACTCAAAAAATATAAAAATATTAAGTGTAAAATAAAACAATTAACCTTAATACCACTTAGTGATAAATTATTTAGTAAGTTGTAACATCTTTGATAGAAGACTTATTCTCAAGAGTAATCCTTTTTTTTTTTAAAAAAAAAAGAGAGAGTTAATTTCTATGTATTTTTTTATTAAAAGTAAATTTATCTAAGACACAGTGAAATACTAAATATAAGTGTCTTTTTTATCGAAAATTTAACTTGAAAGTGATTCTAATACTATTGTGAAGGCATTCATTTATGGAAAATAAAGTTGAGGGAAATATTACTAGTTATGGAGAAAGTTGGGGACTTATTAAGTCAAGACTGGGTAATTGGCATTTTTCTTTATTAAAGGTTGGGATCACAGATTGACAAATCATCTTGGGATTTAGATTTTGTATAATTACTATTAAAAAATAATAATTTTTTAATTTACGGTCTCATTCAATGGTTAATTTTTTTTTATTATTAAATAATAATAGTAAAAAATGGGTACCCAGATTTTTTTCTCTCTTTGACGTTTTGCTTTATGCTCCCAAAAAAGAAAATTAATTTCAAAATTATTTCCTTTTTTGGTATACAGAAAATGATATTTCAATAATTAATATTTATCGCAAAATTTAAACCAATTTATTAAGAATCTTGATAATTAAATCTTTCTTTTTATTTTTAACTCCTTTTTGAGTTTCAATTTATAAAATTTGACAATTTTTAATTCCCTCAAATGATAGATTTTCTTTTCCGAGGCTTATTAACTACAAGACCTTAGTAAACAACTAAATATGGTATTAAAGAATTAAGTAATATTTCAATCAGAAAATTAAAAAACAAAAAAAGACTTGAGTAAGACAAAATAAAAATAAAATAAAACATGAGGGTGAAAATATGGGCCCACATATCATAAAGATACAAAAGATATTCTTATGGGCCCACAAACTGGATGCACTGATAACTAGGCCGACTTTCCAAGGTGGGCCCATATAATACCCAATTCAGCCTCGTATCCCTGTTTTATATATATATATATATATGCATGAAATGCTTACTACTGCCCAGCAGAGCGTTTCCGCAAGCTTGCTGAGAGTTTGCCGTCTCTGGTAACCAAAACCCTAGAGATCCATATCTATTTCCCTTTCAGTTTTCTTCTTTAGTTTCATCTCACCTCAACAATGGCCGTCAAACCCTCAAGGGCCCAGAAGAAGGTCCATTACGACCAGAAGCTATGCCGTCTTCTCGGCGAGTATTCTCAGGTACTCATCGTCGGTGCCGATAACGTTGGTTCGAAGCAAATGCAGGATATTCGCACGGGCATCCGAGGTGACTCCATCATCCTGATGGGGAAGAACACTATGATGAAACGATCAATCAAGAGGCATGCTGAGATGACTGGAAACGAGGCCGTCCTGAGTCTCATTCCTCTGCTAGTGGTATAAAATCTTATCTTTTGTTCCCATAGTAACGTGGTTTTTTTCATCTGGGTACGTGAAATGTGGAGTCTGGAGTTAGAAAAATGAATCCTTTGATCATTTACACTGGAATTTTGGTTTGGGAATTATGATATTGATAATTTATCCCAATGATGTCAATGCATTAGTAATTTCTCAATAATCTAAATGTGTTTCTTCTGGATCTTTGTTATGGGAATGTAATATCAGATAGCGATTTACAGATATTGGTTCTCCGAGTTATTTGATATATTCTTATTCTCATGCCATTTTATGGTTTGATTTTTTTTTTTTTAATTTTTATAAAATGATTTCTTTATCACATGTGCATACATATTGCTATCCCAATTTTTAGCCTAGATGTTGACTGGTTTATCTGTATTCTTTACAAGGGAAACGTGGGAATGTTATTCACAAAGGGTGATTTGAAGGAAGTGAGAGACGAGATTGCCAAGTACAAGGTAATGCCTCTTTGCGCCTAAATGGCTAATAGGAAGTTATAATTAATCATTGAAGAAACTTAGAATGCATTATGCATAGACTAATTTATATTTTTTAAATAATTTACATTCAACTTCTTAGCCAACCTTATGCAGTTTATGACTTTGTCATTATGTTATTAATAAAAGTTTTATTTTCTATTTTAACCTTTGTTATGCAATGATTATATGCCCTGTAAGATAAATAAATGATTCCTTCTCCCCTTCTTCCTTTTTTGATCCGTGCAAAGATGTAAATTCTTTGTTGCATTGCTTGGTGGTCGTTAATATTTTTATGCTTTGATGAATATTGACTTGTGTCTCCCGAAGGCTGTTACTTCTCAAATCTCATTTATATGCGTGGAACAATTCTCAACTCAGTCTCTCATCATATTTTTTCTCAGCTCTGCTAATGCACTAAATGCATCCTTTGATGTTACGAAAACGGGAAGCCTGTACTAAGAAATTAATTTTGATGCTTGGAGAGGATTAGATATCATGTTTTTCTGATGAATGTAAAGTTTTATATGTTTACGAAAAATCTGGATTCTCCTTTTCCACATTTGCCATAATGGAGTCATGAGCAGTCCTAGAAATGTCTTTTATTTTCCTAGTTTTCTCCTTCATTTTCATTTTTCCTTTTCATCCTCTCCGACCAGTTGCTTAGCATCTTGCCCTTTATTTCTGCAGGTGGGAGCTCCGGCTCGTGTTGGCCTTGTGGCCCCAATTGATGTTGTTGTGCCCCCAGGAAACACTGGACTAGATCCTTCGCAGACTTCTTTCTTTCAGGTTTGTTTTCAATTTGGATTCTCCGCCATTCAAGTATGATGCTACTACTGCTCTATTCTTACATATCATCATATTCAGGTTCTCAACATTGCAACCAAGATCAACAAAGGGACTGTTGAAATTATTTCCTCGGTGGAAATCATTAAGCAAGGTGAGAAAGTGGGTTCATCTGAGGCTGCCCTCTTATCCAAGCTTGGGATAAGACCATTTTCATATGGACTTATAGTCACCAATATCTACGATAATGGATCAATCTTCAGTCCTGCGGTTCTTGATCTTACTGAAGACGACCTTGTTGCAAAGTTTGCAGCTGGGGTTTCCATGGTCACCTCATTGTCCTTAGCCATCTCATACCCATCGCTTGCTGCAGCACCGCACATGTTTATCAATGGATACAAGAATGTTCTGGCCGTTGCCGTGGCTACAGAGTATAGCTTCCCTCAAGCTGAAGAAGTCAAGGAGTACTTGAAGGTTGGTAGTTAATGCATCTTTACATACCAAGTCATTTTGTTCTTTCAGAAAACTGATTCAATCTTTGAACAAAATTGCTTCTTGATGTACTTAGTCTTTCTGTTCTTCTGTTAAAATGATTTTATCTTCGAACGACAAAATTGCAGGATCCCAGCAAGTTTGCATCTGCCGTGGCTTCTACGGCTGTTGTTTCTGATGCTGCACCTGCTACTGAAGCAGCAAAGGAGGAGAAGAAGGAAGAACCAGAGGAAGAATCTGATGACGAGCCTATGCTTAATCTGTTTGATGAATGAGTGATGGATTACCTTTGTTTAGCCTGTCTTGGAAAATATTTCATATTCCTTTTCATGTCTTTCTGGGAGCGTATTAGAAGTCATTTTCCAGTGATGTCTACTTAGATACTTGGTCTTAATTTCCAGGGTTAATCGTTAGACTATTTGCGTGTAGAACAGTTTAGATGCATTGAAATGTCGTGTTTGAAATTGTGAAGTTGTTTTTGTTTTTTTTAATCATGCCTTGTATTTTATCAAATCACATTCCAGCTCTTGCTTGTAGACGAACTACAAGAATCATGATAATCTTTCTGTTGAAGCCAGTGGCATATTGGGATTTTTTACTAAAGTGGGGTGATGAGTTTGGTTTTAAATTATTTTTATTTTGCTATAAGAACTCTTGAATTCTTGAAAACTGTCCATGAGAATTTTCTGTCCGTCTTCCATGACGAATTCATGGGTTTGCATGGTGAAGTTTCCATCTTCATGGCAAATGCAGATGGTGAATTCATCATATGGGAGGCAGCGTTGGCTTAAATCTTAATTTTTTTATTAATACATAGACCCTTTTACATGAAATGTTTAAGACCAAACCCATTTAAGTTAATAGTGTCTAAGTTGATTCTCTGAAAGCAACAAAGTAGGAGATTATTTTCTAGTCCTTGTATAATTTGCCCTATTTTTGTAGACCCTTACAAGAATTGCATCACTATGATCCAAATTGATACACCACTTTGGTGTTTTATATTTTATCACTCTAATTTTAATTAGTATCATAATGAATATGATACAAAAGGAATAATATAATTAAATCCTACATTACTTGTCAAATGTGATAATTCCGTTGATGAACATTTCAATATAAGTTGGTTGAAATGAAATAATAAAATAAAATCCTATATCACTTATTAAATATGATAGCTCCATTGACGAACCGATTGATATAATTTGACTCTTTACAATTGTGCTAAAATTCTAAAAAGGAAAAAAACTACATCAGTTTGTGTGTGCATGTACGAGGATTGCGTATGCAAAAGTAGCTTTCCCGCGTGCATGTACCTGTCTATCAATTATTAAATATCATTTCTTTTGTTTGATTAACTTTGTCGTATATGAGTATCTTTAAACTAGCTTTAAGGCTTCAATCATTATAAACTTTATATACGATGTGCGTAAAACACTACAGTTGAGGCTTTATAAGAAGAATCTTAGAATAACCCTTATTTAAAAAGGAAATAATTACATAATTTCCTGATAAATAAAGACCGAATAAGTAATGAAGAAAATTCGAGAAAATTGAAGTAATTACTTAGTTGATAATAAATTTCCTAAAATTAAGAAAATAAAATAATAATTAGAAATTCAAAAATTTGGCTCATTTAGACTTAGACTTGGGTAGCATGATTCAATGAGTATCAATTTCTCCAAAGTAAGTAGAGATGTTTGATCCCTTTTTCTTAAATACTTTTTTTGGGCCCCCTTTTATCTCATTTTTAGATCTATTCCTGATTATAATAATACTTATTTTACATGTTTTAAAAGTGATTACATGTTTTAAATTTCAAACCACTCTTCCACCCAAACTTCCTTTAAAATAATTATTTGTCACATGTTAAATATATGCCCAATTGAGTAAAGATTATATTAATTATTCACTCATTTATTTATTTCATATTGTCATTCCATACCATGTATTTAATAAGTATCTGTTAATTCTATTTAAAGACATAAACAAAACATTAAGCTATTTTAATATTAACATTTTAGTAGTTCAATGGTCAAGCTTGAGTATTTGTTTCTTCAAAATCAATAATTTCAAGTGTTCTTATACTAAAATGTAACAAATTTGGGAAATTTTTGATGTTTAAAAAAAATTGTGTGAAAAACTCAAAAACCCGAATAAACCCACTACTCATATAAGGTTAATTTTAAGTTCAATTTTTTAAGCTATAAAAAGAAAACAAATAATTTTAGCTTAGACCGTTTAAACCCACAACCCGTGACAGGCCAATTAACCCATTTTGCCACTTTAGTTTAGATGGATATAATAGATTAGGAAAGCATGGAATGGAAGGGAAAAATTAACCAAAAATTAGTTGAAAGATTTTAAGCAAGGGAAATTAATGAAAAGCAAAGGAACTCAAATTTTCCCTGTTAAAAAGGCAGTTTCTTATCTGGAATGCAATTTCTTATCTGAAATGTCACATCTTTTTAATCAATATTATAAAGTGGTAGAGACTTATTTTTTTTTTTAAGATAGTCTTAGATCCCAATTTATCTTAAGGGAAGGAACACCAAGTGGCCGAGTATCTTGTTCATATTTCTCCACTTCAGTCAAAAGGAATTTACTTTATTAGCATAAAAATGTAATACAGATAAATAAGCAGCACTTTTTCCACATTCTATATGCAGAACCTGTAATGAATGTTTCTTCAATTCCTATGATTTATTCTTAAGAAAAGTTGGTGAATAACTTCAAATGTCTCAGGATGGCGTTTGCTCCTCAGCTGAAAATTCTTCCCTAGCCGTTTCATCTACCCTTGATCCTATGTATCCACTGTAAATTGTTTTGCACCAGTAGTTCCAAGTGAAGTGACCTGAATATGCACAATGGGAAGAAAGCTATTACCGTGTACAGAAAGAAAGCAGTGGGAAATATGAAAGACTAGAACATCTGCTACCATTATGGTAAAAGTAGTCACTGGCACAACATAATATTTAAAATAAAGATTTACGAAACAGATGTAAAAGGAAGCACTTCCAACCTTGGTGTATTGAGTGAAGAACTTGGCATGAAAGAATCTAGTCTCTCCCGGAAGAAGCCAAATGAAAACTCAGTCTGATTTGATTTATGACTAGAACTATTGAAGATAGTTTCGAAAAAATCGGATGCCCTGCCATGAAATTTGATTATGAGAATTATTTCCAAGATTAGCTATCAATATAAATATAAGTGAAAAGGAAAATTAGTAATCATAAAGGTTCAAACATTTGGAGAGTACCTGCAATGCAAAAGTAATATCAGCTTCATCAACTTTTAATGCTACCTTTCTCAATTTATCCTCTCGTGATTGTCCTAGTTTTACAAGCCCCTGCAGTTATCATATATTATTAACCTATTATGACTTTCCCAATATATAAAGAGTTGTGACTGAAAAATTCATCATGTGAAAGAAAGCTACATCAAGAGAAACATGATATATTGACTATTTTCTTAGATACCTGGTCGTTTAGCACCCTGCACATGTTTGAAAATTCCAAAATTCCAGCTGGTGGGATCAGCGATGATTTGCATATATCCATGTAAGATTTATACAGCTGCATCCATGTTACAATTGTGCAAAATATAAATTAATAATAGCTTAACAGGCCCCAAACCCTTTGGTGATAAATGAAGTCTTTAAGTCTTACCTCCCCTAGAATTGTATCTTTTTTTACTCCGCGGAAATGTTTCATAGAAGAGCAAAGAATAATCTGCAACAATAGAGGTCCAGAAAAATCTATAAATGATCCATTTGAACTTTGTTATATAGAATCAAGTAGAAGCATACTATGTATGATCCCGTAAAAAGTGGAAGCATCACCTTGAAAAAACAGAGAATATCAGAGAGTTTTACGTAGAATTTATCTATCCATTTACTTTTTTGTTATTGGAAATGATTGTTGCATAGACTGTAAGTTACGAATGTTACTCAACTCCTCCAAGGACTTACAACTTCTATCACAATTCAAATGGTTATATATATATTGGCCATTAAACTGTTCAGAGACACCTAGAAACACCTTTTCTATGTATTTAATGTTGTCACTGAACATTTCCTTGGACTCCTATGTTATTAGGAAAAGGACTTCTCGCTTTGATTGAAAAGGTCTATTATATTAGTTGACTGTCAGAGTTCATATTAACGTGTTCTAAGTTCAAGTTTACCTGTTGATGATGAGGTAGAGATTGTATTGTATCCACTAGAGGTGATCTGTATGTCTTTGACAAGGCACGAGTCATATGATCAATCCTTACCTGAAAAGTCATTTGGAGAATCTTAGCTAAAGGGATGAAATAAAACAAAACAGTGAAATTCTTCAATCACTTTTTATGTCAAAAATTATTGTCTGTTGGATCTAAGAAAAATATTACACAACGATATATCTAGAAGAATGACTTCAGAAAAATGCTGACTACGATGAAATTACTGATTATGGAACGAAGTTTTCTATTCCTTGTACTCATAGATTATTGAACAATCAGTAAAGATAGAACTGGTTGAACTCTTAAGCAATTATGTTTAAATATCTTCAACTTGTGTATTTCCAAATGGTCAAAATATAACCCATTGATGCTCGTGCTAATCAATACTTCTTAAAGCTGTTAACAGTTTGATGCTTTAAAACAACATTTTAAGAACTTACAATGTCAACTTCATGCTTTTTCGTGTAATCAGGAGTGCTGGCTACATTTTGCTCGGGGGATAGTTCCTCTTCTGATGCAATATCTGAAATGCTGGTAGATTCTCTAGTTTCTGCTTCTAGCATATCAATTGCACTCCTGAAAAGAAATTAAACCATAGAATCATTCTCTAGTAGCCTTTTACTTTGACCCAACTGTCAAATTAAACCATTAAAATCGTTCTTTAAATAAATCAAACAAGAATCTCAATCCAAGATCGGATCAGGCATTCAGAGAAGGGGGGTGGATCAAGGTCCTGTTCAAAATATTCCAATATATACTGATAGACCACGTTTTGTAATACAGCTAAACCAAGCTTGCAACAAGTACTCATCTTGGGGAATAAGAGAAAAAAGAAGCCATTCATTGAGTATTATGAATTTATTATCAAAAGGCTAACCTGCAAATAGAAAGGACTTTACGCATATCTCCAGAAGCTGCAGCGACTTTCTGCAACGTATACATTGTCAATCAGCCAAGATAACAGATAAAAACTTTTTCAACTGAACAGATCTAGAAGTTTATGTGGTCATGCACTCACTCTAGCACATAGCTCCAGTGCTTGATGTTGGAAGACAGTGTAAGGAAGTTCCTGATCATGATACAAACAGACATTAATATATATAATACAAGTTTTAGAAACGTAAAATTGTTTTTGACCACCATTGCAAGTCTAGGATTCATTTTCTTCAACTAAATCACAAAGGAAATTTTTTTAAAGAACTTTAAAACTGATAAATTTCTAGCAGAAAGGTATCAATTATTGCAGGTATAGAAGGAAAAGATCTAGGACTCGTGCAAGTTATTTATGTTAGAAGATTCATTTATTGTTGGATATTAAAAATAAAATAACATAGATCTTACCCTTAGCCTTTCTTGAAGAATCCTGAGAATCTGATCTGTGGAATAGGCCCGAAAAGTCACAACCATAGGCTTGCCTGAAATGAACATAAAGCAAAAGTCCTGTTGGAGATAAAATCATAAAAGATATTTTTCTTTTCTTTTGCTATTGTGCAGCCAAGTAAAATGGATAGCTCAACCATTGAGGTCATTAGAAAGAATATACTAGATTAATGAAACCAATTTACTCACAATTTAATGCTTTAAGCCTTGGAAGAAAGCGATCAGCTAGATCAATTGCATTTGCTATTCCTGTATAAAAAAAGCACAATATTTTCTGAGTGACCTGAAATGCATCAAAAGGTCGAGAAGAACAATGAGAAAAGACACTTTTTTTTTTCCCATTTGAGGAACTTACCTATTAATATACATCTGGAAAATGGGAAGGTGGTGAGCATAAAGAGATTGTGAAGCACAGCCTTGTCTTTGGTAATTAGATAATCTAATTCATCAGCTACTACCAATCTGTTACGAGGGAGACATATCAAAACTTTGCTGACATTCAAATTGCAAAAAAACAACTAGCAATCTGATCACATAGCATTAACAAAAATAATCAATTCCCCAAAAAGGATGAGTTTCTTACATCATGTTCTTGCTAGATGACTTTTGAGAATACATGTTCTGAAGCTGTTGTAAGGGTGTTATTGTAACATTTTTTCTCTGTGGTTGGTTCAACCCAAGTATCTGTTAGAACAACCAGAAGGTCCCTGAGGTCAGTCCACTGACAATGATTAATCTTTAGTAAAATGGTCATTTGATATTCCTACCTTGCTGAAAATATCCGATGTATTGGCAAGGGAAGTACAGTTTACAGCTAACACATTCGGCTGCAGAAAACCAGACTGGAAATTGGAAAAGAGATTCCGTTAGTGCAAGAACCAAATTTGATGCTACAGTATCAAAAGATAATTTGGAGTCAAAGGTCAAAAAGGGTGCTTCGTCAGCCAATTTTCTTCTTCAGCAATTACAAAATGAGCAACTAGAAGAACGAGCATCAGCGATCATTCATGTTATCTCTTATTAAATAATATAATAATGATTTGTTGCACAATACAATCAGGGGCTAAGACCTAGATTTAAAAAAGAAAAAAAAAATTATGCTAGCAAGAAATTTCAACACATGAAACAAGCCCTTAACTGTAAAAATATAGCAACATCCCAGAACTTTTATCAATCGTGATTGTCAAATGCGACCAATATTTGCGCATGTCTACTATATTATAAGAATTTACCAGCAGTTTGTATCTATATTTTACATCTGAAGCAATTACACTAGTAGGGAAGATATTAATAGAATAATGGAATTTACTGTCTTAGACAGAAAGTGCGTAAGATATTTATCCAGATAATATAATACATACAGTGCCTCATAGCCATAGGCATGCCACCTGAAACCATAAATAAATTCAGTATACCTCTCTAGCCCAATTGGCTAAAAGCACCTTCACTTTCTCCATTGACAAAGATTTTCCGGTTCCCGGACATCCACATATGTATAAACTGCCAGCCTTTTCTTGCTCTATGCATGACTTGCAGAATTCCAAAATTACATTCTTCTCGTCTTCACGGCACACGATTGTAGATGGTGCCGATGACACATGCAATGCTTCCTTCACCATCCTTATTTGTTCGCCATCTATTTGTCAATGAATCACCGGTACCACAATATCAAATGGAAGGCCCACGAAAAAATAACAATTTAATGCAAAGAAAGAAGACCAAATTGAAATGAAACTCGCCTTTGGGATCCCATTTTGGTTTGGGAGTAAAACAGTCCAATAATGGCTTTGCTACTGGATTAAGCAATTCAGGTTGATGTTTATGGATACGTGTCTCGTTTTCCTGCAAACAATTAACAAGAAATCAACCCAATTAATAATTCATCAATCTCCCAGTTATAAGATTCACTTCAACAACTATCTAATGAGTAGAAGCCGCTTTTGCAATCAACAAACAATGAATCAAAATAAACGTAAAAGAACTACCAAAGAAAATTAATTAAGAAATCAACACAAACTATAACACGGCCATTTCGATTTCACTTCAAAAAACTGCTACACTCACAGTGGTAGCGGCATTGGGGCTAGTGCTGATGCATCGGCGAGGTGATTTCCACTTGCTAGGAGAAGCGGCCGGACTTTGCTTCACAGATGATACATTGGATGAAGATCTCAATTTGCGCTTCTGAGGAGTGGATTTCTCTTCTTCCCCAACAGATCGAACGGCCATTGTTTCGCAGGGAGCTTCCAGTACACGAGCGGCAATGGATGGCATGAGAAGATCTAAGAAACTAAAATTGGGAAAAATGGTTCGGATCTGAATCTGAAGTAAAAGGAAGATAAGGATTTGGAATTTGAAGAAACTGTGAATGGCGCATTGTAAAATAGTTGGGAGGGGAAGCGGGAAAACATGACCGTCGGAAATTGGTTTCCCGCCACGAAGGGCGCTTTATGATTTTGCCGCGCCTCCACGTTTGAACCGCCAAAATTTTAAAAATAAAAAATATTTTGAATTATAAGTATTTTGATGATTCTAAATTCTATAATATCTATGATACTACGTATACTTCACTTCACTCATATGGTACATAATTTTTATATTTTATTAGATATAGATATAAAATAAAATATTATTTATTTTATTTTTCAAAAAAAAGTGTATTATTGTATACATGTTTTACATACATACTATTATAGAGCAACTCGCATGAATTTTTTTTTTGCACATAACATGTTTTTAATCAATAAACTTTTTTTAACAAGAACAACTCCAAGATTAAGATTTACGCAGGTCATGACATTTCAATATCTTATTCCAACTCAAAAAGGTTTACAATAGACAAATTAAAATATGAGATAAAATTTTATGACTCAAATAAAAATTAGGACAATATAAGGATAAGAAAAAAATTCTTGATTTTGTCCCAATTTTTTTTTTTTAAAAAGTAAAAAAGTCAAAATTATTAAAAAAAATAAGTCCAAAGTTTGTTGGTAGAAATGACTTTTTAAAGTTAAGAAATAAAAAAAAGTTGTGCACAAATTTTTAACTTGTAAGCAACACTTTTTTAATTCTTCAATAAATAAATAAGTTGCATTGTTTTATAAAAAAGTTATATTATTCTAATAGACATGTTTCTTTATTAGTTGTGACTTTTTATTAAAAAGACATATCTCTTCAATAAAAAGATAATTAACATAACTTCTTTACTAAATAACTAAATCATTTTACAAAGAATTTTAACTTTTAATTATGCTAAAAATTCATAAATCAACACAAGGTTTTACTAATAACCTTTCATAAAGTATCGTAACCATATTTATGTCTCTTAACATATATAATCAATTTTAATAACTTTTTTGTGTTGAATCCTAAAAAAAAAAATATAATAACTTCTTATATGATTTTTTATATAAGTACCCTTAATTTAAAAATATAAAAATGTATTTCTTTATATTAAATTTTAAAAATCTTCTTATAAAAATGGCATTTTCTTTACATCTTTAGTACGACAACAAAATCAAAATTTGTCAAATATTCAACCAAGAGAGAGAAAATCTGTCTTCAACTGCTTCGAAAATATGTCACCGAGATCTAAATGGAGAACCCGACCCGCAAATCTATAAAATCGACCCAATTCTTCAGGATCCAAAGCCCCGATATTGCTCCAATTCGGGTACCCTAGACGCGACCTTCTCGATTTGCAGAGGCAGTAATACGTGCTCGCGCTCGCGCTCGCGGATGGATTTCTCGGACAGTCTTATCGGCCATTCTCGCTACCCTCAGTGGTGGCACTGAATGAGCTTATGCTACGCGCAATCCAGTCTCTCAATGTTCAGTTCCATGCCCAAAATGATCAGGTAATGAGCTTTGAAACAATTTAACTGATATACATTTTTGATAGAAGCATGAAATTATGCTCAGTAGAAAGAGAAGGGAACAAAATACTATTATCCTGCCTTGTGCTTTATGCTTGTATGTATTCATGATTGATCATTATATTTGATGAGGTTAAACTTACATGTGATTAGTGTGGCAGTGTCTGGTCTCCATCTATAAGTTACCATTTTTTTAAAAAAAAAAAATTGGAAGAGCATATGAGTATTAGTGTTACTTTTATATTTGTGCAATCAGATTATGTGTATATCCAATTTGAGGATTTTGGTGAAGTAAAAATTGTGAAGCTTTGTGTTGATGTGTTCAGTTTGCAAGCGCCTGGTTTTTGCCTTTTCTATAGGATTGCTGGTTATTTACACATAAATAGTCTGAAATCCATAGTCGGTTGGCTATAAGTAACTAAGGATGGTGCTGAGTATACTCTGCTGACCACGACGATAGTTAATGAGTAATACTATCTGTAAACCACTGCATTTACACCTATTTTTATACTTTTTTTCTGCAACTTATTTTTTTTTTCTCTTACTTTTCTGATTGTAGTTTTACCCTACAAATAACTAATACACACTGGGTGAACACCAACAAATGTGCAATTTTCCATGGTTAATTGCTTTGAATTAATTACGGCATTTTTGTTTTTCAGTCAACTTTTTGGGACTGAAAGCATAGTATTGCAAATCCATCAACATTGGGGTCTCTATTACCTTGGTATCCTCCAATAAAAGAAAAAAGTGAACGGAATTATGAGGGGTCATCTCCAAGGAGAGGTTGGTCAACTATTTAAGTTGTTAGCAAGGAAACAACTTTTCCCTAAGCTACTTGAAGCATGCTCTGCAAATCGTTCTCTCAAAGAAAACAAATGTATTCATGCGCTTACTATCACATTGGGTCCTATCTCCAACCAATCTGCCTTCATCCACAACAATCTTATTTCTTGTTATTTATCACTTGGTGATGCATTCCTTGCACGAAAGGTGTTTAATAGAATGTGCCACAAGACAGTAGTTTCTTACAATACATTTATTACTTCTTATAGTCGAAGCGGGGATGTAGAGGAGGCTTGGGATTTACTCTCAGAGATGAGGCTTTATGGATTTGGGCCAACCCAATATACCCTGAGTGGACTTTTATCATGTGAGTCACTCAATTTTCGTCAAGGTCTTCAACTACATGCATTGAGCATAAAGAATGGACTTTTTTATGCTGATGCATTCATAGGGACTGCCTTGTTGGGTTTGTTTGGGAGGTATGGGTTCTTGGATGAAGCGGTTTTAACATTTGAACATATGCCCCAAAAGAGCTTGGTCACTTGGAATTCGATGTTGTCCTTGCTTGCACATAATGGATTTGTTAATGATTGCAAACTTATGTTTCTTGATCTTATAAGGACGGGGGCTACCTTGTCAGAGTGTTCTTTTCTGGGAATTTTGCCTACACTTGATGACTTAGAATGTGTTGAACAGATACATTGCTTAGTGGTTAAATATGGTTTCAATTGTGAAATTAATACGGTTAATTCACTCATTAGCATGTATGCTAAATGTAAAGGCATATTCTTGGCGCAGAAGTTGTTTGAGCAGTTGCCTGTTCAGAATGTCATATCCTGGAATATAATGATTGATGCATTTGCAAAAAGTGGGACACCCCAAATGGCGTTGGAGCTCTTTCCTATTATGTCTAGCAGAGGGATGATGCCTAGTCAGGGCACATTTGTAGCTGTTATTAGCACATGTACTAGTTTGAAAATCTCAGCATATGGAGAATGTGTTCATGCTAAGGTAATCAGAAGTAGTTTTGAATCTGATGTTTCCGTGGGCACTGCATTAGTAGACTTCTATGCTAAATGTGATAAATTGGTGGAGGCCCATAACTGTTTTGATCACATAAAAGAGAAGAACATGGTTTCTTGGAATGTTTTAATTTTGGGATACTCAAATATTTGTGCTTCTACTTCAGTTCTTTTATTTCATCAAATGCTTCAATTGGGTTACCGTCCTAATGAGTTTTCCTTTTCAGCCATTCTTAAGTCAGCGTTGGTGTCACAACCAGGTCAGTTTCATGGCTTGATTATAAGAATGGGTTATGAGAGTTATGAGTATGTATTAAGCTCTCTGATAGCATCTTACACAAGAAATGGTCTGATAAATGATGCCCTGACCTTTGTCAAAGCTTTTGATAATCCACTTCCTGTAGTCCCATGCAACATTATTGCTGGAGTCTATAACAGAACTTGCCAGTACTATGAAACAGTAAAGTTCCTTTCTTTGCTTGAAAACCCTGATGTTGTGTCTTGGAACATTGTCATTGCAGCTTGTGCACGGAGCAATAATTATAATTTTGTCTTCGAGCTTTTCAAGCATATGCATTCTGCTCGCATCCATGCAGATAATTACACATTTACTAGTCTCTTGTGTGTGTGCACCAAACTCTGTAGTCTGTCTTTGGGCAGTTCTGTTCATGGACTTATTATTAAGACTAGTTTTGATAACTGTGACACATTGTTGTGCAATGTACTAATTGACATGTATGGGAAATGTGGAAGCATTGATAGTTCAGTGAAAATTTTTGAAGAAATGGCTGACAAAAATATTATTACATGGACAGCTTTAATTACTGCCCTTGGACTGAATGGTTTTGCTCATGAGGCCTTGGAAAAATTTCAAGAAATGGAGTTGATAGGGTTGAAGCCTGACACTGTAGCTTTCAGTGCAGTACTTGCAGCTTTCAGACATGGTGGTTTCGTAAGAGAAGGGATGGAAATATTCAGGCGAATGAAAACAAGTTATGGGATTCTGCCAGAGCTTAACCATTATCATTGTATAGTGGATCTGCTTGCTAAAAATGGTCACACTGTAGAAGCAGAGAAAATCATTGCAAGCATGCCTTTTCCACCAAATGCCTATATATGGCGTAGCTTCCTTGAAGGCTACAAGAGTTAAGAAACTGCAAATTGACTTGTATATTGCATAGCATAATTAATTTTCAGAAACAAAGTATTGACCATGCCTTTTTTACTTTGGTTATACCTGTTTCTGGACGCTGCATGTTTTTGCCATGCCAGGATTATCCTTGGGTGTTCATGTATCACCCATGAAGCAGAGTCCAATACCTTCCCCTTGCAAATGGAAATTGCCTTGCTGATGCATTAGCACTAGCCCCAATACAGCTGCCACTGTGAGTGTAGCATGTTTTTTGGAAGTGAAATTGAAATGACCATACGAAAAAGGAAATGTGATTATCATTAGCTGCTAATTGGGTTGATTTCTTATTAATTTTCTTTGGTTGTTCTTTCATGTTTATTTTGTTTTACTGTTTGTCTATTGCAAACTTGGCTTCTACTAGTCAAATAGTTTCTTAAGTGATCATATAATTGGGTTGGTTTCTTATTAATTGTTTTCAGGAAAACAAGCTGCATACCCATGAACAACAACTGAATCGTGTAATCCTGACAGAACTGTAGCCTCTCTACTTGGCTACACCATTGAAAAAGAAAATTTCACTTTTTCATTATTGACAGAATTTTTGCCTTTTCTTTCATTTCAGGCAAGCCTATGGTTGTAACTTTTCTGGCCTATTCCAAAGATCAGATTCTCAGGATTCTTCAAGAAAGGCTTAGTGTAAGATCTATGCTTATTTTGTTTTAAATACCCAACAATAAATAGTTCTTCTAACATGAATAACTTGTACAATTCATAGATCTGTGCCTTCTTAAACTGCAACTATGGATACGTTTATACTAAAATATCATCAATTATATAACTCTTCAAACAATTTCCTCTTTTATGATTTAGTAGATGAAAATGAATCATAGGCTTGCAAGGGTGATAAAAAGACATTTACATTTCTCTATGTTGTATTATTCATTAATATCTGTTTCTCTCACAATCAGGAATTTCTTTACACTGCCCTCCAACATCAAACACTGGAGCTATGTGCTAGAGTAAGTCCATATGTCACAGACCAGATGAACTTACAAGCTTTGTTCAGTTGAAAAGTTTTTTAATCTGTCATCTTGGCTGATCGATAATGTATATGCTGCTGAAACTAGAAAGCGCAGCTTCTGGAGAAATATGTAAAGTCCTTTTTATTTGCAGGTTAGCCTTTTGATAATAAATTTATAACACTCTGGCATTTTTGCTCTTGACCCCATGATGTGTAAGTGCATGTTGCAAGCTTGATTCGACTGTATTGCAAAATGTGTGGCCTGTCAGCATATACTTGAATATTTTGAATGTGGCCTTGGACCATCCACCTTCTCTCTGAAGTCCTGAATGCCAGATGCGATCTTGGATTGAGTTTCTTGTTTGCTTTATTTTACTGATTAAAATTTTCAAACAAATATATTATATGCAGAATTGTGAGCTTAAACGCAAGTTACTGGAGTAAATTTTAAACTTACATGTAAGAAAATTTCAGTAAGATTGCAAGAGTTTCTATAATTGATGGAAAAGATCTGCTTTGGCAATTGGGTCAGAGTAAAAACACAACAAAGAATGATTTTACTGGTTTAATTTGACAATAGGATCAGATTTAAAGAACACCCGAGAATGATTCTGATGGTTTAATTTCTTTTCAGGAGTGCAATAGATATGCTCGAAGTAGAAATTAGAGAATCTACCAGCATTCAGATATAGCATCAGAAGAGAAACTACTTTCCCCCGAGCAAAATATAGCTAGGACAACTGATTATATTGAAAGTCTTGAAGTAGATATTGTAAATTCTTCAATATTGTTTTAAAACAAGAAGTTATCCGTTGTTAACTGCTTTAGAAAGGATAAATTAGCATGAGCATCAGTATTTGTATGACTTCAATACTTTTTTTTTTTTTTCTTTTCTTTTCTTTATGCACCAAGAGTATTCCTAGCCAATAAGAGGGGCACACTTCTCCAATAAAGCCTTTTTCATACATATTATTAGGAATTATTCCTCTATCGATAGATTTAAAGAGATTTAATTATTTATTAATTGTGATAGGTTTTGTTGGTTGACTTGAATCTTTGTGCTAAGTTTCAAAAGTCAGTTGGTTGCTCCAAATAGAAGTCATTTGAGCATAATTTGCTTAAGATTTCAACCGAATGGTTAATCGTGTATACAAGGAATGGGTAACTTGGTTAACATAGGGAGGGAGATCCATCAACTATGAGGCATAGTTTTCAACCTCAACTGCGCTTTTAAAATTAGTGAAGTCAAGTTCGACTTTCCTCAAGCTCGTAAGCTCAATTAAATAAAATTAGCATTAATAAAGAAACACAAACTAATTTCATTTAACATTTAATAAATAGCATTTTAAATTATCAAAAATAAAATAAAATAAAACTAAGCATGGTTGCTTCCCTGAAATGATGTGAAGCCTTGCATACTTAAAGTTTCATGCAATATGAGAAAAATGGAAGTATCCAATTCTGTTTATTTGATAATATATTGATATATCATATATGATGATATAATATATATACAATATAGAATAATAAATATAAAATAAATATATATTAAAGTTCATAATAAATATAAATGAGTCTTTTCATGAGTTAAAAGTTAAATTTATAAAAATTTAAACTTAATTTATTTAATAAATAAGTTAAGCTTGAACTTATCAAGTCATTATTAAACTAAGATAGTGTAACTTATTAGCTAACTTATTTTCATCCTTAATTTCCATTACTATTCTCATCCATTAATTATTTAACAGAAAAAATGGTCTAGATGATAATCTCAAGCAGAACATTACACAAGATTGGATTTATGGTACTATTACTTTAAAAATCTTGGATTTAACTCAGTTTAAACTTTTCAGCATAATCTCATGACCAACCTACCTGCCAAAGCTTTTGTGAAAATAAAGTAGCATAAATCGGATAAAATCTTTTATTTCTTTCCTTATCCTAAATCTTATAATCTTATATTATAAGTTTACCATTTATCAAAATGTAATAAATTCATGTTACAAATAAATAAATTTGTTTAACCAATCATAAACCCATAGCATAGGATCTGGGATAGGAGTTGGACAAAATATTTTGTCCAAAAATAAATCTGCCCTAGGAGCTTTGGTTGGATGTATTTGTTATACTCAATTATGAGCCATGACCCGACCTAACCCAACCTACCAATTACATCACAGTACAATTAAGAATATACCCTAAGGCAATACCTCTATAAATATCACATTAGTAATTCCATTTTATAAAAGGTGTATAAAAATAGAATATTATCAATCACTTATGAACATGGGAGATTTATCTCAACTTTGAATCCTTTTGTAAAGAGATGATTGCCCTCCTCAATGAAAATTGTACATATAACATAACTCTTTACAAAATATGTTGATTAGTTAAGAGTTAGTTAAAGGAAGGAAGAATATTTCTCCTAGATATTTAATGAAAATAGACATTAGAAAAGCATGATATGGTCAATTGAAGGTTTATAGAAGAAATGCTTTATGGTTTGAGATTTCCGCATAAGTTTATTGATTGGATACTAGTGTGTGCCCAAGCTACTACATCTCCTTGGATGGTGTGAAATGCACGGTTACTTCAAGGGAGGTAGAGGTTTAAGACAATGAAACCGTATTATTTTTATTGGACACGTTTAAACTATTAATTTTTATTTAACAGATTTTTTTAAATAAATTTGAGCCTTTTATTTATTATCCAAAAGAGAGAGCTTAACAGAGAAATTGGAAACCCTCTTTCATATTTTGTTTGAGTCATGGAGATACTGACTAAAAGAATTAACATTGCACCAGAAGCCAAAGATTTCAGATATCATCCATATTATAAGTCCCTAAATTTAACTAGCCTGTCAATTGCTTAATGTATAATAATTCAAGTGAGTATTGTCGCAAAAAAAAAAAAGAAAAAAATTGTCTTAATTGCTTAATGTATAATAATTAGAAGGTATTTTGATTAGCTTCGTACGCAGTTGAGCAAATTAAGACAATTTTGACAAATATTGTTTTTTTTTTTTTTTTCTTTCTTTCTTTCTTTCATATATCCTCTTTACTCATTGGATGCAATAGTTCATGCATCAATTTGTGAATTAAAGGAGAAAAAGAATTGTAACAGTCTTCTCTTTTTTAGACGAGCAAATAAAGAAATGAACAATTAATAAAAATTTACTTAAATATACCAATTATCAAATTGAGTTTAATTAATGAATTAGCTAAATACAAGAGAATTAGAATCAAATGAGTAACAACCTATAAATATACAGAATTTATATGTAAATTTACTTTCTACAATTCAATTGAAGGCAAAGATTCTCATACACCCTAAATGATCAAAACTAGACATAATCATTACTTTCAAGATTGTTTTTTAGAATTTATAAATTGACACACTCCCCAAGCCCCATTTTTTAAAGAGAGATCAAACTTCTTGTGCATAGGTGCAAAACAAGACCACTCTCCAACGTGGCTGTCGTTCATTCAGAATTCTTTTCTCCTTTTCACTAAGAAATTCATAGCGAATGGTAGGTTAATTTTGGTAGGTTTAACGTTAGCTGCATTGATCTTATTAGTCTCAATCAGAGTCGGCATAAACCACCTTCGAATAAGGCAGCCATAAACCCCCATCAAATAGGATGAGCATAGAAGAATTCAACCTAGTTTTAGTTTCTTCCAATGTCTCATGTTTCTATTGAAGAAAACTCAAATGATTTATATATAACACAATTTATAGACAACACACATAGATTATGTATCATGTCTAATTTATTTTTGTAGTAAGAGACTTGTGTGACTCGTGAGACACAACAAGCATTTCTAGTGTGAATGAGCATATCTACATGCCATTATTTGGGCTATTAAATGCAATTTCATTTGTATCAAGTCTCATTTTATTTCTACGGTGGGAACAATTGTCGTGAGAGACAAGAAGTACGTCTTGGTTTAAATCAACGTATACATCTCATGATGTGAACGTCAATAAGTGTGTCTAGGCTATCAAATGTCATTGCATTTTGGATAGTGCCTCTTTTTTTACTTACTAATGAAGAATAAATAAATAAAACTCTAGTTTCTCCTAGATATAGACAATAAAGTTAAACATAGATTAAACTGCACTGTTTGATGGCTTTCCAAGAAAAGAGAACGTCACAAACAATTTAAGCATCCATCTTACTTGTTTGATTTATTAGATATATTATAAAATCTTGTTAAGCTTTCTCATAATAATTTAAGTTTTTAAGTTTAATTAGTTCTTGATAAAATATAAAAGTTTCTTTGATCTAAAGGACTTTTATGTGTAAAGGCACATTAAATATAATATAAGATTATTGCTAAGTTTTTTTTTTTTTTAATAGTATAAGTTTTTAGATTAAGGAATTAGTCATCCTTGCATGTGTACTGGGCAGCTATTTTCATTCCCCCACAGGCTATCATTAAAAGATTGAAAGTGCCTACAGAGATTTCCTTTGGGGAAGAAGGTTCCTTTACGCTATGTTTGGGAGTTTTAGATGGAACAAAATGGAACATAATAGAATAGAAAGGAAAGAAAAGGGAAGGGAAGGAACGTAAAGGGAACTATTTTTCTATTATTTAGATGTTTAAGTAAAAAATCGAAAGAAACTACTTTTCGTTATTTGAGAGTTTACACTAGATCTTTAACTATCAAGAACCAAATAGAGAAAAGGAGTGAAAATGAGGTAGGTGATGGGAAAGAAAAAAAAATTAGAGCCAAAATAAAAAGAGTTAACTTGTAATTTTAATTTTTTTTTATTTAAAATACGTTTCCATTGCATTCATTACATGCTAATTTAGAGGAGAATGAATTTAAAGATTTTGGATGGAGAGGAGTGGAACAGTTTCCATCCCTTTCCATTAGTTCCAACGGAAACTCATTTTGTTCTATTCCGTTTCATCCCTTTTCATCCTGTTCCATCCATCCAAACATAGCCTTATTAAGTAGTGATAAATCATGTGTGGCTAAGAATCATGGGGGCTTAAACTTTAAAGATTGTAGTCTCTAGAATTATGCTGCATTGGGAAAGCAAGTATGGATGCTATCTGAAAAGAAAGATTCTTTATGGGTCAAATGGACTCATGGCATATATCTTAAAGGAAAAGATTTCTCGTCTTATTCCCTCTAGCCGATTCTAAATGGTATTGGAAGAAGATTCATAACACAAAAAACAAGTTTGCCTTGGGTTTTAATAGTGGTAGATGGGCACAAACTCATCCGGAAAGTGGTTACGAATGGCTGATTGGCAGTCAAAACATGTTCAGGTATGGCCGTCTACCGTGGAACAAATGCGATATCCCTAGACATTCCTTTATTATTTGGCTGGTGTTGATTGGAAGGTTTCTCACTAAAAGGAGACTCCAAACTTACATTATACACATTGGCCATTTTAACATAAAATCTTTCACATAAAATAGTAGCATAATTTTTTTTTGTTTTGTTTTACTCAGTGTCACACATATTGTGACTTCACTAACAGTCTTATGACAGAAGTTAACAGCATACGTCTAATAAAAAAATTAAAAATATAACTAACTCAAAGTTGTGAAAATCAACGAGAGCTCTAATTAAAAATTAACTCAAACTATAAAACTCTATAGTGTATTTAAACATTTATTTTATTTGTCAATTTATATGTTTCTCTATCACTCAATCTTATCACTTCACACACTTCACACATACACACTCACCTGTAGTTGAAATATGAAATTTAGAAAAAGGCCAATTCAGTAAATCTCATCTTATAAGATAGGCATTGACAAAAATGCAACATTAAAACTCAAAAAATTCTCAAGAGACCAATTTTTTTTTCGCTCCACATTTTCTTTGATTGTAATGATTATTTATTATTTTTTATTTACTAAATAGAAGATGATGAATATTGTTTGACTTGCTCCAACATCTCAATTTCTCATTCTCTTATATTCATTTCCTCTAGTGATCATTGTTTACTCTTTAAATTTTCTTATGCCCCTATAAAAATTTGAAATTCCCCTTATATAAACATCACTTAGGCTACTTAGCTAACAGAAAATTCTGAAATAAATAAATAAAATTATAAGTGATAGAAACATTTGATTTCTAAAATGTGTAAGATGCACCCATATACCAAAAATTGTCCATATATATATGATCTATATATATGTATATATATAAGAGAGGTAAAAGGAGTCAAAGAGGAAATTGGTTGTTTCTAATCATGAAAATCTCTCCCACCTGCTCAATATACTCATAATATTTTCATGAAAAATATCTTCTCATGAAGCTCTTGTCGCAACCCTCTTTTACCTTCAAAGAAGCCATGAAGCTCTCTATTTAAAGAGATAGTGAAAGTAGTGTTCTTTACACGATTTAGAATCCAACCACTAAATTTTTCTGTAGAAATTTAAACCCGACTAGAAGCTCTTTCAAGAAGTTCCAATTCACTGAATCATACATTTTTCGAATATCAATCTTCATCAAACAGCATGGCAAAATATTCTTCCTCCTATAATCTCAAATTAAATCTTGTGTAATCAACACATTATGAATAATGGAGAGTCCTTCTACAAAGGCAGCTTGACTTGCATGGATTAACTCTGCACCTTTTTCAATCTTGAACAAATTATCTTTGAAATACATTTAAGAATAGTGTTGCAACAAGATATAGGACGGAAATCACTTGCATACAAAGGCTGGTCACATTTGGGAATAAGGGTTAACTTTATGGGATTCATTTGATTTAATAAATTCCCAGTTGTGAAGAACTCCATCACAGCTTTAGTAGCATCATCACCTATGATACCCAAGAGGACCATTAATATAATTTTGGCCACTCTTAGACAAAAGTTAAATAATTTATGTGTATCTTAAGTTAAAATTGACACGTAGTTCTTTATTTGCCTGTAAGTCCTTAAAAAAAGTTTATATGTAGTTCATTTAATTGTGAATACTAATATCAAGTTGCAATATTAGTTTTTTTTTAGCTTTAATAATTTGGATATCTCCAAATCACTTTTAGTTGCAATATTTATTTTTATGTTATTTAATTTTTATTTTTAAAATATATTTTGAAATTCATGTGGTTGAACCAATGAATTAGTAAATTATTTAAGTTGATCTTTGGTTAGATTTTTAAAGCATTGGTTTTTACAATCCTGAAAGGAAGTAAATAAAACTTACGATAAGAATATTTTGACATCTTATGTAACTGTTAAAAGGAATCCTTAGAATTGAGTTAATTTAACATCAAGAGAGGCTTATTAATAAATTAAAGATTATGATTTATTAACAATTGAAAGAATTGAATTGAATTAACGAAATTGATAGTCCAGTACATTTGATTGAGATGAAATAATGTAAATGGCACAGATATAACAATTAGAGAAATAATATCACAAGCATTAATTGAGGTTTCATACCGAATTTCTATTTTTTCATAACCTTGAACAAAATTCAAATCTACCTATTTATAACAAAAAAATAAATAGGATAAATAATTGAAAATAATTTAATTTTAGTTTTCCATATCAAGGATGGATATTGATTAGATTTTGATAGAAGCTAAAAGCTTTAATGGAAGGAGTAGATTGATGTTGTAAGTTGACATGATCATGGTTTGTTACATTGTCAATTTATTATACTAATTGAGCTTTAATGTGAATAAAAGTGGAGAAATAGGTTGTAAGATAATTTGGCATGAACCAATTGGCTTTACTTTTATTTTCACTATTTTTTATGGATGAGGCTTCATCCACACCTTGACAAATTATGAATTTTGAAAATGATTGTAGAAACCTTTATCTATTCTCACATGAAAAGACTATTCTTGAATTCAACTATTTTTTCTTTTTTTTTTTTTTTGGTTGTCATCATTTTTACCAAAATTTTTTTTATAGATAATTAATAGAGTTATAGTAATCAATATCAATATATAGTTACAGCAGTTTTTAAGCCAAGTCAAATATGCCATTGATCGGAGATTATTACTGGGAGCTCAATGCATAGATATGTTTGCTTTGTGGATGCTGCTTCTGTCTCTCATAAAGAAGACCTAGATGCACCGTTGTCCCAATGTTTCCACTAAGTTCTAGCTTAAAATCGGTTATCTTCTCCTCTAATTTTAAAAGTTTAGTTTTAATATTGGTTTACTAACGATTTTAAAATTTAAATTTTTAATATTGTCTGATTTTAAATCGATATAGAACCGATTTTAAAAATCATTTTTACTTGATTTTAAATGTTTTTTTTTCCAGTAATATTTACTTTTGGATTTGGTTATTGTTTTGTTGATACCAAGTCATTTTGAAGCTAGTGACCTAGAACTTTTTTTAATTTCATTGACATTAATAGATTAATTGGATTGATTACAGTTTTGTTAATTTTCTGGTTACTAGTAAGTCATTTTGAAGCTAATGAGCTAGAGGATGTCCTAAAGGTGCTTCAACTTGTCCACTTCACAAACATTAGCTCAAAAAACCAACAAAGGTAACACTTCCGTTATAAATAGGAATTGAAAGTTAAAACACATCCTTCAAACTGGATGGCCATGGTACTTCCCAGATTTAAATAGATATATTGTTTTCTAACTGAAGCTGATTTTCCTACTATATTCAACCCAAACTTGCCATGCTTCTTCTACATTCTCAAATTCTATACTGACCTATGGCTTCTAATCAAAATTTGGAGATGCCATGCTTTTTATCCTAACAAAGCAAAGATAACAAATTATTCATGATCTAATAATCCAAGACCTACCGTGAGTAGAATAAAAGATACATAATATAGGAATAGTAATATAAGTCATACAAGTATATATAAAGTATATACAATTACGTGTAAATAAAATAAAGTGAAATAAATAAATACACTTTTTTGTTTTAAAGATAAACATGAAAATTCAAAAATTTCAACTTAGAGGAGGCAGAGGTGAGGACAGAATTGAACTTAAAATAAATAAATACATTACTAGTAATACAATATATACAAGTACATAAGCAAATAAAAGCACCAAAATAAAAATTTGAACATCCAAAGAGAAAAAACAACGCAGTTGTAAATTACAATCAAGTAATCATTTTATGTGAACCACCCTAATCTATCAAGCAATATACAAGTGATCTAATTATACTCATTGTATAGTATACTTTTGCTTTCATCACCGCCCATGCTTTCCAAGAGCCGGAAAGCTTTCAAAGATTAATACTTTCATACTGAAAGGAAGAGCACTGTCTCAATGAAAGTTTGAAGTTAAATGCCATAAACTTCAACTTGGAATTCCTAAAAGGCAAAAATGACATGCAAGCATAATGGCTAGGATCTCAAATATTATATGACCAACGAAAATATCTCGATCATTGGGAGCTTCTTTAAAGCTACAAATAGCTCACTTCAAGGTAAAGCAAAGAGAAAATATTTTTTTTTTCTTTTACATTATAAATTCTCATATTTAAAAGAAAATACTTTTACGTTTTAAATTAAATTAAATAAATTCTCATATTTCAAACAAATAACAAACGAACCTTATTGAAATATTTTTTTGTTCTTAACTCAAAATACAAGTGTTTATTTTATCCTTTTTAAAACATAATTTTTTTTTAAAAATCGAGGAAGAATAAAAAATAATTTTTCTCTAAAAAACCCCCAAAATAACTTTAAAAAAAACACACACAGTCACACACATCTCATCCCATTTCATCTCATCTTATGTCTCTCTCAAATAAACACAAAAATTCTCTCTGGCCTCATTAGAGCACCACCACTTGTGTTGGTCAAACGGACGACTTTCTCTATATTGCTTTTCACTCACACCATCTAACAAATTTAGTTGCCAAAAGCGGGGAAAAGAGCCCTTCAATGGATCACTCTCGAGGGCTTATTTTGCACCTACACCCACTTCCACCCTTGGCGACAGGTTACATTAAACTTTAAAAGTGGTCCCAAAACATATGAACAAGACGAAAAGTTGAGTAGGATTGTTGAAAATAAGATGAAAATATAGCCCAAAAAACATAAATACCTTAGATTTTTTTTTTTTAGAAGGTGAAGAACATAGACGGGTCAAATATAAGTTGAGATAATATATATATATATATATATATATATATATATATATATATATTAATGTTATACTTATTATATAAAATTCTATTAATATTTAGCTTTTTGTAGGAGGGGGCCAGACTCCTACATGCCCCCCTCTAAATTCCTTTTTAGTGAAGAATTATATTTAATTAAAAAACTCATTTATATTAAAAAAGGACATACCGCAAAAGCAAAAAAGAGAGATTAGCAAATGTTAAACATCTCAACAATAACTTTAGTTCTTTGATTCTTAACTACAATTAGAGATTTTCATCTAATTTTCAAACTCATTAAGAACCATATGACATATGTTAGCACTAGTAGGATTTACATGTTGAAAAATTAAATCATTCATAGCCTTCCAAATGACATAAATGGCTGCACAAAACATAACATCCAGAGTTTAAAGATAGGTATTTCTTCCTTTTAGCTCGAACAAACACATGCTGCCAAGTTGTTAAAGTATCAGATCCAATATCAAATTCTAGAGCTGCTATTAAAGTTTTGACAATAGCAAGAGGTAAAGCTACATTCAAAGAATCATCTTGCAATAAATTCATACTCTTCAATCTGCTTCTAGTAGCAAGCCAGTCTAAGAAAACCAGCCAAGTTATACAAGACATCTTATGATTTAATACAAAATAGGTGTTCCAAATTATACAGCACCAAGGAACAACGTATCTTAACTCATGAAAATAAGAATAAATCTCATGCATTCTACCATATTTGGGCATTTCCTTCTACTTGCTTTTTTTTTTGTCATAGATAGGAGGGAGAGATTGGATAAGGCAAGAATTGCAACCTACAGTTTTGGAAAGATTTGAAACCAAGTGAGAAAATTCCAAAAGCTCTTAGAGAAGGTGATAGACTACTAGACCAACCCCCACTTCTCTGGGCATTTCCTTTATGCAAGCTATAATAGAAAAATCTGCTTTATGAAAGAGCTCATCCTGAATTTTTAATAAATTCACCCATCACCATGAGTCAGTAGTTCTAGGGCTAACCTGCCACATAGAGTAACTCCTCGATTGATATTCTTTAATCCTTCTACACCAAAGAGAATATGGTTTAGTAGAGTCACAATCAAATAACATTTTACACAAAGCTACTTTGTTCCAAGACAACAATTCCTTAAACGCAAGACCACCATTTTCTTTTGGTTGGCTCCAAGCCACTAAACTTCTCTTCCTTTCATCCCCTGCAGACCAAAGAACTTGCCTGCAAATGACGTAGACTCTATGAAAACTTCCTGAGGCATAGGAAAGATTTCACTCCAAAATCTTTGAATGCTCAGGTGTATAGAAGAGGTGAGTTGAATCTTCCATGCATAGCTCAATTTCCTTATAGTCCAGTGTTGAACTCTCTGTTATTTTAGCAATAAGAGGTTCAAAATCAGAAATATGAAGCTTGGTAGAGCTTATTGGAACTCCAAGATATTTTATTGGGCGTTGACCTTCCTAATATCCTAAAAAGTCCACAATAGTAGCTCTAATGGAAGTAGAAACCCCTCCTAGACAAACTGAACTCTTCCAAGCATTCACTTTTAGTTTAGAGACATTTGAAAAAATCTCAAGAGTCTCTTGGATGATGGAAAAAGAAGCTATATCACCTTACAAAAAATCATATAGTCATCAGCAAAACACATGGTGCATATAAGTTTGACTTGATGGCATTTTGGATGGAATTTGAAGCCTTTCCTTTGTGTCGCTAGTTGCAAGAGTCTACACAAATACTCCATAGCAATGACAAAAAGATATGGAGACATTGGATCTCTCCTTGTTGCAAACCTTTGCCAGCATGGAAAGAAATAACCCTCTAAGCTACCATTAAGATTAATTGAAAATTTAGTTGACTGAACACATGTTAAGATCCAACCAAATAAAAATGGGATGAAAGCCAAACCCTTCCAAAACTTTCCTCAGGAAACCTCAATCAAAGATTCAAAGGAAGCATAAGCCTTATGCAAATCAATTTTAAAGGTGATTAGGAGAAATATTCTTTCTAGAGTACCCTTTTAAAAGTTCAAGGCTACGCAAAATATTGTGAATCATAGATCTGTTTTGCAAAAGTGCTCCCTATGTATCTGCAATGAGTTCTATAAGCGCCTCCCTTTATCTACCATAAATAATCTTTGTGAGAATTATGTAAATCACATTGCAACAAGCAATTGGTCTAAAGTCCTTGATGGTTATGGGGTGATCCATTTTAGGGATTAGGGAAATAATTGTTGCATTGACCTGATTCAACAGTTTACCTGAGCTAAAAAAATTCCTGGACAGCAACTATAACATCAGTAGCAATAACACTCCAGCTTGTTAAAAAAAACCAAAAAAAAAAGGGCATTATTGCCAGGTGCTTTGGAATCATCTATTGAATGAACAGCTATTTTAATTTCTTCGGGAGTAATTAGGGTGGTTAACTTCTCATTCATACTAGCATTCATTGTGAAGCGAGATTGAGTAACACCAATTTCAATACGATAAGTAGAAACCTGTGTACCTAATAACTGCTTATAAAATGCTAAAATATACTCTACAATGATAATTTTTTAAGTAATACCAGTGTCTTGTTCATCCATGTATCTTATTTATGACCCTTCTATGCCTTACTTGAGCGTATAAAAAAAGCTGAATTTTTATATCCCATAGCCAAGAGAGCTTGACTTGTTGCATATGACTATTATAACATCTGCTAGTTTCCACAAAAGTTCTCATCAATTCCTTCTCTTATTGAATCAAACTAGGATTAAATCTATCATTGCAAAGGATGTGATGAACCTCCTCCAATTTATCTCTATCCTCACCCACTTGTCTTTTAAGGTTCTCATAGTTCCCCCTATTTTGTTCATAAATTTTCACACCAATTTTTTTTTTCTCCTTCGCTAATTTCACAGGTTCAATAAAGCAAGGGAACAATACTTTTCTCCATGATAAGTGTGCAATTTTCATTGATTTTTGGTTGATAATTATCGTTAATCTTGTGCATAATAGGCTTGAAAAGGCTTGAAATTGAATATGGTATGTGAGATTATTGGATAAGACATATTTGATTGAAAAATCTAAATTTTAATACATTTGTTTTGGTTTCATATGGCTAAGTGCGCCCGTGCCTTGTTAAAGGATATACTTCCAATGTATAAAATTATTTTGTGTTAAGCGTGCCACGCCTAAAGTCAAAACATAAATTATCCAAGGTAGAGGATGTTTTCTCATTAGATGTGCTTACGACTTGTGTTAACGCTTTAAGTTTCTTTAAAAATTCGACAAATCAAGTCATTTTTATTATTTTTATTTTATGATTAAAATTACTTTTTTAAGTTTTCTCTTCCTCCTTTCCTCTTCCCAGGGATTAGGAGCATTAGAAAAAAAAAACTTTTGGGGACTCCAATTTTACATATTATTCTGGGATGGTACACAAAAAACACTAGCCAATATTTGAATTCTGGGATGGTACACAAAAACTAATTTTTAGAAACCCATATTAAAAAAATATAATATTGAACCTCATGTTAGCATTCACAGGCAAATGAATTATGTATAAACATTTTCAAGGGCTTTCAAAGGCAAATAAGGAACTATGGTTTAACCCCTCTCTTTCTTTATCCTAGAACCGATGGGGCTTTAATTCTTTCACCATTTCGGTGACAAAAGCCGCGATTTACATTATGAGTTCACACCTTTTGTTTCAAGTTGATCAAAATTTATTTTCAATATAGAGTGCAACTCTATTTTAGCTTTTCACACTTAAAATATTAATTAATTTAGTGTTTATATTTTAAAATCTATATTAATTTTATTCCTCTATAACATTTTCCAATTGTTTAAGCTGCTGCTAAATGCATAAATAACCGTAAATTTTGATAAGTTTGAGGAGATAAAATTGATAGAAATTTTAAAATGTGAAGGATCAAATTTATAAGTTTAAAGTGTAAGAAATAAAATTAATAAAAATTTTAAAGTGTAAGGGACCAAATTAATTAAAATTTTTAAATATGAGAGATCAAAAAGAGCTTTAATCTTCATTAAATTTATAATTCTTATTATAATATTTTATAACCTTTTTACCAAAGGAATGAAAGATAAAATGTTTACATCTTTTTTTATGTATAACCAAGATGTGTGCATTTGGTTTTATATGTTACAGTATATAGGGTTAATATATTTTATCCAATTCTCTATCCCATCTTGTTTTCCTCTTTTTTGTCAAAATTTTTATTTTCAATAACTTTATATTACTTGTTGCATTAGTTTTATAGTTTTTTATGGAATATTATTTTTTAGTGTAAATCACCAGTATTACATTGAAATCGACTAATTCAATTTGAGTTGAACAAGACGTGAAAAATTCTCCTTACTAAATTTTAACTTTTATAATTTATATATATAGAGAGAGAGAGGAGAGATCATTTGACTCCAAAAGTAAGTTTAAATACTTACTGGGCTCTTATCACTTTATTTCAGTTAAATATAATGACTCAAATCATTTCATTAAAAAATCATGTGAAAGCCACATGACTCCCTATTCTCATTTCCCTTTTCTTTTTCCTTGTCTTGTTGTCTTTTTCCTTTTTTCTTCTATGCCTTCCCTCAGCATTGCTTCCTTGCAAGATAGAAAGAACGCCATTGTTGTTGCACAAGTTCCAAGTGAATGCATAAAGTGACCATTCACCTGAGAGAGTATTTATTGGTTGGTATTGGATGTTTGGCAAAGTAGTATTTAGAAGGCTATCAACTATGGTTATGTAGAATAAGGTAGCACAGGAGAACCAAACCATGATTGAACCATCAAGTATAATAGAAAAATGTTTGCAACTAAATTCTTCTACTTCTCTTTTGCCATTTTTAAGGGTATAGAAAATAATTAGTCCTGTTATAACTTAACATGTTAAATCAAATGGTTGCTTAGCTTTCTGAACAGCTTGCTCATGGAATTGACTAGCAAGGAATAATTGAGGGCTTCCTTCAAAAGAAAGACATCTCATTCCTTACTTTGCAATTAGACAAATTGCAATCATACCCACTAGTAGTTGTCATATTGCAGTGTCGTTCAGCGAGGTGTAGTATCGAGGGAAGGCAAAGAATAAAAATGGAAGACAAGAAAAAAAAAAGAAAAAGGAAATGGGAAGAGGAAGTCATGTGATTTTCACATGACAGTTTTAATGAAATGATTTGAGTCATTAAATGTAATTAAAATAGAGATATGAAATTGAGAATAAATTTTTAGACTTAATCTGAGTCATTTTTATATATATATATATATATATATATATATATATATATATATATATATATATATATATATATATATATATATATATATATATAAATTTACTTTAGAATGGGATTTCAAATGAAATAGGGTGAGTTAAAAAAAAATTGTTGTTTCAGGTATATAATAGTTAAATTACATATTATATTTATGATGTTATTTGGACCGAACAAATTGAATCAAATTTTTAAGGAATAAAATTCTTTTCTTTCGTTTTTGTGATTTTTTAAAGTTATTAAGTATTATGATATAGTGATAAAAGATTAAAGTAGTGAGGAACGCCAGTGCTCTAAATACTATGATCATCCCAAAGAAAAAAAAAATACTAAAACCCAAAGAAGGGGTATTCTAAATACTACAAATGCATTCGAATAAAATGATAATAATTTTATTGGTGTTATCGCTCACCTCAAAGCATAGAAGCCTTCCAAGAAGCTAGCCGGCTTTTAACCTTATCAACTGTGAAGCAGTAATTCTCACTTTTTATAAAACATGAATTTCATAAATCTAACTATTGAATTAAAAGATCTTGTATAATAGATCATACTCATAAAATTTTAAAATTTAGTAATACTCTATGACCTTATTTTAATGGATAAAATTATTTTAAATTGCAAGTTTTAGTCTTCATTTATCTTAAATACTTGAAAGTTATATATTTGTGCCAAATTTGAATTGAATAATCAATGTCATACCATAATTTGATTCAATGGTCGGATAGATAAAAATCGTCTTTTAAATAGAATTATTGAAAGGAATAAGTATACAAGACTTACTCTTATAATAAATGGATCCTTCTCCAACATAATATAAAATGTACAAATAAAATTATTATTTTATGTTAACAATATTTTTTTGTTTAAAAAATGGAATATGTTTATTAAACAATGATCACTAAGACTATTACCAACAAACACAAAAACAATGATCATTAAGACAGAAACTTAACCATTATCCAAGCAATTAAACCCATAGCTTAGGATCCCCCCAATTTCCTCTCCCTACTAATTGTAATTTAATTATTTTAAAATGGCCCTCCTTTTCTTTTAAAATTTAAAGTTTTTAAAATAAAAACACTATTCAAATAATAAAAAAAAAAAATAACGTCCACTAATCCCTCCCCACCTCCTTACTTTTTGTCTGTATGAGGAAGTTCGGGAGTTACAGCATTACTGAATCCAGACCGTTGGATTCCCCCAGATCAATGGCTATAAGCCTTATAGCATATGCTGGGCTTGGAACAGGCTTATTTGTCCCTCCCATTTAGTTCTTTTTCCCACAAAAATCCTCTATCCTTTCCCAAACCCAAGCCTTTTCTCTTTCTCCTTTGCTTTCATTCTCATTGGAGATCCTTCCATGGAATCAAGAAGAGGAGTGGTTGATGGAGTTGATGTTGGTCCAGCTTATGGGTATGGGCATATTTTGAAGGCAAACCCTACAGTGCATAGGCACCGTCCACCATTGACAGCCATAGACAGGTTCTTGTGGAGCCAACAAAGCCAATTCTCTCAAGAACAAGCACAAAACATGGCAAAGAAAAGTGCTGCTAGGGTTCCGGCTACCGGCTTCCTCGGCTTTACATGCTCGAGTGATGCAACCTTGAAGTTTATGTGGCCCAATTCTGCTCGAGAAGTAAGTTTTGTTAATGAAGAGAGCTTCAATTGGAGACACTACTCTCAAGCCCCAACTTTGTGCCGGAAAGAAAACATGGAAGATTTAGTGAAGAACACAAAAGGGGTTGGAAGGAGAAACAAGAAGGGTTCTTCTGTCACTTTGATCAAAGGAAACTGGACTGAGGAAGAAGATAGGTACAAAAATAGAACCTTTTTAATTACTAGCTTTTTTATTTTGATTTGATTTGCATCTAATTTTGAGATGGTTTTTGATGTATTGAAAGGAAACTGATAAGACTTGTAAAGCAATATGGAGAAAGAAAATGGGCAATAATAGCTCAGAATTTGGCTGGAAGAGCAGGCAAGCAATGTAGAGAGAGATGGCATAATCACTTGAGGCCAGATATTAAGGTTTGTCTTCTTTCAATATTCATCAATGTGGAGGGGTTTGATGCAAATTTTTTTCTTATTTTATGTTAGTTCTTGTTTCTGTCTCCTTAGAAACCCTAAGAATGGCTTCAACAGTTTAGAATTTCTTGATTTCAATGAGTTTAATTGATCATGCATATCTCAGATTGTAATAAAATATTTTACTAGATTCCTAACAAATGGAATTTCTTCCATGAATACCATATTTGTGTTGAAATCAATGATCTTAATTCCTAAATGTTTTTGATCTATCTATGTAAGATCACAATTTACAGATTTTCTTTATAAATTTTCTGATCACTTGATCAATCACAATTATATTTGGAAAGTAAAAGTTGGCATTGATATACGTAAAATTCATCATATATATATATATATATATATAGTATTGCTTTTCTCACAATTTTTGTTCTCCATCTTTAGTAATTTCTTAATATGTTCCTATTATATCCCGATTTTCCCTATTTGCGCCTGTAATTTTTCTTAATATTTTCTTCTATCAAAAGTTTCTTCTAGTTATTTCATGCTTTAAATTTAAATGATTTCATAAGTTCCGGTCATTATTGATTTAATACTTTTATTCTCCTAATAGGATTTCTTTATAATATTTTATTAGTTTTCGTTTTACAAGTGAATTAATCCATACCATCGGGATATTCTGAATATTTAATTTTTCTCATACCAAATATTTATCTATAACCATTGGATTCAATATATTACAAAGTTTCTTCTTCATATTGCTTTTTCATAGTAATTTTATTAATGATATAGATGTTTGGAAATTCCAATTAGAAATAGAAACATTATTTGGTACACATTAAAAAAAATAAAACATTTATATAAGCAGCTCGAGATTTACGGTTGTGTTTATAATAAGATAAATTTTAGATATTAATATTCTCAGCTTATGTATTTATTTATTTTAGTTTAAGATATTGTATGTTTCAAAGCACATTTTTCATGCCAAAATCATAAGAAAGATATAAAATAAAAAAGTTAATGATTGACTTTTTATTGAGTTTTTCACAGAAAAAAATTGCATAAATCAAACCATATGTGCAAACTTTAAACTCAAGTATAAATTTTAAAAATAATATAATACACTACTATAATTTTCCTTGGCATATTTCAGAAAGATACCTGGAGTGAAGAAGAAGAGAAAATACTAGTGGAAACTCATGCCAGAGTTGGAAATCGTTGGGCTGAAATCGCAAAGCACATTAATGGAAGGACAGAAAATGCCATAAAAAATCATTGGAATGCCACCAAAAGAAGGCAGAATTCAAAAAGGAAGAACAAGAAAGCAGAAAACTCAGATAAAAAGCCACAGTCTTGTATTCTTCAAGATTATATCAGAAGCAAAATGATTAGTGAAAATTCAACAAACCCTAATCAAAGCACTGACACTACTGCTACTTCTGACACAACACCCTCTAGCTCGACTGTGATCTGTGAGGACCCATCAAGCCAATTGAATCTTGTAATCTCTGAACCCTCTGAATCTGTTACTAATGATGAAAATTCATCACAGCTATTAGCTGAGCCTTATGATGATGAGCTTCTCTTCATGCAAAGTTTTTTTGCTGAGACTAAGAATCAGCAGCATCTCATTGAAACTGCTAAGCACTCCAATGACTCTGAAACCTCATTCTCTTTGGATTTTTGTGATCAAGTATTCAATGTTGCTGATTGCGGATTTGGCTTTTCCAATCCGAACCCCGATGAGAACATGAACAAGGAAGAGAATCTTTTTGGTAAAGAAAATTCCACTAACACTAAACACTGTCAGTCTGATCTCTATCTTTCTCACTTGTTGAATGGAGCACCCAATTCATCACCTTTCTGTGACAATGGGTACCAAAAACTGAACATGGATTTGCTGAAGCCAGAGAATCATGCTTAATTTCCAGAAGAAAAGAGAGAGGTAGATTTGATGGAGTTTGTTTCTTCTTCTCAATTGTCTCCCAGCAGCAACAGTACCTTCTGAATTCTAGATATGATTTTTTTTCTTTAGTGCAATTGGCTTCTAAATTTGATTTGTGGGGTTAATTTTATTTTGGTGGGAATTTAGGAACTATGATGGTTCTTTTAGGGTAATGGGTAACCTTGGTGAGAAGGGAAAATTGATATCTGTTTGGCAGGACTGAAATTCATGTAAAGGGTTTATTCTGTAGGGATTTCTAGGTCTTCTAGTTTGTTGGAAATTGAACTAAATGATTCTGAAAAAATGTAAATTTTCTTGTTCCTTTTTTTCTGGATCGGTTTTGCTCTCGCTCTTGGATCTCTTTTTTGGTATTTATTTTTCTGTTTTTTTTCTGGTGAGTACATGGGGCAAAAAGCCCTATGGTATTTATTTTTCTGGTTAATTATTTGTCTGTATTTGTTCATAGACATTTTTTTTTCCTCTTTCTATAGTTTTTTCTTTTTCTTTTTTTTTCGGGTTTACTTTCTCAATGCCTTGTGTTTTTGTGTTGCAAGAGGTAAGAGAATAGATTTTATTGTTTCCGCTCTCATGTAATGGGCGCAAAAACTGTATAGCTTATGGAAAGGATATGGAACCAAAATTAAAGTGTAAGATTAATCAAATAGGCTAGCATAAGAGAAGTGCTGATAAGATGGATCATGTGGGTTTCTCTGAATAGGAGAGGTGCAACATTGCTTCTCATTGGAAGTAGGAGAGGTAGCTCAACAAGCACCCTATAAAAGAAGATATTGTAAATACTAATTTAATAAAGTTATATAGCTTATTGAATAGCCAAATTTAAACAAATATGTAGTTTAACCAAACACTGAGTATATCGTTTGAATTTTATTTGCTTAATAGGTTTCAGAATAGTTTAAAGTGGTAATGATATGTGTGCTATAAACTTTTTTTTTGGATAAAATTTAAAACTACCCGACATGTAAACCACGACATGAATTGTTTTAATTTAACTAAATGTCTCATATTCAAGCTATAAGGATACAATTACATTAAAATTTGATATAAAGAGTTTTGTCATTTTTTGACTTTGTTCAACTTAAATTAAATTAATTGATATTTAATATGATATGGATATTATATAATTGCACCAAAAATATTGTCACTTTAAAGTGATAATCATATGCGTGCTATTAATATTGTTCCAATTTATATTCTTTATATCATACTAGAAAAACATAATTTTTTTTCTTATTATCTTAGGGGTGAGCAAAATATAAACCAAATTGTTTGAGTTGTCCGATCCAAACTAATCTGAATTGAACCAAACCAATCGTGTGGCATTTGATTTGGTTTGGATTGAAAAATTCTCAAATCACTTACTATAGTTTAGTTTACGGTTTAGACAATTTTTAATCCGCTAAAATTCAACTGAACCTTACATTTAATATATGTTTATATTTTAAATTTTTATACATATATCATATATTTATTATAATTAGAAATATATTATTTAGATGAACATTCGACTAAACAACAACTAATATACAAAAATAACACATAAAACAATTAAAAACAAGATAATACAATGTGCGGTAATATGAGTATAATAGCTGCATTTAGAGTTTTTAATCTTGGTGTTTAATTCCTTGAAGATGAGAAGGCAAGCTTTAAACACAATATTGGAAGGAAGCTATAATGAATGTGAGAAAAGTTACCAAAACATTCTTTTTGTAAGTTAATATGTTAATTTCTTTTTAACTTTTTATTAGACCAGTAAACTATCTTAAATTGATCGAATTAAACCATAGTTTGATTTTGTTTGGTTTTTTTTCTAAAAATTTTAAAAATCTAAGCCAAATTATATCGCAAATGTTTGAGTGTTTTTATTTGAAATATTGCTTAAAATCATACCGTGCTGCATCACACTCACCCTATATTATCCATATATAGTTTAGAAAACCAGATCAAGTATCTACCCAGAGAACTTATGGTTTATTGATTCTACTTCTAACTATGGAATCTTCATTTAATTAGAGAAGCTTGAAAGTCATATATATTTAAAAGTAAAAATGACATAAAAATCAGTTATGTACTTTTTAAAAATAATTGCGATCTCTTAACTAAATCTCTCAAACTAAATATAGTTTGTATTATTATAATATAATTCAGCTTATACTATAAATTTAGATTATACTTTGTAGTATAATAAAATCTTAAAATATATTATTAGATATGTATTATAAATTTAGGGAGACTCAATTTAAGTATGTGGAGCTAGAGACCTTTTGAGACTATATCTAGATTTGCAAAATTAGCTGTAATCTTGTAATGTTGTACAATATAGGGATATATTGTTCCATTTCAAAAATTAGCTGTCAGCTTAATGCAATTTGGTGTAATTTTGGGGAAAAAATGCAAACCATATCACTCAAATATTATTAGTGCAGTTTGGTTTGAATTTTCGAACTTAAAAAACAATATAACTTAATCAAACTACTCAATTACAATTTAATTAAGTTAATTTAAGTCTTTAATAATTCAATAAAAGAAATTAGAAAAGAATTCAACAATAACATATCTAAATTATAAAATCAGCCATCAAAATTAACACGAAATCACAAATGCTCATAGTTTAAACAAAGTCAAAATATTTAAATAACATGTCAAATATAGTAAATAAACAGTCAAAGTCACAAAACATTGATTTGAAATTTCCGGGGTGGTGAGGTCTACTTAGTGCTTGCATGATATTAATTTGAAAATAACTTAAACTTACCTCTAATAATGAATTGTTTGATCTTTTGTGTATGATGTTCTCAATGTGTCATATATATATATATATATATATATATATATGTATATACACACACACATAATGTATGGTTGGGTTTGGATCGATTCATAAACTACAGTGTATGGTTTGTAAAATTTTGAATAAGAACCAAACTAAACAACACGAGGATTGATTTAAATTCTTTGTGATTTAGTTTGTTCGGGTGATTTAAGCAATTTAATTTAGATTTTCCTCACCCCTCCCAAAAATTATAAACCAAATATATTTGATTTTGATCAAATCTTACCATATTTGCTAGGATTTACCAAAGAGAAAATGTGAGGATGTCTCCATATAAAATTAAGATTCATAGATGAATTTGGATTAACAGTATCCTCAGTGGAATTCCTAGAGGTTGTGAGAATATCGTAATTTTTAATCAGTAATTAAGAGATTTTCCTAATCATTATAGGTTTTCTAATAGTTATGATTTCATAATTATAAGAGATATCTTTAGGCTTGCCTAATTGTAATAAGTTTTTCTACGAGATTTTTGGATTTCTTGAATTATACTTATTTAGTCTATAATAAAGCAATGTTGACTTGTTCTGGCACTTTTGGGTTTGGTACCCAATGATTCAGAGGTGATTTGTAGCAGGATTGCGGAATGTGTATGGCAATTTGGAAGAGACAAGTTCTAAAGGAGTCTCTTCCATGTAAGGATGACAATTTCCTGGGTAAGAATTCCGTACAGATTTTCCGATGGAGATGAGCATCGTGATCGGAATCACCTTTCTTTGCTC
Source organism: Bauhinia variegata (assembly GCA_022379115.2). NCBI lineage: Eukaryota > Viridiplantae > Streptophyta > Magnoliopsida > Fabales > Fabaceae > Bauhinia > Bauhinia variegata. Next base: position 12,911,180 of record CM039437.1, read on the forward strand.
TACAAAGATCTTGAAATGTATAATTATTAAAATAACTTTATATATAAAATAATATATATATATATAATAAATAAAAATAATTTAATTAATAAATAACTTCTTTTCACATGAAAAAAATACTTATAGTTTGAAGTAAATTTAATTCAAATTTATGAATATTTATTTATTTAAACTATAATTTGTAATTATGTATTTATATTTAATATCATTAATACTTAAAATGTGGTATATCTTTTCTCATAAAAAATTTTCCCCTAGATTCCCATGATTTTTCGATTCTCCACGAGAATGGAATTGAGGACTACACTCTCTATCCTCATCTCGTGGACAGCCTAATTTAGAGAGTGAATCGTGTATACATTCAGTATATATGTATAACGGGTAAATTTTTTAATAATAGCTCAAGTATTTTAAAAGGGAGACCAAGTGAAATTCAAAATATGAAAGTGTTAGAGTTTTATTTTTGAAAATTATACCACTGCATCAAACCACTTTCTCAAATAGCGTATATATGTTATCTCTTGTTTTTGATTTGTGCATGTTTATTTATCTAGCTCAAAAATCCTATTATAACAACCATAGTTTTAAAAATCAAATGAGACATGGATCTAGAGAGATCACTGATTTACTGGTTCAATCGTGGGTTCATCAGTTGAACCGAAAAAATTAAAATTAAAATTAAAATATATTATATAAAAATAAGATTATATATTATAAATATAATTTTAATTAATATATAACAAAACTCGTAACTCATAAATTATCATCCAATAAAATTAAAATAATTAAATATATTATGCATCAAAATTAAGATAATTCAAATATATTATACTAATCTTGATTGATTTAAAAATAATTCAAGTATATTATCAAAATTTATGCTTTTTTTATTTTATAAACTAATTTAATTGCTCATATTACAACATATATCCTTAGAAATTTGAAATTAGATGCAATAGATACATGTTAAATATTGCACTTGCATAACTAAAGATTTGTTAAATATAAAAATGGTTTTATTATGTAAACCCTTGTGTTAGGGGTTAGATCCCTCTTGCGCCTTTAATCCAGTTCATTTGAGTTTTTACCGGTTTGAATGCAACAATGTGATAGCAACTGTTATAAGCATCTTAACAGAAAATATAATAGAAAATGTGATTTACAAATAAATTAAATTATTGGCAAAAAAAAATTCCAAACTAACTAAGCTTTAAAATTCATGGCAACACTCATTTTACAGTGCAAGAAAATACTGTGCACATTATTAATATTGATCACAAAGATATATGTGAAGTAATGGATACACAATAGATTAAGAAAAAAAGGAAGGGAAATTCTTAACTGTGAAACCTTGCCAGGTTCTTCATTTGGGTTAACTTCCCAAGGCTTTCAGCACTAACACCATGGCCAGGTCCTGTTACTCAACTTTCAATACAGTAAAAATTATGGTGAATAAAGAAAACTTTTCCTATAGCAGAGGGAACTTGTTCCATTTTTGTATCTAAACACTTGAAAAATAACAACTTCTATTTTGCTCCTCCAACAGAAACTATACAACCATCATCAATGTAGTAACTTTCACAATGCATTTGTTTACAGGCCTTGTTCTGCAATCAAGACATCTTAGCTCTGGCAAACAATACTCCAGCAAAGAGACCTGGAAATGCAGCATTATCAAAGTAAGATAGGAGAAGATAAGCTACATTAAAAAGGTCATAAGTGTAGAGGTTTTCTTAGTTAATTACCAAATAATATGCTGAGCAAATTAGTTACACTAATAGGAACTTTGAACAATAAAATGCCAGCAATAGAGACTGGAATCTTGTTTAAGGAACCCACCAGACTGTAAAACAGGAGCAAAGAGTAAGATATACAATAAAGGATGAGAAAAGAAAGCATCCAAAAGTGTTGTATGTTACTTTCTGCCCATATTTAGCTGAATGCATATGAATATATTTTCAAGATGTAGGCTTACCAAATATTTTTCTGCCTTGACTTATCCACAAAATCATGTATACTTTTAAATATATTTTATCAGAAAAAGTTTATGGTAAAGGGAGACTTGCTTTTGCAAAGACTAGTAATATTTACAGATTGCCTGAAGATTGTAGGATACAAACCTAAGTTTTACAAGCAAAGTGATTTTGTTCTTACTAACTTAACCCAACCATGTTGGTTCGGGGGGAGCTACTAGGCTACCCTTCATGCACAGTACCCATCTAACTATTTAATAGCACTACTTAAAAAAGATAGCATTATGTAACAAAAGAATCACAGTCAGGTCTCTTTTATTGAGTAGGTAACTCTCAAAAAAGATAGGTTAGAATTTGCCTGATTAGAGGTATATAACTAAGAGAAATTTCTATTAAAATTATGTGAAGTTATAACTACCTTTAGATAAATACTAGAAGGTATCCCCACACAGTGTGTGAGTCTATTGCATAGGAAATTTCAAAAATAATAATAATAATAAAGACAAGTGTCATGCTCAACATAAGAGACGTGGCTCATTGTGATAGAAGTACTGTGCATGATTGACCAAGATTATAATAATCACTATATTGGTGTGGTTCCTACAACTTTGTTTCATCTAGCAAACACATTTCAATTCTCATAAGATTCCAACATATTTTTCTCCAGCTCACTAGTCCATAACAAATGCTATTTAGAGCATAATATGTTTATAAATTTGGTCATTACAAGTACCTAATTTTTAATTTTCAACCATATAATATATCAGTAATAGTGGTTAACTGCAAAGAGTTACCTATATGTAGTAGGGCCAGTTTGATGTAAGAACCACATAGAGGTAAAGCTGATAGAAAGTCCAAGCAATCCACTAGCTGTTGCAACAACCCAAAATATGGGCAAAGTCACTACATCCCTGGAAATCAAAACCAAAATATTAAGCAGAATTCTCAAGGTTTTCTTGAGCTCATAGACAAAACAACAAATTTACTCACGCATGTATTACATAATCCCACTCGCCAAAGAGGAAAATCATGACAATGGCAAAAGGTAAAGACAATAAATTGTTCAGCAACACCATTGAAACTTCATTAAGATTTCCAGATCTTGTTGACTTTTTTGCTTCATCCATAACCCATCGAAGGGTAATCTGCGGCAAAAGGAAAAAGATTTGTTTCCATGAATCCAAAAGAGGCTTCCATTGTCAAAATAATAAATCTCATAATTGAAATTAACTGATAAGCTTATTAGAGAAGAGAAGGAACACAGAGATGTATGGCATGGCATTTGAAATACATATACATACAGAATAACTTGCAGTAAGAACACAGTTCATAATCTGCCAAGCATAACCAACAGCATCAAAGGAGAGATCTGTTATACCGCCGCTGATAGCAGAGATAATCTGCACAAAATAAGTAAGAAGGGGAACTAAACTTCAGAAACATTGATCTGAAATTGAAAAGGTCTAAAAGCTTGTAAGTTTTCAAGTTGAGTTAATCATGGAGTAAGAAACCTATACAATCTGATATCTAAGTGTTTAAATTCCATAACTGATATTTGCCTAAACTACATGAAAGTTTTGGTAACCCAAGCAGGAGAAGAAAGAAACATGTGCATTTTTCTTGATAAGATGAAGTATTATAGCCATCAGAGGTTTAAAACAATAAATAAATAAGAGAAGAAATTGAAGAATGATCCTAACCAGATATGAAACTAGATTTAGATATAACAGCATATTTACCCCTAGAAGCAATAGTTCCATTTACCATCAAAAACATGGCCGTCCACACTTTCTGATTCTGACGTTTCCGAAATATATATAATTCTCCAATTGCTGTTAATATATTTGTCATATTCTTGAGTATTGTCACCATAGCAATATTTATATACTTCAGACTGAAAAAAAAAAAAAAAATGAAACATGAGTTTTAGAGTAGATAGGAGCTGGATAAGGAGTATCATTCTCTATCACACTTAAAACTCTGCAAAATTTTCATAGTGCAGATCCTTCCAATAATTTATGAACAAACAAGATACTCTCACACATAGGTCTTAGAAACAGCAATCATAGGGGGGATATAAAATGGTTACTATGTATTTCTTACCTATACATGCCTGACACAAGCATGCCAATAAATATAATATTGGCAGGGATCCAGACCCTAACCAGCCTCCAGCTGAGCTTTTCTAATGAAATCACACCAGAGAGACCCAAAAGAACAACAACTAGAGTGCTTATAAGATTCTGCAAAGAAGTAAAAGGAAGAAAATAGATCACATAATGCTTGATTTATCATAAGCTCCAAGAAACAAAATAGATAACGCAGCAGTAATAGATTAAACTATCAGTACAAAAAAAAATATTAACAGGTATTGCAATATAGATTATATGGAGAGTGAAGTGTTTCAACTGTAAATTTTTTGAGATGCATGCAATGCAGAGAAACCTTGACTAATAATTAGGACTCTGATATGGCTAAAATGTATTCATGGTTCAACTCTATCATAGGAAAAATAATGTCAGTTACTAAAGAAAAAATAACTTACTTGATAAAACATCAATGATATTCCTGCATTGAAATTATAGCTGGATAAGATAATTTTGTTCAGCACTATCATGCTGCAAGAAGAAATGCAGTAAGCAGTGCCAGAGAGAAGAGGCCCAGACTTTTTTGCCCGTCTATGCTGATGCCTTTCATCCCCATCAACGTGAAGACTAATGTTGTCACCAAGTGAAGCTTTATTTCCTTTTAGAAACCTGCTTGCAAAGGTTAAAATGTTCCACATGTTACGTTAACACCAACAGTGACAACTTACAAGGAATTGATAATATTTTCAATCCAAACTAAAATAAGCATTTTCATGCACCCAAAGTGTAGCTCAGAGATTAATTTGAGTTTAAATTGATCAAATATTTTGACGCACATATTGAATCAGACTAGGACTAGCGTTAACTTTAAGTTGAAAGTGGTAAAAAAATCACATGGGAATGCATGCTTATGGCACTTCAATGGCATACTACATATAGCTTCAATGTGAGTCAAATGTGAAAGTTAAAATTAAATCACAAAAACACCCTCTGATATGGTCAAATTCCGAGTAACAGATAGAAATGGATGTAAAGAAAGGGATATACCTCTATCCATAGAGATAAACCATTAAAAGATAAAAACAAAAAAGATTTAACAAATATAATGCTAATGAAAATAAACAACAGCAAGCTAGAAGATTGACTTTGAACCTGTCACCAATGGCTCTATGCTCTACGTTTGTTGTGAAGTTGTTGATTGACATCTTTCCTTGATCATGAATTCCATCAAAATTTCTCCCCATTGCGTCAATCCTCTCATCAAGTGACATTTTTGAATTAATGGTGCTTACTTCTGCTTCTTCAGAATCATAATTAACCACATCTAACTTAAATTCAGACGACATATCATTGACCTAAAAATCACAACAACTTGAATATGAAAATAATAAAATACATAAACCATAACAAACTCAAGACTTTTAACTAATTGATTTTGCACGAAAGCATGACAAAGAAGTGAAAGAAGGCGGAAATATTACCAAATGCAAATACCAAGGAAGTTTTCAACTCTTCTCCTTTTGAAGAGAGAGGAACCACTGAGAGCCTGGAGTATCAAAGTGATCAATATAATAACTAAAATGCACAACCTATCAAATCATGTATAATCTAGTGAAAACTTTATAAACTGACTGGCCTAATGGGCCCACATTAGGGTCCAGCCCAATTTCAAAACATCCCAAGCGGAGGCAAAATTTAAGTAAGACAATTGGATAGCTACACGCATCTCTTTTACCCTGACTTTTGACTTTTTACCATTTTTGACAAGTTAGGTCACGCGCCAACTCAATTTGCCTTGTTTCTTTGCTCTTGGCATGTTGGACCCAACTAACTCTTAGCTTGATAACAACAAATTTAAATAATTACATCTAGAATCACACTATAGGAAGAGATAAAAGTTGAAGCAAATTCGAATGTGCTCAGATATCAAAATTTACAATTGAACCCAAAAGCAAAACAATGAACTTCAAGGGTTAGGAAATGATTTTCCAACACAGTCCATGACGTCAATCTTACTAAGATTCCCAATTGGAAACTATAGTCTACTGAAACCATGTGATGCATCATGCAATCTTTACATGCCAAAATAACCGCCAACACAGTTATGGACAAATATGAAAATTAAGAACGACAATTGACAGAAAATTACACCCAAAAAAGAAGAAATCATGATCACAAACAAACAGCAGCAGCAGATTGCGATGTCATACCAACGAGAACCACGAGTATCTTTGAGTTTATGCCCAAAATCACAGCACCCACAACGTGATCATCCACAGATAGACAAATTATACTAAATAGGCGAAACCCATTTGAGGAAAATTCAGAAAAACTCAAACTTTCCTCGGTAATGGAAGAATCGTGTGGCTACGTAGTTGAAGGGGAGAGAAAATCATGCCAAAGACGTGAGGCGCAGCTGTCCTTTTTGAATGACACGCAAAGGGAAGGAAAAAGGGAATGGTGATGTAGAGGAAAATCCATGAAAAGATGAATTGATGAGTAGGTTCGATTCATCAGAAGGCGAGATTCCAGGAGAAGAGCACCGCCCACGAAGTAGAATATTGACGAGGAAACTGTTCCCAAGGCTTGTAAAGTCAAAGGAATTGAAGAAGCCATGCTTCAAGAACAAGTAAACAAAGAAAGCAAAATGGAATAGATTTTGTAACATGAAAAGCTGCTATTTTGTTTATTTATTCGAAGGTGGCGCTTGGTGCAGTCTGCAACAGAACTCAACTCTTAATTAACGGGTCGGATCTTTAATTGGGTAACCCGATCCGTGTTGAAGATTTCAATAGCATTTTTTTGGGCCGTTTCTCTCGTGGGATAAAGCCCTCTTTTAACTGTAATTTAATAATAAAGAGTTAAGTATATTTGAATACGATAATTTGAGTTCGAGATTATATATATAAAAAAATATTTTTAATAAATTTTTCCTTCCATTAAGATTCTCTAATTAACGATTATACCAATAATCAAGTATAAAAAATCATCTTTTGTGTCGAGCTCTATTCTTGGGTTTGGTAAGGCGGAATGGAAAAGGATCAAACTTTGCTGTGTTTGGAGTTCCGGCGGGGTTGTTCTTGGGTGTTGGTAGTGCTGTCAATGGTGACAGGAAGGAGAGAGGCTTAGGACGGTGGTGGTTGTGGTGATAGGCAACTCGGCAACAATGGAGATGGGAGGAGCTTTTTTATTCGAAGGGTAACATAGTCTTTTTGTTATATTTTCATTCAGTAATTAAACTCTATTATTTCTTTCAATTCCTACTTCCTTTTTATTTTCCATTCTCATAAAATTTATTCCAACATATCAAACAAGCATTATAATTAATCAAAGTAATACGATTTGTAGTGTTATTTTATAATATTTTAATAAATCATAATTTTATAAAACATAATTTAATAACAAAGAATTTTGTCCATTCTTTTATAACTCCCAATATTTCTCATCTAACCCCTTCCCTCTATTTCTTACTGTGAAATGACTACAATGACCTTAAATCAATCTCAACCACTAACCCCTTTCATTCTCACATAACCTCTAACTCTTCCCATCTCATTTCCAAACAACGCCCCTCCACCCTCAATATTGAACAATCTAATAAAATAACCTAATCTTCGGATGCCATTTTCAATCATCAACCGGGCCCCAAGTCGCATATAAAGAAGGTGGTATCAAAAGAATTTTGCATACCAAAGTATATATAATTTGATATTGAAAAATTTTTGTATATCGAATCATACACAATCCAATATAATGTAAAGTATATTTCAGATTAATATATGATTCAGAATTATCTTTTACTATAATACTAGATAATACATAATTTGAAACAATCAAAAAAAGAAAAATCATCACCACTATCTTTCCATGTAGAATTCTAAGATTAAGTGGAAAATCTATGTTAGGATAGTCCCTCAAAGCTCTATTTATAAGAAAATATAATACTTACCTAGGCGTAATATAGGACTAGTCTATGAGCCTAATTTCCTAATTAGATACATGATTTAACACCCCTTCAAGTTGAAACATATATATCATATACACTAAGCTTGTTATAAATGTAATCAATCTAAAGACTCTTAAAGAGACTTAGTAAATATCAACAAGTTAATCACTTGAGTTGATATATTGAGTAGCAATATCTCTTGTGAGGATCTTTTTTTTTTAATGACTATCAATCTTAATGTGTTTTATTCTTTAACGAAACCCTAGATTAAAGGCTATATGCAGTGCAATTTGATTGTCACAAATTAATAAGCTTCATGCAACTCAGTTTACAAAACTTTAACTCCTTTAACAAGTGTTTCAATCACATGAGCTCGCATGTCCCTTTGGTCATAACTTTATATTTAGCTTCAGCACTTGATAAGGTAACCACTTTCTACTTCTTGCTTTTCCATAAGATAAAGTTTCCTCCAATAAAGACACATTTGCCATATGTGGAGTGTCTATCAAAGGAACATATTGCCCAATCAACATTTATATAACCCCAAATTTTTGTGTCCCCTTGGTGGAGTAAAGTAACATTTTTACCAAGAACATTCTTAAAGATACTTGACTACTCAAACTACAGTTGCCAATGAGTATTGCATGAAGAATAAAGAAATTGACTAAAGACACTTACAACAAATGAGATTGAAATTGACCCATGTCCCTGGTCTGGAAATGCTAGAACAGTCGTTGTTTCAATTGAGAGATGCCAACATTGTCACTCCCTGTGGTAAGAGTATCATCTATATAAACAATTAGATAGATGCTTAAATTAGAAGACTGATGATAGAAAACTAATTTATTTGTCTCACTATGAGCCATCCCAAAGGCCTTAACCATAGAACTAAATCAGTCAAACGAGACTATTCCAAACCATAGAGAGATTTGCGAACCCTATATACCAAGTGACACCCCTTAAGTAATGAACATGAGAGGTTGCTCTATATAAATAGTCTCATACAAATCTCCATGTAAAAAAGCAGTTTTTGACCTCTAGATGATGAAGAGGCTGATTATGAGTAGCAGCCATGACAAGAAATAAGCGAACAAAAACGATCTTCACCACAGGAGAAAAAGTTTCACCAAAGTCAAGGATCATAACATAAATCTGAGTGCAGCCTTTAGCGAACAATCTAACTTTAAAGCCATCAATCTTGCATGAGGACTCATCTAAAGCCCACCTTAATCTGCCCAGGACGAAGAGGGACAATGTCCCAAATCCTATTGGAATGTAAAGCGGTCATTTAATCTATCATAGCTTGGGTCAACCCTTGATGAGAGAGAGTCTCATCTATAGTCTAAAAAATAGAAATAGAAACAAATGCATAATAAATAAGAGATAATGGGTCATAACTCAAAATATTATAAATAAGATAATGGTTACAAGTAGACCAAATACCTTTGCAAAAAGAGTATCGAATGACTTGTCTTTGGGTAGAGCCATGACAGGGGAACTTCTGGCACAGGTGATGAGTCACTAAGAATAGGATCTACAAGCTCACTAGTTCTAGTAGCCAAAGGTGGTCAAAGATGACTAGGTCAAGGTTCAGATGATTCCATAGATATGTCACGTGAGGGAGACATATGGATTTCCAACACATACGGATTTCGAAATCCGTATGTATTGAAAATCTATAAAAAAAAGTGTTTACAGATTTTGAAATCCATAATATTAAAAATTCTGCAAAAAAAAAAAAAAAAACTAGTGGTGTAGATGCACTGGCGGTGGAGATGCAACGACAGTGTCGGACAGAGTATAAGGTGTGTGTGAGGGTGATGAGAAGTGTTTGTTTCTTTTTAAGTTGCTAAAGAATGGAATGGGTGTGCCAAAAGAAATGATCGACAGGCCCGATTGAACTTGGCCCAATCGGGGCCTAGTTGGACCAAGCAGATCTAATTACGATTTTGAGTTTTCTTTTTTTCTTTTTTTTGTTATTAATTTAATATCTATTTACTACGACTTTTATCATTTTTATTGGATATTTTGTGATGTCTTATGTTTGAGTTATTTTTTAGGTTTATCCTTTGAAAATTCAATTTCTCCTCAATTAAAAAAAATGAAAATAGCTTAGGGTTGAGCTAGCCCGCTTACCTATTTTTCCCAATAAGGGATGAAATTAAATTAAGCCAACCCAATGCTTAAATTAGTTTAGCTCATTAATAACTCAATAAACTAGATATATGAGTTAATGAAATTAATTTAATTCTAAAATTTTGGCTCATTCAGTTAATGAAATGAGTTTCAACTTTTATAAGTTATTATTATTAACTCATGAGCATATATATATATATATATATATATATATATATATATATATATATATATATATATATATATATATATATATATATATATATTGTTTTATGTCCTAATAGACAATAATATATTAAGTAAATAAACTCAACCTAATTCTACTAAAATAGCATTATATGGACTTAACATTTTATGACTATTTTATTATTCCATATAGCTAATGGTTAAAAGTGGTCTTTTACCTCTTCACCTCTTTGTTTAGTTTATATTAATAAGAACTTAATAAAATGTTGATGGATTTGTGTTTTTTTGTTTTTTGATAATTTGAAATGTTGTTTCATTTATTTTATTAAATAAATGTATCTATACAATTTTATTCAAACTCATCAATTTTATTTGACACATATAAACATAAAGCGCTGAATTTAATTTGTTTAATTTAGTTAAACACATACGATTTGTTCAACTTGAAAATTTTAAGCATTCTAAGCTTAAATTTTTTTTAAAAAATAGACTTATAAATTATAAGAGTTTACTATATAAATTTTATATGAGTTAAATTTAAGCTCGACTGAATTTTAACTCAAAAATTTGGGATAAATTAAGTCTAGATCTCGCCCAAAAAGAGTCAACTCTTTTAGTGAATAATATTTATCATGAATCTTATTTTTAAGACCTTGAAGCCTAATGATCAAGTAATGTGTTGGAAAAAGTTAAAAGAAAAGGATAACCAAAAGAAGGAAATTGACAGAATTATTAGTGTGACTATGACTGCCCTAATTTCATCAATTTTGCCGCTTTTGGTATTTTGGATTGACCATTACATCAAGTTGAAATTTTATGAACAAGTTTACAAAAAGTAACTCTCTAATCATTGGTAAAGCCCAATCATGTCAACCCTATTTTCACACAATCAGTAGAAAAAACTTGGCAGAGAAATTTTAAATTCTTATTCTACTCCAATTTAAATTTTTATACTAAAACCTGTTTGAATTCCTTTTTTAAAAACAAAAATAAACTAAAAAGAAAAATATCTTCTATTTATTTTTATAAAAGTGAAATTTTAACTTATTAATGCATTTCTTCTTTTAAAAAAATCAATCAAAATAGCAAATTTTTATATAAAATGCTGATTTTTAAATTAAAAACAAAACTAAATTGACAAATTTTCAACTGTTCACATAACTCTTAATTAAAAAGTTATTAGAAAAATAAAATGTTTTCGATAATAATCTTAATTTTATGATCTCAATTCATGCTTAACAAAAAAAAAAAAAAATTCCCTGAAATCACAAAAGTCAAGCTTTATAAATACAATTTCTACCTTTCTTCAACTGATTGAGAAAAACAAGTCAAACCAATCTATTTTTACAATAGAGCAACAAAAACACCCAATGCTATAAAATTTCTTTAAGAATTCACAGAAGATTGTATATATATATAAGGTAAAATTTTGGAAATTAAGTTTTCTCATAATTTCTAAAATATGAAATTTGCAGTCTCTTGCACATGAGCTGCTCAAGCATACCCCTGAACATTTTCACAATCTCTACATTCAAGTTACCCTAACAAACAATAACGGTAACTCTTCTACCATACCTGCTCCTTGACTAATTGAAGATCTCACGGTTCATATTGCAGCTATAACCATCAACGGTCATAAGACAAAGGAAAAAAAAAAAAAAAAAAACTGTAAGTAGCTCAAAATTCACAACTTCATCACACAGTATACACAATCACAAAGCAAGGAAGCACAGCCCTTGGATTAAACACCAGTAGCTCCTCTTCATCCAAACGGGTATAAACACCACTTGCTCCACGCGCCAACACCGAATCATAACCCCCGTCTTCTTTATCTACCTCGTCGGAGTCACACCCGATCCGACCTGAGATGACCCGACAGACCAGCATCGCCCGCTTCACGTTCATGAACTTGAACTCCTCCTCGATGTCCTCCGGTATTGCCACGTGTGCTCTCCAGCTCGTCGATAGCGTGGAAATTCCGTCCAACTTGGGTGAGAATCCAGATTTTATGATCCCGCATATGCTACAGTATTGCTGGACACAAATGCCGGAATCCCCATTGAGTCCCAAATCGCAGAGAAAAGTGGAGCAGTGAAACCGCATGAGCTCGTTGCCATCGGCGATGCACCTTTCGTCTCGTTTCTTTACGGCGCCGTTTCGAGCAGCCTTGGCTTTCACTGATTCCCTGTACTCTTCGAACTTGGAGAGAATTTTCGGGCTGTTATGGATCTTTAGAATCCGGGTTATCTTGGGGCACTTCTGGGTGTTTGTCCAACCCGACTTAAATATGATTCGGACTATGTTGTGACCCGCATCGGTTTCTGTGAGCTCCGAAACAGCGTGTTTAATCGCCTGATGCTGTTCGAGAATCTGGGGTTTCTGGAAAATCTCACCGCAAGCGGTGCAGGGGAAGATATCGTTCCGGAGGGGGAAGAAGTGGTTGTTATCGGCGGAGATTTCGGATTCTGAGCAAGACCCGGATGGTATTTTACGTGGAGGATCCGGAAAGTGCGATTCGGGTTGAGCGAGGGACACCAATGATTGCTGAGAAGTCCTAGCAGAAGTCAACAAAGTTGTAGCGGTGGATTGAGCGTGAGGTGGTGATATCGGGGAAGTCGTGATTGTTTTGCAGGACTTACTGCGGAAAAGGTGTTTGATAAAAGTCCAAGAAGAAGAAATAGCCTTATGGGTCTTAAACTTGGGATGAGAAGAATGGGACTGCTGAGCCGACACAGGGGACACTTTCCGTTTCTTTGACACTCTTTTGCCTGGATGCTGATCTTCTCCTCGTTCTCCGTCACCGGCGGCGCCGCAAGTGGTGGTGAAAATGAAGCAGCCAAGGTGAACAAGAAGGACAAGAAGAGAGAAAAACTTGTGGAAGAAGGTAGCAATGGCGGCCATAAGGAGTAGCAACGTTCAGCTGTGGGTTTTACTTAGCTATGCCATAGAAACCAGGACAAGGGATTGCGAATGGAATAATGGGTAAGAAAAGGAACAGAGAAAAGGGAAAGAAAGAAGCTAGAAAGAATGGAAAAGGAAGACGATGGTGTATTTGCTTGCCTAAGGTGGGGGCATTGGAAGAAGTATAAAGGGGAAAGAGTAGTTGGAACGCAACTTCATAGCGTTGATCTCATCACTGCGTGCTCCCCAAACACAGATTATAATAAGAGAGGGCTTTGTGACTCTGACTGTGGGCTCTCATCTTTCTTTCTTATGCATTTTTTTCTTTCTGCTTTAACCTAAAGTAACGGTCTGTCAATTTATCATTCCTTCGTTAATTTTCCCTTCAATTCAGGAAAGGGAATGATTCATTAGCACACAGACAAGCAATTAGCTAGCAAGAAAGAAATCAATCAACTTAAAATTACCAAGGTAAACTTGTTACTTAAATTTTGTTATTTTCTTACAGTGTCACTCATTTAAATCAGGGAGTTATTTTTGTTGACAATTTTTTTTATTACTCTTTCTATTTAAAATAAGGATCAATCTAATACTATAAAGTTGTGAAGATATATGAGCTATAAATAAAAAAATATATAATATAAACTATTAATTACTAATTTTGTTTCAAAAGAAAATTAGTCTTAGTCTTTAAAAAACGTAAAAAAATACTCTATAACAAAATTCCAAAATAACTAATATAATATCTCTATTTTTATTAATATACAGTTTTTTTTTTTATTATCTAAAGCGGTAATAGATTCAAATTATCTTATTGTTACTGCTTTGTACAATTATACGATAGATTATGTGATACATCAATAAATAAAGGCTGGATCTAATAATAAAAAAAAAAAATTAGCATTTTATAATGTAGTAAATTTGCGTTTAAATTTTTATTAGAACACAAATACATATTTACCCTCAGACAGTGCCTCAAAAAAATAAATTATGTGGGGCAGGATGGGATAGAGAATAGTTCTTCGTCCCTAATGTTCGTTGAAATTTTATTTATTTTTTTTTTTTTCCATTTTCATCTTTACCCATAACACCAGAAAATAATTGTTCTCCACTCCTAATTCATACGGACCCGCGAGTCTCTGCAAGAAATTTTTAAAAATATTCATATAAAAAAATTGACATTTTAATTAAATAAAATTAATTTAATACAAAATAATTTATAAAATTATAAAAATACTCTATCTTTATATTTATATATATAATTTAAAATTAAAAATATTTTATATTTTTATTAATTTAAAAATAAGTACAATTTTTATCCTTAAAATTTTTTTAAGAAGAAATTCTCCTCATACTCACTCTGTGGGGAAAACTTTCCCCTGATCTCCGCCTCAAATGAGAAATTAGCTGAGAAAAAATAAATTAATATTTTTTATATGTTTTATCAATTTGATAAAATATAAAAGATACTGTATAAAATAGTATATTTGGTGTCATTGGTGAAGTGTCACTCTAAATTAGTTAAGTATGACTTTATGAGTGCCTTTGTGTTATTTAATTAAGTGATTGTTTGTCTATGTATCTTATATATATATATATATATATATATATATATATATATATTGCTTCCACTAGATATAGCTTTGCACGATAGCATTGGAATCTCTGATATTCAAAGATGTTTTATACTTTTCTTCCCAATGTAGTTAAACTTCAGAAAATTATATTGAAAACATTTTAGTTACAGGTGATATGTGAAATTGGCATGAAATAATGCATCAACATGAGAGAAGAAAAAAATAAAATGGGAGGGCTTTACTTATTCACTTCATGACTTTTTTTTTTTAAAAAAAATGATTTTTATTGATTTAATTATCATATTATTACTTTAATTTTTTCATGTCAAATTTTATACAAATATGAATTTTTTAAATATTTAATATAAAGTGAAACCTTGTACTTATATTTAAAATGTTTTTATTAATTTGTAAAATAAAATATATGAGAGAGTATAAATAAATTTTAAAATGACTTGAGTCTTGACGGTTAAACTAAGATTTTTATAAATTATTCACTGATAAAATTCACACATTAATAGAAATATTCGAATATATGTTTTTTTAAAATATGAACATATCTTTGTCAACTAAACTAACATCTAGTGGTGGTAAAGATGACACATTTTACTCTTAAAATAATAAGTTGGTGCCTTTCTAAATAAAATATATGTGGAAATAAAGTCAAAATTAATTAATTTATTGTAAATGTTGGGGCAATAGAAAAAATAAAAATAAATTGCTGGGCGCAACTATTAAAGTAAGATAAACCACCAAAACAAAAAAGAAGTTTACAAGATCTCCCTTTCTCTCACCCTCACATAGATGCATATCTCTTGTAAATCTCAAGAATTACAATTTAAGTAATATATAACGTAAAAATCTATCACAGTCTCTAAATATATTTCTTTTACAATTTAAGGAAACCAAAAATTTTCAAAACTTCCTAATTAAAGTTTAAGATTATCTCAAATACATATTAGAATAATTCTAAACCAAAGCTGTTTTTCCCAAGAGCACTACTGATTTAAGCCACATTCTCACAACAATTTTGAAAGGTAATTTCAATAAATGAAGCTGTTTTTCCTTATTAAATATAGAATCTACATTTACTGAGTACAGTCTTCAATGAATCATCATTTTTTGGTTTGTAAAATGCCTTTATCCCTATCTATAATACTGCATTGCAATACAGGGAGAAGCCAAGTGTACCTTCATATTTTTAAGAAGGAGATTATGTTTTTTTAGATTAAGTATAATAAATGATAAAAACCTCTCAACATATATATTAACTCTAAAGTTTGGGACACAAACTTTACTCTCCTTTAAATGTTATTCTTGAATAGTACACGTGGCCCAATAATGAGCCACCAAATAGATCACTTCTTTTGATTACTACTCAGCAAAACTTGATTTACTTTTCCTATTTGCCTTTGTCCTTTCCAAATAGTTACAAAAATGGAATCACTTCTTAAAGAAGCTTTCTTCTTCTCCTCTCACAATTTTTTTTTTTTTTTTGTACTTTCCCTACTCTTAACTAGTCACTTTAATATTCATTATATTTTATTAATATATTATTGAAATATTATTTTCACTTAAATAATTCAAAAATATTAAAATACCATATTTTCTATTTTATACACATTTTATTTTATTTTTAATTCTTTGCTTTTGACATTATATCTCAAACATTGTTAGGGTGATTATTGATAAATAAAAACATCAATCATCAATCATCAATATAGTAATTAAAAATTTGGTCAAGACTTCTTTAATACTCTATCCATTTATAATGAGCCACATCTTTCATTTAGTTGTTTGACACTTTTTTTTTTTTTTAATTTCGTCTAACTTAACAAAACCAAAAATAATTCTTTTAAGAATGATCAAAAGTTTATTTTCATGTGCCATTACCTATGCATTGCGTGAAATCTAGTTAATTTTATAGGCTGGTGCATGGAATTTATTAATTTTTTAATGAAGTAGACCTACCTAGATGTAAGACAATGAAAACTTCAATATTCCACTAAAAAAAAAATTGGATGTCAACATTTTGACATTTAAAGAAAGCACAAAAATGGTGCTTAGCATGTGAAGATCATCAGAAGCAACTTCATTCTCAGGTGATGAATTTGATATTGATCCATGAATGCAGAGACTTTAGGATCCTTAACTTAGGAAAAATATTTTCTGATTCATGTGTCATTTCCAAGAAATGACAAGGACATGGGCAATCTCACGTGCATGCTTCCTTCATATGTGCTTGCTTGATCCATTGAATTATCAATTTGATATTTCACATAAAAATTAATAGTTGATACTGGTGCAATCTCTGCAATAAAATAGCTGATATTGCATATGTATTCTTTTGTCAAGGAGAATCCAAAGCCCTGTACTTGAGCTTGTCTACTCTTTTATAATTTTCCTTTTGAATATTTTTGTGGTATACACATGGCTTTGTCCTTCATTGCCTTTTTTTGGATTAGATGTTTATGTTTATCAATTTCTATATTTAATTTTTTTTTGTTTTTGTTATACATAATTAAAATATTATTTTATAATTTCAATGCAATAAGATAAGAAAAAAAAAAAAAACATCAAATAAGATAGAAATTTTTTCTCCATATCATGCCAATGATATTATTCGTCCTAGTTGATTAATAATGACCACATATCTGTTGATATGTCACACATTCACTCATAAATCATTTAAATTCACAACTTTTTACCACTTCTCAAAGAACAATAGGCTATGATTCTAAGCACATGGATCAATTGATTCAGGGTTATTTAGTTTAATCAAAAATCTTGACTTTCAAATTTTAAGAATGTAATTGTATTAAAATTTGATTAGAAAAGTTTTATCACCCTTATATTTTATTTAAACTAGATTAGTTGGTGCCCTATATAATATCAAATATCATATCAAAAATAAAAACACTAGGCTATGCAAAATTTTGCTCGAGGATACATTTTACCAATAAAAACAAAGAAACTTATTAGCTACTTCCTCATTGTAACTATCTACTTATTGAAATGACACATAAATTAACAAAGATGCTAACTATAATTTGGTACATAGATTAAGGTTGAGTTCGACAAGATATACTAATAATATAAGTAAAATAGTATAGAATAAGAAGTTTAGTTACAATATAATTTTTTGTACGGTTCATTATTTGTTACTCGGTATACAAAACAAAAAAAAAATTATAGTATTTATATTAAATTTATAATAATATTCTTTGTATTACAACAAAATTTTGATATTTTATAACAATTAAAGTAATTTATAAAAATATAAAAATTAAAAAAAGTCATCAGTTGCTGGTATTTTACTGGTCACTGGTCGTTGCTAGTACCTCACAGGTTGTCAAGAACTTGTTGCTATTGATTTAATGAGCCAATGTGTAGAGGATTATATGGTGATTTGAGAGATGATATAGTTAAAATGGTCTTTTAGAATTTCATACTATAGAAAATACTTGTTTCATGGTCTTGTGAATAACTAGATTTTAAGAATTTGTTCAGTACTATAGACAATTTTTTGTCTAATACTTAAATATTTTAAAAAATCAAACAAAAAAGAAAAAAAATTATTTTGTATTATCCTTTGTTTTTTAATAAATCAAATGGACCCTAAATATTATAGTGCGTAAATCATACTATGGCCCACGTCTTATTGATTTATGAGTATTTTTCTTCTTCTTCTTCTCTTTTTTTTTATAAATGGGAAGCTAATAATAAGTAAATAGCTAATCAGTCGCCTATATACAAAAGCTTTATTTGATGACAAAATAACTAAAAAGTTACCATGTATAAGATACACATAAAGAATTGAAATGGAACTGAGGTTTAATGGTTATGGGGTTCATACTCAAAATCACATACATGATGCTTATTGATTTTGCCCAATGCAGTGTCCTTAGCACAAGGACAAACCTTCCTGTCCTTAAAGGACAATGAAGCACATGAGAATGATAAGCCCACTTGCCATTTAATGTAATGGGAAAAAGTAGTTTTAAATCCATTTATGTATATTTATGTCTACACTTAGTTTATTTTAATTATGTTTAGGAGTAAAATCATAAATATAAAAATAAGAGAGATATTAAAAAAATAAAGTATAAAAAGTGAGTGTGCATAAAAATTTATGGACATGACACTACTTTAATGGAATATAATTTTGAGAGAAGTATTTATCATTGAGTAATTCAACCTAGGTAACTATTTTTCCAGAATGTTTTTTGTTCACTGGTTAATCTCATTTACTTACACTTAAGAAAGCCCCCTGGAAAAACCCTAAATTCCCAAAATAAAAAAATGAAAAAGTAAATTGTTTGGCACCAAGTTTAAATCTCCCAGACCCCCGCTAATAATATTTGACATTTTTTTATTTGCTATAGTTAGGAGGAGAAGGAAATATATGCAGGAATTTCAACATGTAGTCTTACAAGCTTTTAAACTCGATGCCAAATAACTTTATCGAAGAATCGATGACCAACTCAACTAAGACCCTACAAATAATTGTGCTAGTTTGCGACTATAAAAAATATATTTAAAATTGGAGCCTTAATTTAAAATAAAACTAAACATATATCCTATCAAGGACATAGATTCCAGCCTCTTTTGAAATGCACTTGTTAGAAATTCCGTTAATAAACAAATTAAGTTCAACTATTGAGAGGTTTATATAATAATGTCAAATTCATGTCTTTTGGAAAATACTTATTAATAGAAAAGATAATTATAATTACTCTACTCTTTAAACGAGATTAATCACACCTCCTATTAGATATGGGAATACTCATAAGTAATAAATAAATAAATAAACATGCATACTTAAATCTTCAATGTTAAGGATACTTTTTTGAGATAGCATTAATTTTTTTTCATTTTCCTTTAATATTATATTTTTAATTAATTAATTTTTATTGGAAGGGAGAGAGATTGGAAATTTCAGAGATGCATGAAACCAAGGCCAACATGCGAATCCCATAGTTTTAAACTGCTACTATTGCAGAAGCTGAACTTGGAACCTTCAATCTTGACAATTTATCTCTGTTTTTGATGTAATTAATCACAATGTCCAAGTCATCTCAGCAATACTACAGAAACAGACCATTCATCTATTTTTAAATTAAGCACATGTTTCTCCGCATGCATGGATACAGAGGTGGAAGATAGTGAGATTCTCAAGTGCTTTGAGTTTAAAAAGAAAGAAAATTTGCAAGGTTTAGTATTTAACCTTTAAAAACTTTTGGAACAGATTTTAAGCTCAAAAACAGAAACAGCCAAAATGTCCAATATTACTTCACAATGGTTGAGAGCTTTAACAGTTTACATATGGATTCAATAGTATTTTGCTAGAAGTGCTTTTGGTAAAGAATAATTTTTGTATAATTTTTATGTGTTTAGATATACTTTTGAAATAAAAAGAAGTACTTCTAGAACCATTTTTTTTTTTTAGAATCATATGGGAAAAACATAAACAAGAACTAATTACAGAAGAAAAAAAAAAGAAGAAGAATATTTTTAACTTTTACTTTTGTTTATGTATTTTAAAAACACTTTTTTTATATTGTCAATCTAAACAAACTTTAATTTTTGATTAAAATAAAAAACAATAAACTATTTTTAATAACTCAAATTTGTATCTAAAATGCCTTAAAACTTACTTATTCTCACTCAGTGAACACATGGTAGTTAGAGCACTTCTTTGATTCGATTGAATTTTACTTATAGGTACGAGTAGTTTGAATTTGATTTTTTTTTCCAATCTTATCTCCTGCTTTACCTTAACACAACCTAATAGTTGTATGGGTCCACTCAAATTCAATGGAGATACTAAGATTCTTGAATTCGATAAGGTAAAATATTGGTAGTGTTTTAGAAAAAAAAAAAAAAGAAAAAGAAAAAAGATTATATTATGTGATTTATATTTATTTTTTTAACGAAATACGTAACTTTTTTTAAAAATAAAATTTTTAGTAAAATTTGCAAACCAGTTGAGATATAAATTATATGTGCAGAAAGTGATTTGTCATATGGTATACTTACCCGTAACTACCACATTTTGTTTCTATATGAAGCTTCAACCTTATCAGGCATTAAGGCTTGTAATAATTGGCAAACACGAGCTTGTTTTACATATTCTCATTGCGTGTTTATCCTCAATTAATAATATTATTTACAGATTAATTAAGTTTATATGCTTTCCTCACACTCAATGCAACAAAAGTTTAACCAATGCCAGCGCATTAAAGTTTAACCAATGCATCAAATAAATAAGAAAGTTCAATCACTATATAAAACATCTATTAAGTAAGTGATGAACGATTTAAATGTACCTAACACCAATGCAGTCGAATAAAAACTTGGTTCTTTTTCATAGGACTCTTCTCAGCAAGAAAAGAGTTGTGTAATGTATTGGAAATATCCCATCAATAAATTAATAGGAAGTTCTGAAATTGCTCTTACAAAAGATAATAATTGTCGGTGCTTTCCATAATAAAACTCTAGAGAAGAAGATAAGTCTCCCAAGACTTGTGGTAGTGTTAGAGCAAGGTTGTAGAATTAAGTATCGTTACTTTATTTTCAACGGTGTGTGTGGCTTTGATGATGGAAGTAGGCGCCAGGAGGAGACAAGGATTTGGATGTGGGACGCAAGGTATCATGTAGGGTTTCTAGCTATGTCTCTTGTGTGTGTCCACATCTTTATCTTTGATCAAATTCTTTTATTTTTCTATTTGAGCTATGAATTTGGATTCCATTACATAACTCGTAAATCTGCTAAGTTGAGTAAAAATTTTAAAACAACCCAAAACTCACTAACCGAATGGTTTAGATAGTTTTGGGTTGGTTAAAGTAGAATTAAATGGTTTAAAAATGTTTAAAATTCAATATGTAACAATTGATAACATGTAAAAAAAAATTATCTTCTAATATCTATTGATATTTAACTTTTAAACTCTTTAGTCTTATAACATTGTTTTGATTCAATATTACTGTTAATTCCCTCCTTAAATATTTCAACTCGTCTCAATTTAACTTACCTGAAGTATTTTGGTAAATTTTTTAACCTAACTAAAACCAACTAATCACCTGATTTTACTCGATCCATCATATTTGACTTTTTAATCGGTCAATATTGGTTGCTAAAAAAAAATCTTTTGAATTAGATCGATCAAATTGACTATAATACAAACTCAACTCGTGCTCAACCCTAATCTTGAGAACAATCACCTTATATTAACATTTAACTCTTAGTTATTTTGTGAACCAGATAAATCCATGTTGGTAGTGTTAACATTTTCTTTTGTAGTACCTATAAGATAACGGATAAATCTATTTGTAGCTAATGGTTCTTCTCACATAACGTAGTTTTCTATTAAGAATTGAATTTAAAATCTCTAAATAAAAACAAATCTTTTTGCAGTCTAACTAAGCTCTAGCTGCTTGGTAAACAAACGAGAAAATTAAACTTAACCAGTTAAAATGTTCATCAATTGTGCATTTGACTTTGACCTGGTTGTTGATTCTTTAAAGTCAAGGATGTGAACAAAAAGTGATTCCACTGCTCAAAGCTTAAAAGAACATATGATTCTTTAAGTACGATGTCTGCAAGCTTTTCTAATATTTATCTTTATTGCTTTCTTTCTATACTATGCCGGAGAAAGCTGCCGACAGTGTTTTACAATGCTCACTGTGTATATTATTGATGCTCTACTTTTTCTCTTGAAGTAGCCATTTCACTAGTAATAAGATTCCTCACGTTTCTTTTTTTAGCTTTTCATATGTATTTGCCAACAAATATTGTTTCAATTAATAAGAACAAAATTTATATTTTAAAAAGAGGTAGGTAAGGAGGTTGGTTTGAGTATTGTAAATATTTTTTGAGTTCAAAAATATGTCTTAATTTTAATGAGTTTTCAGAACTTAATTTACTTAAATTTTATCTTAAAACAAGTGAACATCTTTTATTCAATTAATTATTATAAGTAAATAAGAAGTAAAAAAATAAATTAATTAGTTCATATGACTGAATAATTTTATAGGTGTTATTCATAAAGTTAATTATACACATACATATATATATAATTATTTTTTTTCAAATTGTCCCTACACATTTTAGACATTGGACTAATTCTATTCAAAATACAAGCATTAACTAGTGATTAACAAAGGCAACTCTAATATTTTAAATTCAAAATCTTTAATCCTGGAGGAGTTAGAATGAACCCTTCTTCCATTAAACCAAAACATTGTTGGTCAATGATTAGTTTTCTACTAGTTAGTAATACTGCAGCAGAGTATTAGAAAAATATATATTAGAAACACAAATTAGGCCCAAAGTTAATGATGTTTATAACACGGTAGAGTTAGTCAAAAATTTTAAAAACAACTCTTTAAACTATAATGTATTTTATCTCAAAACTTTTAAAATATGTATCTAACCCTTTGAATTTTTAAAATATATATATCACCTTAAGTTCTAATTTACCTTAAAAATTTAGAAAAAAAAATAAGTCATCTATATCTCATCCATTTTTCTATTTTCACATACTATTTTCATTTATCTATCACAAATAAGTTATTAATAGAGAAAAAATGTGATGCAAATATCTTTTTTATTAAATTTTTAACATAAGTGTGAGTTTAAGAGTAATATGTATATTTTAAAAGTTTGAGAGGTTAAGCGTATATTTTAAAAATTTTAGGAATAAAAGGACACATGTTTAGGGAGGTTTTTGAAGTATTCCCTATATAATATGTATTTTCCCATTTTAAGTGGCTTTATTATGATGCCATACTGACAAGCTTGTATGCACTTAATTATCTCTTAATGATCTTTAATTCTATATATTTTTATCAGAAAACTTTTTTTTTTTCTTTCAATTTTCAGAGGCAGACAACTTTAACTGCTGCTTGTATCATAGATTACAATACCATTTTAGTCCTTCTTAATTTGTGATTGTCACAAAATGTTCTCTTACAGAAAATTATATTTAGAATATTAATATTTCTTAGCTAAAACAGACAGAAATATACTTAGTAATTAATTACACACTATTGATAATGTAAACATGTGCACACCTACATCTTACATACTCAGATTACGTACCTTCAACTTAAAGTTTAAGAGTTGAAAATTTAATTCACTATTAGTATAAAAATTTATGTACTTTATTGTATGTATAAGTTCATTTGAATTGACTTTTTTTATGTCTGAAGCTATTTTTTTTTTTTAAATATTTCTATGTAATTTTAGATTATTTGAATTAATTCTAGAAAAACAAAGCAGTTTTAAAAGTTAAAAAGAGTACTTTTAGCAAAATCATGTAGCAATGTGTTTATAAAAGAGTAAAAACAAAAGCATGTCATAGTTTTTGTTAAAAAAAAACTTTAAAAGCATTAAAAAAATTATTTTTAACTTCTGTTTTACTTCTACACTTTAACAATATTTGTTTTAAAAGTCAATCTAAACTGAATCTACATGGCTAAGACTAACATGCCAGTCCCTCTTTTTTTTAATAAAAAGGACATTTTTCAAAAATCAATCTAAACATAAAATAATTTATATTTTTTCTTTTAACTTCTCATTTTCTTAGAAACTAATTTAAACGAGCTCTTAATCATGTTTAAGACGCATATGTATAAATGATAAATTTCTCCCAGACGAGGGCGAATATGAAGTTTGGACCTGAAAACATTGACAAATGCTTACTTATTAATCATGATGTAAATTAAGCCCTTTTAACTCTAAAATACAGTCTAGTAAGAGGTTTATGTAATCTGTAAACAAAATTTAGAGTTTGTTATATTATAACATTAAATGGGATTTGCTTAAACTTAAAATATATGCACATGTGAACGCTTGAGAGATGTATAATACAAAGAGATTGTAAAAAATTAAAGTAGTTGGTTATTTTGGTTTAAATTTTGGGTATTTTAACATATCTTAAGTATGTGATTAATTCTTTTTGAGACTTTAAACATAAATTTCTTACAATAATTATAACAACCAACTTTCGAATTCAAAAACTTTGACAAATGCTGTTTACTTGTTGAGCATAATTAAATAGTTGCTTATGGTCTACCAGTATACACACCATGATTGCTAGGAAGAAAGAAAAAGGTAAGCATATACACCACAATACATCTCTGTTTGCCTTTTCCTTTTTAGTTGTTTTTCTCTTGTTCTTTATTCTGGATTGATGCCTTTGGATCAATGATTAACTGGGTGTGGTCTAGCTCTGGTAACTTTGGCCCAGTACCTAAGATTACCAGATTTTAGAGGGTCCCCTAAATGATGACAGAAATTGCAAGTTTGAATATTCATATTCCTAGTACACATCTCTTTCAAAAGATAAAGCTAAGAAGTAATGACAGGTTTGCTTGCGAGATCATAATCCTGTGTGTTTTCTTAACTGACTCACAACACATTTTAAGATAATTTTTATTGTTGGTCATGATCACTGGCCATTATTAGTACTTAGATAGATGTTGAGAGTATTTTAAATCCTCAATTCAAGTGAATGCACAGCCACAGGGAGGGACCTTACTGTTTCTACGTATATTTTTTCTTTTAGCATGCACCAAATGATATCGAAAAAACGACTCCATTTCGAGATATAGGGATTATCAAAATGGGTGACTACTCTTAATAAAGCACTTTTCTATATATATAGTCAAGGATTAAACTTTGGTTAGTATGCTTAAAGAACTACTTCCTTCATTTAACTCTTAATAATTGATTTGTGACTAAACACTCCAAAATTTCTATTCTTACCCTTGTACCTCTTTTTGTCATCCAAAATTTCTATATTTTTTTTTCTAGGTTTTACAAGCTTATATATTATCATATGGTTTGTAATAGTCAAACTTTAAATTTATAAATAAATTATATTATAGTCTATAACACAAAATGTATAAATAAGTGTTGACTCGTATGAACATATATAAATTTATATAATTACAAATAATTATATAGTCCATAGGGTTAAAGCTCTAAATTTATGAATTATATTATAATCTATATACAAAAGATGTATAAAAGTAGGTTTTAACTCATATAAATGTGTATAAACTTATGTACTTATGAATTATCATATATAGTTCGTAGTGGTGAAAATCTAAATATACAAATTATATTATAATTCATAATACAAAATGTATAAAATGTGCTTTGACTTCAAAATGTATAATATTAGTTTAAATTTGTTTTCTTCTATAAATTATATCATATTATAATTCATAAGTTTGTATATTTACTCTTACATATAATATGTAAGTATATAAGTTTATATACACACTCATATATCTAAGTGACACCAATTTTGGGGGGTTTGAAGGTGACTAAGTAATGTCAATTTTGGCATTTGGGAGCAAGAATATAGTGTTTAGAGTATAAACCGGAGGAATTAGGGTGAGTAGAAGGGGAAGGGGGTTTAAAATGTAAGAAGGATACTTTTGTCATGTTGTATAATAAATGTCTAAGCGTGAGAATAGAAATTTTAGAGGT
Organism: Bauhinia variegata; assembly: GCA_022379115.2. Classification (NCBI taxonomy): domain Eukaryota; kingdom Viridiplantae; phylum Streptophyta; class Magnoliopsida; order Fabales; family Fabaceae; genus Bauhinia; species Bauhinia variegata. Next base: position 12,937,489 of record CM039437.1, read on the forward strand.
GTTAAAAGAAATTCTCTACTTTTTTATTTTTTATTTTTGTCTCTATATTTGTGTATAAGACTATTTTTATTTGACATAAGGGTAATAATTAATATATATTTCTTTTAATAAATATCACTCGAGACTTTTAACTTATTGGTAAGTGTTTTTTTTTTCTTCTGTATACATGGGTACTTCTATTACGAGTGGAAGAAGGGTATTATTTCCATTTGAACTCTCCAAAAAAAAAAAAAAAATTCATTTTAATATTTTGCAAAATTCTTTAATCTAACATGTTCTATTAAGAAAATAATTTTTAGGCATTTTTGAATATAATTTCAAGTTCAAACATAAAAGGCATAAATCCTATAGACGATTTTAGTGCTACTCGATTGGTCTATAAAATAAATCTCTAGTTGCATGCTAATAAGCACAAACGGGATTTTTTTTTTTTTTTTTTTTTTCATATCCTAATGCTAATAGAGGAGCAGTTTCATTGGGCCTAGCGAACCTTAACGAAGGTCCAGCCATTTCTTTTAGTACATCCCCCTTTTTCTAAAGGCACATCCCATTTTACTTTTTTTTTTTCTCAAAATGCCCTTTTTAATTCAAATAGATTTGCACATCCCACACATACTCACTCTTCTTCTCTTCTCCTCCATCTCCAACTTTAAATCCACACTCCTTGTTGGATGGTTAACACGGATGGAGGTATGGGATGGGTCAATGCCTAGCTTCGTGTAGCCTGCAAGGATGGAAATAATGGGTTGGTCAGGTGATGACTCCGACACCTAAGTCAATTCTAGGCTCAAAGAGGATAATAAGCTTTCTAGAAATCAAGGTTGGGGGTTGATAAATGTTATGTACCTCTTAATACCGGAGTCCTCCATCTCTTTATAGCCTTGAGGCTTCGAAGACCTTTCTCTTCGGCTTGGGTGGGAATGGGCTCGCTATTGAGCCCTCAACCATTTGGGTTAGGCCTTGTACTGCATGTGGCCCATGCGGGATAATGGGTTCATATCACTCCTAAAGTCCTAAAGTCTTACTTTATCAATTTGAGATTTGTTCTAGAGTGTTTTTATATCTTAAAGTTCATTTTCATGGCCAAAACGCACCTAATTTAAGATTTCGTTTTTTCTATGTTGCAGGTTTTTTTTTGAAATTTTGATTTATAAGATTGAGACTTGAAACTGAAATTATAACTTCTGATAAGTTAAATTTCTAAAAACAGATAATTTATCAACTATGGAATTAGTAATTTTTTATTTTTTATTTTTGTAATTGTCAATTGCTGATTTAAGTTTTTGTTATTAATTTAGTTGATTGTTGTATCATCAATGGAAGAAAATATGAATGAATACTTACTAGTTATTCAAATTGATGATTTAATCTAATAGAATGAATAACTAATACTTTTAGTGTTTAATATACATTCCATAACTTTAAGTTCTGGTTTTCACAATTGATGAGTTAATTTGATATTCCAAATTTTACAAAATTAGTGCAACGTACCTAAACAGTGGCGGTATTCCAAACCAAAACTATTACTTATGAAACACTAGCCTACTCCATTTAGCCAAACACACTAACATTAACCCATCCTTAATTATTCATTCATAATAAGAATTTGAAGATATGAAACATCTTAAATTACAGAATATGAATTGCATATCAAAATTATTAATTTCATAATTGATAAATTACATGTTTTTAGAAATTTAACCTATTAAAAATTTAAGTTATAGTTCTAATTCTCAATTTTGTAATCAAACTTTCAGGAAAACTCATATTGTAGTAAAAACAAAATCTAAAAGTAGCCATGTACTTAATAAATAGATTTTGAAATAATAATAATAAAAAAAGGTACTTTAAAACAAATCTCAAGTTGATGGAGCAAGATTTTGGGGTTTTTGGGTGTGGGTTTGAAGTTGGAGATGGAGGAGAAGAGAAGAAAAATGTGTGTGAGAGAGTAAAAATGAATAGAGGAAATGCAAAATTCTTTTAAATATGAAAGGTATTTTTATTATTAAAAAAATAGAGATATGCCTTTAGAAAAAGTAGGGTGTGCTAAAAGAATTGGCCATAAGCCATTTCTTTTGGCACACATCACTTTTTCTAATCACACGACCCATTCCTATTTTTTTTTTTTTTTAACTTTTCTTTATGGAATTTATTTTTGGCAAGTGAGCTGCATATATTTAAAAAGTAGTCATAAAACCTTTTAAGAGTTTAGTTAAATGGATAAGATAGTAATCCTAATTTCTAAGCTTTCAGGTTTTTGATTAAAATGGTTTCTATTTAACATTATTTATGAATTTTTTTTTTAAAATTATTTATAAAATTAACTTTTAATAAAATAATATTTCAATTTATCATCGCATAGTTAAAGCATCAAAAATTAGAATTAAAACATAAAAAAACACAATACACCATTTTTACCGGCCAAAACATCATGCTTGACATACAAATTTGTATGTCAAACGTGGCGTTTTAGCATCCAATAATAGTATTTTGACTCTAATTTTTTATATTTTATGTATTTAAAAGTAAATTAAAATATTATTTTATTAAAAATTTTAGTTTTGTAAATAATTTCGAACAAAATTTATTTTCATAAATAATATTATGCAAAAATTCAGTTTTTTTTTTTAAAAAAGTTTCACTCATTTGTTAAGGCTGAAGTACCATTCTCTTTCCTTAAAATTTTGTGTACAATTTTTTTTTATTTTAAAAAAAAAAAAACTTCGGGCATAGTGTTTCTTGGCTTTCTTATTAAAATAATAAATACTAGTAGGCCATTTTTCCGTTAAATCGTACGGTTTACACTAACTGTCTCTTACCCTTAAAAATCAACTTATCTTTGTGCAACCACCACGTGTCACAACGAGAGCCCAATGCTAATAAATATCCTTCACTTCTCTTGAAATCTTTGAACTTCTGTATAAGAATCTCAGCGCTTGGACTGAGAAGTGGTGAACAGTTAACGCTCTTCACAATCCCATGAGATGAGCGCCAAAGCTGTTCTCTCCTCTTTCTCTCCCACACCAAAATCTCCATCTTCTCTCATCTCAGTTTCCAGAAGAAATCTCAGCTGTCATGTCAGATACATAACAATCTCTTCTCCTTCACTCTTTCCACGCTGCTGTCTCTTTCGGCTTTCTCGCCGAAGCTCTGTCAAAAGGGGCGCGTGGAAATCTTTTGCAGATGTTAAATCCGAGCCTTATGACGTGTCGGAGTCGGCGCCGGCTCCGGAATCGGTGAAGTTTCAGGATGTTGTGAACGATGTTGTCCTTGAGGATAAGGAGGATTTGGATAATGTGGGGCCATGGTGGGAACATTTCCCAAAGAGATGGGTTATTGTGATTCTATGCTTTTCTGCATTTCTTCTCTGCAATATGGATAGAGTAAGTTCATCTTAATTACCAGCTCTGGTTTAAGTTTACTTTATCAAAAGCATTTGCTGCTATATAGGAACTTTTAAGTTTAATTTATGCAAATATTTGATTGAAGAAGCTAAACCAAAAATATATATATAAAAAAAAATCCTTGTTGTATTTTTCTTTTTAGCTGCAGGTCATAATTTTGTTTATAGAAATTACAGAAGGGTGATTTTCTATGACTGTTGTATCTTTTCTAGCTGAAGTAAACTTGTTCCGAATCAATGTTGGTAAAAGGTTATGAGTTTGAAATCTAAGAGTCACCCGCTTGTTAGGTCTACTCCCAGTCACAAACCAGCATTAGTCTTATACCAAAAGTGTGTAATTTTTTTTTAAAAAAAAGAGACTAACTCACCAACACTTGTCTTTTTTATTTTTAATGATTGTTTCCTTTAGTGTATTATAGTTAATATCTAGAATCTTGAAAAATAAGAAGAAATAAAATGAAATTTTGATCCCTCTAGTTTTAGAAAATGTCTCAATTTGATCCTTATGGTTGATAAATTGGAGAAACTGAGTCTGTTCTTGACATATTATGCTGATATGATAAGACAATATCTTAACAGCATTGCTGCTATTAAATCAAATCTTTCCAAAATATAGTAAACTGCAGAAATATAACACTTATGTTACAATTCAATGATCCCATAAATTACTATTGCTATTTTGGCCACTGAAACTTTGACATAAACTCTTAGCAACTTCCATTTCTTTTGCCTTTCCAGGTAAATATGAGCATTGCTATACTTCCTATGTCAGCAGAGTACAATTGGAACCCCAGCACAGTTGGTTTGATACAGTCTTCTTTCTTCTGGGGATACCTGCTTACTCAGGTAAAGTAGATTAGACCAAGCTTGATGGGCAATTCTCTTACTTATGTAGGTGTAAATAGATATGAACTTAAGCCAATGAATCTGAATTATGTAGATACTTGTGACAGATTGCTGGTGGAATATGGGCAGACACAGTAGGGGGCAAGCAAGTGTTGGGATTTGGTGTGATTTGGTGGTCCATTGCCACTGTTCTTACTCCTGTTGCTGCCAAACTAGGTTTACCATTTCTTCTCGTTGTTCGTGCCTTCATGGGGATCGGTGAGGTTGGTTCTAATTTTCATCTTCTCATAAAAGAACATATATATATATATATATATATCATGTAGTGTGTATCTGTGGATTAATTTTTAGATTTTGTTGTCATCATGTGAGTGTTTGTGTCATGAAAATGGATTACTTGCAGTCACAAACTTGTGTAGTTGGTCAAATCACTAACGTGGTACATTATATGCCATTTGATTGATTGAACACTGCACAGCTCTCACCACCAACGGCCCTTAATTTGCCACATTAGCGACTGCCCTAACGATATGAGATATTGACTACAAGAGATTTGGATCCCGTCGTGGTGCTTGTAACATGGTTTGTGCTTCATAGTTAATAATCTTTACGTTCCGTTTGTTCAAGAAGTTTCCAAATACAGAATTCAAACAAAGTTACATATCTAAAGAAAGAGAAAATATTTTACTTGATGTGGGCAATGATATGATTCATTCAATTGTATCATATAATATGATATGATTAGTTTTAACAAGAAGAAACTCACTTTATTTGGGCAATTTTCAGGGTGTTGCTATGCCTGCTATGAACAATATCCTGTCAAAATGGGTTCCTGTGGCAGAAAGAAGCAGATCATTAGCACTTGTCTACAGTGGCATGTACCTTGGATCAGTCACTGGTCTAGCTTTTTCACCATTTCTGATTCATCAATTTGGATGGCCTTCAGTGTTCTATTCCTTTGGTTCTTTAGGGACAGTTTGGTTTGCCATATGGCTTAATAAGGTAATTGTTTCTACCGAATTGATCGATTGGATCAGAGTAAGGTAAAGAAGTGGCTTGAAAAAAGAAAGGAAAAAGGGAGCTCGGGTGGAAGATCCACTCTGATACTTAAGTTAGTGGAGGTCTGGGCTTAAGAAGGTAAAAGAACATAGCTTTAATAGGGTAAGAAAGTGAATACAAATGAGGGGGAATAGAATGGTATTTATAGAAAAAGAAACCAGGGATAAAGTTGTCATTACATGAATTCCTCAACATAGTTAGATAATTTGGCATGTATCATTGGTTGTGCCCTCCACAGATTCACAATAGTAAGCATTTTCATGACTTGAGTTATTTCTTTAGTTTGGAAACACTTCATTTTAGTTGTATTTGAAAACTAAGAAATAAAACTCAAAACCACCTGAACGAGGCTTTAACCTCTTTTAGTCATTAGTTGATTCTTAGCTACTTATTATTGTGTGTCCACATTCTAAAGCTTTCTGTTCTTCTGGGTGTTGCTGCTATAGGCTCAAAGTTCACCTCTTGAAGATCCAGAACTGCGTCCACAAGAAAAGAGGTTGATTACTGCAAATAGTGTTTCCAAAGAACCTGTGAAAACTATACCTTGGAGATTAATCTTGTCAAAAGCACCTGTTTGGGCACTGATAATATCTCATTTCTGCCATAACTGGGGAACATTTATTCTTCTTACATGGATGCCTACATACTATAACCAAGTAAGTTTTCCTATGCATTGTAGTGTACTCCCATGTATCTTGTTATGGTAGCAATAGCTTTTTCTTACATGGGTCCGTCTAGAAATTACTAGATGTTAAATATAAAACCATTCTTTAGTCATCACTTAAAAGCTTAAGCTTTTGAGTTGAATTTGTTCTTGATATAGTATCAAAACTTTTTTTAAACAAGCGTGAATAGATAGCTAGTGATGACAGTTCAGCTTGCTATGCTGAAACATTGAAACCTAATTTTGCATAGGTTGTCTTGTTGAAAACTTAAAAAAAAAAAAAATAAGCACCATTTTTTGAAGTTAATGAAGATTTCATTGCTCAATATCACAGGTCCTCAAGTTCAATCTAATGGAATCTGGGCTATTTTGTGTTTTGCCCTGGTTTACCATGGCAGTTTCTGCAAATGTTGGTGGCTGGATTGCGGACAGTCTTGTGAGCAAGGGCGTATCTGTGACAAGGGTTCGCAAGGTACTTCTTATTTCACAATTTAATCATTTATCTATTCCCCTTAAAAAAGAAAAGTTCTACAAAGAAATTGCCAAAACGGACAAAACAAATTTCTATTTATGAAGCTTCCTTGTAATGGAGTTGACAATTGCAAAAAGATCATCTCCTAAGAATTACTATGCTAGATTCAAATATGATCTAACTACTTAGAGACACATACTCTGCCTTCTCCCTCTCCCAGAATTTTTGCAGATTAGTGGCTTTCATTTGCTATTTGCTTTAGCTTTTTCATTCTAATCAGCACTGTCACAGAATATTTATATGTTTTGCTTTGCAGATAATGCAAACGGTTGGGTTTCTTGGCCCTGCTTTCTTCTTAACCCAATTAAGCCATGTTAATTCTCCTGCCATGGCTGTTCTTTGTATGACATGCAGTCAGGTTTGTCTTCTGTATTTAAATATAAACAGAATATTTTTTTCCCCCTTTTAGTACTTTTGGCTACAACTGGGGTGGAGTCAAGATTTCGGTAAGGGGCTGAGATAAAAAATTGAAAACTTTCTAAGGGCCAAGAGTAAATTCTACATAAATTTTGTGAGCTCATATGTATAATAACCATATAATACTAAAAAGAAAATGGAAAAGTTAGGGATCATGGCACCTAGTTTGGCATATTTAAACATAGTTTCCTATGAATAAGCCCTTTGAGCTTCCTCTGTTCTAACTTTGTTCAAATTCTTCATTAATAGGGAACTGATGCATTCTCACAGTCCGGACTATATTCAAATCATCAAGATATCGCTCCTCGATACTCTGTAAGTTGAGAAATTTATGCAATAACATGCAAGTTTTTTAAATTTGATATGTGGAATGAGGGTGCTTTGAACATATTATGCTATATGTATGATATGCTTTTGCATAAACAAGAAAACATGAATTTTCTGTGTTAATATATATTTGCTGTCTCCTCAGGGAATATTGCTTGGTCTATCTAACACTGCTGGGGTACTAGCTGGTGTTTTAGGGACAGCAGCTACAGGTTACATCCTACAACATGGTAAGCACTTGTCTGATACTTCCTAAGGTACTTAGCGGAGCTGCTCCGGTCTTAACTCTTAAGGTTGTCCCTTATTGATCCTATTGTCCTAGGTTTAAATCTCAAGACTCGGATTTGTTGTAGTCATTGCAACCACTTAGTCATGCAATTGATCATGTGGTGTGATAGGGGCCGTTGTATGGATCCGTGGTGCATTAACAGTCCCTATCGTGCTACATCATCAATTGTGTGACTGCAACGAATGCAGCAAATCCAATTTCCTAAACCTCCCTACAGCTGTAAAAACAGCTTTTAACTATTCGGCCAATCTATCTAATGAAGCCCAAAAACCAAATATAACTAAGTCTAATCTTTGGGGCACGAGCTATTGCATTTTGGATTAATTTTTTGGATGTCATAATTAATAATATTTCAAAAAAATTGGTTTCTAATAAAGTACAATAGCATCATGCAATTTATGTAGCTAACTTCATCGAATAGAATAAGACTTGTTGTTGAGCTCATCACTGTATAAACTAGCGTGTGCTCCCACATATCATGCATGGGTCAATAAATTTTTTTAATAACAATGACAAGCATCACACGTGTTAAAGCCAGACATGGTACAATATTATTAAGTAGTGTGATTTAGAAGTTTTGACCAAACTTATAATAATTATATTGATAGGCCAAGCAGAAATAATATAATTTTAAACCAATCTAAAAAGTCAATTCCTATCCTGATATTATATAAAATAAGCTTAAACTCTAAACATATAAGGTTCAAAATTGACAATGCTACTAGAAAATACTATACATATTCTTTTAGATTTTGATATAAATCTGATGTTTGGGACATGAATCTGATACTGATACTGCATCATTGGTATCCTCTTTTCACTACTGTCAGGTTCATGGGATGATGTCTTCAAGGTTTCTGTTGGGCTCTACTTGGTTGGAACTGTGGTGTGGAACCTTTTTTCAACTGGCGAAAAGATCTTGGACTAGCACTTTAGATGTTTTTCACTTAGCATGTGTCTTAGATAATTCTTCAATTCCCACAGAAGAGAAGAGAGGTTATGGCTATGAGAAGGAAAGGAGGAGCAGCCATTTTTACTGAGCTTTTTGTGCCTCACAAATTGGTAAAATTTTCAAATAAAGCATTCGTGTGGGTTAGAGCAATGAATTTAAATAAGCATCATCTCTTACACCCTGATTAATAAAAACGTTTAGGGTGGGAAAATTACTGTATTCTCCTTCTATTCTTTTCCCATTTTTTGGTGGGGAAATTATAGGTTTAGGGTTTGGTTGAGCTAGTCGGCATCCAGCATTGCTGTTTTGGCATCTGAGTTCAATCCTTGAAATTCCTGAATCCTCGTTTATCTTCAAATGTTTCAATTAACATCACAGTTGTACATATAATATTCAATACTGACACATCAATTTATTTTTTTTGAAAATGCAGCAAAGTGATTTATGCAGTATTATACATATCAAGATTTTATCTATCTTTTTTAATTTCCCCTCTTGCTTTCATGCTTTGGTCAAATAAGTAGGTAATATGAGTCTTGACTGAATTTCATAATAATCTATGCTCTTTAGTTTCTGAGCACCAACTTACTCTTTCTTTCTGTCATTTTTTTTTTTTTTTGATAATTGTGCGCTAAATTTTATCCTGTACAAACCATTCTGTGGATTTTTACCATATGCTGTTGGTTTTGCAATTTTCATTTCTATTTATTGGAGAAGAAGAAAAGGGTAGAAGGTGAAGTGAGATTTTTTAACATTTGTGTTCACTTTTATATTTATTTGGGGATCAAACTTTATTTTTTTCTTAAATGTTTAAATTAATATTAAAAAATTTATATTCTTGTTTTATCTATAAAAAAATAAAATAAGACACTAAATTTAAAATAAAATAATATATTTTTAATAACTTGTTAAAATAATGCTTTAACTTTTAATCAATCAAAAGAAAATAAAACATAAAGTAAAAATAGAAAAGTGGAAGAATAAATTTTAATTCCCACATCGTTAATTGTAATTGATATGGAAGTCAATAGAATAGAATTCTAAAATATGTATAAAAAAAAAAAATTAACAAAAAAGTTGTATAGACTGAATGCCGTTTTGGATGTTTTTCTTTGTTTCAACTTTTATTTTCCAGAATTTTCTTTTCTTTTGATGTATTGTAGGTCTAGATTTTCAAAGACAAATATTGTATAAAAAAGAAAATAGTATAACTTTGTATATTTTATTAATAAACAATAAGAATAAGAAAACCCACATCTTCTGATATGGTGAACAACATCAACAACAATAACACCTCTCTTCCACTTGCAGTTAATCAAACTGTAACTTTCCCAATTTAACCCACCAACCCAAACAAACTCAACCCAAGCAATATTAATTATAAAATTAATTTTAAGAAAAATGTAATAAACATAAATAAACCCACATATACAACATGCTCAAATGACCATATTGCCACTGTATATTTTATCTGTGTGATCCAAATGACGAAAATACCCCTGCTACGCCTTGGTGGCAACCTCCGGTGTTTGAAGCTTACGTGGCTGCAAGAACACATGAAGCCCATTCTTCAGGAAGAGCGTGAGTGACATCTTCTGCTCGACCAGGTGACCGGGAACCAGTGATAGCCGGTAACGTAATAGTACGGCAGCAGCCACAGACTTCATTTGCAGGTAAGCCAAGTCCTTCCCCAAACAAGTTCTCGGTCCAGCATTAAAAGCCACGAACTTGTACCCATCCTTAGGCGGTTCGAACCGGTCTCCTTGAACCGAAAGCCACCTCTCCGGTTTAAACTCCATGCAATCCTCTCCCCATATAGTCTTCATCCTCCCCACAGAGTAAATGGAGTAAGTCACCGTTGAGCCCGCCGGAATAAATGTCCCGTCCGGCAAGATATCATCGGAGACGGCGTACTTGAAGTCTTGAGGCACTGAAGGGTATAAACGCAGCGTTTCAGCCAATGCAGCTTTCAGATAAACCAACCGGTCTGCTTCATCAAAATCCAGCGCTTCATCTACCCATTTTTGTTGATCATCTCCACGTGTCTCCTTGAGAACCGTTGATATCTCTTTGACGATCTTGTCCTCGACGTGAGGGTGGTTCATGACAAGCCAGAAGAACCAGCTGAGCGCCACCGACGAGGTGTCCCTGCCGGCGAGCACGAAGTTCAAGGCAATACGTTGGAGAACATGGATTGGAATAGGGTTTCCATCTGCATCAAGTTTCTTCATGAAACGAGAGAGTAAATCATCAGAAGGGTTTTCTTTTCTAGCCGCAACGGCGTCGTTCATGTAGTTTTCAACGACTTGGAGGCTCTTCTTCAACCTCTTCTCAGCACCAATACTTAAAATCTTCTGTGTCCTCCATATGATACCTGGATAGAGAATCCTATGCATGGTTGCTTCTGTGGCAGTGTCAAAAGCAATGGCAAACGGGTTTTCGGGTAGCTCCGGCGAGAGGGTTTCCGGGTCCTTTCCGAAGGTGAGGCCACAAATGTTATCAAAGGTTAAACGAAGCAAAAGCTCTTGCAAATCCACTGAGATGTTTTCTTTTGCAGCTTTGTTTAAAATGCACCAAAGCCGGTTCTTGATGGTCCGGTTCACCCAACGAGCCATGGCTTGTCTTAGGGTTCGAGTTGTGAACTCTAAAGCAGCGGTTTTACGTTGCATGAGCCAAGTTTCTCCATCACTATTGAAAATCCCTTGACCTAAAAGATCATGGAAAGCGGTTTGCCATTTGGGCCCTTTAGGGTAGTTATCGAACCGGATTCGGAGAATATGCTCAATGTTTTTAGGGTGGCATGTGACTGTGTAGAACCCTTCCTTGCGTGCTAAGAAAGGAAAAGGGATGATGCAAGTTTGGTAAGTGGCTGAACCTCCGGTTGCGCGGAGGTTTGCCGCGATCCAATCATGGAACCGGTTCCGGTTCTTGATGAGATCCGGGAGGCTACCGACGAACGGCCATAATTTTGGACCGGATAGATCTCGAGCCAGCAGATAGAACCAAAGAAAATAGGCAGAGAAGGCAGCTGCTAGGGCAAAGAAGAGAGAGAGAGAATCCATAGTGAATTGCACTTTGATCACTGATTGATTTGAACTAAAAGGTGAAGATGAGTGTTTATATATTTATAGCATAACATAATGAGAAAGGAGGTTTAGGAAGGAGTTGTTGAGAAATTTTTAGCCCCACTAGTGATTGTTAGGTTGATAGGAATTGTTCCTGAGATGCACAAGAAACTAAAACTATGCATTTCTTCATTAAAAAATTACAAAATTACGCCAAAATTATAGTGAGTCTCACTAATAACAATGGGTATCATTGCCACTGCCATTATAAAAGTTAGTTACTTTTATTTCCCCTCTTTTCCCCCTCCCATTCATCCAAACATAAAAATTAGAGAAAACATTTTCTCTCAACTCTGATCTCCATATTCTCTCCCTAAATTTTCTTTTTTCTCATTTTATCTCCTCAATCAAACAAAGCATTAATCTCATATCAGTGTTTCGAGTAAGAATATCTCAAATGAAAAATAAATTCTCTAATATATGTGTATGTATAAAGCAACCCACCCAAATAGAAAATAGTTTGCTACTCTATTTTATTGATGACCATATAATTTTCTATGATATTTGTATGGTAAGTTTTCTTGGTATTGATTGATCTTGCGCACACAGTGTAGTGTGAAGAGTCCAAGAGAAATATTAAAGAGTAGTTAGAGATGGTTTACCCGTATTGAGAAAATGTGATTGCTCCATAATTCAGAAGAGAAGTGTCGAAATCTAACAACATTACAATAGCTAGTCATCGAGAGAGGATAATAAGGATAGACCTAAGAGTTTACTAATTTGACACTTTAGAGAGGAATGGTGGAAACAGTTGAAAGAATGGAAATTAAAACACACAAACACCTCATTTGTCCCTTTTCTGAGGTAACCACACCAACCCATCATATATCATTTCTTAATCAAAAGCGTTTTCTAAAAGTTTCTCCTTGGAATAATTTCAACAGCAATTTATTCAAACAATTAAATTTCAGTTTTCTTTTAATCTGAAATTTTATGTTATCTAGAGATTAATTAAAGCATTTTTTAGTGCTTTTCTTTTTGTTACAAGAAAAAGCTTGTACAAACTGCGAGCATTGTTTATGATTTAATATTAACTAGATTCACTTAATTCTCTTAGTGCTTATTTCGTTTTTCTAAAAGTTATTAAGGTTTTTGATAAATAAAAGTTTAAGTTATTTGAGTTTTGAAATTCATTAAGGTTTGGGTTTAGGGTTTAGCAAAAAATGTCTCCTTTTGCTCTTTTTTGTTGTTTCTTAATTATGTAATGCTTCTTAAACAATAGTTATCCTCATATTGTTTTAACTATATACTCGCAATGACATGTAATTAAATTTTACTTGCTTGAATTTTTACTAGAACCTCATTAAGTTACTTTTGTATAACTCAAATCTTATACATTATCTCACATGACATACGAAATTAGTTGCTCTTATTTCTTAATTGTTAGGTGGTGATAAAGATACTCTTAATTACCAAATAGTTTATAGGATGACTTTGTACTCGAGGTCATTGTAGGATGACTTTCATCTCCTCTCAAATAAATGCAACAATTGATCTCAAAAAGATAACTTTTGCTCCTATCTTTGAACCAAAATTGAAGTTCATAGTTGGAAATTTCTTTTTGCACCCTCCATTTTCTCTTTATGCACGTCCTAGAGTTTCCGGACTTTAATTTGTTCGATGATGGAACTTTTGGAAGCAAAAAGAAATTGGAACGTGTGGTTAGAGATTATAGGGTGTGCTGAAAGAATTCCCCATAGAAATCCCTTCCTATTTCCTAATAGACTAAAGCCCATTCACCCAAAAAGGTGCCAGCACGCCCATCTTCAACCACCTGGGATGTTGATAATTTAGATGTGTTTGTGACACATATACTATCTATGGCTCTAATTAAGAGAAAGAAAGTAGCATTCCATTTTTTTATGGTGAGTACTCTAAATTATTACCAAAATCTCAAAAAGTTCATATACTATACTATACTGTATGTTTTATAAATCTAATCAATTGTTAAAATTTAAGTTTAACATGATTAAATCTTATATTATTTTATTATAAAACTTTATATTAAATCAATTATTAATTGTTTTTAAGTAAATTAAATATCTCATTTTTAATATATTAAATTAATTATAGATAACTATTTTTACATCCAAATTAAGGTATCCCTTCTCCAAGTGGCCACAAGCACTTATGAGAAATGGTTTAGTGCTGCCACGTGTCAAATTAACAGCCTCACCCTGCTGTGGATCAACCCTCATCTTACCAACTTGTGTGAAATTATTTATTTTTTATTTTTTGGTCCAAAAAAAAAAAAATCAAGATAAGACACTTGTGGAGAACTCGTGCCACTCGGTTCTCTATCACCCTTCAAAACCTAATCCAACGGCTCACATTCACTTGAAAGAGCCAACCACGTAGAGATATATATTATCACACACACTTGACCTTCACTCTCTTCTATCCAATCAGGGCCACCATCTCAAACCTCTGTTTCCTTTTCAATCACCCTACAATGGCTTCCGTTATCATGTCATTTTCTCCGGCCACCGGAGCAGTCTTCGCCGCAACCGCAGCAAAGGGTGCCGGTGGCAGCAAGGAGGAGAAAGGGCTCCTTGATTGGATTCTTGGAGGGTTACAGAAGCAAGACCAGCTTCTTGAGACTGATCCTATTCTCAAGAAGGTGGAGGAGAAGAGTGGAGGCGGTGGAACCACCAACGGCCGCCGTGGCACCGTGGCGGTGCCACAAAAGAAGAAGAATGGGTTTGGAGGGCTCTTTGCCAAGAACTGAAGACACATATATATATATATGTATACCCTTTTAATTATATTGAAATTTTCTCTATTCAAATGCATCGATCATCATCCATTATTGTCTTGTAGTCTATTTTGATTTCCATTGACCACTGTGGGATGCTAGTTAAGTTTATGTTCACTCCTTTTCTGGGTCTCTGTATTAATTAAAACAACAAATTTTAATCAATTTGGGTGGGTCATCTACCAACCTGCAGGCATAATCTATTAGAAAATTTGAACTATTTTGCTGTTGGTGATTTTGGTTTCTTTTAGTTGTTGAGTCGACAATTAGCTGAAATTATAACTGGTTATTGTATTAATTCATCCTATTTTTGATGGGCAATAGTGAATACTACACTTGATCCAAAATTTGGCTGATTTTAGATTTTAACACAATCTATAGTGTTCTTTTTAGTAGGTTAGTTGTATCATGCACTTACATTTTACACTTATTAGTGTTCTTTTTAAACCACGTTGAGATTCATAGAAGAACGAAATGCACATCTATTTCCACTTGTTTAATTCAAGCATGCAAAATTGGATTCAAAGTGAGTTATGTGGCACTCAAATTGTTTGAAAGTATAGAATGGGAGGCTTAGATAGAGATACACGCAGTTCAAATAACAAAGACTACAACCACACATCAACTCAAATGTGGCATATTGGCCAATGCGCTATACTCTACCTCAATACTTGAGTGAGTGAGCGTTTTCTGCTTGCCACAAGACCAAGACACTAGATTGCTTCCCATGAAAATAGTGTGAACACTGCTATTGTGTATAGTTACTAGATTCGTGATATGTTCCAGTATGTGGTATAAGAATACACAATTCATGACCTAAAAAAAATATGATTTACTTTAGAAATAGTATTCTTTGATATACTAAAATATTTATATGATAAGATGTATTGTGAGTTATGTTATAGTATTGTTGTGCTTGTTATCCAGCCAACCAACCCAATTTGAGTCACTATAAGCAAATTACAGGTAGAGATTAATGTAAACTTATTGAGAGTGATACCAAAGTGCATTGTGCCTTTAGATACCATAACACCCTCATTGCAGCTTAAAGACGTAAATCTGTGGGAGATTGGAAGAATTGGCAGGGTTTATTTAGTGGGATCTAGAAGAGGAACTCCCCATGTGGAGGAGATAAGCATAGGAGTTGCTACTGGTTTAGAGTTTTCTAGGCCTGATCTACTTAACAAACCGGAGACGTACTTGCTTTGTGACAGATGCAGTATATCAATTATCAACATGCCAGATGACTTGCACACCAAGAAAATAATTCAACACCCCCAAATCCTTTAGAGCAAATTTAGAATTCAGGCTCTTCACCAGATTTTCAATGGATCTAATGTATACCAGCAGAAAAATGCTCATTTTGTCAGCATGAAAAGTAAAGAGAGAGTTAAATCCCAACACATGCAGTGTTGTACAAAGTTTAGTAAAACAGAACCTTGATGCCTACAATTTTCACGCATAGGAAGGATACTGAGGATTTTCAAAGCTTTATGTAGTTTGCAACAAATTGTTGCGTTATATTTAGACAACTTAATCACCAAATGACCCGCTAACTTATATAAAGAACAAACTAGCATGGATTTTGTGAATTTATTGGAGTGTGTTTTAGTCAATTTTAACAAAGTTTATAGTTTAGAATTTTAGTGTATAAAATTTATCATTTTATGAGTTATAGTTTTAATGTTTAAAGTTTAAGTCTCAGAGTTTTTGAATTTAGAATTTTGGAATTTAGGATTGTGTTTAAAGTGGTTTTTGTTTTAATATTTAGTATTTTAAGGCATCAAATATAAAGTTTAGAAATTAGAGTTAATAATTTTAGCATTTACATGCAAAAAGCAAAATAAATAGAAATGAAATACGTAAATTAGAAGTGATTATGGTGCGATTTTGAAAAATTACAAACAAAACTACTTAATAATTTATAATGTGATTTGGTTCTAAACCACTAAATGTAATTTGTTTCAGCAAATTTAATCAACTTGCAAATTAATATATAAATAGTCCAATAAAAAAAAAATCTAACAATACCACATCTCTACGAGACATCCATAGCTTAAAGTGATGGCAATGCAATGACTTAAAGAACAATCCATCGTATAAAAAGTCACTAACACTTCATGGTTTAAATAATTGAGGTTCTCTTTTTTAAGTTTAAAAGTTTTTTTTTTTTTCTCTGCTTAGTCTATTACTACCTTTTACTTCTGAATTTCTTTCTTCTAAGTTTTCTTCTCGTGTATCCGATTATACTTATTTGTTTGGTTAATTAGTGATTTTTATTTATATTTTTGTTATATATATATTATATGTAAATTATAAATATATATATATATATATATATATATATATATATATATATATATATATATATATATATATATATATATATATATATATATATATATATATGTAAATTATAAATTATAAATATATATACATTTGGAAAGACTAAATCACAAATTACTAAAGCCCATGATTTATAAATTTTGAAATTTAAACCAAACAAAAAACAATTAGATTGGTTTGAATTTAAGACAACTTATTTTGATTTGAATTGTATGACAAGATTAATTCGGATTATGGTTATCCTTAATATCAATAAATAGAAACTTCGTGTGTTAATCAATGAAAGTGTCATATGACTTTATATATTTACATGTAATGTGAATGACAATGCTAAGGACGAGTAAGATAATGTATTTCATTGTATCTCTGGTCTTATTTTATATTTTATTTTCTTTTAATTGAAAAAATTATAAAATAATATTATCAAGTTTTTAAAAATATATTTTTTTAAGAGAGCCAAACAAAAAATGAGATAGTGAATAAAATAAAATACGCTACTCTAGAAATAAGTATATAAACTTATTAATTAATCTTAATTAAGAGATAACATCTTTTGTGTTTTATGTTGTTGTATTTTCTATAAACTCCAATAATCAATTAAAATTTTCTCCCCATCCTAGACATAGCCAAACATTTCTTACAAGCATCAGATATTCTTATCAGCAACATAATCACGTGGACTCTTGCCAATTGGACAAGTGCATTGCTAAAGTCGAAGTTCTATTATCATTGTCACTGGATTTTATGTATTTTATTAAACATTTCACACAATATATCTATCTAGAACATTGTTTGCTGTAATTCATTATAGATATAATTAACAATTGGGTTCTTCCAAGTAGAGCACAATTTTCTTTCTTGAAAAAGTAAAGTGAACTAACTAGAAATGGGAAAAACACATGGTTTAGAAACCAACTTGTAAAATTATACCACCTTGTCAACATGAAAACACACCATCCCAACAATATATTTATAGCTGTGTTTGTTTTTATTTTTTTATCTGGTGACTATAGAATATGCCACACCATTCATCTATGATAAATTTTGGATTAGTTCTACTGGGACCTAATTAATGATTTTTTTTACATTCCATTAATGATTTGTCTCATTCGGCTAATCGGTGGCACCATATTTCTATTTGCTGAGCTTAATTAAGCTTTAGAAGAGTAATTTTATTCTTAAAATCCTCAGATTTTTTTTATTACAGAATAATATCTCATATGGGAAAAAGCCCATATACACATAAAATTTGCATACTGACACATAGAACTTATGGGTGATTGATAATAAGTCTTAATTACATGATCATTCCATCACTTGAAAGAAGACACGAAATTCATACTCTCAGGCGAAACAACTTGTAATCGAGTAGCACTAAAGTCGTTCTTATCAAGGACAGAGACAGAGATAGAATTTGAGTAGAAGAACACTGATATTAAAAAACTAAAATTTGAGATGACACTCCCGAGTCCCCTCTCTCGGAGCTTGTAAGTTCTGTGTTGGAGCCCAAATTTGTAGCAAGGTAAAGGGAAAAACATTCACACTCCTACCATTACCTGGAAAAAGAAATGAACCTTAGACCATGTTCCCAAGTTGGTGTCTCAAAGAGTATGCATTGAATCATGATAAGAAGTTGTAGAATTTGATCTAGAAAAGGAAGAGTGGATGAACTCAATGCAGTCCTCAACAGCAGCTGTCCTGTGAAAATCAACAGTGGCCTCTACTGGCCTTGATTTTGCAGAAGAAGATAAATCTTCAGGCAAGTGTCTTCGCCTCGGCGAGATCAAGTGCATGGCTTTTGTCACTCTTGCTGCAACCTGCTTCAGAAACACAATCGGAGAGAACACAAAAGGCCCTGGAATCTTGAATGTGCAGCTACCCTCTAAACCGCTTCTGCGCGATCTTCTGCTAGAATTCAAGTTCCATTTTTTCTCATTCAAGTAAAAGCAACTGTGCTCAACTGGATCAGTTATTCTTGTTTGCATAATGATACACAGAGAGAAAGAGAGACCAAGAGAAAGGAAATTATAGGTGAGAATGTCTCCAATGTCAGGAAACAAGTATATATTGGTATGTGTCTGGTGAAGAATTATGGAAAAGGAATAGCTTTACACTCTTTTATTTTGCGTATAAAACAGTAAAAAAAAATTTATTCTTTCACACTATTATCAATTTTTTTAAAAAAATTATATTTTAAATTAAAAAAAAATTATATTTAGTTAAAAATAAAATTAGATTTTTAATATAGACAAAAAAAAAAATTTAATAAAATCTACGTTTATTCTTAACTTAAAATGTAAAGATTAATTTTGTTTAGTTTAAAATATAAAGTTTTTTTTTTAAATTGATTATATTATGAGAGAATAAAGAGATATTTTCTCCATATAAAATCATTCACACTTAGAGGGCATTTTAGGTTAAAATTTTTTATTAAAAGTGATTTATTAATTCTGTCTTAAATAATAATTAATTTTATATTCAAAAAATATAAAAATACCTTTGGTGAAAAAAAAAAATTGTTAACCACTTCTTATCTAATAACTTAAATTTTTAAATTTGATTATTTCGTGAAAACACATTTTTTTTCTCATTTTTTAATCATTGTGTCAAATTCAGGTAAATCTACACTACACCATTCAAATTTAACTAGTCTTGTTTAGAATTATCTTTTGAATGTCTCAGATTTAAGTTGCGGTGTATCTATCAACCATCTCCCCAAGAAAAATAGAGAGAGATCCACAAGGAAATGCCAAAAAGGTAGTTTGAGAGGGTGAGAAAAGAGTGCGATGGGTAAAAAGAACAGATACACTTTCTTGTTATGCTCTGCCGTCCTCTGACTATTGAGAGCACCACTTTTATGCTTTCCATGTAGTGGATGCAGAATATTGATTAAGTAAATTCTAAGAAACAAAAAAAAGGTAACCCATTTAGAAAGAGAGAAAGAAGTGGGGTAACGCAGAGCTCACAAACAAATCCCTCGTAAGGAGCAACACTAAAAAATTTGGAAAAAGTACAACAGACTCTCCTAAATTTATCTCTTAAATTTTTAAAATATCTATTTAATAATATAGATTTTTTTATTAATTTTTAATAAAATTTAAAATTTAAAAATAATATGTATATTTTAAAAACTGAAAAAAATTAAATATATATTTTAAAATTGTGAGAGTAAAAAACATATCACACAAAATTTAAAGAATTTTTTATACTTTTCTTTACGAATATTCTTATGATAATTAGAACAAAATTAGGATTCTCTTGTAATGTTACTTGCACTTCATATTGCTTTCTATATATTCTTTTGTTGACATATGTCTCATATTTTTTAGTTCAACACTAATATTTGTTTCAGATTAAAAATAATAATCAATAAATCTTTTTTAATAAATGTAAATTTAAAGTTTTAAATTTAAAACATTTGAATTAAAATTTCTTGACACTTAACTTGATTGTTATTAAACCAATATCCTGTTAGTATATTGCTCTCCCATATAAGTTATAGAGAAAAATTCGTTTTGATGCTAGATAGTCTTTATGCAATCATATCAAAGGTTGGTCTAAGTATGAACAAGTTGACATGATGGGAGTATTTATCAATAACAAAAATCCAAGATAATATAGTAAATTAACGTGCTAAATGTAAAAATTAGAAAGTTCCAAATAAAATATGGTTCCCAGTATCACTTTATATGAGAAGTGCGTCAGCCAGCATCTTATAAAGTTGATGCTTTTAATGTGTCCCCATCAAAATCTTTCAATTTTCGACCCATACAGATAGGCAATGATGATCCTCACTATCAAACATATATTAATGGCCAAAGGTCCCAAGACAACAAAAGCAACCAATCAACACTATATGTGAAATTTAAATGGTTTATGTTGCCCTTCAACTTGGTTCATTTGTAGAGTGATATTGTCATTTTTGAATCTAAATTATTTAAAATTTTTTATATCAAATATCATATTAGGCACCGACTAATTTAATAAATTAAAATTAATTGTTCAACTTCTCTATCTCATCTTTCATAATTAGTTAAAAAAATAGAATAATTTATAATATTACTATCTCACTTTCTCATATGTTTTAACCAATTTATTGTAATGAAAGGGAGTATGAGATATTATATAAAACAATTTCTAATCAATTCAAGGCAAACAAAACTAAAAGACAACAAAACTTTCCTTTTAACACAATTATATTTTTATTACTCAAAACTCTGAGACCAATTAATTTAAAATTAACACTTAACTTGTATAAAGCCTCATTAGGGATAGAATTTTCAGGCCATTTAAAACCCAGCTTTTTAGCTCGGACTCAATTATATTTTCTGTTTTTTTTTTTAAAAAAAAATAATCATGTTTCACTTTTTCTATTTCGTTTAATTTCAAAAAATAGCAAAATAATAATAATTGGACCGAACTATTTATAGGGCTAAGTTTACTGGTTCAAGATGTAGAAATTAGTAATTGTAAAGCGTAGAGATTTACATCAGGGCATCTAAGCTATATGGCAATTGCTCCTCATAAAACTTAGCATTCCTACGGTTTGATGTCTTTTCAGGACGAAGCAGATGCTGAGGCAGAAACTCAAATTTATGAAATTAGACAAACTTGTGTAGTCACTTGCATAACATAGCTGTTGTATTATAGATTATTGGATAAATCAATTAATGCATAATTTTACACAATCTCATGTCTCATAATATGCCATGTCAATGATTACACTAGTTGCAAATTATTGATCGCAAGAAATCTAGGTCCTAAATTAATCATTAGAAAATGAAATCATTTAGTTTAACTTCAATTCTGCTCATGCTGACATGTTCTCAAGTGAGGACTTGCATCATAGATAATTAGTACATGCATACCGGACAAATGAAATGTTTATAATTCAATATCCCACACTGGTTGTTGGAAAACATATGGATAAGATCATGATCAAGATGACCAAATTATAGCACAACCAATTATATCTAGGGATATATAGTTATGACAAATCCCAAGCAAAAGTAGAAAAAGATTTTACAATAAGATGCAGAGAGACATATTTGAATCAAGTATACAGCATATCGGATAGTGATTTTTAAACAAAGACCCGTAAGTCTGATTGTTCTATGAAGCATAATGCAGAAGGAGATTATACAGGAATAGGTGGTCTATATAATCAAAGAACTGGTACTTCAGAAGAAGACTTTAACTCAATACAGCCTACCTGTAATATGAAATGAGCTAAAAGCAAGCTCTTAATCTCATTAGTCCCGAGTTCAAATCCGGGTGTGTCCCCTTTTCCCAAATATAGGTTGAAATCTCCTCTACCTACAAAAAAAAAAAAGCAGGCTCGTTTCATGGCCCTTGAGAAATAGGGAATAGTATCAGGTTGGAAGGTCTTCAGAACAAAAAAATTGAAACTAAAGATACTAATTACTATACAAAGATCCTTCAGAAGGATCTATCACTCAATCATTTCCTTACAATTACAGCATTGTGACAGCCAGTTTCCATGTTTGTTTTGCCTGATGCTAATACACACAATAGTCTCATATTCATTACGTCAGTCTATATACCAAGTTCTACAACTACAACACTAGTTACAGAAAAAAAGACACAAGTCCTTAAAAGATTCAGAAGTAAATTAAGAAACCCTCGCTGGATATAAGCCATGATTCGGATATCAACAGGTCTCACCTTACTCTCTGTCATATGATCAAATACTAGCAACTCTAACCCATTCAGAATCTCATTCCAGGACGCACTGCAGCCTGCAGGAAATAACACTCTTCACACGTGAAGTACAAGCAGAGTAACCACTATTTCTTATCATAAATAGATCAATCTGATGCAAATGCTTCAATATTCAACAATAATTTCCTGTTTTCCACAAATATAAAATTTGAAAGATGCAAGAAGAAATCAGATACCCAAAAGATAAATGTAGCTGTATTACCCCCAAGGAATTGTTATCAATCTTGTACAGTGCATGCATAAACACAATTCAATATATACATTCAGATATCGGAATTGCAACTATTGGAACATTTCAAGACTTGTTATCATTCATGACAAGCAAAATCTCCCCACCCTGACCAATGACAGAATCCAAGAACTCCCTAACTTCATTTACATGCTTAAAAGGTTCTGGGGCAGAAAGATCACTGTCCAAGTTATACCAAACCCCATCTATCTTCCTCAATGTAACCCAGTGTCCATTTCTCCATAGCCCAAGAAACCTTTTAACTGGGACATTAAGCATAATCCCCATCAAAACATCGCCAGGTGCATCAATATCTATTGAGGACGCTCCATTTCTACGATCATGCCACACAACATTCTTTCCTTTCTCTTCCAAAGCCGCAATGAGAACATTAACATCATAATTTCCAGTCAAAACATTGTGATGGGGCTTTAAAACAAGGGATAAAGGCGTCCAGGTTTCTCTGTTGGAGTCTTTAAGTAAGAGTTCTTCAGCAATTGCATTCAATCGCGCTCGAGTAAATGTATCCTTTTGCTGATTCAAGAGAAAATATATAAACCGAAAGAAAATCAAATTAGATGTGTGTTAAAATGAAAATTGAACTTCAAAGACAAGAACCCATCTATGCAAATTATAAAATCGAGCATTTTTTGAAGTTCAAAGAACCAATGATTTGAAGTTTTGACTCTGAAAATTTTCTTGAGAAACAAACTGAAAACAGAAATAGAACTAGCAGTAACGAGGAAAAGCACCTGAAATAGGGAGTTGAGAGAGTGTAATAGACAGTACTGCAATCTTTGCCTTTCGTGATATATTTGGGAACTTTCGTTCGCCATCTCCGATTTCTACTATCGCAGGGAAGCAAAATAAAAAACATCAATTTTTAAAAACTATAGAGAAAGAGAGACCAAAAATTCATGAAAATCAAAATTGCCCGAAATCACGAGCGAGTGGTCGATAAGGGAATTTCCCCAATTTCCCTTCCGCAAACGGCAGCGAATATAAAACCCGAAACATGACCGGCAACTGTCCATGACGGTGAGCAGATTGCTCGAGAAAGAGTAACAATTTCTCATTTTCTATCTCTCATTTTTTTTTATTGGTAAAAGATATATTTTAAATCATTTGTTAACATTTACAGTATTATTATTTGAATGACTTCTTTTGACTAATGAGAGGGAGTGTCATGTGTAAATTGTGATGAAATGTTTTTTTTTTTTTTTCTTTAGAGTGAGACGTGTAAATTATAATGAAATATCTTATAGGACATTAAATTTTGTTTCTAAAAAAATAGAACCAGATCTTTTATCACTTCCAATTTACTAGGTGCGTCACTATTTGTAATTGATTTAAATCAATTAATTAATTGATAAATAAATAATTTAATGATAAATAAATAAATTAAATAATAAATTTTTATCAATTACAAATAGTAATATATCTAATAGTTTATGCCCATAAAGCAAATGATTTAGCCCCTAAAAGATGACCCTATGTGAAGTACAAAAGGTGACTTCTATCTTACATGAGTTAATTTGATATCACAAGTTGGGCTGAGCAAAATTTAATAAATTGACTAAATTGAAAATAAATCGATTTAATCGATCAGTTATTATTAATTTAATTGGTCGGTTACAATTTTATAAATTGAGAAAAAAATAGTTTTAGTCAGTCGGTTTTAGTTTTGTATTTTTTTTAACTAATGAAAATCGAACTGACTGACTAAAGCATTATGAACTTTAATTTTTTCATATACCGTATCATTTAGTGACTGAGTTATTTTGCTAATTAAGTTAATCACTCAAATATTATGTCATCTTAATGTATGAAGACAATCATATATTGCTAATTTGTTATATGCTTCAGTCTTGTGTGAATATGTTAACTGAAAATAGTAATTTTTTTTTAGTAAATATTTTTTTAAAAAACAAAAGTTACTTTTGTTATATATTAATATTCATTTTTGTTAATTTTGCCTTCTCCAAGCTTTTGTATATATGTTTGGAATAAAAAGAAAATAACTTCCATAAATATCTATATACATTTTAAAGCTTGTTATTTATGTATTTTTGTTTTACTTATGTGATTCTTAGTAATGTATTATAGATACTCTAAAAAATAACTTATTTTAGCACATCCAATAATCACATTCTTAATTTACAGTAAACTAATCAAATATGTATTTTAGGCAGACACAACACTAAAATAAAAAAAAAAAATTTTTTTTTTAATTTTTTGTAAAAAAGATTGTCACTATTGGTTAATTATTAACTAACTGAAATCAATTATTTAATTGGTTAAAATTGAATCATCGATTTTAAAATATAATTAGTCAATTATTAATTTGGTGAAAATCTCATGTTCAATTAGTGTCGATCTGTTAAAAATATAGTCAAACCTGATTGTAATCGATCTATGTTTGCTCTTACTCTTAAGTACAAATATATATGTCATTTGATCTTAGTTAAAGAGTTGATATTAAGCTATGTCCTTTTTCTAATAAAAATACTAAAACACACGTAACTCACATCCTTATGACATGATTCAATATTAGTCCTTAAATGACAATCAAATGTTCAACACTTGTTTGATAGAGAAAACTCAATTGTTACAAATCCAAATTACTCAAAGTACAACTCTAAAAAGTTTTGAATTTAGTTTGTATTAGAAATATTTCAAATTTATTTTATTTTTAGTCAACTACCACCTTATCGGTGAAATTAACATTGTTGCAAAGATTTCAAAAAATTGAGCATGTATAGATTATTATAAATTAAAAGAACAAATCTTAAGGATTTGACTATCATGACATCTCTTATCTCACCTCTTATGTTTTGAATTTTGAATGATTAAAAAAATTATAAAATAATATTACATATAAAAGTGTTACTCAATGAATTGGCTTGATTAGCTCAACGTGATGGTTTAGGTCAAAAGAATTTGACTTGAAAAGTTTTAAAGTATTGTGGGAGAAGGGAGAATTTGATATGCTAAAAGAGGTTCTCGAATTGACTTGACCCAAGTAATTTTTTATTTAAAGATTAGTTTTTTACTTTATTTGTGAATTGAGAATTTATTTGTCTTATTTTAATGATTTTATTATTTTATTTTTAATGGTAAAAGTGGAAAAATACTAAAAAAAGAAAAGAAAAAAAAGAAGCTAACCCTTTGCAAACCAGGCGGAGCCATCAGAGCTAACCACGTTTTTAACTTGCAAGAGTACAAAATTATCCCTCAACATTTTAACCCCTCACCCAACTTCCTTCCCACTCCCGACCCAACCTGTAACATAGATGGACAGAAGCAGTTGATTGGGATTTGAAAAAATATTCTAATAAACCCTAAATCCTCACAAACCAAACAACACTAAACCCCTTAACATGTATTTTGCAAGTTTTGAAAGTGCATAACATAAGGTTTTTTTTTTTTTTTTTGTTTACAGAATATATATAATATTTTACAAAATTTGGAATACAAAAAATTTGTAAAGATAATTCTTTTTGTTGTGGATTATACAAAAAGAAATTTATGTTATGAATTTTAAAAAATACGAAACACATTTTTTTTTTTTTATTTTGAACGTTACAAAATTGGCAACACAAAAATTTGTTGCGAGTACAAATTACAAAATTTGGTTCCTCGTCCCAACCCTATAATCATCAACGGGAGAGAGGACGGGAGAGAGGACAACTACACCAAGTGTTATCTGAGAGTTGAGAGTTGAAGATGGTGGTAGTAGAGTTCATCAACTGTTCACCTTTTATGGGGGGTGGGGATGACAATGATAGGGCGAAAAGAAATAGTGAGTGGCAACATGAGATACAGGTTGGCGGTGTGGGAAACTTTTTTTTATCAAGGGTATTCTTGTAATTAAATAATGAGATGAGAGTTAAAATAAAAATATTAAGGGTGTTAAGAGAAATTCCGAAACGCACAATAAGACACACAAAAAAAAGATAAGTATGTGACTTTGAGTTTGATTTGGTTAAAAAATAATAATAAGCTTTTTTAAACAAAATATGGGATTTGGTTTAGTAGTGTATCATTCTTTTCTAAGAACTTTTAATGCTTTTTTATTTATATTTAAATTTTTTTAAGATTACAAGTTACAACTTTTATTTCTTATTCTTATCTCATTTTTATTTACGGTAAAAAAAAAAAAAAACTTTTAAACTAGCCAACTATTTTAATCTAGAGATTAGCATTCAAGACAATATTTTTCTTAAGCGGTTAGCCCTAAGAGTGTGGCCGGGACTAGACGGATTGAAATGAAAATATTTCATTTTAGTCTTATCCAAAAAATATCCATTGTCCGTCTTAACTTGATCTTATCCTAAATACTATTGTTTTGTTATGTTTTCATACTAAATGCGGTTTTTTACTTATATAATTATTTTTAAATATATATTAGAAACGGGATGAGAAAAAGATATTTTTGAATAAAATTATAATTTTTTTTTCTTTTGTTAGGTCCACTTCCAATTTTTATTCAAAATGCAAAATTTCATTTAGATCATGTCTTTTGGGTCATGTCACGGTTTGTCCTATCTTTTAAGTCATTCTAAACTCTTTCCAAGTTAAGATATAGGATGGATTAAGAAGTAGCTATGTCTCAAAGCATGAAAGTTCCAATAATAATAATAAAAAAAAGCATGCTAACAACATTATAACTTTTACTCTTTTTATAATATATATATATTATTTTTAAGTAAAAGTTTAAATAAATTGAGTCTTTATTTGAGGCTAAGAAAACTTATAAAAATACTTATAAATTATTTATCACCAGCTGTGATCTCACCAAGTGCAACATTCGCGGTTAAATTTCAGGGTGACTAGCATTTACCAACACAGTGATACTTTATCACTAAACATATGGCACAGTTCAGGCCCAAAAAGCAAAAACATGACGACACTGTAACGCAAATTCAGTGGTGGGGCTAATGTTGAGGTAAGGGACCAGAAAGCGGGGTTTGATGTTAGAACTTGGAAGTGGAAGAAGCTTCGCTCGAGTATTTCCTCCATGGAATTTGTTTGTTCCTCAAGCTTTGGTTTACAGCTTAAACTTCCACCATTAACCAGAATACCCACCATTATTTCCACTTGTATATGGAGGAAGAGAAGAGTTTTCATGCAAAGCTTCTCACTTTCCTACCAGAAGTTCGTCGATTTCGCTCTCGATGAAACAAAACGCCACACCCATTTGGTCCCTTCACCTTTACAGGTATGGAAGTAGTAGTCTCACTGTATTTTACTATTTTTGAATTTTATCCATTTTTGAAATACCAAGAGAGGTTTATTAGAGCTAGTTTTATTCCATGTCAGAATTCTTTCTCTCTGAGCATGCTTAAATTAAAATTCTTGAATTAGTTACAATTATCTGTTCAATTTTATACATTGGTGGTTGCATTTTAGTCAGTAGAATTTTAAGGGCAATATGGACAAATAAATACTCCTTATGGGATTTTGTGGTAATTTTGAGTACCATTTTGACAACAGATGTGGTTTCTAGCTGCAGAAATCTTGAAAGCAAATTTGGTGATGAATTTCTGCTAAATTTATGTGGGCTTTTTGTATGTTCTTGGCCGGCCTCCCAAAAATAAAATAAGAATAAAGAGAATGAAAGGAGCTAAAATCACAGAAATATATGCTCTGCTTTTTTTCGTAAAACTTTTCTTTTCCTTTAGTTCTTTTCGAATTTCATTCTTGTGTTGTCTTAACAGGAAAAGTTTAATACCATGAGTTGTGAGAATGGTAAAGGAGAGATTCGTATGCTATCATTCCAAGCTGCCAAGATTAGGCTTCTGCGCAGTTTGAGTATTGAAACAGAAACGATGCAGGTATCTTTCCCTTATTATCTGAGACATAATGTGCTTTGATTTTGATAACAAACTACCCAAAACTAAGTTAAGGTCTTCTTGCCATCCACAATGGATGAATATCATTATGGTCAGTACATGATGTCATGCCGCTGTTACTTCCACAAGCTCTAACTACTCCATATTTTGCACGGCCTGATTACTAGTACCTAGGATTGTATCATCTCCTTAGACTGTTTTTAAGTTGAAATGATTAGTTTACTTGTGTCAAGACCATTCATCAATGAGATTCATACAGATTCACTACATCCTCTTGTATTCTTACATGGTATTAAGAGTATTATCTCTCACAAGAACAAGATCGTATGACTGCTAATATTGAACCCTACAATCGGCCTTCAAATGCTACTCTTTTGGAAATTCCCAACGTACTGTTCCAGGATATTAGCTTCTTGGCCATTCTGGTTTGGTTGATTCTGGATGAGGAGTTGACGTTGTCAGCTTGGCTACTAATATGAAGCATGATATAAATTCCATGCAGCACACACACCCACACATGAAATTGCTTTTCATTACTTTCTAACTACTTACACCTTTGTAGTAACTGTGATTTGTTATAGCTGGAGGTCCTTCCATATCCAGACTTATCTGTATTCTTTCTAACAATCTTATTAGTAGCTGTAATTCATTTTCCTGATCAACGAGGACTGTTGGGCCACTATGTGAGACAAATCATTTTAAAATATCTAATATACGTGTCCTTCTGCATCTGTTTTTATCTGACATCTTTCCTCTGGCTTTCCTGCGTTGAGCCCCTTAGACACAGTCCCTAGCCTCCATTACTGTAGCTAGCATTATGTGAGCAATGCAATTCTGTTCTCTAAATACACATTGATTATATTTCTTCAAATTCTCCAGTTGTATGCACATCTCATCTGTAATTCAAATATTTATTGCTATTCCTCTAAGTAGCGATTCCTTTTTTTCATAAAACCATTTCCATTGTTTTGTTCTGTGGCATTCAGATGAAGTCATAAGTACACCATGGGGTGGACAAAAGGTAGCTTGACTTTTTTATACTTTTGATTACCCTCATTTGAGTCTGAGCGTTAGAACTCTTTGTTGTTACTGGCCTTATCCCCCACATTCCCTTTTCTACAAATAAAACTTTGTGCCACACATGGAATCATTGAATAAAGACCTTGCTTGTATGTTTTTTATTGCAGTTGCTTCCCATTTACCCTTATCAGTCAGCTGACTGATGAAAACATTAGATAAGCCCTTGCTCTAAGTATTCTGCAATCTTTCTTCCTGTCAGAAGAATCAGAATTTCATGTTTCGTCAAGATGATAAGTATTGCGTCTTTTCTTGCAATAACTTTGTCCCAAACTTTGTATGCAGGTTCTGGATTTTGCCGTTTTTCCAGAAGCAGAATATGATGTACCCATATTTTGTGCCAATTTTTTCACCACCAGTGCATCAAACATTGTTGTGCTGTGAGATTGAATCTTCCTTTTCAGTTATTATAATCTTTATATTATAAACAATATTCTTCTACGTTCTTGATTTTAGTTGAGGAATCTACCTCCAAATTGTTGAAAAGCTTGAAACATGGAATGTTTTTGTGTTTGCTGAACTTATTCCAAAATCACATCTTGCTCGTAGGAACTGATAAGGAACAATTCAATATTTTCCCGTCCAAGAAATTTTCATCACTAGAGTTCTAAATTTTCCTTGGTTTGGTATACTTTTAGTAAAATATGTGTGTGTGTGTGTCTTTTAAATGAAAGGGGCCCATTTTTCTTTCCAGGTTTGTTTTTTATGCAAAATATATTTATTTGCATGGTTAGGAAGCAATAGTTGTTTATAGATACTACTTTCTTTTAATAGTTTACATATCATTTTTGTCAAATCTTAAACAAGGTGACAGCCATCATAGGTCTTTACAGTAGTGCCTTTTGGGTTTTTCCAATCAGTTACAATTCTCTATAGATGATGAAGTATATAACTTTCTTTGATTACTTAGGGCTGCAAGTCTAATGAATGTCGTTTGGTATACTTAAGACTCTAGACCCTTAGTTCAGCTACATATATCATTTTATGAAATCACATTCCTTATAAATGGGATTTGTTTGAACTATATTGGAAAATTCAAAATGGTTTTGAAGTGCTTAATATGAAATTCAGATCTGGAAGTATCTAAGACTAACTATTAAATCTCATATGCTTCCAAAATGACATCTATTATGCTCATGTATCTGTCCTTATTTTTAATTTGTTTTCACATCATTACATTATGATCCATAGTGAGTTGAACTTGATATGCTTTATGTTTGTATGCTTTTGTGCTGAATGGTTCTTTTTCACTGTTTGGTTCAATATTTAAAGTACATTTAATACCTTTGTTGAATGAAGCCATTGTTGGGTATAATATAAATTAATCTTTAGCCTTTTGGGATGAATGGATGAACTAGTTCTTGACATGATATTAGAGCCTTTATGTCGGGAGATCAAATTTGCTCACCACCACTTTGTTAATTTAAATAAAAATTTCAGCACATGGTATGGATGGGCCTATGCTACTTCACACTTCAAGACCAAAGGGCTTTCATGTGTAGGGCATGTTGGATATAATATAAAACTAGTGTTGGGTCATCTCCTAACAGCTTGAGCCTTTGGGATGAACTGGTTTTGACAGCCATTATATAGGAAGAGAAAAGAAAGTCTTTATTCACTTGGCTACTATAAATATGAAAAATAGACATATGCAATTTGTCTACTTAATTTCATTTTCTAAATCAGACAGCTATCAGTGCCGTTCTCTGATTATTCTACTGTCAACCCTCTCTCAGATTTTGATGCTTCTCTAAATTAGGTGCATTGATTTAGTCATTACCATAATCCAAGTGCTACACAATACTGAAACTTGGCCAAAACAAGAAATAGTAACTAGAATTTAGAACTGAAATTTCAACCAAAGCTATGAAGAATAAATAGGAAAGATTGCAATGCCCTGTTCTTCTCCCTTACAAAACTGAAATGTCATTGAGCACGATAGAGTTCTTTCCTTCTCAGGTTTCTTTAAGTATGAATGACCATAAAAGTAACACTGGCATTAGTAATATCTTAAGTGACCATCCTTATGCAGTTTACAGCTTCAAAAGTTACAATTCAAGTTACTGCATTAGTGCATTTAATCTGAAGCTCTACTTCTTTATCTAAAAAAGAATGTGGAGAAGTAAGTCTGAAGCTGAGCATTAATGATAGCAGGGACCTTAACCCATTACATGATATCATCTATCAACGGGATTACAGTGAAAAATACTATAAAAGTTTGATTCCTCTTGGCCAAAAATATGCAGAAGTAAGTGCAAATTCGTTGGTATCATTCAGTGACAAATTCCTCTTGTTGTCTATATTAGTTCATTCTAAAAGGACTTACAGTATGGTGACTGAACACAGATTTCATGCAGCTTTTACCATGGGGAGGGAAGCTTACCAGTGAGTCTATAAGATTCTTTTCCCCAATAGTCATATGGACAAAGTTTACTTCAAGCCCACAGACATATGATATTCTGTACTCCGCATTCAGGGATTACTATAAGGTACACACCAACATTTTGGTATACCATATGCAAAGTTGACTATGCAATCATATTTTGCTATGCATAATGTAAATTTAGCAAGTGCTTTTGAAATAGATAAACCACTAAATCTTTGTTGGTGGCTGAGACTCTCATTCTTGCAGGTGTGGTTACAATTAATTGGAAAAGCAGTTGAAGAGACAGATGCGTCTCAGATTTTTGGCAATTGTGAAGCACAACATAAATATCTAACATGGAGAGCAGAAAAGGTAATTGGCATTTGTCCTGAGTTTTCTTATATTGCCAGTGATGTGATTGATTATCTGGCCGTAAGAGTACTTATTTAGTTATACTTTGTTTAGGACATTTTAAGTCACAGAAGATCTTCCTTCCATGCGAAGGAGAAAAATAAATGAATCCATCATGCTTCTAGATGTTGGTCATTTAGCTTGGTGACCTTTGTTGAAAAAAT
Source organism: Bauhinia variegata (assembly GCA_022379115.2). Lineage (NCBI taxonomy): Eukaryota > Viridiplantae > Streptophyta > Magnoliopsida > Fabales > Fabaceae > Bauhinia > Bauhinia variegata. Next base: position 12,970,047 of record CM039437.1, read on the forward strand.
ACTAAACTTTGTTTTCAATTTGCTGTTTGAAGTAAGAAAGAATAATTGTTTAAGAGGCACTAGCATGCCATGACATTATTAAGAATTGATGGTATAACCAAAACATGAATGTGGGATGTGAGCACAATAGAGAACAATGTCTAAATGGGAAAGTATTGAATTAGGCCAAGAATCTTCATGCATGTCCTCTAGCTTCAAAGGAGAAAGCAAGGCACACTATCCTTATTTTGTGTCATGATATATGGATTCATCTCCCTTGTTGAATTTAAAGTCAATCAGTTAAAGTTAAAATCATTATATTGTGGCCAAACTTGATGGTTTATCCCTGTAAGATGTGAGCGATAATTTATATAAAGAGTTCTGAAATCAACACACACTTTTTAGAGATGAACTGTTGAGCCATGTAACCTTGCACACCTCTCTAAGAACAACTATGCATTCCATCTTTTGGTGAACATGACTCATGGAATTATATGGAAACTAGGATCCAGGTCAAGGACTTTTGAAGAGGCTGATTGGCGAGACATTAGCAAAGGTAGCCTTAATTTGAGAATTGAGATTGGCAACATCCTCTACAAAGCCTGTGCAGTTTCCTCACTTGTCTTCATCACAGGACTTGCTGAGAAGCTTTCTCTTCAATGGAGTGGATGAACTGGGAAGCAAAAATTTCCTTGATTACTTTCCAGAGTACCGTTGTGAGGATGGGACTGTGAATAAGAATCGCAGTATTGTCGGAAAGTCTTTCGAAAATCGGCCATGGAATGCAAGAGGAGAGTTCATTGGTAACAGCTTTTGATACCTCGTTTTGGTAAGTTGCTACTTTCTCTTGATCTCTTCCTTTTACTTTTCCTTTCTATATTTTTTTCACCGTGTTGCTTCCTATTCCCCCTCTTTCTCATTTCATCATCTTATGTTCATCACAACTTTATGTCTGCTTTGGGATTAGTGTCTGTTCTACAGAATGTCCTAATTTGAACTAACCATTAAGAGTTTGTAGACTCAAAATGGGACATAGACAAAAGAAAAGAATAAGTAGCAAACTATGATGCATAGACACCGATTATGTCAAAAATATAAGACACTGGGACACTGCTATATATAAATTTTATATGAAAACATGACAAAAAGTCTAAACATTATATATTTAAGAGTCAAGATTTATACCTTTAACTTTTCAATACAACTTATAAAGTATTTTTTAGATCTACTTTTTGTTTAAATAATGTAGCATTTTTAAATATATTTTTTACTTTTTTTGGTTAAAAATTGGAAAAAAAAAATAGACAAAGATATCTAAGAAATGTCTAAGCCATTTTAAAGTGTTGGCTCAGTGTCCAAGCCGAAAAAATACTTTTTAAATCGGACACCTTTTGAGAGGGGTCATATAAGTGTTAGACATGTGATTGACAAGTACCCTAGAGGTATTCAAATCATTTTAAGGTGTCGGCTCAGTGCCCGAGATGTGTCCAAGCCAAAAAAAAAAATTAAATTAGACACCTTTTAAGAGGTATTTAACATGTGTCATACGAGTGTCAGACATTGTCAAAGGGAGAGGTGTCCGTGCTTCTTTGGTAGCAAAGCTCATAGAAGTAATCTTGGGAATTTTCAATTGAACTATGACATAAGTTTTCTAGTATACCGTAATTAGAACTGACATACAAGTCCTTGGACTCTCAGGTGAATGGCTGTAGAAACTTGTTGTACAATATTTACATTCTTACTCATGCAAGGCACTGCTAGTTTTGGTTATGGAGCCTGTGTTTCTTCGAGCACGTTGACAGCTAGGCTTGGTTTCAATCTCGGGTTGCTATTGCAGTTTTTGTCCGTTCATCCCCTATTTGTTGCTGTTGCCAGCTGCTTCTGCTGTTGTTGTAATGTAATCTTACTTTTCCTTCCTTTATAGTTGTTCATATGCTATCTATTTTCAGACAGTGTAATGTACGGAAAGAAATCAATTTTGGAAAGAGAATCTTTTCCATAGTTGCTTTCCTAGAACAAGTTGTTATGAACATGACGCAAGTAACATAACCTATGTTTTCAGCTATTTCACTGGTTTACACCAAGTAAGGCTCTGGTTTTTTAATGGCTCGGTTATTTGTTCTTGTAAGTTAATGAGCTGAGCTTGAATATAAAATTTTATATTTCATTCATTATATCTCGAGTCACTTTTCTTTGTGTGTTAAAATTCAAATGCAAGCGGATCAATCACTCAAACCCAATGGTTAAGTAGGCTTAACACATCTTATTAAGCTGATCAATCACTCAAATCCGTTTCGTCCCGTTTCGTCATATGTTTTGCTTAATCTATTGCAGTGGGACAGTTTTTGAAAGATTGTATAGGACAATAACCTTGGTCCTAGAATGAATAGACTTATCTGGAAGATGGATTGGTTCAATATTTGGGGAATAACAGCTCTACACTTAATCTCCCTACCTTGAAAAAGATTAGTCTCCCACTTATATCTTTTACTCGAAAACACACGGGCACACTTCAGGCTGCATAGTTTCCGAGTATTTTTTCACGTGCTGGATACCAACACTATCAATTTTACAAGATTCAAACAAAAAATGTTCAGATTTGATAATTGTGAATCATATCATATTTGTATGAATTTTTACGCGCAATTAATGAGTGCTCAGAGTTGGATTAGTGAAGCCACATCTTCCAAATAAGACATTTGATGTAAAGTTATCGCATGTCATGCAGTATCATTTGATCAATAGACCATATATATACTGGTTTTAGACTACCAAGAGAAGCTAAGCTACTTCCCAACCATGAGCAGTGATTGGCATGGCCACCATGCTGAATCTGCTTCCCAGGAATCAGCAAGTCCAAACCATCAACCGCGTATATAACGCACACTTCCTGCACAAGCATGCAACAAGAGAAAAGAAAAAATGCACGCTCCCTACGCAGGCTTTACCCTGTTCAGGTTCAAAGGGACTATCTCAGCCTCATCTGCTAGCATGTTAGCTTTATAGCCGCAGCTCATGCAGATGAAGGCACCCCTGGTGCATCTTGAAGTTAATTAAATATTCCAAGGAAGAAAGACAGAACAGAACATGAAACTTGAACAATTTATTACTGAAGATTGAAGAACAACAGACAACTAGAATAAAAATAGAGTTCTAAAAAGTTGTCTACAAACTGAACTTTGTAATTTCCTACAGCTTGAAAATGCTTCATCTTCATGGCAAGCTTGTTATGCAGCAAGCTCCAAGCTTCTTCCAATGGTTGCTCCCGTTACATGGTGCTGCAAGATTTTTCAAGATATATCATCTCAACTGAAACAGGCCTATGAAAATCAAATTGCAGACACTATAACGTTGAGGCACTGAAGTGGCTATACAACTCGGAAAGAAAAAGGTAACCCAAAAAAATTTGTTGAGAAATTTCTTCCCTTTTATTAGAAAAGATCTTAGTTAAGCAAGTTCTAAATAATGTGATAAACACCGAACACAAAAGGAAATCAGATTCATAAAGTCCTATGAGAGTGACTAGCATCAATTTATCTTTTAGTATTAGGTTCTGCTTGAGGGATAAGAATAAGATGCTAATCAAATCCAAGCACTCACTGAAGGTGACCCTTTGCTAATGGAAGAATATGGGATATTCAATGACACGTTCTAGCCAATGGTTCAAGTGTTTAAATCAGCAAAACATATACACGAAATTGACAGCTAACTCATTTTCTCCAGGTTGAACAAGCACATCTTAGTGTAAAAAATATATTAAATATTTAACTTCACCTCTCCTTAGAATTTATGTAAGATGTTGGCAAGTAAATCTCTCCACCAGTTTCACCATGTTGTTCCCCACTGATAGTTTTCTTGGCAGCTAGAAATTCTGCACTCATAGCATCCATTCCGTGCTTCAACGCTTCCTCAGCATTCCCATAGCCATGTTTCTCAGCATACCTCCGAACATCCTCTGTTATCTTCATAGAGCAGAATTTTGGTCCACACATAGAGCAGAAATGAGCAACCTTAGCACCTTCCGATGGTAATGTTTCGTCATGGAAGGACATGGCAGTCATTGGGTCCAGTGATAAAGCAAACTGATCCATCCATCGGAATTCAAATCTTGCCTTGCTTAATGCATCATCCCAGGCTTGAGCGTCTGGATGACCCTTAGCTAAATCAGCAGCATGAGCAGATATCTTGTAAGCTATGACTCCAGCCTTCACATCATCCCGATTTGGCAACCCAAGATGTTCTTTTGGAGTTACATAACAGAGAAGAGCAGTTCCCAGTGCGCCAATATTGGCAGCACCAATTGCAGAGGTGATGTGATCATAACCAGGAGCAATATCAGTTGTTAAAGGACCAAGGGTGTAAAAAGGCGCTTCATTACACCATTCAAGTTGTTTCTGCATGTTTTCAGGAATCTTGTGCATTGGAATATGTCCAGGTCCTTCATTCATTACCTGAAAAGTGTATTTATTATTATTATGTAAGTAAACAAAAAAGCTAACGTTCTCCAATATTGCATGCCTGATGAAAGGTTATCTTATGAAATAGATAGTATATAACCATATGGCAAATTGTATTTGAAACACAATGCACTATGTTTTTACTTTGACATGAAGGTCAACTAGTAACTCCACCGACCATCATAGTACTCTCAGTTGCAATACCATTTCCATAAATTGGGACTACGAGGTTTACTTGACTGGTGGTCTGTTCCCATCTAAGTTTATGATAGTAATAAGACCTTTCTAGACTGTTCCTAAGAAGATTCCTAATTGATTACTCCTATTTTTTAAAAAAAAAAAAAAGAAAAGAAAAAGGAAAGAAATGTAGTTACTAGACATATACAGACATTCTGAGGTCAATATGAAGACTTCTAATGATTAAGTTACTTCACCTAGCCATATCAGCAACACACTATAAAGAAACTTAAACGATTCTAACCTGTACATCCTTTTCCCATGCCCTGCGGGTCAGTTCTCCCTGTGTCAAGAGCTCAGCAAACTGAGCAGTGTCATTTGCATCATAAATTGATCCAGGTCGTAGCCCATCACCTATGGATAGGGCCACATCATACTGATTGCAGATGTCAAGTATGTCATCCCAGTGCTCATAAGCAAAATTCTCCTTGTGATAAGCTAAGCACCACTTTGCATGAATGGATCCACCTCGGGAGACAATTCCTGTCATTCGCTTTGCTGTTAGTGGAATATATCTCAAAAGAACTCCAGCATGGATTGTGAAGTAATCAACACCCTGCTCAGCTTGTTCAATCAGGGTATCCCTGAAAACCTCCCAGCTAAGATTTTCAGCAATTCCATCAACTTTTTCAAGTGCTTGATAAATCGGGACAGTCCCAACAGGTACAGCTGAGTTACGTAGGATCCACTCTCGAGTTTCATGGATGTGGCGACCAGTTGAGAGATCCATGACTGTATCTGCTCCCCACATGGTTGCCCATTGAACCTTGTAAACTTCCTCTTCTATAGAGCTTGCAACTGCAGAATTTCCAATATTTGCGTTTACCTTCACCAAAAAGTTTCTTCCAACTATCATAGGCTCTAGTTCCAAGTGCTTCTTGTTGGAAGGGATGATAGCCCTCCCACGAGCAACTTCTGATCTCACAAACTCTGGATCAAGCTTCTCACGAGTTGCACAATAAAGCATCTCTTCAGTAATGATTCCCTGCTTAGCATAGTACATCTGAGTGAATCTTGGTGCACCTATTTTCTCTCGCCTATCAATCCAGTCTTTGCGCAGTTTTGGGAGCCCTGATTAAAAGATCCATCATAACAAACCAAGTAAATGGTCTATATTCCCATAGGCTCTCAGTATGATAACACATGAACAACCAAAACAAAATTCCCTTTCAAAGAGCCAAAAAAATTACAAGCTCACAGAAGAATTCCCTGAATGGGTATTGCCAAGTGGAAGAAAGTCAGAAACGATTCAAGTGGCTAGAGATTAAATCAATTTTCCCAGATTCCACGGAACATTTTGAACAACCTTGGAAAGTCAATAGACAAAATAAACAATTGAAGAAGTGACAATAATTTGTTGGCTATAGTACCAAACTGAGAGAAAGGAATTTTACAGGTGACTTTTGTGCAAGCCAATCTAAATATTTAAATATACAATTACAATGCTTACAGCCAGAAGGAATTCAATACGAACAGGAAAATGCAGAAAAACAAAGCACAAAGGGCTGTGGAAAATATAGTGAGAGGAAGTGGAATCGATTGATTCAGCTCCCACTCCCCTCCAGGAAAAAGGTAGTCCTTATTAACTAACATTAGACATGAGAAAAAAGCATACCAATTCTGGGGTTGATCTTTTGGGGACCACTAGTGTCATAGGTATCAAAGTGTGGTTCATCCCCAGACAAGTGAACTCTTCGAAAGGGAACCTTGAGCAGATGACCAGTTTCTTCATGCATAACTTCCCTGTGAAAATGATAATATAGATACGTAGTGAGCTATTTGGGGAGATCTTCTGTGCGTACCATTCTGATTCAAGTTAGTTATGAACAAGGGGGAATCTATTACGAAAGCCATAAATCATACCAAAAACAATTTAATTACATAAAGTAACGAAACACGACTGCAAGTGCACCTGTATTCTTTTGTACTCTTTGGAAAACATTGTTCAAAGGAAGGAAGAGGCAGAAAATCTGGAGAAGCAGGATCGACAGTGTGTCTCTTTTGTTTGATTTTGTCTGAATTACTACTTGGAGGATCAATTGTTAATGTAGCTCTAGGACCCAATGCCATGGACGATGAGACAGATTCCTTCTTGAATGCATTTGAAACACGCCCAACAATATCAAACCCAGGCAAGAATGCAGAACTTGGGAACTTTGATTGAGAAGCATGGTTGCCATTCTTGCAAATTGATGTCACATTAGCATGGACTGACGCCATCTTGATGAACAACTGCAGAATGTACAAGTTCAGAGGAGTCCTTTTTTCTTACTTGAAATACAACACATATGTCAATAGCAGAAAACAAGGAAAGAAGGAAATTCAACACGGCATGCATTATATAGAGGCATGTATATGATCCATAGTTACATATACACTGAGAGAAAGAAATTCCATTTTAGAACATTAATTTCCAATAGAAAATCTTATTTTCACAAATCAATTTATCAGTTAATCAATGCCGATGCTCTTCCTTTTCTACTTCAAATTAACTAGTTGCCTAGGCATGAAATCGTGAAGAGGAGTGCAAAAAACTGCAAACACGTCTCATATTAAAATTCCTCACCAAAGTTTTCAGTTTACATAAATTTTTTGAAACATTCACATCAGTCTACATGCAAGGAAATGGAACCAGGATCAGAAGATGGCTTTAAACATTTCATTGTCCTAAGTCTCAATTATATAGAACGATTACAATCAAAAATGAATAACACAAAGAAAATTTTTTTAAAAAAATTGAGATGTTTTTTTTGAAATCTGAAACTGAAAGGGAAATAGGTATATAACATACTTTTGCTGAAACTAAATATTTCCTGGATTTTTCCTCGTAAGAGCTTTGTCTTGAAAAACAACAGATACGCCATATATAATTTGAGGGCAACAACAAATGGGTACGTAAGATATATTAAATTATATGAGAAACCCCATCGCTTAAACAAGCAATCAAATAGAAATGCTTTGCTTTTCTCCATCTAGTGCCCAAAAAATAAAATCTATGATTTTCTCGGGAATCATAACAATTCCATAGCTTAATTAAGCAATCAATAGCACAGCTTTGGTTTTCTCCGATTATTGCCCTTTTTTTTAAAAAAAAAAAAAAAAATTGCTTTTCTATGGAATCATAAGGACACACACAAGCCATGTATAATTTAACCTGCAATTAGTGTGCAAAAATTAAACAATGATAGATCAAAAAGCAAAACTCTCATCACTCCAATCCTTGGAAAACCCAGAATTCATATTCACCCAGATAAGAAGCAGTTCAGCTAAAGTAATGCACACTATATATTAAATCAGAAGCCAATATGAAGCATCAACCTCATAACCCAGGAAGCTAAGGTATACTTCAATAGGCCATAATGGCCTTCAACACTATTCGGATCATTAATATATTGATTGAAAGATTTCAACTTTCTACTCAAAATCACAAGTGGGTAAGATAAAATCAAAACTTTGATGTTCCATGCGTTTTACATGTTAACGCCAACAAAACAAGGCAGTAAGATGAGCAAGTGAAAAGAAATTTCTCATACGAGAAATAAACAAACAAATATCTAGATGACCCTATAGCTTCAGACTCTGTAGATGCGATTATAAACGTAAAAAACAAAATCGTATCTTAGATAGGAACCGAACAAGGAAGAGATAGAGTGACGAACCAGGGGCAGAGAAAGAGAGAGAAGAGAGAAGCAGACAAAAAGGGAATTGCTTGGTGTGCTCTTATCTGGTTTGATACACTCTCAGCGAGTGGGAGAGAGCTATGAGCGAAGATTCTACGATTACGTTCATTGGCTATATTATATAGCAAAGTTCCATGATACACCAAAAGGTACAAAAACCGAACCATGACGTGGCCCCCGTGACTCCCCATTTGGCTTGAGAGTTCGTTGGATATTTCTATAAGAGGCTAAGCTAGCAAAGGCCCTTCCATGGCCCCATATTAACAATTATTGATAAACATCTCTTAACAAATTTTGGACTCAGAATCCTTGACATAGATTCCTAAATTAATACTTTATTGGTAAATTTTAATGAATTTTATCCACATGTATTTATGAGTATCTCTATGAATATATATATATAAAACAAAGAATGTAGTATTTAGAGTCTTTATTATTATTATTATTAAAGAAGTTGTATCTAGTTTGATGATCTCTTTACTAAAAAGGTTACTCTTTGGGCTAATCTTGGTAAGTTCTTTATATTCTCTATCACTTACATAAGTAGGATAAAATTGAAATTATTTTTATAATCTAAAAAAATTGAATCTCCAATATGTTTAATAGTTTAATTAACAGAATTTGAAAAAATAATATAAGGTTGCTATAGCTTAACTAAAGGTATTAGATTCGAACTTTCATATTAAAATTTAATAAAAAAAATTATTATTTTTATAGTCTTGTATAACTTAAATTAGATTAGTTAGTACTCAAAATTATACTAAACACTAATAATTTATAACAAATTAAAAATTTGAGATGTTTAATACAACGGGCACATCCTCTATAATGTTAACGCTTTGACGTTTTTGTATATCAAGTTCAAACCTAGCCTTCTTTTATATATATATATATATATATATATATATATATATATATGAATTTAGCAAAATCAAAACAAATGCCTATAATTGCAATTTTTCAGTATGTTTCCAATTAATATTAAACTTGTCATCAGATTTCTAAATTTGAGAGCTACATATGATATTATTGAGTTTTAGCATAAATCATATCTTGAAAGTATTATTTACTATATATATATATATATATATATATATATATATATATATATATATATATATATATATATATATATATATATATATATATATATAATTTGACAGTTATAGCATAAAGTTAAAGGGGAAAAAAGAAAGAAAGAAACTATATAGAAGCTTCCATGGGGATAAGCTATTTGTCATGTAACATTTTCCTTCCTTCTTTGGGGAAGGTTTGCAGCTGCTCTTAATTATTATTATTATAGTAAGGTAAATCAAACAAAAGTCAACATTTCCTTCTAGAAAAAACATAGGAGATCATAACTTCCAACAACATGAAAAAAGTAAAATCCTGTTTTTCCCTTAACATTTTTGTTAAAAACAATTTATATTTTAAATTTGATAAATTAAACATTTATACGATAAAAATTTTATCAAATTTAACTCTTTGATTTTTTTTTGTTTATATAAAAAAATTAATTTATTAAAATTTTTGCAACATGAATGTTTAATTTGACAAATTTAAAAAAGTAATTTTTGATATTTTGATTTTAACCACTACTATATATAGGACAAAAACATATTACTAAATCTTTTAATTCACAACTAATTATTATTTTGATGATAATGTTAGGTGGACAAACACGGATTTACTTACATGAATATCATTGTAGTTTTCAAGACAAACTCACAAACTTGAGATTGTGGTCCATCCTAAGCATGTTGCAGCTTGGCATGTTTTTGTTCTTTCTCCAACACAAGTGCTAAGGTTATATCGCACTCAGACAGCAACACTGATATTTCCTTCAAAATATCATAACTTCCATCAAAATCATCTGTGTTGTGTATAGGGTTCTTTTCATGGGTCCATGTAATTGAAACGTTGGGCCTCACATAGAGGGGTTTCTTTTTGCACCCCTAATTTTTCTCTCTACACTTTTTTTTTTAATTACTAAACAACTCCTTATAAATTGTAGATCTAGATTTACCTAAATTTAAAATTGTAATTTTTTAAAGTATTTTTAGATTTAGCTTGAAATGTACACTTTTGTATTCATGTTGTTGAAAAGACAGATGTTTACTCCTATATATTTTCATTTTTTTTCTTTCTTGGCTGGAAAAAAATAAATTAGGAAGATAGTACCACGTGGCTTAATGGGTGGATAATGATTTCTAGTTTTTAATTTCTTATAACAAATTAATTTTTTACACTTTAATTTTGTTAATTTAATCTTTAATATTTTAAAATTATTATGAATTGATTTTTTTCTTATTGTAAATGTTAATTTAGTTCATAATATTTAAGCATGTTAATTTAGTCATAACAATTTAAGAGTGTCAATTTAGTACTTAATATTTTAATATCAAATTAGTCCATCTCATTTTATGTTAATAAATAATATAAATTTTTTACGTATTTTTGTATGTACTATTTATATAATATAAAAAAATTTAAAATGAGAGAATGTTACTCATTAGGCCTTTTATATTTATATTTTATAAATCTTTTTTATAGTAGATGGAAGTATTAAGGATTAAATTAATAAAAATATTAATTTAATATGATTTAAAAATATTAACATCTAAAGTAATAAAATTAAAACGTAAATGAGTAATTTATTAGAGTAAGTGTTAAGGACTAAAAATATATTTTTCTCTAATTTCAACGACGCTGCAGAAAACCTACACCTCGAAGGCAACATTTTAAAGTCTTGAGGTCTAGACAACTACTTGGGTTGAAATGTGATCCTGTAATCCTATATCTGAGAGATCATAACTCTTAAGAATGGACTATGTTTCAGTCTTACATGATGACAACCTTCCATCCTAGGTTTCTGTTTTGTTGTGTCTGCATTTCAACTGAATGCTTTTCAATTGGAGAATAATGATCTAGGCTTCTCCTTTTTGCAAGAACATCAAATTTTATCCCCATATTTCGGCTAATTGATTAAAGATTAATTCCTTTTCATTTTTTTTTTTTCTTTTAGATTGATCAAGAACGTGAGGGAGAGCAAATCGATCGAGCTCTATTGAAGAATGTGCTACACACATCTGTTGAAATTGGAAGGGGCCAGATGGATTATTATGAAAATGATTTTGAAGCTTCCATTCTTAAGGATACTGCTACTTATTATTCTCTAAAAGCTTCATGCCCTGATTATGTGCTCATAAGAACACTGGATCTTACAACATTCTTGCCCTCATTATATACTTAAGGCAATTGTTTGTCTAATGTGCTTACTTTTACTAGGTTGCTTTGTCTCCATTACCATTTGACTTCCATGTATGGCCATTATTGCAGGCCGAGGAGTGCTTGAAACGTAGGGAGGCGATGTTACAAGAGGTATGCTTTTGAGTTGGTGATAATAGAACTATTTCAGATATTTGCTCAACCATTGTGAATTGTTTATCTCTGTTGTTTGACCTTCTATTGTCCTTGAAAAATAACACTGCTTTCATGATTGCTAATGTTGATTGGGGTTCATAGAATAGGTCTTGCGATGATCTGAAGAAAGTGATTTAGTGCAATGGCACAACACTTGAAAATAAAGTTATAGTATTTTTATATTCTGAGATCAAACCTGGTCCTTTCACCAAATGCTTGAGCTAATATTTTGCTGTAATCCCTTTCATAGAGGTCTCCCATGACAACTGGACGGCATCCTCAAACCAGTCCAGCCATTACCTACTTGAAAGTGAGATGTGGTTCTATAAGTCAATTTTTGTATGAAATTTTCATACCTGATGGAGGACACTTGGAAATGGTGAAAACTTTGATGATGACAACCAGTATTACTGAATATATACTTTAATTATCAATTTATACTTGGTTGAAGCACTTAATCATGGATTTAAGTTGACTGACTTGAAGCTCTGCATGATTTCATACTTGGTACTGCAAAATGGAGAATTGTTCGTTTGACTTGGACTATGACAATTTGGTCTTAACTATATATAATCCTTCCACTCACAAAGATATGAAGTACCAACCACAGGGTTGCATCCCATCAAGAAGAAACCATCAAACAGATTTTTGAAAAAAATTCTTGGATTGATTTATCTTCTGGATTGGCAGACATGAAGTCCACAAGCATACTTGTAGTACCTGCATGTACTGGAAAACCTTTGCCTCTCATTACATGAAGGTATTTCACTGACCTTGAAGAGTCATTATTTCGCAACGATCCTTGCACATAGACATTATAAGTGCAGCTATCAGGCAAGCAACCATTCTCTTCCATGTTTATAAGCAGGTTTTCGCCTTCATCTAGTAAACCTTTTTTACAGAATCCCTTAATCATTATATTATAAGTACAAACGTTAACTTGCAAACCTTTCGTTGGTAAAGAGGAGAACAGTTCTCTTGCTGCATCCAATTTTCCACTGCTGCAGAGCCCATCAAGCATGATACCATAAATCATAATATCAAGATCGAACCTGGTCTTTTCCATCATTTCAAGCAATGATACTGCTTCAGCAATGAGCCTGCATTTGCATAAGCCATCTAATAAAACAGCACAAGTCACGATACCTGGAACTAGATCATACTTGTACATCTTGTAAAACATCTCTATTGCAATGTGGGGTCTACCAGATTGACAACACCCTCCTATAAGAGCAGTCATGGTCACAACATCTGGAATCAATCCATTATTAACCATTTCAGAGAACAGATTGATGGCTTTTTCAACTTTCTTCTCTTTACAATATCCATGGATCAATGAGCTGTAAGTTACAACATCAGGTAAACAACCTCTACCAACCATAGATTTGAATAATTCCATGGCCTTTTCTAATTGGCTTTGCAAACAATAGCCATCAATCAATGAATTATAGGTAACTATATTAGGTTCCTCCCCTATTTTGATCATCATACTCATAATGTCTTCCGCCTTCTTAATCATACCCTCTTTACAATACGCATCCACCAACATACTGAAGCTGTGCTTACATGGCTTGATTCTCTTCTGTAGCATCTCCTTAAATAAAGCAGCAGCATCTTTCCATCTATCAAAATTACATAAACTATGAATTATGCAAGTGTAAGAGATAACATCGGGTTGAATACCTTTACCGGACATTTCTAGGAATAACTTTAAAGCCTGGTCCACCATTCGATCTTTACACAAGCTATCTATTACTGTGGTGTAAATCACTACATTTGGCTGGTAATTTCTCTCCTCCATTTTCCTGAGACATTTCAAAGCAGTACTAGGGTTGCCAAATTTGCATAAACCATTAATGATTATTCCATAGGTCTTAATGGTGGGCAGACATCCAATCTGCTCCATGTGTTCAAGTAATGTTGCCCCTTGATGTATGTTGCCTTCCATACAAAACCCATTGATTAGAGTGTTAAGAGTCACCGTGTCAGGCTTCAAACAAAGTTTGAGCATAGTCCCCAATATTGAGAACCCAAAACCCGATTGCTTCAAATGGGAATAACAATTGATCAACACATTAAGAGTTTGGACAGTAGGAATCACGCCGAGGGAATGCATACGTTTAATCAGAGAAATCGCACTTTTATAATCCTTCATCCTCACATATCACTCCCAATAGCAACACAAAATCCCACGAAGATGGCAAAGGATTCAATTTAAGCATCGAATGAAATAAAGGCAAGGCATTATCAACATTTTTGAGTTGGCCAGACCTACATTGATCTCTGACTGATTTCAAGAAAAGATTTCTCCTTTTGGTCTCATCCAATCCATGAGCATGCAAGATTGAGAGCGCAGAACAAACCTGAGTGTCAGTGTGCATTTCCTGAAAAGTTTGGATTTGATCAGAGCTGCATAGATCTCTAATTGAATCGAACAAGTGGTCTCTGCTTTTTCCCTCATCGATTTCTGGAGCAGCGGCGTTGGAAACAGAACAATAAGTTGGATTCCAAGACCAAGAGAAGGAACAAGTAGAAGAAGGTCTTGCATTTCTTCGGAGCATATGGGTGTGGCTTTTCTGAATGAGAACTGATAGAGTAGTGCAGAATTATGCAATGGGAACTGGTGATGTTGGAATGGGAAGATATATTCAACAATTAAACCCTAACACTTTGATTGATAATCTATTCAACCAAGTTTTGTATGAGCAGAAAAATTGCGACGAACCGAAGAGTCAGAAGCGGTCAGATCTCAAACTCGATGACTTTATGTACACAACTGACGATTCAGATTCTTTTTGTCATTGTGACTTGTACTCTCGTCTTTTTTTTTTTTTTTTTTATCTCAATAAGTGTTTATTTATTTATTATCAGAAATAAGTCTTTAGGTGAACTATTGTTTAAATTTTTTTACTTTTTCTATGCGCAATAAAAAAGTGAATTTGTTATCTCTTATCACACGTAATCATTTCTTTTTTCATTTTGTACGGAAAAAAAAACGAAATTTAACACACAAGTATAGAACTTTTTTCTTATATCCATAAAATACTTATTTGTACAAATTATCAAACCCTTAACTCAAAAACTTATGAACATAAATAATCAATCTAGTAAAAGTAATATTTACAATTATCTTACCAAAAAGTAGCATTTACAAATATTCTTTTTCATAAATTATCTATCCAAATCTCAAATCAATTCTCATAAAAAAAAAATCTCAAATCAATTTTAAAAAAAAAAAAAGATCTTTGAGTTACAATTCCGGCAGCAGACAATTAAAAAGTGCAATACATCAAAAAGAAAAGACTAATTGTCCTTCATGCTCTTTGGCGTCTAACGATTGATTTTCCCTTGTTATATCTCCTTCATCTTTTCCTAAATAGCCACATCTCCTAGGCAGTTTCAGTTTGTTTTTTTGCTCATGTAGTTTGTGTTTTTTTTCATTATTAACTGTTACTTGAATAGAGTGCCTCAAATCCAATAATGACTGAATAATACTTAATTATCAGTTGTTGCCATAATTAACTTTGGCTATTGTGGTGATCAAAACCCTTTTGGCCATACTTGTTTCTAGCTCATCCAAGATACATAAAGAAGATCATGGAGGGCCAAAACATACATGACCCACCTTAATACTAAAATTTAAGCTTCAAACTCTAAATATTACAAGCCTAAAATTTAAACCCTATATTCTAAATTTTAAATGCTAAATGTTAATCTAATAGTTATATCTTTTAGAAAAGAAATTGTATATGATGTCTATCCACTTTGGGAAAAGTTAGGTCAACAGATGCCTCAAAGTGTTTGATTGGAAGCTTAAGTTTGCTGAGATGAATTAAAATCAATTGTTTCATTTTCTTGTCATATTTTCTATTTTACTTTATTTAATTAGTTGAAATATAAAATAATACAATAATTCTTATTAAAAAAAGATAAAATATATATTTTTAATCAATTAAGAGATGTGACTGATTATGAAATATCAAATAAGATAATAAATTTTATCTTACAACAAGGCATTTACCGATAAGTCCTAGAACATCAAGGCCAATAGATCACATGGAGGTGGTTTCCGTTGAGGTGAGCCAATTATGGTGTCCAAGAACGAGAGGAGGATGATATGTAAACAATTATTTTTTCTTTTTTTTTTTGATTCCATGTTTCTTATTATTCTGTTAGGAAAATGTTATAACTACACTTGAAAGTGTATACCCTTTGTAACTCTTTTCAGTTTGTTTGTAAAAATAAAACTATTAGAAAAATAAGTAAGATAAAATATGAAAAAAGTAAGTATATATTTATAAATATACACATGACATTAATTTTTTATTTAACATTATAAGTGTACACATAACATTAATCTAATATAAAAGATAGAGTTAGGGAGAAACCTTGGTATACGTAAGGTATTCACAAATATGATCCTAATAAAGGCAATTTATTGCATCACAAGGCCAATGACACGTATGTAAATCACTTTCTATCTTGCATTACTCAAACCATTCTTAATTAATTGATATGTTAACTATTTCATACAAAGAATGAGGAGTTGGTGGGGCAAAGCCAGACCTTCAGTTCTTTAGTTGAACATTCAAAAGGTTCAGAGGGCGAGTTCTAGCACTCATTGCATTGTTTTGGTATTTGTACGTATGTAATAAAATGATTAAGTGAATTTGTCTTAGAAGCTCAAGAGAATTGGGACATGATTCAAGTTCCAAAGGAGTGCCTATAAAGTATTTACATATTAATAAGAAGGTTATCACATTAATAATAAAATTTGAATCTATATTATTTTTAAAGTATAAATGTTATCATTGTTAATTGAATTAATCTTTGTTAACTAGTATTTTAACTTTATACGAAGATATTTTATTGTATTACTTGAACTTACAATTGAAAAAAAAAAAAAAACTGAATTTTCCAACATAAAATAGAGCCAATATTAAAATAATGAAGTTTTACACTATGTGCTCTCCACTGTGTACATAACATAAAAGGAAAATGCCCTTTGCAGCAAGTTTTTTTTTTTTTGGACTACAACTTTGGATATAAACATAAGGAGATTAAGGGGCAAAACTCAGTCACAATCCCTGTTTTATATTCTTAAAATTCAAAATATAATAAAATAATACTACAATGTAGATTAATTAATTTTTGTAGCTAATTTGGAGTCTATGAAATAAGAGTTTGGTACAAAGAATGAGATAGAAAATTTTGTTTGTCCCGAACACAAGACCTCCAAATACCATCAGTCTTTTGATATATATCGGCTTTATATTTTATCCTTTAATCTGGTTATTAAAAAAAGAAAGAAGTGAAACTCCTCAATTAAAGGATCCTATAGAACTTTCAACCAAACAAATGTTTCCTAAAAAATATGAACTAGATTGTCATGGTTCAATGGCAAACCATTTCTTGGGGAAAGATCAAACAATCTTACTGCTGACCACAATTTGGGGACAAGTTCTCTTTGCCTCTCACTCATTCTTTCTTTAGTGCCAAACTTTTCTGGTTAGATTCCTTTGAACCCAGAAAGAAATATCATCAACTTTAATTGATTACCTTTTGGTTCTTCAGCCAGATTCCCAAACTCTTTCCACATTCAATAGCTTCCCATTAAAAACCCATTTTTTTCTGCGTTTCTGTATTTCCTTTCATGGCATCAAATCATATTTGTTTCATATGTTTAAGCATCCCTTCATGGAGTCTCTCTACCAAATAATTATGATCAGTAAAATGTGCCTCCTTTGAGAATTCCATTGCTACATTATGCTACATATTTAGATCTATTTGTAAAGACAACAACTCGCCTTGTTCCTTATATAGTGAATTCTGCAATTGCCCGTAGACGCCAGGATGTCCAATTTAGGGTGAACTTGTTTACTTTGATTGCATCTCTTTGTTTATTTTATTCTTGTTCAACAAAGAGATGATGAAATCGCACCAGATCCTAGATTGAACGTGGTGCTCTTATACCAAATAGGAAAAATGGGTTTAAATTTGAAGGATATTCAACTTCGTTTATACAAAGTGATTCAAGTCACAATTCATTCTAGTCTCACATTTATTAAAAAGCATCCACTGCTCTCTAGTGCTTTCTCAGTCTTATTCATCCTATACATATTCCTTAGTTATATTTATAGCTTTCTGGTATACTTGTCTCCATTTCTTTTCTGCACTGCCATTCTTGTTAAAGTGTTTTGGAGTTCTGAGCAAACCCAGCTCAAATATGTCAGAAGAGAAGAGAACAAAAGAAGAGATCATCAGAAAAGAAATGAATCACAAAGATTTCCAAAGATACCTAAGCATGTTGAGAAACGCGCTGACGCGGTTCATGAGAAAAGGTCAAAGTATTCAAAACAACATGCATTAAGTAGAAGAAGAAATTTCAGAGACAAGAGACTATTGGATGTGGCGAGTGACACTGATGAAAAATCCAAGGCATTATCAATAGCTAGTAATAATAATAGAATTTCTGAGATTACCATAGAGAGGAAAGAATTGGATTCTGCTTCTGGGAAAGAAGAGGGTTCTTCCACTTCTGCAGGAAACTTAAGGTTACATTCTGAGCCTTCAATGAGTGATCTGGTGGAGGCTGCAGAATTAGCTGATAAAAATGGCAGATTCGACAGTGCTGGCGGTTCTGAGTTGGACAGTGAAAACATGGAAGATGGAGATGATGAGGATGATGAAGAAGCACAAGAGGATGGGAACAAAGCTGTGGAATGGACAGAAGATGATCAGAAGAATCTAATGGATCTTGGGATTTCAGAGATAGAAAGGAACAGAAGGTTGGAGAGTCTGATAGCAAGAAGAAGAGCAAGAAATCAGTTAAAGATGCAGATAGAGAATGGTGTCGTTGATGTCAGAAATGTTGATCCAAATCAACTAGCTCCTCTTTTTTTTAGTTCCCAAAAGGACCCTATTGATTCTCCGAAGGGTTTTGATGGCTTGGGAATGCCTGGTTCTGCTCCATCTGTTTTTTCACCATCAAGGAACCCTTTTGACATTCCCTATGATCCTTCAGAAGAGAAACCGATTCTCAGAGGAGATAGTTTTGATCAAGAATTCACGGTAAATCAGTTGAAGGACATGGGATATTGCAGGCATGAGAGCTTCATTTTAGGACCCTCTTTCCCTGTAGAATCCAGACATGGCCAAGGAGACACAGAAGCCTACTCTTTCTTTTTTCATGGGAGAAAGGCTTCAGATAAGCTGGGACAGCAAAAATTCAGAAGGTTACCAGCAGGTAACAACTTATTTCTCCTCCCACATCTTTTTTGTTTCTCTCTAATAACTTACTTTTACATATAATATAGAAACCATTTTTGACCCTTCACTTAACTGCTTAAGCTTTTGGGTTGGATCTGTTCTTAACATGGTATTAGAGTCTCTTTAACATTCTTAATTAAATTAAAATTTCGGAACATGATAAAAGTAGACTTGTACTTTGCTCACACTTTTAAGCCAAAAGGGCTTTTTGTTTGTAGGGACATGTTAGATATAATATAAAACATCTTAAGTTTATGAAGTTTATCAATCCTTGATGCTTATCATTAAAGTAATGGTTGCCAATGAACTTGAATAAATATTATTTTTCTTTTCTTGCAGATAAGGGAAACCATGATATAATAATTGAGCAATTGTTCTCTAAAGTTGAGTGTAAAGTTAAGCCTCCAAATCCTCTAAGAAACAAAGAGTTAATAAAGTATGCAGTGGTTAGAGAAAATACAAAAGAAGTTGCCGAGGTGAAAGGAGAAGGGGAGGAGATTAATGGCCTTGTAACAAAGTCCATGATAGAAGGTACAGGTGAGCCAGAATCAACAGTTAACAGTCCTCATTCCAATTTCCTGAATTATCCAATACCTAATTATAGCACTACAATGCATGAACATGTCTTTAACTTCTTTGAATCTCCATTTATTAAGAACCGCGAAAATGTATATTATGCTGGAAAACGCAGTTCTCATACCAGATCATGTTCTTTAGCTTCTGACCTACAAGTGGAGGTTTCAGACATTGGTTCAGTTGATGAAACCAATACAACCACGGATGGAGAATCCGCGATTTATGATGCAGACGTTGACAGAGACAATGTTACTTCTGGAAGTGAAGATTTGGGGGCCTCATTCAATTCAAGAGCAGCACATAGATATATTGATTTGGAGGATATTGCAGATATGGGATTTGGAGAAGTAGAAAAGAATCTGAAGGATGATGCTTCAAGCATTGTTATAGAGCAAATAGATGAAGCCAATGCTGCTGATGTTAGTTCTGGAGAGACTCCAATTTATGGATTACAGTTTGGTAACATTTTTGGGAATGTAAAGAAAGAAGATGTGGTGGAAATAGAAGAAAAGAACCCTTTGAATTCTGCAGATGTGTCATCATCACCTCAAAAGTGGCTAAGGGATAGTTCTGTGGGTCATCCACTTCATGAAAGACATTCAGAAAATCTGGTGAGTCATTTAGGTGCTCTTATGCAAAAAAGTTATTCGTAAAATTAATGATAAAACGCCTTAAGTTCTACCAATAGAATTAGTTCAATTGGTAAGAATCAAATTAATTTGCTTATAAGACTTAAGTTTTAATTTCACTTTGAGCAGTCTCCCTTTAATTAGTAATTTGTAAATATCACTACATAAATCTTTGCTAAAACCTGTGACATGTATACTAGGTTTGGAAGAATTAGCATCTCTTTATCCTAAACTTTTTTTTAACCGCAAAAGGTAAAAATATAGTCAAAGGAAGGGTAATGACTTCATGAATGCATGGATAAATTACTGTATTCTATCTAGAAGTGTCATTTTATGTATTTTACTTCATTTGATCAATGTGACTTCAAGAATACCTTTTCCAATTTTTGAAACGTTTCAATGTACAATAGGAATGGGGTTATCCATCAGAGAATTTGACAAATGAGGTCAAAGTTGTCAATGATGTAAATGATTCAGCAGCTATTAAGAATGAAGACTCAAAGAACTTGCAAAGCATTGAAGATCCTAGTACATCAAATGTTCAGCAAGAATTAGTTTATGAAGTTTCTGTCAACTCCAGTTCCTCAGTTTCTGTATTGCCAGAGGGCATGAAACTAAAAACTTCAAATGGTGAACTTCAACCTGACGCCATGCCTCAAAGTATGCAACCTTTCATGAAAGATTCAACTGTTCAATCACAGCATGATGGTATCTTCAGTAATTCTCAGGTTTGAATTCATCTATCAAATTATTAATTCTCCATTTATATGTTATTTGGCACATCAAAGCTTCAGTATTATTTTAAGTCAAAAGGGAAAAATATAAGAATTTGAATGCTATATGCTTCATTTTGATTTTTTGTTCATATTGCAGAAGAATTTAGAGTTAAGGATGTGCATAACTTATTGGGGTAGTGGAAAATGAGAAAAAGGAAATACATAAATAAAATTATTTAACTTTTTTCATCGAGTGAAATAGGGATAGTCACCTCCTAAAACAAAAGTTTTTAATATGTACTATTCATCTAATGCATTTGTCCCTTTTTCAAATTCCCGTGCTACCCCTTTTGCTCAAGTTAAATTTTGCCGTACTCAACTTTTTTAGTTCTGTCTGAGAAAATGAGAAAAATAAAATACAATAAATCAATTATTTATTTTCTATCTAGTTTTACGGAATAAAAATCAAAACCTTTTTTTTTTTTTTTTGTCTTTTCATTCACCCCATCAAGCATCCATACATGCATTGACAATTTTTTACTATTATTCAAATTTTATGTACTGTGTTGATAGTCTTTTAGTGATACATATAAGATATCTGCCAAAGTATACATTAATTTGCAATTTTCCATATCTCCTGGACAAGGATTCATCTTTCCCTTCAGAAATGTGTGATGATGCCAACATTTCAAACACATTTAGAGAACCTATTTTTGATGAACCAAAAATGGCTGATGATCCTAGCACTTCAAACATGTTGAGTAAATCTGTGTTTGAAGATGCAGAGATAAAAAAAAAAAAATCAGAGATTCTTCAAATTAAGGTACAATAGAAAACATACTCATGCTAACTAGTACCAACTTCCCTTATAATAGCCGTATCTGTCTTTCACAAAATAAAATCTTTTGCATCATATTTTGTCTTAAACCCTATATTGTGAGGTAATTAGTGGTCAAAAAATTTAATTAATGCAACTTGTAATATTATTTGATTATATTTTAACTAATCACTACTCCTTCGGATTGGGTGTAGAGATAGAGGATTTTATCCCGTTCTTTGTTGTTTCTTTATAAACTTGACATTTTCCAAACATGTAACAATTTCTCTAAGGAACAATTAAAGACAAATTTTAATGCCTTAACATATTTGTGACTTTGAGTAGGAGACAGCTGATTCTCCAGAGAATTCCACTGAAGAAACAAACAAGGTAAATGATGTAGTAGTCAATGATAAGGAGGACAGAGTGAAATTAAAGTCTGATGCAAACAATGAAGAAAAATCTATTACAGTAGTTAGACAGGATGCTGATGTAGAAGGCCCTCGACTAGCTGAGATGACAACAGTGGAGGATGCTGATGAGAAATCACAAGAACTAGTTGGCAATGAAGCAACAATTGAGCCTGAAGCCATGCCTCAAAGTATGCAGTCTTTGATGAAAGATTCAACTGTTCAATCACAACATGATGGTATCTTCAGTAATTCTCAGGTTTGAATTCTTCTAGCAAATTATTAATTCTTCATTTCTATGTTATCTGGTGCATCAGAGCTTCAATATTATTTTAAGTCAAAGGGAAGAATAAAAGAATTCAAATGCTATATGCTTCATTTGATTTTTTCTTCATATTATAGAAGAATTTAGAGTTTATAGTATTAAGGAAGTGTATAATTTATTGGGGTGGTGAAAAATGGGAAAAAGGAAAGATATAAATAAATTATTTTATGTTATACCAAGTATTATAAACTAAAGATTAAAATTTTTAATTAAAAAAAATTAGTCTAATTAGTAAAAACTGAAATCATATCTCAAAAAGACATGAATTTGAATCCTGCTATAAATGGGAGAGATTTATTGATAAGTAATTTATAAATATTTCTATAAGCATTTTTTAAGCCTTAAGACTTGTCTGATTTTGGAGAACCTCAAACCTCAACTTACTTAAACTTTTCATTAAAAAAAAACCTTTTTCCTTTTCATTCAACCCCATCAAGCATCCATACATATATTGGCGGTATTTGTACTATCATTCAAATTTTATGCACTATGTTGATTGTCTTTTACTGAAACATATCACATATACTGTTGTATAACAAAAACAATATACGTTGATTAACAATTTTTCATATCTCCTGGACAGAAAGCTTCTTCTTTAGAAATGCCTGATGATGCAAGCATTCCAAACACATTTAGAGAACCTATTTTTGATGAAGCAAAAGTGGCCGATGATCCTAGCACTTCAAACATATCGAGTAAATCTGTGTTTGATTATGTAGAAGAAAACAACATCTCAGAAATTCACCAAAATAAGGTACAACATAAGACATTCTCATGCTAATTATGTTATCTAGCACATTAAAGCTAAGCTTTAATATTATTTTAATTCAAAGGGGAAGACTATAATAATTTGAATGCTATATGTTTCATGTTGATTTTTTTTTTTATTCATATTGCAGCAATATTTACCATTACCATTAAGGGTGTGCGTAATTTTTTAAAAATGGGCAGGACAGAATTACATTGAGTGAAATAGGCGTAATTGTCTCTCAAAAAAAAAAAATTCTTAGTATATACTATTCATCCAATGTACTTACCCTCTTTCTAAATTTTTATACTATCCCGTTTGCTTCGGTTAAATTTCATTTCCTACTCAGTTTTTTTTGGTATTGTACTTGAAAATGGGAAAATGAAATACTATAAATCAATTATTTTATCAAAAAAATTAAATTGTTTTCTTCTCATTCAAATTTTATGGATAGTGTTGATTGTCTTTTTAGTGAAACTGAAACATATCAGATATCTGCCCGAGTATTGTTGCTGCATAATAGAAATAACACATTGATTTGCAATTTTCTATATCTCCTGGACAGGAAGCTTCTTTCCCTTCCGCAATGTCTGATGATGCCAGCATTTCAACCACATATAGACAACCTATTTTTGATGAACCAATAATGGCCGATGATCCTAGCACTTCAAACATGTTGAGTAAATCTGTGTTTGATCATGCAGAGGAAAACAATATCTCAGAAATTCGAGGAAATGAGGTACAACACAAGACATTCTCATGCTAATTAGTACCAGTACTCTTCCTTACAATAGCTGTTTATGTCCTTCATTGTTTCTTTATATATTGGACATTATCCAAACATGTAACAATTTTCACTAGAGAACAATTAAAGACAAATTTTAATGCATTAACTTGTTGTTTTGACTTTGAGTAGGAAGCGGCTGATTCTCCTGAGAATTCCATTGAAAAAACTAACAACTTTGACAAGGTAAATGATTTAGTAGTCAATGATAAGGAGGACAAAGTGAAATTAAAGTCTGATGAGAACAACGAGGAAAAATCTACTACAGTAGTTAGACAGGATGCTGATGTAGAAAGCCCTAGACTAGCTGAGATGACAAAAATGGAGAATGTTCATGAGAAATCAAGGGAACTAGTTGGCAATGAACGAACAATGGAGCCTTCAAAAATGACTCGGGAGAACGATAACTCAACCACAGAAGATACCAAAATTTCAGGATCAGTAACTAAGGATGAAACAGTTGTTTTCCATGGAAATCATGTTGATGATGCTGAAGCTGATATTGAAGCCAAGAAAGGTGTTCAAGTTGATTTCCCACATACGAAAGAGCATGAAGAAGTTCGCGATCCAGAAAAACCAGAAGCTGAAACAGACAGTATAATCATTTCTACCATAGAAGAGGTTAGTGATTGACATTACCACTAGATCATGTTAAATATAAAAATCATTTTTGAGCATTTAACTAAAAGTTTAGGCTTTGTTTGGAGTTGTTTTGAGCTTTATGTTCTTAATTTTCAAATACGACTAAAATTGAGTGTTTCTAATCTAAAAGAACAATGAAATTGTTTTTTTTTTTTTTTAACTTATTTTTAAAATTATTTAACTTTATTTTCTAAAACAAAAAAATGATTTAGTTTCTAAATTCAAGTTGCAAAAACTTAGTTAAAAGTTAATGTATCTTACTAAAAAAGAAGTCTCATCATTTTTTTTTTTTTAAATATGTAACTTGGATTTAAAATTTAAAACTAACAACTAATTTAGACAGAGTTTTAAATTTTTAAGTTTAAATGATTTTAAACACGATATCAAAGCTTTTTTAACTAAATTATCAAGCATATGCACCCTCTACATTTTCATTTTTAAAGAATATTATTTACAAGAATATTATTTACAAAAAAAATCTAAAAATATTCTAATAGATTTTTTAATAGTACTTTTATTTCTTTCTTGAAACATTGGACAGGTATCATCTAATTCTCTGAAATCAAAATCATTCTTAAAAGTTCCAAAAGGGAATATTGAAAATGAATCCCCATCAATGAGACAAGAGGCTACTCCAGAACCTTTTATCACTGCTCAATCAACCAATTCAAGTTCTGCTGAAGATATTGAAGGAAAGCATGATGAATTGAATAAAACTGAAGCCATAATTTCGCCCCGGTCTGCAGTAGAAAGTAACAAGTTAAGCAAAGTGGCACAAACTGAACAGCCCGAAGAATTGGCTCATCCACTTGATAGGTCAGAAGAAATGAGATGTTCACAAAATGAACCAAAGGAATTGGTTGAAGATGATATAAAGAAGAAGGATGAAATGGCAAGCGATAGTGTCACTAAGGACTTGCTGCAACCAATAACCACTGAAGTTTCCAACTCAAGTTCTGCTAAAGATGCTGAAGGAAAACTTAACGAAGCGAACAAGAAAGAAGCCATTAAAGAAGAAGTGGAGAAAAATGAAACCATGGTTTCATCCAGACCAGTAGGGGAAGCTGACAAGTTGAGCAACACAGTACATACTGGCGAGCCTGATGAATCGTTTCAGCTTATCGCGAATGATAGATCAGAAGGAGAAGGATATGTTCAAAGCGAGCCGAAGAAGTTGGATGAAGATGACAAGAAGGAGAAACTGGAAACTGGTGACATCAATAAGGTCTCATTACAAGCATCAGCAACTTCACCAACAATTTTCAATGCAGAAGCAAACCATGGCCATGCAGAGTAATATTGCCCTTGGCAGTTAAAGTCCACTTTTCCATGGAGTTTTACACATGGAAACTTGCTAACAAACATCATCAAGGTTGAACATGGAAAAATTGTAAGGCTAACATAGAGTTGCACATACACTAACTAATTATACTGGATGAAAGCTTTTGGTAGCTTTCCTAGAAATTTAGAAGGTTATTTTGTCAGTTACATATGAAGCTCATATTCTTGATTCAGAAAGTGAGACACAAGAAGAACATAAAGCTTTTCCTTCCAGATGTAGATAGGATTCTTTTTATCTGCCAACCGAATATCTGAACTGCCATTCATAAGGTCTTCTAATAGTAGTCCAGATTCTTTTTTTTTTTTAATGAAAGGATGATAAAATCATTTTCATAATTTTTTTTTTTTTTTTATGTTCCATATTGTCACGGGCTGAGAGGTTTAGCTAGTCAGACCATGCGGCACTTGCCTGCAAGCAAGTCAGCCAAACATTAGTTCAAACATCCGAAAGCATATTATTGGGATTCACATTCGAAGGCACAACAATTCTATTAACAACCAAGGTGACAAGGCACCATCAAGCAATCACAAGACAAGCACATCATAGACAACCAACGTAGAAAACAAGTAAGCAACACGAGTCGGGACGAATAAAAGAAGAGGGGCTACTTTTTTATTGATATCTCATGCATACAAGTAGTTGGCTTGGTGTAGGGGAAGTATATAGCAACACCAAGCCGTCCCCTATGCTGGCACCAAGACCCACCCAAGGTCACCTGGAACCCCCCCCTAAAGAGCTTAATTTACAGATTCCTTCTTGACAGGACAAGACATCATTTTTCTGAGCCAACATAAAGCCTCTTTTTGGAGAACCGAATGTTGGAATTAGACAAATGACCTGTCAAAATGAAGATAAAAATCCAAAGAACGCGGCCACGTGCTTGTCTTCAGCACTGGACAAGTGAGTCTCTGGAAAATTACAAAAATACCCCCAATTTTCCAGAAAATGGCAAAAATTATCTGGTGATGCACTAAGTCCAAAATTTGGTGTGGAGCTCCTCTACACCCTCCTCTATTTTATTGCAAAGTCTTGAAGGAAACGGAGAAGTGTAGAGGCACAAAGTGAGTGTCGCAAGTGAGACTGTGATACATATGTAGAGTTTATCAGAACAAAGACAATGATCAGGTCTATTTGTTGTTTATGCAGCCCATCCTCATCCCCAAAGGATTAAAAAAATACCAAAAATAGAAATCACACTTCTTATCTCCTTAGTCTGTTTCCAGGGAGTATTAGATAGGAGAGGGAGCGAAATGATGGGCTCGTAGTCTTGAGAGAATTTGAAATCAAAACCCAATTCTCAATATCAGTGTCATCAAAATCAAAACCAAACTGACCCAGCCAATCCAACTAGGAACCCAACCTGGCCAGTCCAACTAAGAACCGAACAACTAGGAACCCAACCTTAAGTCGGTTTTTAAAAGGACAGACGATTTAACTATTTTTTTTAAAAAAAAAACTTATTTAACCCAAGAATGAAGTTAAATTGCTAACAATAAAAATCAATTTTAAACTAGCAAGTTCTTAGTTTTAATGAAAAGGCCAAGAGAACTACAAGAACCAGCGAACACATCTCCCTTTTATAGGCTCTTGCTAGCTCTTCAACCACTCACAAAAGCGATATGGGGACTTCAAGTTTTACTCCCATGCTCCTTTATTTACATGTGAAGTAGTTGTCTTGTGCCCCACGCTTCTCTCTTTGCATTTTAACTTTTTTTAATCTCCTTTGCATTCTAATTATTTAAATTATCACTTTTTTTTTAAAAAAAAAAAAAGGTACACAATCTCCTTTATTACTTTTTACAATGCATGTATTTTATAAAAATTTGAATTAAGTACTAATATTTTTATTATTAATCATATAAACTTATATTCTTACAAAAAAAATCATATAAACTCGTATTAATAAATTGAGTTTATTTTATATTTACTAAATTTATATTATAATAAATATTTTAAAATTTTAAAATATTTTTAATTTATCTAATTGAATTGGGGACTAGATGCTCAATAGGATGCATATGTCTTTGGTTATTATGTATAAAACATGTAATTATTTTAATTAACTATATAATTCTTGTGTTTAAGATTTCTTAACTGCAAACTTAATAAAACTAGAACATAATTTTATAATTTTTTATGTCACGTCTTGCATTGCATGGTAAGCAAGTGCTTAAGTTTATAGGCATCCATCAATTACAAAACCCAAAATATCTATCTAACCCCTAAAATGATTTACATAAAATTTTTCAGTTTAATAAAATACAAAAAGAAAATCTTGGGGGTTACTTAAGGTGCCCTCAATTTGCTGGGGGAAGCCCCCCTCGTTCAAATATTTTAGAAGTTCTCAAAATATCAATAGCTCTAAAGAGTCGTTTTAATTACTAAATAGCTATAAATTTAAAATGACTATAAATAACTATTTTTCAATACAAACAGCTTTATATAGTCGTTTTTCATTTCAAACGGCCATTGAGAGCCATTTGACTTTAAAACATGCGAGCCATTTTAAGAATTTAAAAAAAAAAAAATTAATGAAAGGGGGTGCGCAAAGGAAAGGCGGGCGCTAACCCCCTTTTCTAATGTGTGTCTATGTACTATCTACAAGAAAAGAGAAAAAAAAAATATTTCTCTTTTGCTACCCTGTTGTCTCTATTTTTTAGTTTAATTATTTAATCTTCATAGGACATTAATTTAAAATATTGAAAATTATTTCTAAATTTTAGAAGTATTCAAATTAATTCTTGATTTTTTTAATTTTGTATAAACCTATAAAATAAATCTAGTGATAATCTTTTATAATATCTTCTCTTTTTTTTTTTTGTTTAGCTCCATATTTTCTTGGATAGCACCATTAGAAGTGCCAATTTGTCATCACATATTAGATATGGTATGCAATATAAGCTATCATATAGAAAAAAGTGAGATTCATTCAACTTTTTTGTCTCAACAACTTTAATAAATGATGTAAGAAGCTGCTGAATGATTAAATATTTTTTTCCTTCATTTTTTTGTTTGCATCCCAACGATAGCCCATCTGACTTACGAGTCTATATCCATCGCTAACTTCGTCATTATGAGTCAACCAACTCCATTGTTAACTACCTCTCATTCCCGCTATAGTAAACTCTGAAGTCATTCTATCTTGAGAAACGTTTCAGAGACGTATTTAACCCGTTTCACTTCTTCTGTTAAGCTTGTTTTGCCCACACGTTGAGCAAAGTGGAGGACATGAATTGCGTCTACAAGAACCCAGATGAAGCAATTGAAGCTCGTGTCAAGGACCTTCTTTCCCGAATGACACTGAAGGAGAAGATTGGCCAGATGACCCAAATTGAGCGCAGAGTTGCTACCCCTTCCGCCATTAAAGACCTCTCAATGGGTACCTTCTTGCTTCTTCTTCTTTTTTTCAAACTTAATCCATATGATCTCTTTCCCCATTTGTGTATTTTGGGTAAAGTTTCAATCTTTTTGAGCCATGGATGGTGTCAAGTTTTACATTGAAAGAAATTTAAAAAAAAAAAAAAAAAAGTTGAGAATGTCTTTTCCATGTTAAATTCATGTGAATGTACTTGCTATCTTTTCTTCATGATTATTGAAGCCTTTTTAAATATTTCCTTCCCTTTTGTTTGAAGGGAGTATACTCAGTGCTGGAGGCAGTGCACCTTTCGAAAATGCTTTGTCATCAGATTGGGCTGATATGGTGGATCGTTTCCAAAATTTTGCGCTTAAGTCGCGGCTTGGGATACCTCTTATATATGGGATTGATGCCGTTCATGGTAATAATAGTATATATGGTGCTACTATCTTTCCTCACAATGTTGGCCTTGGAGCTACGAGGTTGGTGTTTTACCTTTAGACTCAATTAGAAGAAAGTAGTAGACAACTTTATTTGCATTTGAGTAGAAGTCCTGCTATTCTGAGTTTTATTTTAATTGATGGTTTGATTGTAGAGATGCAAATTTAGTTCAAAGAATTGGAGCTGCAACAGCAATTGAGGTTAGAGCAAGTGGAATTCATTACACTTTTGCTCCATGTGTAGCGGTACGGCGTTCTATTGGTCACTCATTTTATGTCTGAATGAATTGTGGCAATATGATACATAATTTAGTTTCTGTAGTGTGCAAACTGGGATTCGCTCAAAAATTTAATACTTTCTTGCAGTAATAATGAGCATAGTTGTTAAAGCTTTCTTGGAAGGCATTAGTTCTTTACAAATGAAAATTTTTGTTCTTAGGAGTTGTCGGCTTTGTTTAATACTACATATGATAGTAAGGATTCTTTCCAAACTCTAGGATTTATGATATGTTCTGATTTGTATTTGGAATTTTGTTAGATACGAGGAACTTACTTCCTCACTTGGTAGGATAAAGTTTAATGAGGCAGTTTCAGGGTGAAACTCAATTTTTATTTTTTTTAATGAGTGAAATTCAATTTTTGGTTTGACTTATGAGATCTATATTGGCTCATATATCTAAATTCATTGTTAATTATTGGAGCAAATAATAATACTCATCATATAACTATGGTTCTTGAAATTTTCATTGTCAACCTATTATCTGCATTGTTATATTTTTCAGCAAAGACGTCAAGCTTGGACATAATCAGCTATTTACAGTAGTTAAAGCCATGAGGAAGATTATAACATATTCTTTTGCTTCTTTTTCTTACATCCTTCAAAGTTTCTTGGCCTAAACAACAGATGAATCACGACTCACTTTGAATAAATTAATGGACAGGTCTGCAAAGATCCCAGATGGGGAAGATGCTATGAAAGTTACAGTGAAGACACTGAAGTGGTCAGAAAGATGACTTCCATTGTAACAGGCTTGCAGGGACAGCCTCCACAAGGACATCCAAGAGGCTATCCTTTTGTGGCTGGAAGGTAGACAGAAACCATAAATTTAAATTGTATACAGATTTTGTTCAATGTTGAAAAATGAAGTATCTATATAATCTTAAAAAAGATTATTGTGTATGATGAAGACAGTTTGTCCTTCTTTTTGTTTTTCTTGTTCAATTTATTATCTTCTTTGAGAATTTGTCCAATATTCATTTATGGCTTTTAACAGATCTTTTCTCACTTGTGCCTTTTCAATTCAGTTTTAAAATAATATATCCCTGAACTTCTATTGCTAATTTGCTATCAATATATTGTCAGATATTTCTATGTTTGATTGCTTGCTTATTTGTTCATTCTACTTTTGTCATAGATTGATTGCTATTTTGGAAAATGGATACCAAATTATTAGTCATAAATCTTTCTTTTGTCAAAATCACTACAATATATCTGCTATAAACTTCAGGAACAATGTTATTGCATGTGCAAAGCATTTTGTTGGAGATGGAGGTACTGACAAAGGTGTGAATGAGGGGAACACAATAATATCATATGAAGTGTTAGAGAGAACCCACATGACACCTTATTTGGACTGCATTTCACAAGGAGTTTCAACCATTATGGCTTCCTTTTCAAGTTGGAATGGACGCAAACTCCATGCTGACCATTTTCTTCTAACTGGAATTTTGAAAGAAAAACTAGGTTTCAAGGTAAAATGGCCTTGATAATTTTTATGATTTTAGCATGAACCAAAAGGATCTAAGTTTTGTACATAGCCTTAGTTTCTTTATTATTTTCCAGTATATAGCTGTTTTTATTGTATAGTAATAACACATTCTGAAGCCATTTCTGCATATGCTTTTTTCCTTGTTTCTTATTGAAGAGAGCATTCTCACGCTTTTTTTGTTATTTCAAGTGGCGTAACAAGATGTTGCAATATGAACATTCTCTCTGCTATAGGGTTTTGTGATTTCTGACTGGAAGGGACTTGACCAACTTTCCCATCCGCATGGGTCAGACTACCGTAGCTGCATCTCCTCTGCCATTAATGCTGGAATAGACATGGTATAGATCGTCAATTTGAAGGGTCTTTTACATGGTTTAGTTTGTTTCATTTATCCTAATTTGCTCAAGATAATATGCAGGTGATGGTGCCTTTTCGATTTGAACAATTTTTCAATGATTTAACATTCCTAGTTGAATCAGGGGAAATAACAATAGCCAGAATTAATGATGCTGTTGAACGAATTTTAAGAGTGAAGTTTGCTGCTGGTCTTTTTGAATTTCCTTTATCTGACAGATCTTTACTAGATACAGTTGGTTGCAAGGTAAGCAAACTACACCTTATGATGAACTTCTATTTGGCATGTTCATGCAAAGTTCTCATTTGAAGATTCAAAGGTAGTTCTTTTTGCGAAATCTAAGATCTCTGGATTTCAACATTACAGTTACAAGTCATGACTTACCATAACCATATAAAATAAGTAAGATGTTTGTTAGAAACACCATAAGCAGTATTTTATTCATCAGAACTCTATGTTTTAAAGTCTTTTTCTTCCAGGGGCTGATTCTGTGTATAGTATTGAAAGATTAAGAATGAGTCTGGAGAAGAGGGATGGAGGTAATATCCTTCTGATGGGAATGCAGAAAAAAGAAATGGCCATATAGTGAGAGGATCCTAATTGATACTTAGAATCAGTGATAATGTATCTACTTTAAAAGTGAAACTGTTTTCTGCAGCCACATAGAGATCTTGCACGTGAAGCAGTTCGGAAGTCCTTGGTTCTGTTGAAAAATGGAAAGCATCCAAGCAAACCATTGCTTCCATTGAATAAAAATTCTAAGAGGATTCTTCTTGCTGGAACTCATGCTGACAATCTTGGATATCAATGTGGAGGCTGGACAAAAACTTGGTATGGATGTAGCGGGAAGATTACTATCGGTATGTGTCAAAATCCGACTCAACTTAAAAACTTAAGTTATTATGAGAGAGCCTAAGAGTGGTTTTATATTTGCCAACATGCCCTTGCACATGAGATCTTTTTTGATGTTAAGTGTGAAGTAAGCATAGGCTTACTCATATCACATGCTGAAAATTTTAATTTAATTAAGAAAGTGGTGACAGAGGGATTTGATTTCCTGACCATTGAGTCAAAGAGGTTTTGATACCATGTCAAGAATTAATTCAACCCAAAAGCTTAAGCTATTAGGAAAACACATGAATGATTTTATATTATATTCAAAGGTATGCATTGTTTTTGTTACATTTTTAAAGTTGTGTTTCAGTTCTCAAGTTTGAAGATAAATCTTAGTTGCTTCTAAAAGATAGTGTATCTGGTTACTTTCCATGCTTCTAAAAGCGTGGCCTTTACATCAATACCTTGTGTCAATTACTTAGTTGTATATATGGTAAACGAATATCAATTCAAATCAATGGTTACTTCTCAGTAATCTTTCCCAACTATATTATGCCATTGATCATATTTGTTCTATGGGCCTGCTATAATGTTAACTACCATTTTAGGGACCACTCTCTTGGATGCTGTTAAAGAAGCTGTAGGAGTTGAAACAGAAGTTATTTATGATCAACATCCATCAGAAAACACCATAGAGCATAACGAATTCTCTTTCGCCATTGTAGCAGTCGGTGAAGAACCCTATGCTGAGACCCCAGGTGACAATTCAGAGCTTGTAATTCCCTTGAATGGAGCAGACATCATAAGCTCGGTCGCCGAAAAAATCCCTACACTTGTTATTCTGATATCTGGAAGACCCTTAGTCTTAGAGCCATGGCTGTTGGAAAAGATAGATGCACTTGTTGCTGCCTGGTTGCCTGGTACTGAAGGGCAAGGAATTACAGATGTTATATTTGGAGATCATGATTTCGAGGGTCAAATGCCAGTTACTTGGTTTAAAAGTGTTGAGCATCTACCAATTGGTGATGGAGTTAATTCACATGATCCCTTGTTTCCACTTGGATTTGGTTTGACACACAGTAGAGGAGAATGAAGGTTCATGTATTCTAGTAAGTATATGGAATTAGGGTTTGTGGGTCTAGGGTATAAGTATATGGAATTTAAAGTTTAGGGTCTTGAGGTTTATGAATTAGATATTCAGAGTTTAGGCAAGTTTATATTTCTCTTCTATAATTTTTGGTAAGGTTTATTTAATATGTATTACTATAAATAGTTAATACTTGATAATGTTAAGTTGCATTAACTATATTAACTATTTGTTTAATCAACTTTTCTTCTATGCTTTACATGATGTAATTCTATGCAATTACTTTGCACAACTTTACAAAGGCTTTACACAAGGGAACAATGGTTGAGTGGTTTGATTTGTAAACTAAAATTGAAAATTGATTTGATTTTTATTTTTTAATAAAAAATTGGGAATTTGAATTGAATGTTTAAGTGATTTTATTTTATTTTTCTTTAAAATTGCATCAAATCACACCATGCTCACTTTTATATAAAATCATATTTGATATTAGCTAATATAAGTTCAAGTTAAGTATAACGATAAAAAAAATTTAACCAAGTTTTAAAACATGTTTGGATTAACTCTAGAAAAGCTTTTAAAATTTTAAAAAAAATTACAGTAAAAGCTATTTTAATTTATTATTTTTTTAACGGTGTTTTTAATAAAATAGTGATCTGCCTTTATTTTATTTTTTCTCTTTAAAAGAATTGTATCCTTATGTTTTTTGCTTTTTAAAAAAAAAAAATTAGCCAATTTAAATATTTAAAATCAT
Source organism: Bauhinia variegata (assembly GCA_022379115.2). NCBI lineage: Eukaryota > Viridiplantae > Streptophyta > Magnoliopsida > Fabales > Fabaceae > Bauhinia > Bauhinia variegata. The sequence continues at coordinate 13,004,675 of CM039437.1, forward strand.
ATGAAAGTGACTTTTTTCCTCTACCAAAAAAAAGACAAAAAATCCATACAGGCTGTTAATATAGTTGTATTTCTATATGGTTGGAATGTGCTAGGGGCATATTAGTGATTCAAAATGAGTTTTTTTCTTCTGAATTGATGAATTTTTTCTTAAAAAGTAATGTTATTCAAAATGAGTTATTTATTTATTTATTCTTTACACGTTTTATTTTATTTTTTAATTGTACTAAATAAATGTCCACCGACATTTCATTTTTAGAATTTAAAATAACTGATTACTGAACTGGTGTGCCACGCGCAACCTGCAATCGTAGGTTGGCAAATGTGATAATGACATTTTACTGGCCGGTGGAATTCAACTTGATAACAAAAAAGAATAGTGACGTTCTAATATTAAATGCAACGTCGCTAACTAGGAATGGGCCCATGTACTTGCTTGTTTGCTTTTCATTGGTGAACAAAAGGCAATCGCACCATGGATTTTCCCGAGATTCTATTCTTTCTGGTTTGTCTTTTTCTTACTTTTTTATATTTTTATTTTTATTTTATTACTATCTTTTTAATGGAAATGTTTCAAAGAATCTAATTCCTTACGCGTTCCCGCTACAATAACTGGTCCTGTTTTACTGAATTTAACGGAGAAAATTCTCAGATATCTACTCATTTCATTCTCTTCTATCCTCTGTTTCTAGCAGATCAGCAAAATGGAGGATACAAATTGCATCTACAAGAATCCAAATGAAGACATTGAAGCTCGCGTCAAAGATCTTCTTTCCCGAATGACTCTAAAGGAGAAGATTGGCCAAATGACCCAAATCGACCGCAGTGTTGCTACCCCTTCAGCCATTAAAGATCACGCAGTAGGTACTTTTTTTTCTCTTCCCTCTCCTTCAAACTTAAGCTATAAACATTTTTACCCTTTTCTATTTGTGGGTATTCATGCAAAATTTGAACTTGTTGGACCATGTCTAGGTTTCACATAGCGAGGCCCAATTGATAGTAAGTACGTTATTTGCTTTCTTTCATTACTTTGTTGATCCTTTTTGTCCCCATTTTTTTTAAGGGAGTGTACTCAATGGTGGAGGCAGTCTTCCTTACGACGCTGTGTCGTCTGTTTGGGCTGATATAGTGGATGGAATTCAAAGGTCAGCACTTGAGTCGCGGTTGGGGATACCCATTATATATGGGATTGATGCGGTTCACGGAAATAATAATATCGATGGAGCTACTATATTTCCTCACAATGTTGGCCTTGGAGCTACCAGGTTTGTGTTCAACCAAGGACTACAATAGCAGAATAGAGTGATTTGGGTTTTGAAAGAAAAACTAGTTTCAAATTTTGATATCTTTTGTTGGTAAACCGTAAAATATGAAATGAACATCATTTATGGGCCTTCTGCCAACAGGTTAAGCTTTTGACGTACTTGGCTCAATGACATTCTGCAAAACTAGAAATGCAGGAAAGTAGTCAATGAAGTAATCTAGGGGGGCCTTTTGCTAAGCATATATGCTGTTGGGATAGTTGGTTTTATAGCATTTTGTAACAATTAGATATAGGGGAAATGGGGCATAATTGAAAAATATACAGATTGTAATTTCACTAGAAATGATGATGCAACATCTTGTTGCATGTGCTGAATTACTTTTGCAATTAACCTAAGTTTTTAATCTTATTTTTTTATGAATTCAGTTTTTACTGGTTGTTTGCTTCTAGAGATGCAGATTTAGCTCGAAGAATTGGAGCTGCAACAGCACTTGAAGTTAGAGCTAGTGGAATTCACTATAATTTTGCTCCTTGTGTGGCGGTAATCCATTGCACCTAACCAGTGATTCTATGGCTTAGTAAATCATGCCAATTTGATTAAGAGATGCATATGGACTCAATCACACATTTACAATCTTCTTTCATTCATTTATTTCCATTGATATTCCTCTGTCTAAACATTAGATGAATTGCAACTCATTTGAATGAACAGGTCTGCAAAGATCCTAGATGGGGAAGATGCTATGAGAGTTTCAGTGAAGACACTGAACTGGTTAGAAGGATGACTTCGGTTATTTTGGGCTTGCAAGGCCAACCTCCACCAGGACATCAAAGGGGCTATCCTTTTGTGGCTGGAAGGTTTATAGACATTATCAGATATAAATGCCAAATTAATAATCAGATATCTTTCTTTTATTAGAATCACTATCATTTATCTGACTTAAATTCCAGGAACAATGTAATTGCATGTGCCAAGCATTTTGTTGGAGATGGAGGTACTGAGAAAGGAGTAAATGAGGGAAATACTATATTATCATATGAAGACTTTGAGAGGATCCACTTGGCTCCTTACTTGGACTGCTTGTCCCTTGGAGTTTCAACCATTATGGCATCCTATTCAAGCTGGAATGGTGGCAAACTCCATGCTAATCGATTTCTTTTAACTGAAATCTTGAAAGAAAAACTAGGTTTTAAGGTAAAATAATCCTGCTCCTTTCACCTGTTTACCACTAGCAAAAATAATCGAATCACTTCTTAATCAATATAATATAATTCAACATAACCTAAGTGTATTTATTATTTGCTACTGTATAGCAATTTTGTGTAGAGTAGGAACATTTTTCTTATTTCTAGAAAGGAGTAATAAGATTTTTCAAAAACATCAAAAGAAATTGTTTGTATTTTCTTTTCTTTCTGAATTTGAATAGACCTTTTGTTTAATCTAATACCATTTCTTTGCTATAGGGTTTTGTCATTTCTGATTGGGAGGGACTTGACCGACTTTGTGATCCTCATGGGTCAGATTATCGTTACTGCATCTCCTCTGCCATTAATGCTGGAATTGACATGGTATAGATCTTCAATACCATGAAGCATTAACGATATTTTCTTTATTTCATTTATCTTCATGCTTGAAGAAAATATGTAGGTGATGGTGCCTTTCAGAGTTGAACTATTTCTGCAAGAGTTTACCTCTCTAGTTGAATCTGGGGAAATTCCAATAGCCAGAATTGATGACGCTGTTGAGAGAATTTTGAGAGTGAAGTTTGCTGCTGGTATTTTTGAATTTCCTTTGTCTGACAGATCTTTGCTAGAAATAGTTGGTTGCAAGGTAAGCAAACTCCAGCATATGGCGAAACACTCTCTCACATATTTAGGCATAGTTTTATTTGAAGAGTATATTCCTTGTATGAACAAGCTGAATTAGATTGGCTATAGTCTTAGCTTTTCACTCATAATTTGAAGTGCATATGCAAATCCTTCAATTGCCCTCTTTTGCATTTCAGACTTCATTGCAAAAATCATTTCTCTAGTTCATTGTGGCTGAAGATGGTTAAGTTTCTAATAGTATAAATTACCTTAGCTAATTCTCCAAATATAGTATATGGATGATACTGGTAGTATTGTAGATAACTTCTTCAATTACCTATCTTTTTCCCACTGGCTTAATAAGTGATATATACTGCTATAAATAGTGTTATCATTGCAGAAAACAACCCACTAGTATTTTAACCAGCATTTAATTTCTCCTTGGACAAATAGTCAAATGGTTACTATTTGGTAATTTAAGGTCTGCTTGGTTTTCAAGTTGAAAATAATAAGCCATGACTTACTGTAACCAAATAAAACGTGCGCAGTGTGTGAGAAAACTCATCAGCTTTCCTTCATAGAACGTTGAAATAATTTCTGTGTATATATAGAGATATAGATATAAGGGCTAAGAGTCTGTTAATGGTACTGAAGACTAAGAATGACTACTGAGAAAAAGGGATGGAAAGAATGTCTTTCTTTGGGCAATGCAAAAAGAAGTGATGTACAAGTAATTCGTTATAAGAATCAGTAATATTATAACTATTTGTAAGCTGTACCCGAAATTAGAGAATGAAATATGCGCCAACTGTTTGCATATATTTCTACTTCTATGTTACCTGATTAATTACAGAAATTTATTCAGATTATGTTCTGCCATCTTACTGTTTTTGCAGGCACATAGAGATCTAGCACGTGAAGCAGTTAGAAAGTCCCTGGTTCTGTTGAAAAATGGAAGGGATCCTTGCAAACGTTTTCTTCCATTGAATAGAAATGCTAAGAAGATTCTTGTTACTGGAACTCATGCTGATAATCTCGGGTACCAATGTGGAGGCTGGACAATAACTTGGCAGGGATCTAGTGGGCGGATTACAACTGGTATGCCATTGTTTTTTGTTGCATACCCGAAGCTATTTGTTGACTCTCAAACTCAAGATGATCCATAAACTTTATTGTGTGGTTGCCATTTCAGGAACCACCCTCTTTGATGCTGTAAAGGAAGCTGTGGGAGTCACAACAGAAGTTATTTATGAGCAAATTCCATCAAAAGAAACCATAGAACACAATGAATTCTCTTTCGCAATAGTAGCTGTTGGTGAAGAACCCTATGCTGAGTCCCAGGGTGACAATTCTGAGCTCGTAATCCCCCTCAATGGAGCTGATATTATAAGCTTGGTTGCTGACAAAATCCCCACACTGGTTGTTCTGATATCTGGAAGACCCTTAGTCTTAGAGCCATGGCTGTTGGAAAAGATAGATGCTCTTGTTGCAGCTTGGTTGCCTGGTACTGAAGGACAAGGGATCACAGATGTTATATTTGGAGATCATGATTTCAAGGGTAAACTGCCAGTTACTTGGTTCAAAAGTGTTGAGCATCTTCCTATCCGTGATGGAGTCAATTCACTTGGTCCCTTGTTTCCCCTTGGCTTTGGATTGACATACAATAAGGGAGAATGATAAGGAGCAACTACTTTTGCGACCAGGGTTGCTCATTGTACTGATACTTATTATTAGTGCTTTCATGTGTATCAAAGCTATTTGTAAAAGCTAGTTTCATAAGTAACTATCCCTTTTCATGTATGGCTGTAAGACATCATTGTCATAGCAAGTTAATCTGTGTCTTTTTTCATGTTTCTCTAACCAAAGGCATACTAGCAAACAGCACTAATGGAGAGGAAGTGGTTTGGCATCCTCATATTCCGGATTAAATTCGGCTCCCTCTTCAAACGCTCAAGCTAATTTAATGTTACATCATTAGGACTCTGTCAACCCAAAACCATAATGCAACAACCAAGATTTACCTTTAACCACCTCAATTTAAATTCAATTTTTTTTTTCCTTATCTTCACACTTATCCCTGTATCGTTGGGTTATGTCAAATGTATAGAGCTCGTGTATATATATACTGTTACTGCAATATAGAAATACAATCACAGTTATCATTATTATCCTACGTCTGCTGCTTCTATACACACTCCATCCTCGCCATTTTCTACACCCAAATTGTTGATTATGCTCTCTTGAAAGTAAAAGAAGTCACTAAACCTTCCAGAAACCCATATTTATATAATTGACCAGAATCTGGCATCCGGTAAACATTGGAACTAACTTAACTACAATATTTATAGAAAACAGTTAAGTGGTTCTCCAGTTATACAAATACTCAACAAGATAAGAGTTTTATGTTATAATCTTGATCTCAACCAAAGGCTTTATCCACTGAACTAAGGCAGTGGAAGCTTTGACAAGGAAACTTAATCTTAACCTACATCCTGGAACGATGCAAAGTGGACCTTTCGTCTTTCCAAACACGCTAAGTAGAGCGTGGTTCGTTTAAAAAAAATAAAGAAATTGGTTTGATCCAAGGGCATGGAACAAAGCAAAGTTAAGGTGACATTTTCGCTCAAACGTCACTAAATCCGTGTCCGTGACGGCAGTGGTTGTGATTAGAGATTAAGGATGACAACTGGGTGGGGCGAAGACTAGTGTCTGATTCCCAATTTTTACTGGGGAATTTTTTCTTATTCTTGTTCCACTCATAGCATCCAAGAAAGATCAATGAATACAACAAAAAGGAGTCATAGGATAAAGATTAGTAGTAACGCAAAAATGAAGTAACAGAATGTGCCAAGAAGGAAGAATCAGCGATCATGTTTTCAAACTAAACAGAACCAGGAACTTGGGATAAGCAAAATGTTAAACCAGAATTCTTGAAGCAAATAGTAAAGATTTTTCTCCAGGGTTGCATTTATGTGAATGTGTTTTGTTGAGGCATTTGTATTTGAGATTTTCATAAAATATTTTACGATAATTTAGAACGTATTGATTTGTTGATCTTGGATAAATTCATGCACAGATTAAACTTGAAGAATTCTTGAATTATAAGTTTGAAATATTCTTAAGGAAAAGTGTATAATTTTTAAGATTACAAAAAAAAAATAAAAATGTTGATATACACTGACTCAAAGACGTTCAATTGAACATCAAATTTGTTTAGTCTTTTATTAAATCATGAATCAATGAATTAAAGTCACATTTGAGCTAAGTTGAAACATGTACTCACATTCTGTGAGCTGCTAGGATTCCTAGTGAAGTACCACCCAGCCTGCATCAAAGATGGGAAAAACTAGTTTACCACCTAAACTGCTTGCTTTATTTGTAGGTAGCAAAGTAACTTGCTTTCCTTTCATAATTTGAATTCCATTATCCAATACAAGTAGCAAAATATGGTTTGGCGCGATTCTTAACAATATTCCAAACCAAATCATTAAATTAGAGTTTGTTTATTTGGTTTAATAGTTTAATAGTAGTCTTAGAACGGTTGTCAATATTAGATTAAAAATAGTGGTTTCATTTATAATTGTTATCTTTTCTTGATGTCTTGCATTCTCATACTTCTTATAGATAGCACTTGTACATATTCATCGTTGTCTTTGATGTTAAATATATAACAGTTTTGTTTTTAACTGCTATCTATGCTTGTATAATTTTTTATAACAACATATACAATCCTTTACATAAGCAATATACATTTATTTTATTCAATATACATTCATTTTATTCATATCTAACAAGTACTAATTAAGCAATGATCAATTGCAATAGTCAAATTTTGCTCCATAAAAGCTATCATACAAAAATCATTTATTCTTTTAAGACTTAAGTAACTTTGTTTAATCTGACAAGAGAAAAACTCAAGTTAAATATTACATGTACATCACTAAAACCAACCATATAATATTATGTAATCACAATACATTATCTTTATCAATATCATAAATATGATACATACACTTATTAACTATTTTCGAGCATATTGTGCTCCTTGATTATATGAGCTTTGTTCAGTTCTTTCATTATTTCTAATTCTTCCTCCATCATATCCAATTCAATCAACTTCATCTTCTTTTTTTTTGTTTCATTATCATCCATATATTTCATTAATTTAAGAGCACCTCTCATACATTGAGTTTTTTTTGTTTGTAAGTCAAGCACTCTTTTATGAAAACATGGTCATTTGTGATTGATAACCTATTTGGGCATATTTTTCCTATTTCAATTAAATCTCACAACAATAATCAATTTACAAACAAAATTTGAAATAAGAATGATCTAGGATCCATACCTTCTATCGATGTGTAAAACAACATTCTTTTGACCTTAGAAAATTCTATCATATTTAACTCTATCCTCTTTCACTTTCGGCATATCTTCTCCTCACCATTGATATCTCCTAATTCCATATCATCCCCCTATTCATTGCAATTGAGACAAACTTTCCAAAAATAAACAAAGAAGCCATAGAAATTGAAGAAAGTCCATTTCCCACCAATATGCAAGTCATGCTTATCCTGTTAAACAAGTTCATATCAGGTGGGCAAGTTTTTTTAATTGTAAAGATATAATTGACTACAATAAGTGAAACAAGCATCAAAAGACTTGAAACATGTAGAGCAACCATGTTTGCATATTGCAAGCCTTTATAGCTCTCTCCATTTATCCAATCAGTTATGTCCTTACAACTAAAATATTTTTTAAATATAAACCTAGTAAATAATCGGTTATAAGAAATACATACGAACATATCAATTTTCAACATATAAATATCTACAACAACAACAAAACTATTAACCTTAAACCATTGACAGCAGCGCATACACCCAACTACAAAAACTATTAACCAAACAGCAACACAAACATACAATTAACCATTTCATCACATGTCTAAAGTACCCACACCTAGATACATGCCCAATCCATACAAAAATGCATATAATCAAAACTTAAACTGGCTAAAAACACAAAATATTCATAAAATAACTCAAGAGAAGTTTTTTAAACACAAAAATAATCAAAGATCATAGATAGAATAGGATTAGTTCAAACTCACCAAGGGAGATGAAATAATAATGATAGCGCAATCCAAAACAAACAAACAACAACAATGCAACCTAAACGAACAAACGACAACAGTGGTTGTGAAAAGAGTAAATGACGGCACTGAAATCAATAGTAGAGATAGGATATAAGAGAACAATGAGTGAATTTAGGATTTGAGATTTGAGCATGTGATTAAAAGAAATGAACTATGAGATAGATCTGAGTTGCATAAAGGCAAAAAGGATATTGGACAGCAGTTCCGCATATAACTATTGACTATGTGTCTTTGAACAAATATAAACAGCGGTTGCAATAGAAACTGCTAGTTATTGTCCTTACATAAGTTGTGCCTCACCTATTATAGCACATTTCCTCTGAGCACCGTATGAAAGTGGTGTTAAAAATCTTCCTTGACATCATGAAAATCAATTGCTTGTTTGGACAACTACTGCCTTAAGCTTTCCACAATATAGTCCTCATATAGATCCCTTCACAATAGGAAATAGATTGTGTCAGCCATTAGCACCCGCTCACGTTTATGCATAGAAACGAGAACATTTTTAATTAAAAGAGATTTTCTAATAAAAATGAGATAAAATATTAATTGATTAAAGACTCCTATTTCAACCAAAAGAAAAGGAAAATATATATGTGAGAATGGGAAGAAGCCAGTCAAATTTCCCAATATAAATGATAATAAGCTTACATGAAATGTTCAATGACTTCATAGCCAGTTGAGGCAGGAAGAAAATCGTTCCCTGCAACTTCCTTGTTCTCATTCTTCTCGTCTAGTTCCTTTTATTAAGGAAATGTACAATGTTCATTTGATGTACAGCACAAAAAGAAATTATCAATATGTAATACTTACCAAAAATTAAAATTCGGATCTTGAAAAATTTCAGCTAAACAATGTGGAGGAAGCTCTTTGATATCATTGAAGTTCGACACTCGTAAGGATCATCAACATAAACAACAATTATCTCGTCATATTTTTCACCCTGTATTCAGCACAATTAACAATACATCAATCATTTTTTCTTTTCTTGCTAGGTGAGAAATGCATAACATTTCTTACACCTGATCAATTATGGGCATGAGACCATTAGCCATAGCACGAAGAAAGCAACAAAGAAGAACTAGCTTCTGTGCAAAAATCATGAATAAGGTTTACCATCTTAAAAAAGTTCACAAACTTAAAACTAAACACATCTAATAGCTCACATGGATCTATAATTTATAGGATGATAGAGGCATATGCTGCACAATTCCTAAACCAGAAGATAAAAATATGGTGCACTAACATAATATTTTGAGGAATGTTGTATTCTCTATCAGCTTAATCTAATTAATCTTATCCCAGAATAAGAACAAAATTATTTGCCCTACTTCTTGTTTCAAATTTTATCTTATGGATTTGGGATTGAAATAATCTCAAACCCATAGGATAAGTTTTAGAATAGAAAATAAGATAAAATATTTTGTTTCCCAAAATAAATACTATAAAAATTATGCACATTCAATTCATGCAGCTATGATATTATACAAATTCTATATTACATGTTGAAGATAACATCGAGTTGCCAAATTGCCTCTACATAGAATAGCAATAAAAAAAAATATATATGTGACGTGCATTGAACGGTAAGGCCATGTGACTCACATGTTGAACAGCCCACTCCTAATAAGAACTTGATAGGATATGACCAAGTGAAAGTAACTGACTATACGAGTGTATTTGACACATTGTATAAGGTTAAATTGTCTAAGTTTATTCAATACAATTCACTTTTATACAATGTTTGGTATATATACCATATTGAATAACTTTTATAATTAACTCTAGTCAATTTCTTTATTATGACCTATTATTGTATTAGTAATTAAGTTTTTTTTTTGTTTTGATTAAATTTGATTATATTATTAAAAAATAATTTTTTTTTTAATCTTATAACTTTTAAAGATAAAATATATAATAAATAAATAAACCAGAGTTATTTTGATCAGTGTTGTTGAAAACTTTTGAGTGAGGGCACTATCACTCCCAAACTGAAAGTCCCACTCCTTTGATTATCGGAAATAAAAATTAAAAAGCTGTAAATGTATTTAGTGACATAGTAAGTCCAGTTTTTTTGTCAAGTTCATATTTCACCATGCTCCCTTTTCCAATTTCAACCACCTACATGATGTAGACATATAATTTCATATTTAAAGTACTCAAGTCATATTTTGACAATCATTAGTAGTTAAAAAATATATAAAACACTATATACAACACTAAATTTAATTTTATTTGAAAAATTAAAATCTATTATCATACTTATAGTTCTTATAAGTGGTAAAAAGAAATTATATTGTAGATGCCTCCTTTAACAGTGTGGAATTGGGTCGGGGGAGGTTTAGGTGTAGTGAGAAATGATCAAGGGTCCCCCAGGTATGTTGGAAGTGTTGGAACTGAGGACCAAAAAAAGCAGAGTCTTTGAGATAGAAAAGTAAAATAGTAGATTTTAATCCCACATCAGTAGGAGTTATTTTGGGAGATGTGCTAAGCTTTCAAAGATATAGTTTCTCATGGGCTCCTCGTGACCAGACAGGAAGAGAAAGTAGCCATTTATTTTGTTGGCTTCATTATGTTCCTTCTTTCCTTGTAGACAGTATTGTCGCTTTTTACTTTAGTTATACACTCTCATAATGCAGAAGCAATTTCCTTGTACCAAAATTTCTGCTGGTAAGAAAGTGAACAAAAAGAAGAGAGTAACAAATTCATAGAAGATATAAATAACATGGTTTGTTACTCAAATATTTCCACAAACTCTTTGTAAGTAGGGGTGTGCAAAGAAACAATGGGGTGAGAAAAGAAATCCCCCATTTGTGGGGCCTAGCATGACCCTAAAATCAAGTTAATTGGGCTTGCTTGTTGATGAGTCAGGCGGGATTGACGTCCCTATTAGTTAGCTTCTTATACGTATTAATTACAAACAGCTAGTGATAAGTTCTCAATCTGGTCTTCTGTTCATGTAAGAAGTGACAGATGAGTTGGACCATCAAAAATGGCTTGGCACAAGTAATCATCCGTGTTATTAATTCTATCAGTTTTTTTTTTTTTTTAGTAGTAGTAGAGTAAAAAGGATAATATTGAGATTAAGAAAAAAAGTCTCAATACTCTATCTTAATCGTTATGTTTAATCTTTCATCTTAGAAAATATTCTTTTCTTCATTTTTTTGTAAATTGATATATATTTCAAAAAATTTAAATAAGCCAAAATAACATCATCTTATTTGTTTAATATCATAACGAAACTAAAACAAGATAAAAGAAGGCTTTAGAATGGGATTGTAACAAAATTTCATGTCTCAAACAAAATTCAAAACGAGATTAAAAAATATCGTCCCATCTAGTTACCATTCATTACTAACAACTCAAAAATCAAATTAATGATATTTTTAAGAGTGAGAAACCAAAATAACATTTTAATCTTAAAATATATATACTCAATTAACATACTCTTTCAAAAATATTGAATGGCAGTTGAAGACAAATAAAGAGAGTGGTAGCTACATATAGAAAGGGAATTTAAGTAAAGTCTCAGCTGTCATATTCTTAATCCGAGGTTAATAAAAAGTGAGGCAGATAATGTCAAAATAACCTTAATTATTACAAAGAAGAAATATGCTTAGGATGATTATTTGGATCTTTAATTAAGTGCTGATGATGCGAGTAACTTGCAATTCAATCATTCTTACTTTGAATGCACTCAGTGGACAGAATAAACGTTGTTTTAAATGATTAATTTAACGATTTCCCTTCCAAGGGAAGGTTCATTGCGTGTCTCTGCAGAAGTGAACGAGCCAAAGAGATAAGAGAGGGGGAAACCCTTTTTGCATTTTTAGTAGTTTTTTTAAGCATTTAAATAATAGGTGGCAATGTGGAGATTATTTCTAAGATTAGTACACTAGGGCACCATAGCTAGGAATTTATAAGAGAGGCAGTTCAGGTGGCTCTCCATAACATCAATAAAATTTTCTGATCTCATTTTATTTTATTTAATAAAATTAATTATATAAATTATATAACGTTATTGTATTTTATTAAAAATTAAATTTTTCAAGAGATTATTAACTATAATATCCCTTTTTATTACTTCTCCAAATATGTTTTTAGATTTCCTTCTACGTCTTTTTAATGGGCTATTGACTATAAGATCATTCTTCTTTTCACTAGCACTAGCTCAAATGGCCTTCTCTATCTTATAACATTGTAATTGGTAAAAAAAAATAATTAATATGACTTATAATATTATTTTATCATATTTTGAACAATCATAATACTATATATGAGATGGGATTTGCGATAAATATATATATATATATATATATAAGATTTTATCCCCTATGACATGTCTAGGAATTAAGAGACTACTTAGAGCATGGTTCTAAGAACTGGACTAGACCAACCGGTTAAACTGGGAACCGGTCTTTGGACCAATTCGGTTCTCATGTATAAACTGGTGGTTAATAAACTAGCTAAGAAACCGTAAATCAGGTTAAAAAAAAAAAAAAAACACTCAAAACTATTGAATTGGTTCGATTTATGCAGTTCAAGCAATTTACTTTTATCTTCTAAAATAAAATAAAATGATTTTCTTGGGAATAAAACCCCAATCCTCGAACACAAAAAATGTAAACAACACCAACTAAACTATTTGTGCAATTAATTCTTAATTGCATTAATATTATATATAAAAAATACTCCCTCCCTACTTATATTTCCTTAATATATATTTATACTTAAATTATAAATTGATTTTTATATATTAAATCTGTATTAAATTATATATAAATATACAATATATTTCTTATATTGATATTTTTATATTTCTTATTATTAAATATATAATAATACATATTTAAAAGTCCTGATCCAATTAGAGTTGGACCTGGTTAAATCTTGAACCATTCCCTTAACAAGTTCAATTATTGGTCTAATTTTTAAAACATTAGTTCAGAGAATTATTTTCAAGGTACTAATGGCATTTAAAGGACTTTTTGTTCAAAGCAGAAAGATGGAGAAGTGATTTGGTGCAGTAGTATATTTCTCAAAGATAAAGTTTTGGTATACTTATATTTTGAGATCAAACCCAATGCTTTCTCTAAATGCTTGAGTTAATATTAAAAAAAAAAAACTCATGTTCTTATTTTATTTGTGATAAAAAAAAAAAAGAAAAAAAGGTTTTAAGAGTTGTTAACAAATATTAGTTTTAGTGATAAGAAATTAAGTTTATTTAAATATATTAAGTTTAAATTTATATATATACAAAAAATATTTTTAAAAAAAATTTATTTCAATTTAGGTCATCCAATTAAATTAAATCAAATCAAATTAATTAAAAATTAAAAATTTAATAATAAATTTACACAAAAAAATAAAAATAAAAACTTAACAAGATTCATGATTTAGAGAGCATTTACATGAAAAGTTAAAAAATATTTACTAATAAAATTCTTATATGGACTATAAAATTCAAATTGGTATTGTTGTGAAATATTCTTCTAATCCTTATCTACTAATCTAATTTCCATTGGCAATGAATTTTGTTTGCCAAAAACGAGAACCTTTAAACCCGTTTAAAGATATAAAATAAAGCTATGATTTCTTTATCGTATTTGATTATGAAAAGTTAACAACTTGTTTTTGGCAAAATAAAGGGCTTATGTTGTCCCCATGAATGGGATCAACGATTCGAGACTAGATATGGAGGATTGTGAAACATTTAAAATTATGTTTAACGATAGATTCCGTACAATTAGAATCACAAAGACTATGATGGTTTCCTTGGACTTACTTACAACTCTGTGCGTGCATCAGTCTTACCACCAATCATGACTAAGAATATTGGGTAAATTTATTTACACACTATTCGGAGAATTTTTTTTTAAAAAAAGGACACACATCAATTAGAGTTACAGATATTTTTTTACATTAAAATATCTTAATTTTTTTTATAAATCATTAATATCTAATATCATGTGACATCACATAATTTAGTTTGAAACTGATTAGATTACAAAAATAATATTTTTTATTAAATATTTAAATTTAAAATTTTTGATTAAGTTAAAATAATTCTGTAACAAATTATTTAGTAAATGAAAAATAATCAAGAAATGTAAATGTTAAGGCCAATTCATTTACTCAGGAAAGTGTTCACATGTGTAAGTGTATTTACTTAAAAAAGATAATTAGAAGAAATCTAATCACAAGTTATTAATTGGCATAAAAACTTTCCTTCGTGTAGCTCAAAGAAATGTGTAAACATGGGGTCAAAAAGAAAAAAGAAAATGTGTAAACTCAATTCCTAAATAGATGAATATATCTTAATTAAGAATATATTACCTATCTAATCTAGCACGAATCTTGCTTAAGACTATATCTTATTCTAATTAAGCTATTAATTAAATACATCTAAAAGGGGTCTATTTCTTAATTAGACCAATACCATGTTTAAATCAAAGATTAAGAAATAAAAATAAGGAATTAAGTACATGATTCGTGCATTAGTGCATGCAATGTCAGCATCAACAACAAAGGTCAAACGAGTCAACTTGGCCAATTTGAGTGTACGAATAGTAAAAACTAGTTTCAAGTCAAATTTCTTTGATAAAAGGAAAGGAATTAAGCAGTTACACACTATGATGCCTAGAACTAAAGTGTGCTTTGTGACTCATGACGTTTTAAATAGAACTTTCCCGGTAGATGAATCTTGATATAACGTAGACAACTGCAAAATAATTGCTACCTCTACCTATTGAATATTTAATGTAAACAATTATAATACAATCGTTACTTTCAACCGTTGAATGAGATTACCAGTCAACTGTACTAAATTCACATTCTCCTCCTATAGATTCACTTAGAAAGGGGAAAAAATTATCTTGACCAATTCTAAATTGTTCAAAATTCTTTGCAAATGACCTTCCCCAGTAGACTCAACTTATATAGGCTTTGATCAAATCTTAACTGCACTCTTTGGGCTATTATCTTAATTTTGTCTTATTTAATGGTGGATTCTTGTCATTTTATTGACATATCCCATTAAAGAAAAAGATATTTGTAAACTCAATATTGCACATTCTAAATATGCATTTATTTTTTTAGGTATATTACAAGGGTAAAATTATAAATAAAAAAGTAAAAAAAAAATGAAAAAATATATATATGTGCAAAAAAGAGTGCATAGATAGCATGTCTCTTCATTAAATAAGTTCTAAATATAAATTAATCATATATCTGTACGATCATAGTGTAATCTAAAATAAAATAACTCATTTTCTTTTAGAATAAATCATACGATCTCCACGCAGTTTGGAAAGTTATGCAGAGGAGATCACACACGTTTCAAAGTTCAAACGAGTTAATTATTAAAAATTGGTGTGGTATAAGCATTAATTCACCTTTTGTTGGCAGAAATCACTTTATGGTAGTTCCTTGCGTAACATGTGCTAATACTTTTCAACTTACGATTCAAGACAATAATCTTAGTATAACCCCTTTTTGTCATTCAATCACTAATTGAACTAAACTAATTAAAGAGCTCAATGATGCCTAATTTAATTTCTTTGTGCATTTTAATCTTATCTTTGAAGAACCACTGCTAAGGTATCAGATTATGGATCTTTGCTTTGAATACAATTCTAACAAAAGTATATTCTTCCACATAAATATTATATTCTTGGTTAGTATTCAAAATGCATCTCTTTTTGCTCAAATTATTGGCATTTTCCATTCTAAACTTGGCTTCAATAATTGAATAAAGAAAATCCAACTTGAACAACTTTTTGGCGAGTATTTAATTTTTTTTACTTAACTAAATTACTGTTAAACACATCTAAATCATTCACTTCAAATACTCAAAAGTCAAATTACTTAAAATACATGTACTAAGCTACTATAGGCCATAAATTTCCTACTCAATAAAATATACTCGACAGAGAAGTTAGATCTGCTTTGGCATTAGATGCAAAAACAAGATATTCACAAAAGAAAATGGGAAAAAGCACAGATTATATGTACTAATGAACTGTAGAAAAGACACTGGTTCTAGCCATTAATTATTCAATACAAGTGCTAGCTAGCTATCATATCATGCACGGGAATAGCTTTGGGTTTGGAAAACCATGTTTTGAGTCTGAGGTGGTAAGTAAGAAGATTCTTGAAGAGCAGGAGCAGCAGTTCTACGCAGATTTTGGAATTGGCTCTGCATTTTAAGGCCATAAGAGTTGACCCCATAAGGAGACATGAACATTTTTTCATGTGCAGCACCCATGGCAACCCCTGCATTTGGCTGGTTCCATTGGAATTGTGCTCTTGGTGTTGTGGCAGGAGAATTAGGTTGCTGCTGGTGGTGGTGGTGATGGTGGAGGTGGGAAAGCATCATAGAATGCTGTGGTGAACTAGATTTCGTGGCGGCAGCACCGCCATCTTTCGCCGGAGAAGGAGTTCTTGTGGTGTCATTTAGGTTAACTGTTGTTATGTCATGGATGCTAGCTCTTCTCTTGTCCTTCCCTCCTGAGAGTTGCCTTATGAAGTATTTCTGAGCATGGCTAGCCACTTGGGTTGGTGTTCTAGTAATAACAAAATTTCTTGAGATATTTCTCCAATCACCTTTTCCATACTTCTTCAAGCCCAGTAAAAACAATCTGTGGAAAAAAAAAAGCAGAGAGTTTCATAAAAGAAAAAAAAAATCATCTTAACTTATTACCAATTAAAAATATCTAACACATAACAATAATGATCTCAACACAATTATTGCTCCAAGGTTTAAAACCTTAAATAAACTTTAAACCACAGCCACTACCTTAAAACCTATCTTTCCAAACAAATTACCCCCGCAATTAATCACACTACAATATTAATTCAATAATTATAGAAAAACCCAAAAAATATTTAAAAAAAAAAACTTACTTATGCTCTTCTTCTGTCCATGGAACTCCTTTCTTTCTTTCCTGTTCAGGTGGTCTGCCTGCAGAGGATCTTTTTCCACCAATACCCTTAAACCCATCATACCCAGAAGTGTTAACCCAATCCAAAGTGAAAGGTGAAGCAGTGCTGCTATAACCTGGAATTGGAATCAAACCAGCTTCTATATTACTAACATCTACTTCTAGCTCTTTATACTGCTTCATCACGTCGTTCACCGTCTTGCCCGGAATCATTGCCGCCACCTTCTGCCACCGATCCGGCGTGTCCTTATCGTAAACTGCAAGAGCATTTTCAAACTGTTTGTTTTCTGCAGCTGTCCATTTTGTGCTTCTGTTGTTTTCTTCAAAGACCCAGTTGGTGCTGGAGATATATGGTGCTGGTGTGAGAATTTCCATTTTTGATGAAATGAAATTATGAAAGCTGAGATTTTTTAAGCATAGAACCAAAATTTGAGCCAATTCACTGTTGCCCAACTCACTGAGACAGAGACAGAGGAAAATGTGAGGAGGTGAAGATCTTTACGAGAAGAATATCAATGGATAAATCTCGAGCATCTTGAAAGGAATCAGAATACTTTTTTATGTATAGGCATACTCTGTAGGAATCTAGAAAAGACCCACTTTATAAAAATCAAAGCAAATGCTCCAAATTGAGAGATTAAAGACAATTATCTAATCGACCCTAAATTGAAATTACAAGTGAGATCTGAACTCTCCAGGGAGATAGAGAGCAAAAAAACCCAGAAAAATTAGAAAATTCCCAGAACCTGCGTAGACTTCAACAAAATCACAACTTTATAGATAGAAAACCGACCCCCCTTATCTGCAAGAGAAACTCGAAAGGGAAAATTATTACAAGTTATGGAAGGGGAAGAGGGGAGAGAAGGCTCGAATAATTAATAAGCAGAGAAACCCAATTGGGAAACGCAGAGAAAAACGAGGAATTATTATTAAAAGGAGGGAAGAGTGAAGATGATGAGAGCAAAAGCTGTTTAAAAAAATCTCTTCTTTCTCCCTTTTTTTTTTTTTTTTCTCTCTGATGCCTGAGCAAAAAAGAAAAGAGAAGAAAGATTAAATAAACCAAACAGAAGAAAAAAGGAAGGGAACCCCAAATGAAAAAGAGAAAGAAAATAAGGATGCGGAAAAGCAAGTCACCACCACCAAGCTTCAAGGAATGAATCTAAACAAACTTGGCTGCAAAGAGGAAGCAAATAGGGAGAGAGAATCAAAAAGAAGAGAGAACCTGGTAAGCTGTGATTGGTGGGTATGTGCTTTGTGGAATGTGGATATTGGAACTACGGAAAAAGTTCCCTATTATTATAATATAAAGCTCAAAGTTCTGTATTTTTTTAAAAAAAATTAAATTTTTAATATTTTGCTAATAATTATTTAATTTTATTTTGGGTTAGAGTTGCCAAAAGAAAGAGAGACTGGCAGTGGCAGCTCATCATGAATGATGGAGAGCTCACCTGTCCTGCACTAGTCAATGAGACTCAACAAATTATACTCATAATCCGTTTAATAAATAAATATTAATATTTGTTTAAAGTTTAAAATATAAACACATTTGTCTTTATTGTATAACTAATTCAATGTCATGTATTGGTGCATAGTTTTCATATGAACAATGTTGTATGTAGAGTTAATCAAAAGTGCACAACATGATTTGTATAATTATTTTGATAGTTCCATTTAGATTAAAAGGTGGTATTTCAACTTTTTTTATTTCTAAATTCAATTAGAACTGTTTTGGTCAAGTAAAAAATTTAGAAAGATGAAGTCACACGCAATTGTGTGAAATCATGAGATGAACATAACCTTATTTTTGGATATAAAGATAAGCACGACTTTTTTTTTTTTTTTTAATGGAGGATGTGGATTTCTTTTAGATACATGATGGTGCAAGAGAAGTAGGTTTGATGTATTAGGGTAACATTCCAAAAATAAATGGTGTGATAGTCTCATATTTCGAGTCTGAATTTGTTTTTTTTTTTTTTAAGTTAAAATTTAGAAATTCTCTTTCTTATCTATGTACAGAAGAAAATTTTGGAGATGGTGTAAAAATTTCACTTAAAACCTCTTATTTAACAATCCAAATGGTATCTCGCTAAATAAGATTTAACGGAGAAAAGTTTGGATAAAATGTTAAAACAAAAAAATTGAGATTCAATGTTCTCTTAGTTTTGTTACAAAAGAAAACTGAACTAAACCTTTTGAATATTATCTAAGCTCCTTACTATTAATCTACCTTTAGGGACTCATTCAATACTCTCTTGTAACAATAGAAAAAACAATACAAATAAAAAAAAAAAGAAGATAAATCTTATATGTGGTACTTTATATTTAGATAAAGTAATTATTTATAAGATATACTAGGCAACAGAAAAGTATGAAACAACAAATGTTGTTTAAAAAAAAATATCATGAATAAAATAAAAATATAAATTTTTAAATATTAAGTTTAATAACGAAATATAAAGATTACTTTTAAGATTACACGATTACAGTAAATTACTTTTTCCATGAAAAAATTAATCACTTATGATCAATTATAATTTTCTAAGACATTCTATTTTTGTTTGGAACTTTTAAAGTTCTTCTTCCTTTATTTAAAAAAATGACTTTAACTTTAAGGGCATTGTAGTAGTTTCCGCCAAAGCAGCGGTTCAGATGAATATGGTAAATGACGACGCGCAAGTTGATGCTGTGGGCCCCACGTACAGTTACGACATGCTGAAGCTTCTCATTGGGCAGCCTCCGAAATTATTGCAGGTTTACGATCTCTAGGATGGGTGCTTAAGAAGGGATCTGATCTTACCACGTGGAGGCAACTGAATGGATGACATCACATGAACTGTAAAGTCGAAACACAAGGAATCTTCTATCCAATCATCTTGATCCACGTAAGCCGTTGTATTGCTAATAATGGTCGCCAGTGTATGAGATCATCTTGATGCGACTACGGAACCTTTATAGCAAGCCAGCCAACCAACAAACGCCTATCACATCCTTTTTTTTTTTTTTTTTCTAATTTTAAAATAATATTTGTTGGTTAGTGGAACAGAGTATGGGAACGAGGAAGTCTCACGCTATTGACAAAAGCGCGTGAAGGAAGCTCTGTTTAAAAGGTCGAGGGATAGTACCGGAGCGTGTAATGCACGTGCGGAATGGTGTGGTGGCGCTCCACCGTCCAAGCAATAGATTACAAAGAGAAAGCGGTCCCCTTCAGATGTGACCAACTGCTCCACTGCGTTTGTCCTGGTTCTCTCGCTTGGTCGTTCCCCCTATGGAAATCTACATTCTACACGTCTAGGGGTTCCCCACAATTACCTTTCTTCAGTCATTATCACACAGAGTACTTTTTAAAAAATAATAATAATAAATAAAAACAAACCATTTTTTTTTTAAAAAAAAAAATTGTTTTTGAGTAACAAGAATATAAAAAAAAGGTAAAATCTTTTTTATAAAATAATGACTAATTTTTATTTTTACTTTTTAAAAGTATTTTATATATTTTACCAAAAACAGTTTTTAAGTTTTGGAGGTATGTCTACTTTTTTCTTTAAAAATTATTGCTATTGTGTTTGAATGTAAATTAATTATATATAAAATAGTTTAAATGTCTAATATTCAATAAAATAAAATAGAATTGAAAGTGACGTTTGTTATGGGGGACAATAAGTGGTGATTCTTGGTAAATTTACTAAGTTATAGTGCTAGGGATTTGGGGCAGTGGCAGTGGCAGTGGGAGTGGGAGTGTTTTTCTGAGCTGCAAGTAAGAGATAAAACTTGGGTGAGGTACCCAAATAGTGATTGGAAATGAAGTAATATGATTGAAAGTTACGTGTATGTTGCATTGCTCTTTGTCCATATTGATAACTCATCCTGTGCTTTTATTTCCCTCTTTGGATTTTTCATTTTACTTCACAAACCAAGCTATCTTCTTACCACCAAAACTTATATCTATATTTGTTATTACCACATTTTTATATATCTTTTTATTTTAATTATGTTATAACAGTCAAATTATAAATAAAAATATATATGTAAAATGTGGCTGTATTGTATCATTATTTTTTTTATACTTTTGAGTATGAGATTAATCTCTATTCAAAATATTTTTATACCTAAAAAAGTTAAATACACATTTGTTATTATACACCTTCTTATTTTAATTATACTACAATGGTAAAATTATAAATAAAAAATAAGTGTAAATATAACACTACTTTTTTGTATCTTTTGAGCATGCAATGAAATGAATCTTTGTTCAAGATAGGGAATACTCAACAATAAATTTCTTCCATAAGGATAACTTCAAAGTTTTTAAATTGATTATATCTTACTTTCAAGTGTTTTGGGGTAAAAATTGTTTGTTTTATCACTTGTCCTAAACTATGTTATATAAACTTAAGATTGATTAAAAATTAATAAAATAATATTATAAATTAATTCTTATTTTAAAACTTAAATTATTTTTTACTAAGACAACACGTTTTTTATATGATAAGAGTTATATTTGAACTCATAATAACAATATCAAAGTATTAGTATTAAACCCATTTCTCATGAATCAACACCTTATTCTCCTTTTGGATTTCAATGGGACTATTCATTTCAATAACAGAATTTATATAGATTTTTATTTTTTGTAACAAAGGTTATTTTTTAATAATTGCATCATTTGAACATCTTCTTGTTTTTTTTTTTTTTTTAAAAAAAAAAGACTTTTCATTGGCATATCCTTTTCAGTTGTCGCTTTATTCAATTGATTGCATTTACTTTTCAAAAGTTGAACATCATTTCCTTTTTAAATGCCATCAATAGACGTATTTTAGAATTAATTTTTATCAAACGTTTACATTTCACATATGAAAAATCTATTAAAACTGAGAAAACAAAGATCAGGTAAAAAAAATGATCATAATAAAGATCATTAGTTACCTTAGTAAAGTTACATGTTTCTGTTCAGTATTAGTTTATAAAATTTTATATTCACGGTAGACAAAATTCTACACTTGTTAATTTACTTTTATACACATAAACACCTACTTTCTTTATAAGAAAAAGAAAATACACAGTCATTAATCACTTTCAGATTTTAAGTTATTTTTCTTTCATTTTTTATATAATAAGATACACAAAAAAAAAATAAATTACTATTAGACTGAAATAATAATAGCATATCCAAATTGATTATAGAGTGGAGTATTATTTTTATTGAGATAAAATTTATTGTCTCATTTTTTAAGTTTATTTTTTATAATTAGTTAAAAAAATAAACTAATATTACTATTACACTTTTCAATATTTTGTGATCAATCTATTATAATATGACAGTGTACGTGATAATATATGAGACAACATAATATATTTTAAATTTTTTTATCAAAAAATTAAATTAAAAGAGGGCTACATATTTTTAGTTTTATCATTTTTTTCTTGGTTAAGCTTTTAATGTTTTCACAAAATGTGAATTGTGTTGGGTATTGTTGAACAAAATGATGGGCCAAATTGTAATAATACTTGAGAAATGGCGTGATAAGTAACATGTCGTATAGTTTCCTTGCGCGGGCACCGTGAATGGCCCGCATCTGCTTTTCCGATGGCTCGGCTCCTCGAGTGTCGCGTCCCAGCTGATTGCAACGGCACGTCGTATCCATTAATAGGCTCTTCCTCTTGTAGTAAACATAGCACCATTGTATATCTCATATCTACTACGTACTTTTTTTGCTATTTTATGCGAATCATAAAGCTGTATCCCCAACTTGGTAGATGCTAATGCCTAGAATAGAATTCCAAATAAATATCTTATTTTTTTTTTCTGAATTTTCACATATATTTTTTAATATTATATATTGTAAAATAATATTACACTTAGTATGGTTAATATATTCCAAATTATTGAAATTTTTCTCTTGTTTGTTGAATATCTCATGCTAGCTAGCTGGCTATATTTCTCCACCTGATGATGCATGCGCAACAAAATATATATGGGTTTTTTTTTTTTAAAAAAAAATTAAGTTATTGTACAATATTTTTAATGAAAATAAATTTTATTTAAAATTATTTATAAACTTGAATTTTTAATAAAATAATATTATAATTTATCTTCAGATAATAAAAATACAAAAAAACAAAATATTATTTATTTAAAAAGATATATTTAATTTTTATAATATAAAAATTTAAATTTGTCAAATTTAAAATATATAGAGTTTTAGTTAATATTTATGACATTGTTAGGAGATAAAAGTTAGTTTTACTCTTAATATATAAAAGACCTGGAATTCATGTTATTGCTATATATTGTACTTGTTGATTAGTTCTACTTGCTGACTCTTCTTTATAGAAGCAAGTAATTAGATTATTCTGCAGTGTTTTTAAATTTTTTTATGGATATGTAGAATATTAATATAGGTTTACGTAGATTAGTTCAAATTAAAATTAAAAAATACTATATATATGTGTACAAACATTTATATACATTTTGTTTTGTAATTATATTTGTATATATAAAATTATAAATTTAAAAAATAAGAAAAATAAATTGTACATTTATGTACCTTCTATTTAAAAATAAGATTGAAAAATAAGAAAGATATAATTTTTTTTTAAAACAAAGTACAAAAAAATGTATGTATACGTGTAGATATATTCATAGTAGCACTCTCTTAAAATTATACACAAGACAATATTATTTGATGTGATATTATGTGTGTAGGCTAACAACATGCGGGTGCCATCGCTTTTGCTCTAAGTGAAGTATGATGTGCATACTTAGTCTTTAATTTCAGATCAACCATTAATAAGGTATTAACTTAATGAAAAGAGATTAAACTTCAACACTTAAATTAAATATTTTAAGTTTAAAGTCTTAAAATTATTTTTTTAAGAATTTACTATTTATTATTGCTTCTTCAATTTTAAATTAGTTTCGTACTTAAAACCTAAAAATTACTTTAGGTATAAAAAAATGAAATCAACCAAGAAAAAAAAACAAAGGAATAAAAAAAAAAGAAGGAGATTGAATCGTTATTGTCAAGAATGAGTAATATTTTTCAGTTTGAGTTAGTTAAAGAACTTAAATCATATAAGAGCTTTTTAAAAAATATTTTTTACTTATTACAGACTTAAATATGGGGTAACATTAACTACTTATTACTAAATATTTAAATATTATTAAAACTTTTTATAGTTAAATTATATTTACTGACTAAGGCGTGATGCATGATAATACACTCATTATTTTGGTGACTTCTAGAAAGACTCGTACAATAATTAACTTTAGTATTTTTATACAGATGTAAATCAAAATTAAACTATCCAATAACTACAATAACAATATAATAAAACATAAGTTAGTCTTAATTTTGAAAAATTAATTTATTTTCTAATACCTCATGATTCTTTTGATTTTTAAAAGATTATTATTTTTAAAATAAACTGAACAATTCATTTTTTTTAAATTTTTTTTGCAATAAGTTATAGGTGTAACAAACTCTAACACCCAATTAAACTAATAAAATTTAATATAACGTGCCAAAAAGACAATGCATACATATTCAATGTGAATATAAAAGGAACCATATATTATAATATTGGTAGTGTGATTGTGTCTGTCCTTGTAGTGACCCTTGATGGCCCTGTGGGGATGGGGCAATTGCCAATTGTTGGGAAGGACAATGACTTGAGAGAGATTAAAAAATTAAAGTTTCGAAAGAAGAGGAGAAAAAATATTAATTTAATAAATAAAATAAGGTTTTTATGAGCACCACCAATTTATTTCCATAAATGGAAAGATTCCCCAATTATGGTCGCTACCCTCTTGTATGAGTAAAAGTCTAAAGAAAAGTCAGATAATGTGACAGTGGAATCAGGGCTCCAGTCTCCGGTAAGTGTGGGCGTCAGCTCATGTGCGCGCGTGCAAATCCACCCGACACGAACACACACATGTAACACCGCCTTCATTATCTCTCGTTTCAAACAAAATTTTAATATAATATTTATTGTTAATTTTTTATTCATTGATAAATAAATGTTAGAGATTTTGAAAGTAAAATCAAATAAGAATATAACGTAAAGTTAAATAATAAATTTATTTTAATAAAAAATAAATACATATATCAATCAGAGTAATTTTTTTTTTTACCTTAAACGACAGATATACAGTAATGGAAAGAGTATTGTTTTATTTGCTAAATTTTTCTGTTCCCAAACTTTAAATAAAGGGGTAATAATCTTTACTGACATGAATCAATAAGTTATTTACATGTATATAATTGTGGACCTCAACAAACATAGGTAATGTGAATTATAATCATTTTAAATTCGAGGTACCCTTCTTTAGTCTACAACCATTACAGTTGTGCCAATAAATTATTGAATCACATTACAAAAAGGTAACTTCTCTATTTACCATGAAATGATGGAGCAATCACTATTGGCATAGCACATTAATAAGATTAAGGATCCGTAGAAAATATATAAATTAAAAAGATCTATATACTTATTAATGTAATTTTTTAAATTATAAAGTAGTATTAGATTTATGAAGTATGTCTTTTTGTAAAGTATGGTCTCCTTAATCTATCTAGTGTCACATTTGGCATCAAAGCTGAAGGTTCGGCCTTGGACGAGAGCGGTGACGGTTCCGTTTGGTTTCTTGGCCAATGCGCTCGCAACCACCATTTTTTTAATCTCCAACAATTCATGAATGTTTAGACATTAGAGAAATGTTATTTCTATAATTATATATAAGAAAAGTGAATCTTTGTTACAGAAGATTATTTGATGATAAGGTATGATTTAGTTCAGAAATGTTTTAGTATTTTTCTTTTTGTTAAAAAATGTTTAGGTGAGGAGTTATTTCATTCCAAAATCACTGTATGTCACACAAATAGTGCTATTCACAAATTATTTTATATTTTTTGATATGGAAGAATTATAATATTTTAAATGTAGGAAGCTGCTATTATTTGTTTTTAAAAAAATAATAACAGCATCTTACATCTAAAACATTCTAATTTTTAAGTAAAAATATTATAATTTTGTTTATCAATATTCAATAGTTGTGAAAGGAAGACAAGTTATATAATTTTGTTTCAAATATTGGAAAATGGGATTAAGATTCATCTCCCCTTATATTTCATGACATCTTGTCATTATTAAATTTATTTATGTCATAATAAAAGCAATTATCACTTAATAACCTTGAATTGAAAAATCAGAACCAAAAAAAGAAGAGTTGAACCCATAAATAATCTTTTCTTTATTATTTGCTTGATAAGTTTTGGGGTGTCAAAAAGGTTAGGCCTGGTCTAGCCGTAATTGGACCAAAACAATTTTTGGGCTGCCCCGACATGTTTGATAACAGGCAATTTCTTTTAGCACAACTCATTTTCCACTCACACACACTCATGCTGTATGAAATGACAAAAATAACCTTAACAAAATAACTCTGGGCACTGTTTCTTATGTGATATGGGCCAAATTCCTCGCATGGGCCACATGTAGCGCCGAGGCCAAAGCCCAGTAATCCAAAGGTTGAATGATGTGTTCACGCATTTGCTAAACTAGTAAAAAGACTTCTAAGACTAAAAGTACTATAAAAAGCGAAGAATCCCACTGGTGACAAGGTACGTTATGAACAAAAACCCTCATCCCCACTTTTTTGAGCTTTTCTCATTTTACCCAGAACTCTTGGGCGTTGGAGTGCCACTCGACCAACCCATTTTTCCTTGTAAAACTTGTAGGCGGGACCAGATCTTGTATTTAGTTTGTGTTGACCATCCAACATTAAGGATGGATGGTTGGAAATGAAAGCTAAAAATAATGAAAAGGCAACTATTTTCTTCTTTCTCATGTTACTGTGTTGTGTTTAAGCTTAGAAGTCAGAGAGGAAAAATGCATCAAGTTTTTCATATAAAATGCGATTATATTCTGTTTTATATCACAATAACCTTGTGAAAGTTTTGAAAAACTGAGTCATATTTGTACCCGCCAATCTCTTTTATATTCTCTCTTTGTATTCTTAATTGTATGAGTTCCCTTTAGTAATGTGTTCCTTCCTCTCTCTAATTAGTGCTGAAATCTCCCATTTTGTTATGAAGATTTAAACCAAGTATTTTAATTTGTTTCCAGAAATCAATTTTTTTTTGCAAGTGAGATCCAGTTATTCCAAAAATAAAATTTAAATTAATACTTACTCTCTTCAATTACTTCATTTAGAAGATAATTTCTTATTAATTCAAAAGTTGAATCATGTGATATTGTTAGATTTTACGTAAATAAAAAATTTCAAAGAAACGTAATATTGTTTATCCCTCTCGTATTGTTATTTAGGATGATAATTTTCTCTGGATAGGCAGGGACCCAACAGAAATTCTTTGTTCAGGATGGGGATCGAGGGGAAGATTTCCCTGGCAAAGGCGGGGATGGAAAAAATTCTGAGAAAATTTCAGGAATGGAGATTACATTCATTGCTTGCGGGGATTTCGAATTAATAAAAATATTAAAATACCTATAAGTTTAGATAAGATATTTTTATGATTTTATAAATTATTTTTATGTCACATTAATTTATTTGATTAAAATATTAATTTTTTATATAAAAATGTTTTAAAAAATCTCTATCGGACTTATAGGTCTGACTCTTTGTGAGGAATCATTTTTCTCTAATGTTAAGGGTGAGGACGAGGATAGGAAAAAGTTCTGCAGAGAAAATCAGAGATATGGACCATATTGCCCATCCCGCCCCTCCTCACCCCATCTCGTTGTCATCCCTAAATGTCGTACATTTTAATTGCAAATGATCTATTTTAAGAATAACATGTGCAGACCATCTAAAAGATTGCCCCCAAATAGCTAAAGGGAATATTGCACATTATAATTTGAACATGGGACTACATAAAAGTCTTTTGGGATGGGATAGATATGACAAAATTCTTTGTCATACTCTTTGTTTCATAAGTTTGGAATTAATTCATAAGTAATAAAATAATATTATAAGTGAGATCAATTTTGAATTTATAAAATAAAGTTTGTGATAATTTAGTTGCATTTTTTTTGTTTTTTATATGATTTACATTGAGGAAAGAAGCGAATAGTTATAAGGATATAAAACTAAAAAGTGAATAGTTTATAAATTTCGTTTCTTCTCTTTCTTTTGTATGTGCTACCTGTCTTTACTCACATTTCTTGATATTCAATTGCAATTCTCTTTCTTTTTAGTATAATATTGAATTGATGTATTCCAATGTGAAGGATTGTGTAAAAAGAAGAGCTATGGATTAATTGGCAGCAAATTCTATATGCCCAGAATCAAGAGTGGCTTGCAAGGAAGTTGTGGAAGCAGCTTGGGATATTTGTTATAATGATACGAAGCCCTTTGATAGAGCTCTATAATAACTGTATGATTGGTGCTAGAAACTGTATGGCAGTCGTGGGTGCCATTGTTTGTGTTAGGAATTTCTTGTAGTCATATTATTTATTTTACTTGATTAGCTGCTTCTTTTATATACATACATATATATATATATATATATATATATATATATAGCATAAAATTAGTCAATCTGAGCTAATTTTGAATATTTGCCCACCATGTAAATGGGAGATGGGAGTGATAGCGATTAACACATTATTTGAAGTTTGGCAATTAGGGACGAAAACACTCTGATTCAAAGATCTGATGCTGGAAGAATAACCTTGAGTCTATTAGCTAGCACTTTTGCCATAATCTTATAGGTGACGTTATATAAACTTATGGGCCGGAATTGTGTCATAAACTCCGGATTTGCTGTTTTAGGGATAAGCACAATATGACTGTAATTGAGAGCTTCAATGGCTTTCCCTGCTTTCAAAAAATCGAGCATCCCTCTGGTAATATCTTGACCAACTATCCCCCAATATCTCTGGTAAAAAGGAGCTGGGAATCCATCCACACCCGGGGCTTCATCCTTGCTACTTCCTGCTCTCTATAAACTCTTTTGAGATTCCTTCCTATATGGCCGAAACTCCTCTCGTTCCATCCCAGGAGATTTTCTTCGGTGGCTTTCAGTTTTTCCTGTATGTTCTGCATCACATTTTCCTCCCTAACAGCGGATCAAATTCTTCATGTTCACACCACATTTGTTCAAAGCGGAAGCCCTTTTTGGTTTGTCTATTCCTTCGACCCAACCTGACTGTGAAGCAGAATTGGTTGGTAATCCTACTCAGGTGATGTAAGATGCCTCACTTGACACAATGGGAATTTGTTTAGCTCTACTTCCATTATAGTTAAACTCACGTAACTATAAAGTACAGTATAGAATTAAATATATTTCTCTTTCTATGATTTATTTGTATACTAATGGAAGTTTAAATATTAATAAAAAGAGAGAGAGAGGAAAAGGATACATGGCAAGACAGTTTAAAAATCCTTTGAGATTTTATTATAATTGCTTGAATAATTACGTAAGCCAAAAATATTGCAGTAAATTACAAACAATCCAACAAATTGAAAAAAAAAAAAAAATGGGAAACGACTTGTATTAATCGGTCTTATTCAACTCTGTGCTCTATGAAAATATTTTTATTAGCCTTGATGGGTTCTTCCCTTTGGCAAATATAGTTATCTTCAAGAAAATCTTGTATTCAATGTCACTTATCTTGTTAACATTTGGGGAGATCACTTGGAGGTGGTAATAGGGATTCATTTGGTCCTTTCCCATTATCCACTACAAATGCCATCTTCAATCCCCATGTGGTGTGAATTTCTAAATGGCAATGCATGAACCAAACCCCTAAAATTGAAATACCAAATATCAGTCAATTACACCAGTAATACGGCAATTTGCTATCTACTAATTTAAGAGTAAAAATTTTTAATTCTTGAATTATTTTCTAAATGTTTATTCCTTGAAGTAATTATTCAAGGATTAAACCAATACCAAAAATTCTTAAAAGGAGAATAAAATCTTCTATTTCATTCTCTATCTCGAACTCTATGTTATAACTTTGTAATTAATCAAATTTTTTTTAGTTAATTGGTTTATATATCACTAGATTGATTTTTGATAATTTTTTTAATAGATATTAACTGACACAGAATATTTGGTCCCAATATTAAAATGGTAATTGACTGTACCTGGATTGTCGGCCCTGAATCTTATAGCAGTCCAACCACCAGCTGGGACACCAACTGTATTTCTCTCCACAGGATCTACAAGGTTGAAATTTTTAGGGTTCTTTTTGGAGTTGAAGTTCCCTATTCCTCTACCAACCACAAAGAAATTGAAGCCATGGAGATGAATTGGATGGTTCTCAGGTGTTATCATTCCAGTATCTTGCAACACTATTTGAACTGTAGAATTGTAAGCAAGTCTATATAGCCTTGTCCCGTTTGTGGTGGCAAAATTTGTTGGCTGTGTTCCTGTGAAGTTATACACTACAGGAGGTTTGGCAGGAAAATCATCGGTGAAAACTCCACTTATGTTGAAGAAATGTGCTTGAAGAAGAGAAATTTTAGGCATCACAAATGAAACATTGTTTATATCTGCAACCACCCTACTACCATTCACACAAGTAGGGCAAGGGTTGACACCAAGGCTGATAGTGAAAAACAAGGAATGGTCAATCTCTAATGGAACTTTTGAAGGAAACTCCTTTGAATTCAAGCTTCTAAGGGAATCAGTGAAACTCGTAGCAACCGGGGTAGCATTCTTGGGTGGCAAGGCAGTGAGGGTGGTGACGGTGGAGCTAAGGGTGCCGGAATAGTGTAAAGTGGCGGTGGCGGTTGTGTTGTCTACCAAAATAGCAGCATCCATGAAAGGAGAGGCTGCAACTAAGTATTTTCCAGTTGCTTGGTTGGTTGTAAGTAGAACATTTGTGGTTTGGCCTGGTGCTATTGTGATGGTGTTAGTTTTGAAAGGTTTTGTATAGACAGCATCAACCTCAACCACAGTGAATTGGTGACCAGCAATCTTGAAGAAAAGCTCTTCATTGAGTGCAGCATTGATGATTCTTAACAAGTAGGTCTTTCCAGGCTCAGCTTCTAGTTTGAATCCCTCTGCATATAAAACATAATTCATATTAAAATAATTAAACTTAAATAGTACTATTTTTTTTCTTTTCCATGCTAGGATTTTAAATTCTAACTACTAAGCAGTGTTTTAAAAACTAAACTGAACGGAGCGATTTGAATGTTCCAACTAATATCCCATCTACTCCAACTCTTTTCCATTAAAATCAAAACATGATCCAAAAAATTGATGTTTGTTAACCGTTAACCCTTTAGAGTTGTAATACCTTGTGAAGAACACCCTTGTACAGGCCCTGAAAAACCATTGATTGTGTGGGCATCAGAGACATTTGGGGCCAACCCAGATTTCAAAGCTTCATTTATTACAGCTTCCGTATCTGATTTCCACCATTCACCTGAATCAAGTTGAAATATGAAGAGTAAAAAATCATTTGATTCCTTAAAAGATATGGCAAAAATCACTTGAAATCATAAGTTAATTGACCTGACCCAATATAATGACTTGTTCCATGTGAGGTTTGGGGAATGGGTAAGGAACGCCAAGCTTGGGCAAGATGACCAAGGCACCATGGACAGTGGCCCTAAGCCATAAGATGTGTGCATGCCACCAAAGAGTGCCTCTCTGGCCTGTGAGGGTGAAATTATAAACATAGGCCTGGCCCGGTTGAATCGGGCATTGGGTTATGTATGCTGGCCCATCGGCCCAGCCCGTTCGTAGTTGTCGAACTCCGTGCCTATAAATTTTCATTTTTATTAATATAAATATAAGAAATAATAAAAGTAATGAAAATTGAAGTTAGATTAGTAATTTTAACAAGCACTCACCAATGAATGCTAACATTGTATTTGACATGGTTTACCACCTTGATGAGAACTGTATCATCTTCCCTAGCATATATAGTGGGACCCGGGAACTTTCCATTAACAGTAACTATGGGTTTGGTTGAACACAATCTTGTGGCGTTCTTCATCACCACCTGTATCATTTATTGACCAATAGAGACCAAGAATAGAAAGTTAGTGTAGCTAGAACGTCATTGAATAATAAAAAAAAAAGCAGTCTAACTGCAACAGTCACCAAACTTGAGTGCCTTGCTCAACCATACTACCTCCACTTTGCTGTTTGATAAAGATAGACACTTGGGTTCTACCTCAGTAAATTAAAACGTATGTGTGCAAGAATTACCATAAGAGTTTTCAAATTGCACTTTCACCATAAGAGTTTTCCTAATTCTCTTTTGAGTTCACTTTAGTTAAAAGATCCCACAAAAAGAAAGTTAATTCACATAATGTTTGATTAATAAATGTGTTTAATCATATTGGATATTGACATTTATAAAATTATTGGGTGAATAATCGAGTTTATATCATATTTCATTTTATTTTGTTTGGTCAAAAAATTATATTTAATTACTTAATAATATACATTATTTTATAATTTTTGTGGTTATTAAAAGAGAGTGAAACAAGAAATAAAATAGAGTAAGACAGAAGATGTGAATCATTACTAATTATATTTAGCTTTGGACTCAAAATATCATCATATCTAGCCATCATCAGATCATGAATAATGGACGTACATATAAAAATGATAGCATTGAATATAATACAGATAAAAATTGTAGACATTAATTATTTGTAACTTTAATGTTCTTAGCAGATAAGTCTTTTTATATAAACATTAATTAGATTTAACAAGAACTCACTCCTTCAGGATTACATTAGTTTTTAATTTCTCAACAAGAAGTGATCAGAAACAATTAATATATCTCATCAGAAAATATCAATAAGAGCACACTCCATTTGATCATGATAGATATAATGCAATGGAAACGAAGAAATTTGCCTCATTTTGTGTCTCTCATTTTTATCTCTATAACATTTTTTTCTTGGTAAACTCCATTTGGCTTGACATGATAAAAGCTAACACTAAAATTTTTCAATGGAAAATCATTATTCTAGAGTAATGCAGGTCCAAGATGCACTTACATTGAACTTGTAATGGCGAACCCTAGCTTCCATCGATACCGAAAGAAGGCAAGCCAGCAACAAAACTAGAACAATCCATGGCCCCATAACCACTGCCATTGCCAATCCTTGAGTTCTCTCAGTTTCCACACAAAACACAGATGCTAGGTTGTGTTTTGCTGGCTACACTTGGATATGCAGTTGAAGCAAGAGAACACCCTTATAAAGATGTACTCTCTGCTGCCATGTCCTTTTAATTAGTTGGTTGGAGGAATACTTAAAAGGTAAGGACTATGTAGAAATTCAAAAAGAACAAACTCAAAAAGCTGGCTTGAAGCTCGGTTGTTATAATTTCTTGTATATAAAGTCCTTGTCCAACAACTATAGATTAGGGCAATTTTGAAATGGATAAATTTTTTATTGGCACGAATTATTAAATATATTTCATTCAAATTAATTGGTCAATATTTATTAATAAATTAATCAAAAATTAATTCAGTAATAAATAAGTTTTAATCAACCATAAAATTATGCGATAAGATTTGAGATAAAGAGTTAGACAAAAGATTTTAACTCCTTTTTACTAGTTGTGTTCTTGGGTCATATGCCCTTTTTTTCTTTCAACTGGACTTGTTGGTCATGTGAGCTGCTGGGTTTGGTCCAACCATATCAGATGAAGTATCTGGCCAGCTAACATACCAATTGGTAGAATGGATATTCAGATTTCTACCACTTAAGTCAAGGAGATGACATATAATAACAACAAATTAAGAAGAATCCTTCAAGTGCACAACTGTGGAAGTGCTTCTAGCTTTTCCTTGAGATGATATGCATTTTTGGTTGGTTGTTAGAAACCTAATCTCTCAAGAAGTGACTATTTTTTAGAAAGAATTATATATATACCGGATGACAGATTAAAAGGAGTAATTAATATTTCTCTCGTACAATATAACTCTTAAATTTACGATTTTGGTGCTTGCTAAACTAAGTTGAGAAGTAATATACATGATAAAGGGAAGATCTTAAAAACTAAGGGGTTTTTGCTTCATATATTTTCTGTTTTTTACTTTTAGCAAAAATGAAAATGAAGCTTGAAACATGTTTAGTTGAATAAACTAAAAAGAAAAACAAAAGAAAATTTGTCAAATGTTCTCTAACTTAATAACATCACTCGTGGAGGAATATTTCAAATTAAATTACTCAAATGATTGCAGTATGGTTTAGTTTAGGCTTTTGAAATTTTCAGATAAAAAAATCAAACTAAATCGAATCACTAAATAAAAAAGTTATAAAATTAACATGTTAATTCACATTAAGAGTATTTTTAATAATTATTTTTTATTGTTTTATAGTTTTCTCCCAATCTTATGTATAAAGCTTGACTTTTACTCCAATAAATTATACACTAAAATTAAAAACTCTAAGTGTAACCATGGTACTCACATTATAAATAATAATCTAATAAAGAAAACAAAAAAAAAATCATATTCATGTCATATTACATTTTTTAAATTATGTTATATGTCATATTTGTATACTAATTTTCTTTTATGTGGATGTTTATATAAATAATAAATTTTTAATTATAATCAATACATAATATATTCAAAAATATATTAAATGTGTGGAATAAGTGATTTAAAAATTTTCAATCCATATTAAATCAAATACCACAGATTGGTTTAATTTTAGTGCAAATTAATTTGAGTTGGACCGTTCAAGCAATTTGGTTCCAATTTTGCCCACTTTACTTGGAGGAAGATTATATAATTCATTTGTTAAACATTATTATCTTTTTAACTTTTCCATTACTCTGGCTACTGTTTCGGATTTAACTATATAATTTAGATATCTTTAGAACCATCTCACCACTCCAATATGACAACATTTTTGTATCACATCCTATTTTATTTCATGTCCACTTGATCCTTTTTGATTGATCAACTATAAAATAATACTACAAACATTATTAAATTATTGATAATAAAATGTTAAATCATTCATTTAATTTTTATATTTTTTTAAAATTTAAGCTTTAATCTTTATACTTCTAAAACTTACAAAACACTTCTTATAGTTTTCAAAAACATAAATTTTAATCCTTTCAGTCATTCTCCATTAGAAGCTTCCATTTTTTGTACAACTGACACTTATGACATGTATAAGGAAAGCACTAACATGGTCAGAGGTTAAATTATACATTTCATCCTTATAGTGTTCAAAAGACTTATAATTTAATCTTTATACTTCTAGAATCTATATAATGCTTTTATAGTTCTAAGTTTTAGTCTTTTCCGTCATTCTTTGTTATAAGCTTTTGTTTTCTAGAGTTAGGACCTGTGACATATTTAAGGAGGCTGAATCACCTCGTTGAGTAAGATAATCAATCAGTTTGACACACAAAAAAATAAAATAAAAAAATCCTCAATTACATATCTCTGTTTTCTATTCCATTTTCAACTTTTATTTCATAATAAAAAAATGAGTTTGATATAATAACGCAATATTTAGAATTAAGGTTTTATATTCTAGTATCTTAAGTTCAAACTAGTCTTCATTTATTTTAAGTTGAAAATTTTGAATTCTCTTTGTTTATTTATTGAATTTTCACAATGAGATAGATTCTTTGTATTTTGTTGTAAACGGGAGACTTTTCAATGGGCATGCCGTTAAGTGGATGTGGTTGGGCAACACCCATTTGAAAGTGACATGGTACTTAGGATGTTAGCCCAACATCGTTGAAAAATGGTTTTCGGATTGTTGGCTGATTAGATAAAAGCCAAGTTTCTTCATTGAAAGCTAAAGATTTGAAGGTATTGGATCAACGGTTCATCTCATTGAACTAATTATATATACTTTTGCTGACCATTATGACATTAATTCAATCAAATAATTAATTAAGATTTTTTTTTTATTTTCTTAAAAGTACTTTTAACAAGAAAAAAAAAAACTCTCTTATATAATTTTAAATTGTTTGAATTATTCTTAGAAAAATTACAAGTATTTTTAAAAATAAAAATAAAAATATACTCTTAAAACAAACATGAAGTGAAATGGTTTTTTAAAAAAATAAAAATAAAAACAAATCATAATTTTCATAAAAAAATACTTACAGAAATTTAAAAAATTATTTTTAAGTATTGCTTTTACTTCTGTATTTTAAAATCACTTTTTTTTTTTTTTAAAAAAAATAGTTATATTAAGTGTTGCACATTTTCTAGTTTAACCCTCTGTCGTCATTCAATTAAATATATGAATGTATGCCAGATTAATTTGTTGGTGAACCTAACATTTAGCCAACTAGAAACGAGGAATAATTCTTCATAAAGCACATTATGATTACATCAGAACTTGCTATATGCATTCATATTTTTATTTTTTTTGGCTATCTAATATCTATCATCAAACATTAAATATATTAAAGGTTGGATCAAATTTTCCTATGTTAGTGTTGCAAGATTTTTTCCAAAATATTTTAAATTATTAAATAAAAATATCATAAAAGTAATTGAGAAATTATGCTGTATTGGCAGTGGTACTACATAAATAATCCATGTACATAGATTAAAAGTACAAAAATAAGTAAATGACCTTCTCGATTTAATGACACTTTCTTTTGATTATAATTATTAAAGAATTTGATGTTATATATTTTATTTTTACTATGACACTCATCTCTCATTTCTCCATGCGCTTTAGCTCCTATCTCACCAAAAAAAATAAAAAATAAAAAATAAAAAAATTTAAAACTAAATAAGACTGTTTGCAAAAATTAGAGTAAAAGTTGAAATTGACTTGATTCATTTATTCAATTTATCACTTCATTATTACATTTGATATTTTTCTTTCTATTTATAATTATATCAATAAAATATAAAACAGATCTTCTTCCATTATAGCAATAATACATTTAAATTCTACCCAAAAAAAATAATAATTAAAAAAAGAGAGATATGAACAGAGGGGGACAAATCAGTTCCTTTTCCCCCAACGAGAAGAACTCACTAATCCTAATTGAAGGCAAAGGGTCAAGAAACTCAACACTACTTTATTTCTTGAATAACCTTTTAATTAATTTCTTACATGGAATCTAAAATTTCTTGGGCGATCCACAAAAATAAATAAATAACTAACTAGGGTTACAATCCAAAAATAAATTAAAAAAAAAAAACTAGATTTATGTCACTGTGTAAGTATGACTTATATTATTTCATTATTTTTACTTCGAAGATTTTCCCTCCTTTGCAAGGCTCTATTATGGATTGTTTCTGTGACCACGAAGGAAAATTCTAAGTTTGTTTAGTCTTACAAATTACTATAATTTATTTAATCAACTGATATTACCTGATATTGATGTTGAATCAAAATAATATAAATTGTGTGGATTTATTCAAAGGTAACATAGATTTATCTTGAATTTGGGCATTTAATTATTGGTAGCAACAAAGATTGATCCATATAATGAAAAAGAATATTTCCCATATATGCATTGTTGTGAGCGGTTGTTGGGGTTGAGTTGGTATGATTCTGAGTTAGAAATGATGAATATCTGCAAATGAGAGAGCAGAGGGGCAAGGTTCCGACACTCATGTTAGTGGCGATCTATTGAAGAGTAAAGAGATGTGGGTTCATAAAATGCATACATTATTTATTAATAATAAAGTTTATTTGTACTAATATGACATTCTCATAATTATAAAGCAATAGACCCTTAATGGGCCCTAGCTCGATGGATTAACTTATTAGGTCAATTTTCTCAATAACATGCATGTTCTGAAGCTAAGCAATGCTGATGCTTCTAAGCAGTTGCCTAGAAGCAGCAATCATGTGGAGAAGGAATATATATAGGAAAAGAACAAAATGGACTAAATTCTTTCCTATAAAAAAGTAAATAAAAATTGACATTATTCATTAGGGGACTAAAAAATGAAGACCTCAACAACCGTATAGATAGTTAATTTGTTCTTCCTTTGTATTTTAAAGTTTGTATTTGGAGTACTGTCCATTTATCATATCGCAGATGGTAATGGAAGTTTCTGTTTTGGATTTATCTTATGTTTAGATTACTATTACATTTTTTTTTTTTATCTGAAGATTACTAAATATTTATACAAGCTAATTTAGTGACAAATTAACACTTAAAAATTTGTTTAGGATTATATTAACCCAACAATTCAATTTACTTAATATTCATTTATATGTAATATTTTATGAATCTTAATTAACATTTTATTAGAAGGAAAATTTTAATAAATTTTTCACATGAAACGATTTTGTTCCAACTTAATAATATGTTTCAAAATAAAGTCACTAGAGAGAACTCATGTTTGGAGAGTTTTGCTCCCTCTGCAAATTAGGGTTAGGGCAAATAATTAAAGTCAATTAATCTATTCTAATGGTGAGGTTTTAAATTGTTTTGTAATAGATTAACAAAGATTGGTCTAGTTAGAAAAAATGAAAACTGTATCTTAAAAAAGTGTGTGTTTGAGTCCCACTACCAATATAATTTTATTGATAAATAATCTATAAGTATTTCTATAAACACCTTCTCTGAGCATTAAGGCATTTCTTGACCTAATGAGTTCCTAGGGTCTAACTCATCCAGAAACTACACTCAAAGAGTGAAGGGAATAGGGACAATCACCCCCTATTCCATTTGACTCCTTTATCTCACGTATCCTATTATTTTCTCTTTGGATATTCTTTATACTTTGCTTATTGCTGCAAAAATCTTTGTATAGTAGTGTTGAAGCTTTAAAACTTCTTTCGTGCTTACCTTTGATTCCATGTAATAACTATAAATCATTTACTTTTTCTGGTAATGGGATACCCAGTCAATGACTCAACGCAGTAACGTTTTTCTCCCATTTGTTGCCACGAGACTTGGTGCTTCCTTGATGTAATTTCTTCTCTATTAACCACAACATTCTGCATTTTACTTTATCAGATTTTTCAAGGTTTGGCTGACTATCACTATCTATCCGTAACATCTGTTTGTAGTCCACAAATCATTTTTCTTCTCTTACATCTATATTGAGAGTTATTGTTGATTTTGTTTAACATGTATTAAATCTCGTCCCTTTACCTCATTTTTCTTGTTCCGTCCCTAAACTCATCTAAACTTGTATGTACTGCAAAAAAAGATTGTGATATATTAGAAGCTTAAATGTCCATATCGTTTGATAAATTCTAATTGAAACATGGAAGTAGCCATCGATCTCTGATCACTAGTACAGCCATACTTACATTTCTATTTGAACTACAATGAAATTTTTATGGGAAATTTGAATTATTGAGGACTCGATGTTCCAACATAGAGTTGTATATCAAGTTCGAAGTATTATGATAGGGTTTACTTCGAAGGTGTTTTGAGTAAAACGAAGGTCAAACTAATGTAAAATATAGGGAGGGCCGTGTATGGGGCAAGGTCACTAAGGCACTTACCTTACGCCTCACTTCTCCCGTAAGCCTCATATTGATAAATATGTATGATAAGGTCTAAAGTTTACAGCAATTAAAAATTTACCAAATGAGTAGTTTGAGAAATAAATGATTAATGGTGTAGAAATTACATGAAAAGAGAAAAAAAAATGAGAAGTAATTATCTTCAACAAAAGAATGGAAAAACAAAATAATTTCTAGAATTTAAATAACGAAGAGTCTACCGTGATAATATTACATTATTACCATTTGAGAACTTTCAATGTTAACTAACAGTATTCAAACTTTTTAATCCTTTTATTCTTTTCTCGTTATTATCATAATTCTTCTAAATATTAAATTAACTATATCAAAAGATCAACTTAGTTTTTTTTCAAATACATGTAATTGCTATTGAAATAAATCTTTTAAAATTAAAATTGTTTAATCCTAACTTAGATGAACTATGTTACACGGGAGATTGAATTGATTAATCATATTATCTATTGAGAGTATAATACAAGAATTACTTAATTATAAAAATTTGACAATGACTTTATAGCTCAAAAAGTTAAAAATAATACGAAAATTAATACATTATGCTCACTAAGCTCCTATTATAATTTCGCCTAAAGCCTCAAAACATTTAGACACAGCCTTGAATATAGGAGGAGCAAGGAAAGAAAATTTTAACATCCTCCCTTAAGCAATATATTATTCCGCTGAAAATAAACTTATAATGTTTTTTACTCCTTTAACTTAGCTCATATGCTCTCTGAAAATAACGTATTACTAAAATTCATCAAAAATTTCTTAAATAATTATAACAAAAAAACTTATTTGTAGGCAACCAAACAAACAAACTAATAATTAAAATACTTCTATTATAGCATTAGAATAAGATATCCTCGATATAAAATAAAAACCCAACAATAAGATAAAAGCTCGATATTAAAAGGATCCTTAATTAAAAACCCTAATACAAGCCCAATTAGAAACCCTAGTATTTAGCTATTCATTTTACGTCATGTTCCCACCTTTGCAAAATACAAAGTACTATTAAGGATTGTTTTCAATGTGTGAACATGAAGGACAATTCTAAGTGTTTAATTAGTCTAACAAATTACTATAGTTTAGTCAATTGATATAACCTGACATGGACGTTAACTCAAAATAATATCAATTTGGCTACTTATCTAGAAGGCAAGTGTGGAGCTTCCATGTAGTTTCCTAGCAGAAAGCATAAAAAATGTGGCTGATCTAGCTTGTCTCTTCTATACATAAAAAAATATTGTATAGTTTACCAGTATACATAAATCTTTTGTAGAGATGCTTGTTTTCAGTTAATTATAAGAAAGGCTCTTTTGGTAAAAGAAGAGCAATAATTTATAGAGCGTGAAACACATTGTGCCTTTAGACCGTTGGTTATATATAAAGAGAAATTTTTAGGGTTGTTGGGTATCTCTACTTCACACACAAACGCCAAATCCATAGGGAGATGACAAAGAACACTTACTGTGGCAAAAGTGTACTTAGGAAAGGAAAGTGGACACCTGAGGAAGACAGTAAGTTGATTGCTTATGTTAGTAGATATGGCCATTGGAATTGGCAGCTACTCCCAAAATTTGCAGGTAAACTATAACAAGATCTGTTTTTTTCAAATGGAAAATTCCAAGAGAATAGAATGGGTTTCATGATGTTAAATCGAGATAATTTCGTCTCATTAGTTGCTTGAACATGACAGTTTTCACTTGTGTTTTCTTCCTTAATTACAGCTAAATTGAGCTCTCAACCTGTTTGGTTAGCATGATGCTACTTCAGTGTCACTTCTTGCTGATGAATTGTTTCATAATATGTATTAAAGTCAATAGAATTGCTTTTCAGGTCTTGCAAGGTGTGGAAAGAGCTGTAGATTGAGATGGTTGAACTACCTGAGGCCCAATATCAGAAGAGGGAACTACACTAAAGAAGAGGAAGAGATTATTATCCAACTGCACCAAAAGCTTGGTAATAGGTATGACATCCCACTCATTGCTAAACTTAGATTCTTGACAGTCAAGAAATATTGTCGTGGTACAACATAAATCATTAAATATGATTTATATATACAACAATTTATGTTGTATCAAGTTAATGATTGTAATAAATGTGTGATTTTTTTATCGCAAAAAATCTAGCTTTCTTTTTGCTGACTACAAATGCTCTAGTTAAAATACACTGACATGGTACAATATAAATCGTTAGATATAATTTATTTAACAATTCATGTGATACTATATTAATGATTGTAATGAATGCATGGTTTTTTGACTGTAGGGAATCTAGATTCGTCCTTGTTTGATCTTCAATTCTCTAAAATTTGCATGGAACAAATTAAACCCTATTCATTGCACCATAAGTCAACTGTAGTTCTAAATTCCATCAGCATACGACTAGGTATGAATCTTTTCGAAGTTACATCAAAGAAAATTTCGAGTGAGTCAATTCAAAGAGATTCTAAGGCAATCTCAGAAGTATAAGTCTTTCCAAAGTTACTCTAGGGACAAGTTCAAGTGAGTCAATTTAAAGAGATTCTTAGGTACTCTCGAAAAGTACATATGTACACTAAGAATGAGAATCACAATCAGTTAAACATTAATGTCTTTTCATTGACATGATGAGAATCACTAGGAATTAACTTTTGATGTTCAATGCTTCTCTATGCGTATATCCACCATTTGCAGCTGGTCCAAGATTGCTACTCAATTACCTGGAAGATCAGATAATGAGATAAAGAACTACTGGCACTCATCTCTTAAGAAACGCTTTCTAAAGAAACCAGTCATATGTGAAAAGACCACAGCCCCCAGGGACGAGAGAAACTCGGTGATAGAGACTAATTCTTTTCGAGATACTCCAATTACTTCCAAAATATGCTACGCTTCTTCCTTGTCCCCACAGACACGGCCAAGTGAATTCTTGGGCATAACTATGGAGATAAAAGCAGAGAGCAACCTAAATGCGATTATGGAGGAAAACTTTGCTTTCTTGGATATAAACACAACTGAAGATTTCTTCGCAGAGTCATATATAGCTGACTTCTCGTATTTCCCCAATGACATATTGATCCCCATGGTGGCTGAACCTGAATATTCATATCCAGTTTATCATGCAGAACTTTGGAAATGAAAATAAGTTGTATTTTCTGTTGGCATAACACATTAAGTCCAAGTATAAACGAAATATATTGAAAGAATTGTGGATTGTGAACTTGTGAAAAGTATATAAATGAAAAAGATATATTTGAGTTGAAAAGTGGTGTCAAATCTACAAAGTATGTCTCTTTGCAAGGTGCTATTTATTGTGTGATGGCAGTTCTCCAAGCTCTTACACTGTAAGATTACCTCCACTAGATGATACCATAAATAGTGCAGTATGCCTTAACTCATCAAGACATTGTGTTGAATTAATTATTTGGAAGAATGGAATAATATCATAACTTACAGCTAAAAGGCTCATCGAATGATGATGTGAATGATGTTACCTGGATATTGATCAGCATTACATCACATTTTCTATTTTAGTACGAAAATGTCTAAGTAATTTAGTATATTAAAGATAAATTTGCTAGTCTTAAGATTTAAATCTTTATTAATTTGTCCAATAAATTTTTTTTTTATTAATTTGGATCAAATCCTGCATGTATAAAATTAAGTTATAAAAAAATAAATTCCTCCAAATTAAAAGTCCCAATTTCAAGATTTTGAAATTGTCTCGTTATTACTCTTATTTTTAATTTGAGAGATTAATTTTCCACTTAAGAGAATATAATATCATTTGTAAGCGTTATTATAATTTCATCATATGTTTTTAAATTCATAATACACCTAATCTGAAATTTTGTAATTAAGGAGAATTTTGCATTGTTGATATATTTGACTTGAATCTAATTAATTTACTGTGTCAAAAATTGATTTTTTTAAATAAAAGTGATAAAATATTATAGATGTAATTCAAAACTAATTTTAATAATGTTTAAATTTATTATTTGATTAAAAATGCAAGGACCACAAAAAGCCACTATGTGATTTGTAACAAAATAAGAAAACAAGGACCACGAACGATATCTAACGTGTCACTAATCATTATTCACTATTCATATCCCATTATTCGTGGTGGATCTTACATGAGCACTACGTTATCTTTCAAAAGATGTATTATTAATTAGTAGTTGTCATTTGAATGCTTTAATTAGTTTGGAAGGGCACACATCATTCTAAAACGGAAAAAAATTGTTTTTAAAAAATCTCAAAAAAAATTTATGGGATGAATAATTTAATTTTAAAATTTTTAAAATGTGTATTTAATTTTTT
Source organism: Bauhinia variegata (assembly GCA_022379115.2). Taxonomy (NCBI): domain Eukaryota; kingdom Viridiplantae; phylum Streptophyta; class Magnoliopsida; order Fabales; family Fabaceae; genus Bauhinia; species Bauhinia variegata. The sequence continues at coordinate 13,048,586 of CM039437.1, forward strand.
AAAATTAAAAAAAATCTTGAAGATTTTTGGCAGAGTGAGATTGAAATAGAGATGAAGCAGGGAAGCAAATCGAAAAAAAAAAAAAAAAAATCAAGGAAGCTATAATGAATCATAGCAGAAAGCAAATAAAACAAAAGTAGAAAGCAGACGCAAAGCCAGAAATTTTTTTTTAAAAAAAAGGCTTCTTGAGCTTGAGCACGGGAAAGAAAATGGACAAAAAAAAAAAGAAGAAGTAAATTTTAATTACAGCAGGATTAGGAGAAAAAAAGTAGTTTTATTGAGTGAAAATTAAAGTAAAAATAGGTTAAAATATTAAATTAATTAAAGTATAATTAAATATTAAAATGGAGTAATAATATATGGTAATTGTGGGATCTACTTAAAATACTTTTTAAATTTAAGTATTAGAAAAGAAAATACCTTAAATTGTGTAAAATAAAAATAAGTGACGTGTTACAGTGATATTAAAAAAAATATAAAAAAATAAGTTAAGCTCCCATGACAAGTAAGACCATCTTTAGTCATGGTATTCATCAGGGTTTCATATATTAATTATTTATATTATTTTAGTAGGTCTTACAATGACACATCACTCTATACAACTTATATAATTTTTCTTCTACTCATACAACTCTAAAAAGTTTTTTAAATGGATCTCACAATTATCTCTTTTACCTTATAAAATCTTCTCTTTCTTCTTAAAAAATACAAAAAAAAACTTCTTGAGCCCACTGAACAGTGCATGCATCGACTCTTCAATTTACAACTCTCTTTTCTTCTCTCTCCTCCACCTTACCTCCTCTCTCTTCCATCTCACCTATACAAACCCCAGAGATGCTCTAACACTATTAAAGTTGCTATCGAACATATTTAACGGGGGTTGTATAGAAAAAATAGAAGAGAGAGGGGATGAGTTGGAAGAGAGAGGGGATGAGGTGGAGGAGAGAGAAAAAAAAAGAGTTGTAAGTATAAGTGCCTATGCTTTATACTGTTCATGGGACTCACAACATTTTTTTTTTGTATTTTTTAAGAAAAAAAAGAAAGTTTTATAAGATAAAAGAGATAGTTGTGGGATCTATTTAAAATTTTTTTTAGAGTTGTATGAGTAGAGAAAAAATTATATAAGTTGTATAGAGTGATGTGTCATTATAAGACTTATTAAAATAATATAAATAATTAAGATATAAAACTCTGATGAGTACCATAACTAAAAATTGTCTAAAATCTTAGATTAAAGGATGCCACAACGACCACCGAAAGGACAGTTAAAAGAAATGCCACCCACAAAGTACTTTTAAAAGCTATCTGTTCAACTTTTTCAGTGTGCTGGCGTTTTGGTAAACCAAGCCAACCAAAGAGAAGCATTTGTATCCTTTAAGGAAAGCCAACAGTCCCAAACTGGATTCTTTTGTTTGATAACTTTTTATTAGAAATAATCTTATTTAAGATTTTATTAGACATCAAAGACGAATTTTTTTAATAAAAATTTGAAAATAAATTCAAATTATCATGGGAGATTAATTATGATAATTTTGATACTTTGATAATAATTTTGATATCGTTATAAATTCTAACTCATAAAGATAATATGTTTTATCTCATTTATTTTATCTATCAAATATTTATTTTTAATAATTTAATTTTATAGTACTTATAAAATTATTTTATAACTTTCTCTTCTTTGGGAGAATATGTGAATCCTCGGATTATGTCTGGAAATAGCAAATACAGTCCCCGTTTGGTTCAATCTGTTTCTCTCTTTTGATTCTTATTCTAAATTACATTTTCTAAAGAAATTATTTAAGCAGACAACCCCGTTCGTTCATTAAGTGTATACCACTTCGCTGGATGCTCGAGTAAATTCAGGTTCGAAAATTCATTTCTTTGATTCTATTTCCTATATTTGTGTATTATGTCTGTTTTTGCCGGAAAATCTTTTCTCTATGTCCAGAATCTGGCAAAAGAAAATACATGAGATTGTGCAGTTCTTTCCTATCCAAGTTGAAAATTTTTACAGAACTTACTGTTTCTGATATCTAGATTCATGCATCTGAATTCTGAACTTTCTTGGGTTTCTTCATTTAAATGCTGCTCTTAGAGGTGTGAAATTTCTTAAACTGAGTCCTCTACAGTTCAAGTATAATTGCTGCTAAAATACAGTAGTTGTTTTGAATCTTCATACGAGGTTGTATTTGAAAGTAATTTATAATTATAATTTATTTGTGCTGTTTAGCCTTTCAGTTTCTGAATTGCTGGTTGTTATACAAGTTTTGAATTGCCATGGCCGAAGATAGTGCTTACAGTAAAAAGGATGAAGCAGTAGATCATGTCTACACAAAAGATGGTACAGTAGATTACCATGGGAATCCTTCAAATAAGAGGAAAACTGGAACCTGGAAAGCTTGCCCCTTTATTTTAGGTAACTTCAGTGTTTCATTTCTTTCTCCTACCATAAATTTTCTAGCTTTCTAGCAAGGGATATATGGGGTGTAGGGATTCGTACTCGGGGGGCCACAAATTTTAGGTCCTCGGATAAGTTGTGCATGCATGCAGATCCAGCTTCTCTGGCGACTGATGAATGGCCAGATTAGCTCAATAAATATGTGTTGGGTGATGTTACTGTTTCGTGTTTTAAGTGAATAGTTGAGATGTGCACAACAGAAGCACAACCTAGTAGAGAAGCCAAACAAGTTGTTTTGGGCTTGTACACCTGGTGCTTGTATGCGTAGTATTTCATATCTTGGAATCTAATATCAACTATGACTTATGATATGCTTATTGTTTTGTGCTTTAATTACTAGGAAATGAATGTTGTGAGAGATTGGCTTACTATGGAATGAGCACAAATCTGGTGCTTTATTTTAAGAAGAGACTAAACCAGCACAGTGCTACTGCTTCCAAGAATGTCTCGAATTGGAGCGGAACATGCTATATCACACCATTGATTGGAGCATTTCTGGCTGATGCCTATCTTGGAAGATATTGGACTATTGCCTGTTTCTCAGTTGTCTATGTTATTGTGAGTATGTTCTCTATAAACCTTCTATACTTGACTATTGGCTTGCTGGTGAAGTACGGGTAGAAATTTAGAGCTTCATTATAGAGCACTTGAATGAGTTATGCTCTTTGTGCCCAGGGAATGACACTCTTGACGTTGTCAGCATCAGTTTCCGGCATAAGACCAGTCTGTCATGGAGAAGAAAATTGCCATGCAACTGTCGGACAAAGTGCAGTGTGTTTTGTAGCTCTTTACCTTGTTGCACTAGGCACTGGAGGAATCAAGCCTTGTGTTTCATCATATGGAGCAGATCAATTTGATGATGCCGATGATGCTGAAAAAGAACACAAGAGTTCTTTCTTCAACTGGTTCTATTTCTCAATTAACATCGGTGCTCTCATTGCTTCATCTCTGCTGGTCTGGATACAAGACAACGTCGGTTGGGGATGGGGCTTTGGCATTCCTGCAGTGGCCATGGCAATTGCTGTCGTGAGTTTCTTTTCGGGTACTAGATTGTATCGAAATCAGAAACCTGGTGGCAGCCCCCTCACACGCATCTCTCAGGTGATAGTGGCTTCTTTTAGAAAGTTTCATGTTGAAGTGCCTGCCGACAAGTCTCTTTTGTATGAGCTCGCTGATGCAGAATCTGCTATTGAGGGAAGCCGCAAGCTTGATCATACAAATGATTTTAAGTAAGAAAATTGGAATGTCCTGCTTGATTACTGCACATTCATGACGTTTCACATACTATTTGAATCAAAGGACGACACTCTTATATAGTCAGTAAAGTTCCAATTGCTACAGAAAGAGAAAACAGCCAGTTTTCTTCTTCATTTCATTTCCATGGTTTGTTCTTGGTGTTTCCTGATCTAGTTTTCATTCTACAGATTCTTTGACAAGGCAGCAGTGCAAATACCATCAGATAATGCAAAAGGCTCAGTAGACACATGGAGACTTTGTACAGTGACCCAAGTGGAGGAGCTGAAAGCTATCTTAAAAGTGCTTCCTGTATGGGCAACTGGTATCATTTTTGCTACTGTCTATGGTCAGATGAGCACATTATTTGTGTTGCAAGGTCAAAGAATGGATACTCGCGTGGGAAACTCTAATTTCCACATCCCACCAGCATCTCTTTCAATCTTTGACACTCTTAGTGTCATCTTTTGGGTCCCGGTGTATGATCGGATAATAGTGCCGGTAGCTAGAAAGTTCACCGGACACAAGAATGGCATAACTCAGCTCCAAAGGATGGGCATTGGCCTCTTCATATCTATATTTTCCATGGTATCTGCTGCAATTCTGGAGAATATAAGACTTCAAATTGTGAAAAGGCACAGTTACTATGATCTTAAGGAGATGCCCATGTCAATATTTTGGCAAGTTCCACAGTATTTCATTATAGGATGTGCCGAAGTCTTTACGTTCATCGGGCAGCTGGAGTTCTTCTATGATCAAGCACCTGATGCCATGAGGAGTCTGTGTTCAGCTCTTTCACTGCTCACTGTTGCACTTGGACAGTACTTGAGCTCTTTGCTTGTAACAATTGTCACCAAAGCAAGTACTAGAAATGGGAAACTTGGATGGATACCAGATAATCTAAACCATGGCCATGTTGATTATTTCTTCTGGCTGTTGGCTGTGCTTAGTGTATTGAATCTTGGAGCATTCCTTCTGGTGGCAAAGTGGTATACATATAAAAGAGCCATTGGCACTCTGCGGTAAAAACTGGTACAAGCAATGTTCAAATTCTGCAGTTTCTTTGCCCTTTAATGTCTGCTGAATTGAATGTCATGTTCTAGTGTTTGCAAGAAAGCTGAGAATTTATTTCGCATGGAGAGTTTCCTTATCAGCCTTGTTTTCAATGTCGTATTTATACCATTGAATATGGTCAAAACAATAGCTACAATATAGATTAAATGTAGAATGTGCAAAGTTATCATTTTTATTGCTGACAAACTTCGCAGTCTGGTGTCCTGTAAACATTCTGAATGTATATCACAGCTTTTTAAGTCAGAAACTTTCTCTCATTTGAAATCCTTTTAGTTGACTCAAACCTGCATAGTTCTTGATGCATAGAATATGTAAAAGGTATTTCTTCGTTTTATTCTCTTAAATGCATCCATTAAGTCTAAAGATTGTTAGTGAGAATAGTTTTTTGAAATGTAGGAAAAAAAAAGTAGAAAGAAGGAAAGTTCTTATAATGTCACAGTTCACCTCCATCAATTCTAAATATTGGTGTAAATTAGGTTAAATGAAAAATTTTCTTTAAGATATAATGAAGCTTTTTAAGTATGGTTTCCATTACTAAAACTTAAGCCAAGGCAACTATGACTGATTGTTTGTTTTTTATATTTTGTGTATATTCAAGATAAAGATAAATGAATTCATAAACTGAATTTTTTAGAATTTCTGAATTCTTCCAAGTGCTTGAGTGTTGGTAAGGATTGCTTATTTAAAATTTATAAAAAAATGTTTCATGAAAGAATGTATAACTTTTCAATAAAAAGACACATTTTGATATTTCATTAAAGACATAATTTTTTAATAAACATAACTTTTTAATGGAAATACAAATCTTTTCAATAAAGAGATGCAATCTTTCAAATGAAAATGTCTCATGAACCAACACAGTCATTTTATGAACGAAGACAAGCTTTCACCTATAACATTTTCGAAGGTTGCAAAAATTACCTTTGCGTCTTCTGGTTCAAATAACTATTGGGCGACATTTTGTGTTATATATATCTTTTTTAAAAAGGCATGGTAACTTTTCATATGATTTAAGTGTCATTAATTTAAAAGACATTTTTTTTTTTTTGTTACATGAGATAAGCGAGTTTCAAATGTTTTAGATACTATTTAGACCCTTCATCATTAAATCACACTTAATAGCTTATAATCTTAACACTAAAAGCATTTAGAAACATTTTAAAAATGTTAAACAAATTTTCATAAAAAAAATTAAACAAATATTTTACAGTAATCTCTACTTAAATCTTTTTGGGTGGAATCTTGACCGTGGAAGTAAAAGAGATGAAATGACAAATGACTAAGTGATAATCTCCACTCTGTTTTTTAATGGTTTTTTACTCAATGATATCATATGATTATCTTCACTAGAACGACACCGTTTGCCCGTCCTTGCACTGTGCCCAATTCTTGAGGCTTACAGCGGCCCAGTGGCCCCAACTTAATGGGAATTAAAAGCATAGAGACTGAAGGCTTCATTAACAAAATAACAAGAAATTACCAGCCCTCAATAGCTTTCGCTAGTGTGTGTTTCTCACGAGGACGCCATAGCAACCTGATATCACAAGATTATATAGCTCATTCTGTTCCTTTCTTCTTCTTCTTTTTCATTCTACTCAAAGCTTCACGATGGTTCGTAAGGGATACCAGCAAGCAAAAACAGGTAACGAAGAAATCCATAGCTTCAGTGATCTCGCGTAAAATCATCTGTATGACCCTTTTGATTCGATATCATAAAATGGTGACTTGAACACCAGGTGTTTGATTAAATGCCTGAGAGAAAAGTCTCAAGCTTTCTTCTTTAGTTATGGTTTCTCAATACATTTCCTTTTGATTCAGGTTCACAGCTGCTGAATTCAGCAAATGCCCAGAAGTTTTTGAAGAAAATTGGGTTGGGGAAAGAAGATTACTACGTCTGGAAACAAGTTGGCAAGGCATTACTCTGTACCTACGCTCTCTTTGGCGCGGTGTGGCTTTACAATGAGACATCACCACTGGGTTGGTGGACACTGAAGCCACGGCCAAAGGAAGAGAAGGAATTAGCTCATCTCTATGAGCGGCGGCAGTTTCCGTACCCGGGCGATGAACAAGCCATGAAGGAGTTTATTGCCAAGGGTGGAATGATTGGAACCACCATTGGTCCAAAAGGGATCATTGAGACTGATAAGGATGCACATAGTTACCAAAAGGATTTGCAGAACAAGAAGTTCGAGAAGGAGGCACAGAAGCTGTGGCTGAGGATGAGGAATGAGGTCATTGCTGAGCTGCAAGAGAAGGGCTTCGACGTAGAATGAGCGTCGGAAATTAATAGTATGTCACTTTGCTTTTGTTGGATTAGTTGTAAGTTAAGAAATTTAATAATAAATTTATGTTTTACAAATAAGGATGATCAAAGACTAAGAAAACATATTTAGCATGATATTATTTGAAAATTTTTGTCTTCTAATTTCTTAATTCAAATTAGTTGTAAATTAATTATGAATTGACGGATTTAGTAATAAATTAAAAATATATCATGCTAGGTAATGATATGATTTGAAAACTCTTGTGTTTTAATTTCTTAATTCAATAAATTGATAAATAGGTTATAATATATGAATAGACTGTGTGGCTGAATTTGTGATGTTATCTGGCAAATCTTCTACTCAGAAACTTGCACAGACTATACAAGATAGGCTGCAGAGTTTAAATGGGAGAAAAGTTTAGATAGGAAGGATCATTTGATCTAAAATATAATAACTTTCCTGTTTTTGAATGATGGCTTGTGCATGTATGGAAAAATCTCATTTGTCTGATAACATGTTATGGGAGATGTTCTTAGGTGAGGTTTAAAACCATGGAATGAACATTTCTGCAAAAATGATTATAGAGACATCATTATTTTTATTTTTTTTTTTGACCATCCATATTTGTCTTTTTCAAACATATTTTATATATATATATATAAATTCAAACTTGAATTAATATATTTAAATAGTTCGAAGAACTATAGTTAATAAATATTATTATTTTATTTTGCTTAATATGACCATAGAGGCAGATTGTAAAATCATTTATTATTATATTATTTGATTTAGAATTAGTGTACAAGTCATGTTGTGTTATAGCTAAACATGTATTTTGTTAGAGTTTAAGCAACTAATTAATTACTTATATGTTATTAATCACAAAGTTATAAAATAATCCTTGTGGCAAAATGAGTTATTTTATGGGTGTATAACTAATTATTTTTCTAATGTTTAATATTGCTTCTTTTTTCTAATTATAATAAGCACTGAATATTATTTTTTTTTAATAATAAGATTTTAAGAATGTCATAGTCTTAAAAGTGGAAGAGGTTGTTAAGTCAAAACTTTGCTCGTTGTTAAACCATTTACTTATGAATGCACAATCTTTGGCAATAAAATTTGAGGGGCCCAAAGCCTCTCTGTTAAACCAATCATTTAAAAGCAACGAACTTAAAAGAACAGTTTAAAATTTAAATTTTTCTTAAAAAATAAAATAAAATCGAACTTTAAGATGGAGTATCTCCCCTCACTGTGCCTAAGTACAACTCAAGGTGGAGGAGAATGAGCTAATGTCGTTTTTGAGCCCAAATATAATAAAGCATTAGTTTAGGCTATTTTTACAGTTTATTTCCCTTAGTGTTTTTAGACAAGTTTTATGCAATTACCTATTCTATTAGGAAGTTGTTATGGCTAGGATTTAATTTTTTTAATTTTTTAAAACCCTTATAGGACTAAGATTTTATTTTTAGGAAATCAAATTTCGTCCTAATTTCTTGCTAGTTTTTAGGTAATTAATCTTTTCTCCGGTTAGGAGACCTATTAGGGTAAGGGAAGTGTGGGAAAATACTATCCACTAGTTTATTATCGCGGGAAAATTCCACCGGAAAATGAGGGAAAACTGCAATGAAAGATCTTTGACAATTCCAACTATGTATTTTGACGGATTTTCTTCCCTTGAACAAACTTTAAAAATTCCAACAAGTGTGTTAGGCTTTTGATATCATGATAAGAGACACGTTATAGGTATGAATCTGTGCTTTTGATCGATGATAATTTACATTGTAAAAGTCATATTTATACAAGAGTGACACTAAACAAATAATGAAAGAGTGAGGAAAAGTTGAGAATTATTTAATAATTTCAATGGTGCATGATTCGGGGATGGTGATTAGGGTTTAGGGTTGTGATTAGGCTGATATGTGAAATGTAATTAGGTAGAATTAGGGGAAGTTAATCTCTCTAATTTACTTATGATTTACTTATATTATTAAGATTTTAATGGGATTACTAAAAGTTTGAATGAGGAAGGAATTAAGATTTCGATCCTCTAATGTGGTAGAAATGTCAGAGCAACATTAAATGAATTTAGACTATTAATTTTAAATTTAATAGTAAGTATATAAGATGAGTAAGCAAAACTAAGAACGTATTACTTCAATTGCAAGTAAGTTAAGCCTCCAAAATCAAAGCTTAAGGTCCTAAATTTGAATCCTTGCAATAGCACTTGTTATTTGAAGGAATTTGTGAATTATTCAAACATCCCAAACAAGGATTAGTAAATAATAAAGAAAACACCAAGAAGGTATTGGTTTAATAATAGCAAATTAAGATTAACTGAACCAACACCATTAGCTATGATAGAATTGCTTTCACATGTTGAATTATAATTTTAATTATGTTGATAAGTTCGTATCTTACTCTACTTGGGGACTTTATTTTCTCTTCTTCATATTTTTGTTGTTCGTTGTTTATAACAAATTCATGGTTATTGACTAAAGCGTAATGGAAAAGAAAGAAGAAACTTCCCTTCTTCACTGGTGATGGTTTTCTACATGCCTTTTTTGATGCGCAATTGTTCTATAGTGTTCATGATTAATTTTTTTTCCTTCGTGATACAAATCACATCCGATTTCAAGTTTAGCCATTACTTACTCCATCTCATATCTTTTGGGACTTAAGGTTGTTATAGATTAAAAAATTATTGATTAATATAGTACATTAACCATAATATCTTTCTTTAATTCTTTTATTTTAAGTGTAATTAAGGAAAATAATGAATAAGTTACCTTTATTTTATTAAAGGCGAATATAAAAAAAAAAAAAAAAAAAAAACCTTTAATAAAACCTTGAAATTCTGAAAATGTAAAAATTTTGAGAAAAAGAATATATCTAAATAAGAAGGGACAGAGAAAGTACTTGCATGTCTATTAAAATGACTCACGCTATGAATAAATGCAAAATGAAGACCCGTTAAACCCAACCTTTAAAGTAAAACAAGCACAGAGGAAAACAGCAGCAAAAGTTCAGAAACTCGGTTACATAATGTTTTAAACCTCTCCAGAGTTGTAGATGAGTCAACATTTTCACATGTAAAAAGATAATACTGCTAGATTATTTACTAGAGAACCATCTTCTCTTTATCAGAATCAGGCCGCTAAACACTCTACTTACAATCTAGATATGCTAACTGGTGACTCAACTAGTATGTGACGGCAGAGTTTCAGCCAAAAAAAAAAAAAAAGAGAGAGATTGATGAGGAAACATACCATGGCCTGTAAGAAGATATAGCACGTTACGTGAGTATTGTTCAGGAACGCGGTAGAGTGAGATGAAATCCTTGTAAATGAAAATCAAAGGAAGGAAAATACACTCTTGAACCCAAGAAAGGAATCTACTTCCCTTGTTTTGCCTGCAGTTTCAAGTGAACAGCACTGCATAGACTTGTCTTCTTTTGACTCACTCCGGGAGCGATGGTGCTCTCGGCTAACCTCTGTGAAGAGTCCCAGATCTGGTGACCCCTTTTTGTTATTCGACATTGGAACAATAGAAGTTCCTGTATAGATGGATGATAGAACAGGGTCGGTTCTTGAAACTCCCTCAGGAAGATGTAATACTCTGCTCATGCTATTGAAGCCTTCAAAGTTTTCATGTTTCATCTCTCTATTATTGTTAGAAGCAGATGCATGTTTTTCCACTGAAGTAGTTTCCATGTATGGACTAAGTAGGTTATCTCTGGCGATGTCGGAGGAATTTGTCTCTGTAGCCTTATCAAAAGCAGTGTTCAAAGAATCGGGATGGTTCTCCGAGAATGATTCCTTTGTTGGGCTGAATAACTCCATGCAATCAAACTTGCTAATCAGTGGAAAATTCTTGGATTTTCTACGTATATGATCAAAAACTGTTTCTTCAGTCGATGTCTCATGTGTACTTGCTTCAGGTTTAGGACAGTTCACACCTTCAACATTGAAAAGATACATCGGAAACTCCACATGAAAACCAAAGAAATATAAGTAAAAGTATATGCCTGACAATAAGATGTACCTGTTGTAACCATATTGTTGAAATTACTTGAGCTTCCAGCCAAACCAGGATGCTTCGAAGCCAGATATGAATCGATGTCATTCTGTCCTGCGTCATTGAGTTCTGCATGCATATTCACTTCAGTATGTTGAGGAATTTTAAGTCTATCTATCTCATCAAGAACAACTACTTCCTGATAGAGTTCAGGCCTCTTCTCCCGGGCATGCTTTCTTGTGAGAAGTAGGACCTCGGGGGAAGGAGAGTGAGTACAATTGGATGCAGACGGGATAGAGAAGTTTTTGGCCTTCTCCCGTATGTGGTCAAATACTGTTTTCTCAGTGATGATCTTGCATTCATCGTCTTCAAACTCAGGTGCAAGCCCACCTTCCAATGATTGAGATAGATGCAGTGGGTGAAAAGTGGAAAGTGGAAAATGATTTTGAAAATCAGAAAAGCATGCTAAATTGAAGTGTTACCTTCCCGCAACTCTTCATCTAGCAGGTTGAAATTTGGACTGGAACAGAAGAATTTTATAGAAATCAGACATTTCAGATACTGGATATATTTAATGGGGAAAAGAAAAAGAAAAGAAAAGAAAAGAAAGTTATACTTAAACATCACATGGAAAGAAAACTAACATGGAAGCCATTTCATTTTTTGGTTTTTTCAAACTGCTTGGCCCTTTTATTGGTATTTGAGGCGCAACCATGTCGTCATCATCTATGATGTGTACCTCCTCAGCTGGAGGAAATGAAGAAGGCTGCTTTCTTTTTCTCCTTAAATGTATGTTTGAATTGTTCTCTTTGTTCAATAGAACTTTTTGGTGGATATCAATACCAACTACAGAGACAAAAATGAAGAATGAGTTATAACTGAACAACTTAAAGAAAGCATAATTTGGGGATTCATAATTTAGACATATATTAGCCACGGCTTACTATATTCCTCATATATAAAATCAGCTTTAATAGTCTGCTTTCCTTCTTGTGGAATTGTCACAAAAATTGTTGCTGTGTAAGGGCTGCTTAAGGAAAGAATAAAAGTTAGAAGGTAAAGGGTGGTTCTAGGACCATCAAAAGTAAAGGTTGCAGTTGTCAATCCAATAGAAAGAATTATATAATCGAGCATCCCAAACAGTTCTTGAAATTCATGTCTTAACCATTTTCAGTTGTCCTCTTTATCCACTAAACGAAGTATCAGAAATAATGTGTATCTCTGTAACACGAGTTATGGCCATTATATTAAAATGTATTTATTGGAAAGTGGGTTCTCTTTGAATACCATGTAGAAAACTCTGGGTTTTGAAAAATGAGCATGATTGCCCATGTAAACACCCCCCCCCCCCCCACAAACCCCAAAAAAATCAAAAGCTGCATGCTTTCAGCGGAAAACATCTTATTCTGGGACGTTCCACAGTATAATAAGTTTCATTGCAAAAAGAGACAAGGTTTTTCACATTATGTACCTGGAGAACTGATCCACCCTGCCAAAGAAAAAAGGTTAGATACTTTTTAGACGAGGAATAGCAAATTGTATATATTGCATAGGTGAATCGCTGAGGATTAAATACCAACATAAGAGAGATGTTTGATAGAAACACTTTGGAATTGCCCTAGAATCGGTGGAAAAACTATAGTAATAGACTGAACCTTCAAGTCATCATCACCTTATTTTTTCATGAAATAGAATGCTGTTGTCTTCCTCTGAACCAATGATCTGTAAGAAAGAAGTTTTAGAAGCTCACTTGGATTGCTTTAAGTACTCAAGTTCTCCACAGGAAACATCCAGATAACTCACCATGTTAGCATAATGTCGTTTATCTGACTGGACAGACTGTGATATCCTAGTCAACGTTGCTACTAGCTGAGACTTTCCGTGTCTCTGGCTTTCAACTTCGACAAACTTTATATCAACTGTAAGAGGTAGAGATAGTAATGAATCCTTGATATGGTTCCCAAATGGGTATTTTCGACCAGTTACTATCTCTATTCTCCTGGAATCAGCTTCAGCTAGTGCCTCGAATGTTTTGATTCCCATTGAATACAGTGCCTAACAAGAGCATCAAGACAACAATGCAAGTAAGGAGTGGTGAATTACAAGAATTTGTGACTTTTCATAAACATTAATAACATGAACAGCTTAACCTTCGCTGTAACTATTCCAATTCCGGGTAACTGTCTCAACAAGTATGGACTGTCATCCCAGAGTTTCTGGTCCAATGATTTGGCTAGAAGGGCAGAATTCACGGCTCCTTTGTAATTCTTTTTGTAGATAAAATAATCTTTCATGCATTTAGCAATTCTACACCCATTTGAGCATATAGAATTCATGTCCTGTAGCATCATGTTTACTTAATCACTAAGATTTAAGTATGGTGATAATAAGTGCAAAGCAATACTGCACCTGGATTAGGGATAGATCATGAACTGCAGGATCACCAGTCAAGCAGTCATTTGCCAGAATAAAAATCTTTTCTTCTCTTGTCTGAATGCGCTTTTTCTTTTTCCCTTTGTCTGCAAGGATGTGAAAGCGAAGCCGCCCATCTTTATCAGCATTGATGTCATTTAAGATCTTCTTCTCATTGCGCCTCAGCTGTATCCCTTCATTTTTCATTAAAAATTGTATAAATACTTCGGTTGAAAGACGTCTTAAAATGTTATAATATCACAAATATATGCATACAAGCAATTTCATCTGCACGGCAAATAACATGAAGTGCGTCTTCTAAATTGCAGTTTTCAGGGGTTCGCATTATCTGTTTCATGGTGTCAAATCTCAAATAATACTTTGTCATAAATCTTCCAGGCTCTAAGACAGAAAAAGGAAAACTTGTTAGTAATCAACAAGATTTTAGTTCTTCATCAATACAGCAGAAATTATTTTACAAGATTTTTATACCTAATGGCCTCAAGAGGAAACCATCTTCATCAACCCAGATCAGTCGATGCTGTGACAATTCATTAACTTTCTTAACACATATCTCTGTGATAACATAGCAGATTCAGTATGTAATCAAGATGCAAAACAGAAAAACAACCTAAATGAAGGTGAGAGAGGAAATAAAAATAGAACATCAGCTGAAAACAACCAGTTGATAACAATGGTACCTTGTACATGCTTCTCTAAACGGTCACCTGAAATTCCCTTTTTAACTGCATAATTCTCAGGGTTCTGCTTGGGCATGAACATTCTAATCAGAGGGGAAAAAGAAAATATATAAGATGAATCTGGAAGACATCCTTAATTGCATACCCTTCTCATTCTGACATACAAATATGAGCACTTCATCCATTCGATTGCCTTCGTGATATCAGACACAGTCAGTTGAACTATTTCTGCCGTTAAATGCTCTGTCACACATGACAGCAACCTATGGGAAGCAAATATTAATAGCTAATCAGAATATATGCACTAGGTATCCAGCATAGGTTCTACAATCTATGACACTATATCCACACTGCAACATAAATTGTGGTGATCATACTGTGATTCCACCATTTCACACCCATTTAAGAGATTCTCGTACAAATGGACCTGTAATATGAGAGAAAATACATATTTAGAAGGAACAGTTCCTGCATAAATTTTGAATAACAGAAATTGGAACAGTAGAAATAACCATTTATCTTGGCTGTAAGTGTGCATGTGCAAGAGAGAGAAACGAGGGGAAAGAAAACAGATTTTGCTTCACCGTTTCTCTTCTTGTCATGATTATAACCATCCCTGTGTCATCAAATGGTGGTCGGCCTGCCCTGCCACACATCTATAGCATAACCAAGTAAAATAAAAATTAGTCAAACACAGTCTTATTGTTTTTCTAAGTCTTATTTCCTTTCAATGTAGTCAATGTGAAGGAGAAACGAAAGAGTACACATCTCCCAAGCTTGTTTCTTCTAGTGTTTTCGTTTTTCTTCTTTTTCTTTTTAAGTATCACCCTCAACATATCTAAATAGTAGAAACCCCTCTCTTATAGAGACCACTTTCTCAAACATTTTACAAGCATAGCTATTCAGGTTTTTCACTTGGCTGCTGAAAGCTCTAGGATATTTGGAGTAAGGGCAACAATGTCACCAAACAAATATGTGTATCTTAATCACAGGCTATCCCATATATGCATCATGCAGTATTTAAGCAATTGGTTAAAAGTGGTGAAAGGAATCGTCTGTATGTTTTTGTATGCTAAAAGTAATTGTCATGCCCACACTTCAGTCCAGACAATATGAGCACGTATAAATGATTCAGACTACACAGAAGTCATTGAATAGCCAGTTACATATATACTTATATATTTTCTTAGCAATATTAAGATATCAACAGCATCTCAAGAAAAGAAACTCACCTGCAATATTGTCGAGCGGTCATATTCCATATAGAGACCCTTTTCCTTGTTGCTGAAGAAAATTAAAATTTCAACAAAATAAATTGAAAAACTGATTTATTAGTATGTTATGATGACACGTATCAGAAACCAAAAAGTATAACGTACAAGTGCTGTGTTGATTTAATAACTACTGTATGTGCTGGGAGGTTGATTCCGTGAGCAAGAGTGTTTGTAGCACAAAGTACTTGAATGTCACCCTTCAGAAAAAGGCCTTCAATGAGATTGCGATCCTTGAGGCAAAGCCCACCATTGTGGTAACCAACTGCAAGAAAACCATTTTGTCACACGAGGACACCATAGTCACTTTCAAATAAGCATTGTGCTTTTGGCCAAAAAAGAGAAAGGTTACATCCGTACCACCAAAGAGGATACATGACTGCATCTGCTTGTCACTGCATGATAGAGAAGCCTCTCTCAGACGATCTTGCTGTTCTTTGTTCTTAATGAATGGATTTGAGTAACCAAAGCTCATGGCTATTTGAGAGATTCGCTGAGCTGCTTCTTGTGCTCCTTTTCTAGTTGAGCAAAATATAAGAGCAGCTTTCCCTCTTGAATACTGCATGAGGATATCTGAAATGAATTGCATACATAAAATGATGAAAGTCGCATAAAATAGAAATGCCAAGATCAGAGAATCAAATATGAACAAATTTACAAAGCTGTTAGATAGTTAGGCCAGGTACACTAGCTTACCAAAAATATAATTTTGAAGGCGCTGCATGGTGGCATAAACATAAATGATTAGAAATTAAGTGTAACTGGTGATCAGATTTGCCTCTCAACAGTTTGCACTAACATTTCTCTGAGTAAAGAATGAAAAATTGATATTATCTAAGATTTTGTGAATATTAATCTAACCTTCTCAAATAGAAAGTCATTTTTTGCTGGAGCATAGCCTGTGAAAATTTAATAGTAGAATGATTATTTAGGAGTTATCAGTTCCCATAACCATACTCCACAACATAAACAAATACAAATTAAAACCCTGCAAATGCGTAGAAAGATTAGGAACATTTTGTTACCGAGGTTGCCTTTGTTTTCCTGAAATATGTGCATCTTGCTCAATTGTATCGTTTATTAGAATATATAGTATGCAACAAATGATGAGGAACAAATTCCAGAATAGTTAAGTTCATGCTTATATCATACCAAAAACCCTGGTTGTCAACTTTACGGGCCTCATTTCTTCTCCAAACCTGTGAACATTCAGAAACCAACATAAAATTGCTGGATATAGACACTAAGCAATATAATACATAGTTATCCCTTGAAAAAGGAAGGCGAAAGCTACCTTTTAATTCCTTGGTCAGGAACATTAAGCCACGAAGCTGCATTACAAAATACATGGTATATAAAAGATTCCCTTGGTTGTTTGATTGATATTTTAAATTGAAATAACTCTTGTGATGATATACATCAAAGGAAGAATTACCTACATCCTCAACATTTGGGATTGTGGCAGACACAGCTAGGTAGCGGACCTGACCAAGAGGATTCAATTTCATTTTTGGATTTTGAGAAACTATTTTTATTCTACTAACAATTGCTTCCAAAGCAGCTCCACGCGCATCATTCAACAGATGAACTTCATCAATAAGTAGTAGTGCTATGTCACTGAAAAAGCTCAGGCCACCATCTTTTATACCATATCGTGACACTGCATCAAATTTCTGTTCATAGAGAAAATAAATCTACTTAGGCATTCCCATAATTGACTGCTTGTACAAGTGTGCATGTCTATCTGCATGAAGAAAAGCAATGCCTATCAAAGTGACTAAGAACAAGAAGAAAGTAACCAAAGAGATATAGGTTTAGAAAGTTGATGAGGGAATGGATACTGATAACACAAACGATTATCCTGTATAGACTAAATTGGAAAAAAGTTGTGCAGCTGATCTGAGTTAGTATAATTCTAAGAGAAAACTTAAGTCATATTAGTTCCCAGTTCCATGCGGTCTTACTGTCAGGAAGATATAAACTCAACTTCATACATCAATATAACAGTTGAAAATTCACCTGATATGCATGTGCGTTGGTGCAGAAAAAAAATAGTGCAGAAGCAAAAGCATTTTATAGAGTAAGAAGTCTACTTCTGTCCTCATAATATTATTTACATACTGACCTCAGGGGTGGTCAGAATAATATCTGCTTCATGTATATTCCTTAAGTTGTAAGATTCATTGTCACCTGTCAACTCCAGGCAATTTACCCCCCATGGCCCAAACTTCTGATTCCAATCACGAAGCTTCTCCTGTACTAAAGCCTTAGATGGGGCTATGTAGATCTTCTCACCATGTCATCATCATAGTTATAATTAGTAATGTTTACATGGATATCGATATACTCATGAACTTTTAGTTAAATATGCATCACTATGTGCAAGAGCTTGAGTTGTCAATTTTTCGAAAATGCAAGATGAAGGTACAGATTAGGAAAAGCTCAGAGGATCCAAATGAATGATACAAGGAAATAGAGAGCTGACGACATGCCTCAATGGTTCTGGACATGAGCCTATTATACAACCTCCAAAAGGAATACCGCGAGAAATGTATCACATCTAGAGTCATTTGGCAGACTTACTGTTTTCAGAGTTCCTTTTACATGAATGAACTTCCCCTCTGAAGAGATGAACCTGGAGAGAAGCCTCAGAATGCAAAGCTCAAAGATTACTGTTTTCCCACTACCAGTTGGTGCGGAGATGACCATATTTGCATCAGAGTTGAAACAGATAGGGAAGCATTCACTCTGAAGTGAATTAAAATACCTGTATATATATATATATATATATATATATATATAATTCATGAAAAACCAACATTTAGAACAACAATCTTTCACTATATTACATAGAAAGCTCTAAATATCAACTAAGAAAGCTGAGCCTTTTAAGATCTTTTTATGTGCATAGTATTGTCTATATAAAACTATCAGAGGTTTGAAAGTCTATGGGGATACAGGTGAACTGCGAAGTTTTATGTTATGTCAGAGATAGTGAAGAATGATTATCCTTATATATTTTGAAAACTACAGATAAAGATTGATTCAAATCAAATATTCACTAAAATCTAAGATAATGAAAGCAGCTAACATTCAGTTTTCATGCCATCTTAATAAACATGTAAGATATTTGGGAGAATAGGCGAAGAAAATGTACCTGAAACTAAAAATTGAACGGAAAGTTGCAGGCAAATCTAATACAGACTTCAACGAATATGAATCCATGATCTGGATGCTGAAATCACGAAACAAATATGAGATAAGCTTAAAATTAAAACAAGAGTAATGGAAGAAGAAAAACTCAAATTCTTTGTAAAAGGATGGAATAAATAAGATCGAATTTCAAAATATTAACGGCCATCACATACAATAGAAATTCATTGCAACATACAAAAAATTCAAGAACACATCAGAATAAAATTGATAAATCTGTTTCATACTCTGAAATTCTCTACTAAATAATACTGATAAATCTTCACAATTTCAACATAGAAAAAAGTTGAGAAATCTTATTTGAAAACAACACAAGAATCCATGGATCCAGTGAATCTGGTATCTAAACTGTTTAAAAATTCAAATCCTAAAGTGGAAAGGAAAAGGAAGATAATAGTCCAAGATGCGTTCTAGAGAATTCCATCAAAATATCAGAACAGAAGTGCATAATATTCTTCTTCCATTCCTAAAATCTAGCAGAAATACCAAGTAGATTAATTTCTCACGCCTGTGTTTCTGTAGAAATGGAGAGAGAGAAACCTGAGAGAGAAGAAGAAGATGAAGTTCAAACTTGCAGCGAAGAAACTATGACGAGCGATGAGCGATAATGATGAAAAATTAATTAGGCCGATATTTATACTTGGATCAAGTCGTTCTGGCGGGAACTTAACCGGGTTTGAACCGACCGGACCCTAAGACCTTCCGTAAGCGCTTCTAGCCCCTTTCTGGGCCCATGAATATTTACGCAATGGCCTTTGAATTTTGTATGAACTTGTAAATGTTAGAAAATGTTATTTACTGGTGTATATCTCAATGCTCACTCATATTCTTTTAGTTTAGTAAAATTATAAGTAAGAAAGCAAACTAAATTAAAAAAAAAAATGTAAAAGGTGAGTATGTATATGATATTATTACGTTAGTAAATAAAAATTTTATGTCAAAACAAATATAAAAATTCTTAACCGTCAAAATTCTTTTTATTGAATCACAAATAATGATTGTCTAAAAAGTTATCTAATTGTAAAAAAAAATATAGAGTTTGCAACTGAACTTTCCATGAGAAAAAATGGAAATAAATTTTGACAGGGACAATTTTTTAACATAATGGATGAAGGGTTTATTATAATTATAAGAAATAAATTCTTTTTTCTTCTTCATATAATCTTAATATTAAAACAAATCTTTACATTTTAAATTAGATAAAATAAACCTTTATATTTTAAGTCTATGATAGAAATAAACTTTTTATAAAAAAATATTTTAATAAATTTTACTTTTATTTTTAACTTAAAATATAAAAATTTATTTTATTCAATTTAAAAAATTATAGTCATTTTTTAAATTAATGATGGTGTGAGTAGATAAAAAAGTAATTTTCTCTGATTATAACTAGATTTTATGTTTTATATAATATTTTATTTTTGTCAAAAATATAAGGAAACCCATGAATTTTAATTTGGATGAAACATTTTATATAATATTTTTAGTAACTAAAAGTAACATGAAATGCAAGTGGAAAACCATTAACTTTGTGATAAATAGTTAATTACTTATTTAAAAAATGTTTAAAATAATTTGTTGACTTGTGTCTTTTAATTGATCAAATAAAAATAATTAAGAAATAGAGTGAAAACAAGAGAATATCAAGTGCAACAATAAAAGTGTAAAACAATTAATTAATAATCATATTATTAGTTTTCTTTGTAAGGTTATTATTAGATTGTTTACCGTTACACTTATATCATTAAATCAACTTTATTATAATTGCAATGAGTTGATATTTATATTGGATCACTTCCTTTTTGAAATAATAAATTGACATTTATTATAATTATCTCATTTATCAATGATATTTATATAATAATATCTATTAAATATAAAGAATTATACTAAACGTATACCTCTTAAGAAAAGAAATAAAATCTATTAAATATACTACTTAAATGTGAAATAACATCTATTAAATAAAAATAATATTAATTATGACTCTTAATTAAAGATATAAATTTATTAAATATAAAATCAACTAAAATGATTAACGAATGAAATTAAGGATAAATATATTATCTAGCCAATTCATTAATTTTAGTTTTATTTTATAAATTTACTTTGAAGAGTTGATATTTCTAATTGAGATGATTTGCGCATTTTTTTAAAATTATGTATTCTTGTTGTCTTTTATCTTTTATTATTTTAGAGAAATTTTTACCTAAAATTATTGTATTTTTGAAATTTTAAAACTATATTAAACTTATTTTTTAAATGTTTGTATAAATTAATGATAACTCACTCATTTTATCTCATAATTATATTATAAATAGAAAAATTAAATAAAAATATTATAGTTAATATAACATACTAATTAATAATTTCTTAATACTTGTATGATAACTTTGAAAAAATAAAATATTTGTGATGGAGAATATTTGGGATAAAGGGAGCATATGGATAATTTATAGAGTGAATATTTATTTTATTTTTATGTTTAAAATATTTATTAATTTAATTTTTTATATTTTAAATTTAATAATTTAATATTTTTATTTTTAATTTATTAATTTAATTTTTATACTTAAAATATTAATTAATTTAATTCATTAAAATTATTAAATATATAAATTTAATTTTTTATACTTAAAAAATATTAATAAGTTATAAAATTAATAAAATAAATTAATAAATTAAAAACACAAAAAATAAAATGTATTGAAATTTTACGTATAAAAAATTTAATTAATAAATTTTAAATATTAAGAGTTAAATTGATAAAACCAAAATAAATATTTACGGAAATTTATATACGTAGCAAAGCCGACTTTTGCCCAAAATTCCAGAGGGAGCCAAATTAGCCATGGAAGAGACCTCCTTGTGTGACGAAGTTCCAAATCTTCTATTATCTTTCGTTGATACATTTGTTGACTTCTCAGTCAGCGGCCTCTTTCTTCCACTGCCGCCACCGCCGCCGCCGCGGCCACTTGTAGAATTTCTTGGCCCTGTTTCTGATGGTACATCTGCCCTTCGCCTTTTGCATTCTCCCCCACCGTTGCAGACCCGTCTTCCCTCGCCGGACCGTCTAATAGCCATCGGCGATCTCCATGGCGACTTTGAAAAATCCAAACAGGCTCTCCGAATCGCCAATTTGATTGACGCCTCTGACAAATGGATTGGTGGTTCCGCCACCGTTGTCCAGATAGGAGATGTGCTCGATCGGGGCGGCGAAGAGCTCAAGATCCTCTATTTCCTCGAAAAATTGAAGCGCGAGGCAGCGAAGACTGGTGGGACAATCATCACCATGCATGGGAACCACGAGATTATGAACGTGGAGGGCGATTTCAGGTTCGTGACTCAGAAAGGTTTGGATGAATTTAGGGTATGGGGTGATTGGTTTTCCATTGGGAACAAAATGAAGAGTCTTTGTCAGGGTTTACAAAAGCCGAAAGACCCATTTGAAGGGCTTCCTTTGGTTTTTCGTGGCGTCAAGGAAGAATTTTTTGATGGCTTTAGAGCTAGGATTGCTGCATTGCGCCCTGATGGTCCAATCGCGACTCGGTTTTTGTCACAGAATGTGACTGTGTTGGTTGTTGGAGATTCGATTTTCGTTCATGGTGGGTTATTGCCTCAACATGTTTCTGTTGGGTTAGAACGGATTAATGAAGAAGTGAGAGATTGGATTAATGGGTTGAGAGGGAGATTATCACCCGCTTATTGCAGGGGGAGGGATGGTGTGGTTTGGGTGAGAAAATTTTCAACGGAATTGGCAAAAGATTGTGATTGCTCAACTCTTGAACATGTTCTCTCTACAATTCCTGGTGTGAAGAGGATGATCATGGGTCATACAATTCAAGAGGATGGAATTAATGGGGTATGTGATAATAGAGCTATTCGGATTGATGTGGGTATGTCAAAGGGCTGTATAAATGGGTTGCCTGAAGTTCTGGAGATAAATGAGAATTCTGGGTTGCGGATATTGACATCAAATCCATTGTATCAGAAGAAGGAAAATCCATCTGGCATGGTTATGGGAAAGGAAGAAGGACTGCCACTGTTGCTTCCAGAACGTATACCAAAGCAAGTTGAAGTTAAGGCTTAAGATTATTGTTTATTTACCTGTAGTTAGTATTTAGAAACATCTGAACTGATGCATTGTTTTGTTGGGAGCAAAAGAGCAGAAGGGAATCGAGGGATCTCTTCTTGGAGCTGTGGGTAATGTCTACAATTCTCTGTGAACACATTTAAAATACCAACTTATAGCTTCATGGGGATTGATTTAATAGATTCTTAGTTTCATTATTGGATGTGCAAGATTAAATTTCTCCCGAATTTGTCTTTGCTTCTCATGATTGTCATGTGAATTAGTTGTTTCACAGGTGTGTATGCAGACTTTTTAGATGTGCTTCATGGGATTGATTTGAAAGATCTTAAGTTTCCTTATGGAATGTGCAAGATTATTTTTTTTTTCAAATTTGTCTTTGGTTCTCACAGTTATCATGTGAATTAGTTGTTTTTGTAGATGTGCTTGTAGACTTATTTCATTCTTTGGCTTTGATTTTCTCCTTCCTCTATAGAAATACTTGATCTCACAATATTCATAGCTAGATACAAACTTCTCACCTTTTTCAAGTTATAATAATACTACTAGACTTCATGGTTATTAGTTAACATGGTCTGGTCATATGAAAATTGATCATATTACATATATGATATATGCTGTACATGAATCCCGAAAAGCTTTATTATTTAGTTAGGTTAGTTTATGATTTCATTTGATAGAACGATTGATGGAATTGCCTGTACCTTGTAGCATGTGAGCAAAGAGGAATAAGGATTTGTTAATGAGTTCTCAGCTAGTTACTTTTTGATGACTAGTGATGTTTGCATTTGACAGATAAATTCCTTAATCTCTTGTTTATTCCTTCATGGCATTGTTTAGTTGTTTTGTTGGCGAAAGAATTTTATTATATGGATAGAAGAACATACCTAGATTCTTTCCAAGGAGAAAAGTGATCTTTGGATCGTCGCAAAGGAATGAATCACTGTACCTTGGGTCAGAGTATCATCACATGGAAAATACCCTTAATCCACAACCAAAAAGCCTTCTAGCTTTCTGAGAATAACTTCACTAGGAGTTTCTTTGGGAGAATAATAGAGAACTTTATCTTAGAGAATTCTGTTCTTCAGAGAACAGTTTGTGTTTTACAGTAGAGGGAAAAACTGTTTCACCTTCATAGAAGAACATGGTTTAGTTGTTTCTTTCCATGTTGGTTTATTATTTTGTTTAAGTATCTTATTCTTGATCTTTTCCTGCCTTCTTATGATGTCCACAGTATGATTGAATCTGTTCTACGATGATCATGTGTGGGTGATCCAAGCTTTCCAAATTTGCCTGAGGTGTGGAATGCACCTTGAATTAATAGGGAAAAAAAGAGAAAAGGAGAAAAGAGAACAAACAGAAACCCTAATCAATATGAAAAAAAAGCTATTTTCACCATTGTTTGTGCACAACTCAATGGATACTCTTTGTTTGTTAATTAGTTGTTGGAGTAAAATATAAACAGAAAAATAAAAAAATAAAAAAAAAAAGTGTACAAGGGGGTGGGTACTCAATTAATATGTAGAATTAACAACTACGTCAAAGAAGTGTTATGCTGCAGTCATCTTCCAGGTCCTCAAGTGGGCATGTCGTCTGATCAGAACTTGTGTCATTATCTAGTTCAGACAATTCTGGAGGGTGATTTCCTATACTCAAATGTGTTTCAAATCCCCTTAGAGGTAGCTACTATAGGCCACTGGGGCGCCTTTTTTTGTGGGGTGGAGTGGGGTGGGGGAGGGGTGAGAAGAGAAAAGAAAAATGCAGGTTACTTTGGACGGGTGACATGAATGCAGTGGAATGGGTTAGAATGATCTTTGTAGTTAATACTAACCATATGATTTATTGTTTACGAATAAAGATTTAATCTCATGTATAAATGTAATAATTTGAGCATTAAAAGTAATGGGCAAACATCTTTTGTTTGGTAACCTTGTGTCACAAGTCCTGTCACTCTTTTTAATTAGTTAAGAAAATAATTAATAAATATATATAAAGAAGAAAACTTCAAAAAAAAATACTCTCTTTTCTATTGGAACTTTACAAAATACTCTTGGACTGTGTTACGTACCTTTTGCCAAAAAAATTTTAAAATATACACTTAATGCAGATAACATTAGGCGTTATTTATCCTGATTATGACATAGGACCAAGTCTCGCGAAGATGACATACTCTTTATCTCGTCTTATTTTATTATTATTTTTAGCCTTAAATATTATCTCGATCAAATTATATTTTTTATTATATACAATTGATTGGTAGAAATAAGATATCAAGTCAGTTACGAAATGTTGATCATGATGGTACTTTTCTTACTTTCTTTTTTCCCTCTTCTTAGGCCACGGAAGTGTTGTCTTCTTGTACAAAATTCTTAGGTTGTCATTCAATCCTTGTCGTCGTGTAGGGAACCCTACGGCACAATTGACAAAAGGACTTGTCCTTATGGCTTCCACCCATTATGACTCTTAAACCGAAACTAATAATTTACAAAGAAAGAAAAATCATTACTTAGCAGACATGTCTTCATAATCATAATTATAGTAAAAGACAATGTTTTCAAAATAAGTATTTTCTTTTTTCTTTTTGGTCTATATCTTAAATGGTAAATAAATCAATTGGAAGAAAACTTCACTTGGGTAATCTGCAATAAAATCTTACTATACAAATTAAAGAAATCATTGGTTCATAAGTTTATTAGTTCAATCATCAACTCATTACTTCAATTGCAGAAATATATATATATATATAGTACAAATTTAATTAATATAGCTAGAATAAAATGAAGTATAGCTAAAAATCAAATATACCAAAAAAAAAAAAAAAGTTTAGAAGTGCCCTCTATTTTAATCAAATTTCAGCTAGTTTGTGTTGGTTGAACTCAATATTCACTTATTTAAGAAGCAAAACAACATAGTTTGACTAATATGACTAAAAATTGAAAATATCCTCTTCTTATTCAGTTGGTGTTGGTGTTGGTTTTGCACGGTTTGCATTCCTTCAAACCAAAACTAACAAAAACCACAATCGATTGCGACTTATGTAACTATTCCTAACCGATTGAATCAATTCAAGATGTGTTCGATTTGGTCAATTTTGCACCATTATTGATTTTTAGCTCAACCCTAGCGATGACAAACTATAATACTATAATGGATTGCATATGATCTAAGATGTTATAAATAAATTAAAATTAAAATGATATTTGAAAAATAATTAATTATGGTTGATTGGAGAAATAAAAAATAAATAAAAAGGTAAGAAAAAGAGAATAAAATGTTATATGTACAAAAGTTGATCAACCAAAATTAAAAGTATTAAAATTATCAACCGAAACTGATGGATCAAAACTTGTAAATCAAAGTTTCGGTTTGTGTCGGTTACTCAATTAGTTTATGAAATAAGAAAAAAAAATATGAAGTGTAGCTACAAATTTAAATCTACCAAAAATATTAAAAATACCCTCTTTAATCAATTTTAGTCAGTTTGTATTGATGTAAGACTCAATACTCACTCATTTAGGAAGCAAAACGACATAATATAAGTGAAAATTGAAAAAGCTCTCTTCTTGACCAACAAAAACCGAAACTATCATATTCTCCAATTGATTTTTAACGATCTAACTATTCCTAATTGAATAAACCATTCGGTTTATGTTCATTTGGACCGGTTTTGGTTGGCTATTGAATTTTTGCTCCATGATAGACTACAGAATATTACAAGGTAGAGAATTTATTTTTTGAGAACTAAAACATTATAAATAAATTAAGAGTTAAATGATATTTGAAAAATAATTAAAATGCCCAAAAAAACAATGAAGTCCATATATACGTGTCTTTGTAAACAGCCCATAACATCAAAAGACGTCTCTAGCTTCCTCATTTCCATTTCCCATCACATGTTTCCGGATTATACAGTGTAGCACTCTTGTTCTGGCTTAGAACATCATCTGAACTCCACCAATCACCATGCAAGCCCATCATCACCATGGTAAACCTTCCTTCCCTCTCCCCGTGGACGGTGATCGGAAAGCCACCGAGTTCCGCCCACTTTCACTGGCACCACCCCATATGCGTGCCTTCCACCTTGCATGGCTCAACCTTTTCTCTTGTTTTTTCTCCACTTTCTCCATCCCTCCACTCGTTCCCATAATCCGGCGTGACCTGAATCTCACCGCCACAGATATCGGTAACGCCGGCATCGCCTCCTTCGCGGGCTCCATCTTCTCCCGCCTCTTGATGGGACCCACCTGTGACCTCGTGGGTCCCAGAATAGCGTCTGGCACACTCTCCCTCCTCACTGCTCCCGTCATCCTTGCTACCTCTCTTGTTTCCTCACCTCAAGCTTTCATTGCTGTTCGGTTCTTCGTGGGTTTCTCACTGGCTAATTTTGTGTCCAACCAGTTCTGGATGAGTTCTATGTTCTCCGGCAACGTCGTTGGCATAGCTAACGGCGTTGCTGCCGGATGGGCCAACGTGGGTTCCGGCGTGACTCAACTAGTCATGCCACTTGTTTACACTCTAATCATGTTCTTTAACGTGCAATCTTCGACTGCTTGGAGGCTTGCGTTTATAATTCCCGCAATCTTCCAAGTAGTCACAGGAATTTTGGTGTTGGCTTTCGGCCAAGACCTTCCTTCCGGTGGCTATATCCGTTACCGGAATAACCCAAAAGAAAACAACAACAATAACAGCCTATTTAACGTTGTATTTCATGGGCTGTCCAATTACAGAGGTTGGATTCTGGGATTGCTATATGGGTTTTCTTTTGGGGTGGAACTAACTACAGATAACATTATAGCACAGTACTTTTATGATAGATTCAAGTTGAATGTTCAGACGGCGGGGACAATTGCGGCGTGTTTTGGAATGGCGAATTTGTTTTCACGACCGATGGGAGGGGTGATTTCTGATAAAATGGGAAAGAGGTTTGGAATGAGGGGAAGGCTGTGGGCCTTGTGGGTGGTCCAAACAGTGGCTGGATTGTTGTGTGTGCTGCTTGGACGAGTTAACACTCTGTGGGGTTCCATCCTTGTCGTGTGTACATTTTCTGTATTTGTTCAAGCTGCTTCTGGCCTCACCTTTGGTGTAGTTCCATTCGTCTCCAGAAGGTTAGCTATCATTGTTTTGTTTTATAACATTATAGATGGTAAAAAGATTAAGAGCAATTATAATGGTTGGTCGTTAACCTACGTTTTCTTGTAAGAACTAAAATTGTTATTGGACATACACTTGTTCTAATGGACAACAAGTGTGGAAAATAAGAGATATGGAAAGAGAGATAAAATATTAGGTAATTTGTGAGATTTATTTAAAATTTGTACAGTTAGCTAATGAAATTCTTAAAGTAAATGACATGTAGTGTCAAAATAAATTTATAAAAAATTATCTAAAAAATTATAGTTAAGTTTATCCTTAAAAATTAGTTAATTTATTTGGTTCAAGCTTCAAAAGGAGAAAGGAGGCATTTTTATTTTTTGTTTTCTCCCCCTTTCATTTTTTTCCTGAACCCCAAAATTAGAGGGTTTTGGAAAGAAAAGAAATGTTTGTTTGTTTTTGACAAAAATGCTCTTGCATTTTATCTTTCTTTTTTTATGTATAAAATTATAATAATAAATTTACTCATTTTCTCTTTTCCCTACACTTACAGGCCAAACAAGAAAAAACACTTTCCCTTCATTAAAATCCATCCTTTCCTTTAAACCAAACACTCCTTAATATATTGTCTTTATTGTATTAGAGTAAGTTTAGTGAGAGTTGCACAGTGTGCTGCGGTTGCAACGTAAGTTGCTTCGTTAAATAGGTGAGACATGGAGGAGAGAGTAGACAATGAATTCTTAAAATAAAGAATGGTTACAAAGGAAAATAAATAAATAAATAAATGAGCCTCAGCTGGTACACAGATTTAAAAAAAAAAAAATCAATGAGAAATAAAGACAAGATAATTTAAAAGGCACATTTCATTAGTTTTTAAAAGTTACATGAATAAAAAAAAAATTATTTAAAATGAATGAAATATAAAAAAAAAAATTATGTCATAGTTACAATCTTAAAACTCCATGCAAATCATTTTAGGTTTAAGTCACGTAATCTCTGCTCTAAAATACAACACACAACTCACACGTCTTCTATCCAAGCCATTTAGATAAATATCAAACAGTACATATTTGGTAACTGTTGTGATTTGCCACAACTCTGAATTTATTGCATGGTTGACATAATATAAAATTTTACTAGATTCACTATTTTTCTTTGCTGTTTTCTTTTGGGTGCATGCCGATATAATACATGAGTGAGTCAAAATAATGTGCCCAAATATCACCTATAGTCAATCATACCAAGCCAATAGTGAGTCAAAACAATAAATGTCAGAGTCCTTCCCTTTAGCATGGTCACCATACCACCTAAATCATGTTTCAACCATTTTGGCATTGAAATCTATTGCAAGTTTTCATTTTTCACTCATCCTACTTCGCAGATCACTGGGAGTCATTTCAGGTATGACAGGAAGCGGAGGCACTATAGGAGCTGTGGTGACTCAAATGCTGTTGTTTTCAGGCTCTAACATGTCAAAGCAAAAAAGCATATCTCTTATGGGCCTTATGATGGTTGTTTGCACTCTTCCAGTAACCTTGATGTATTTCCCTCAATGGGGTGGTATGTTCTGTGGCCCTTCCTCAGATCACCATTTCTCTGACGAAAATTACAGTCTGCTAGAATAGTATTCGTGTACCAACTGATATGAAATAAATGCCTATGAGAATGGGTTCTCATTGTCAAGCTGATAAGAGTATTCTGCAGAAAGAAAAGATGGCTTATTCTTCCGATTGGATTCTGAAGATACAGAATAGTAAACAATAAGCTTGTATATTTGTTTATGCATTAGAATTTAATGTGTATTCACTTTGTCTCCAGCCAAAAAGAAATATAACAATACTGAAACAATTACCGGACAAACTGCATAACATAATGTTATAATTGTACTAAAATATGAATCAATCTTGGATGCCGTAGGCATAAGCACCACCGTTGAGGGAGGAAGGATTTTGAATGTTGACATACCTAAAAGACACACGGACTCCAGTCTAGGTAGTTACTGTGGAATAACTACCCTTACAAGTATCAGATCCTATTTGATTCTATAACACGTTTTTCGTCCTTTCTTCTTCATTGAGTAACGTAAATTATATTAGAATGGCAAGTTTATGGCATAGAATACTAAGGGGGAGAGATTTCTCTTTAAGATCTTCCCATAGATTCTAGAATATCCATCGTCTTATAGTTCAAATGACAAGCTCATCAATTTAAATACCACATTACCTTTCTCAGCTGTTTTGAACAAGATGCTTTCAAGTCTTTCTCTAAATAAAGAAAATGCTTCTTGAGTTGCTAAATCTGGCAAAGTCCACCAACTACCAAGAATTCCAACCAAAGTGAACTTCTTATCTCTTAGTTCAACATTAGCCAGAGAGATAAGCTTATAGTCCTGGACTTCAACTTTACTGGCATATACAGACTGCAGAATAAAGAATCATCAGACGTCTCAAAGCATTAAGATGGGTGAAATATAAGATCAAAAAGTATTCTAATTGTTGACTTTGGTATACTCAGTACACATTTACGGTCAAGGGTTGATATTGGTTTTACCAACATTATAAAACTAATATATCGAGTCATATATTATTACATCTAAGTCTTCCTTAGGGGATCACTTTATAGAACAACAGTAGGTAAAATTTACAAAACAATCATGAGATGGTCAATAAGTAAATATGCATAACACTTTGGTAACCATCCTGCCACAAAATAGACACTCTAAAGAGATAAATAGACGTATAACTGGCCATAAGAAGCTGAATTAAGACAAGAAGGAATCATAAATTATGCTATCCATTGAATTTGCACAACTTTGGTGTACTTGAATGCTTATTTTGTTATGCACTGTGGGTTTCCTTGCTTGCATTCATGAGGCTCTTGACAAACAATCAACTCTCTATAAAAGTGCTAGCAGTATAAAACAGAACAAATATTTAGTCATGCTATCGTTTTATGAAATGTCATTAAATAATATTACATCCCCATGTTATAAGCATAGACAGAATTGAGATGGTTAATCACAGTTTCACGTAACAATCATAATAAAAAATGGCCACGCACCTTTACGTTATGCCACTGAGGATCTCGGCGCATAGATTGCTGGCACAACTGCAAATTCAGAATTGGTAATTTAGACATTACCATGAAATATCATATAAATGCTCTCCAAAACAATGTTTATTCAAAGCAAATGAATAATTAAATATTAGGAGAAAGGTCAAAGATATTCACATAGAGCATTATTCAAGAAAACAAACTTCTATGTATTGATAAGAAAGATAACTCGACAGGGCAAGTAAGGCATTTAAGAATATGGAACAATTTATACTTTATCAAGTTATTAGTGGCAACTGAACAGAAGGCTTTCAGACCTGATCAACGAAGATATAGACAGAGAAAGGATTAGGCTTTGTGCTGAGAAGGAATAAGGTGACTTTGATGAACAACACTGTAATTGGATTATCCAAGTTTGTCAACACAGTAAGAAAGAATAAAACAGGCAGCCATAATTTCATAGCAAATTGCCATAGCTGTTTTCGATGTTCTTCCTCCTCTGAAAGATCCCGTGAGTCTTCGTAATTGCCCATCAAAGCAACGTCAGCTACTTGTTGGGGGAAAAAATAAACACACGTTATTAAATGCATGACTGAAAGAAAATAACACCAATAAGATATCCATCTCACCATCCATAGCATGAGCCATGCTTGATCCACATGCAATTGATACACCTAAAATGCTTCCACATGTGAAGTTACTGCCTGGAATAGGACCAGTAACAGTTAGTGACGTAAAGGAAGATAATATTCAGCAAAAGTTGAAGGCATGTGTTAGATTCCAGTAGGACCAAGTTTCTTTTCGATATCACTCTGCATGCAAGAATTTTGATTGTCAAGCATTTCAAGCCCATGCAACATTCCATCAAAACCATTTCGGGTCACAAACGAAACTTTTGAGATTAACATAGTCATCATATTGCTGATGCCAGATTCAAATAAAAACCCTGTTTTAGATTATCTGATAGATATCTATAGAGAATTTTAAGGTTGAGAAAAACCTAATAACTTCAAATGGTTTTACATTTTCGTCATAGCTACCTCTCACCATTTTGTCACGCCGTCATTGTTCACAGAAGACCACATAGCTATTACTACTTCTCTATGCCACAAAGTCCATTCATCATTTAAACCTGCTTCTTGATTGAACTAACTTAATTCAAGTAGATGCTACATCCACAAAAGAAGCAAACTAGCCCATCAAAGTTATTAGTTTCAAATGATTCACAAACAAGGCAACTAGCAACCATGCTAACCTCTTTCTGAAGCATAAAGGCTCAAAATATAAAATATAAATTTTTCGAGTTCAAGGAGAAATTGATAATTGGTGCAAACCCAAAAAGAAAAATTATTTAAAAAATAAAAGTAAGAGAGAAAGAATTCCACAAGAAACTAACCAAAGGCAGCAGCATGACTTACCAGAAAGATGGGCATTCCGCAGGTATTTTGTACTTTTATTTACAAGGGGTTGAACTATGAAGGCACGTCCATATACTGAAGGTTCGAGGCTCCGCAATAATGTTCTTGCCGTATGAAATTTTCCATAATCTGAAGCAAAATGTACTCAAAGCTCAGAGATGAACGAATTTTGTAAAATTAAATTGTGTAAAAAGAAAAAGAATAGGGAAAAGGGAAAAGGAGAACCTACAGAACTGCTTAAGATGCGAAATCGATGAAGAAGAAGTTGGCGAACGCGTTACTGCGAGAAAATGACGAATTGGATGAAGCAGTTTTGCAGCGTAAGTCATGTTTTCGATGCTTCTACAGTCCCCAGTTAGATTATGCTCAACAAAGTCAAATCACATAAATAGGCAAACGACGATGGTCAGGTCAATCAGGGGGAAAACGACTTCCACTCGCTGTGAAAGCGGAAAAGAGATTCCTTCTCAAAAGTCGTTTTGGGCACAAAAACTTGAAACGCAGCCATAGAAACCACGTTTACAGGGCTTGAGTTGCCATGATAAGCCATCGCCTACGACCGTCTGTCTACGTGGAGAGGAGTCAAAGCGGGGATTTGGGGTTGGGTGAGTCACTAACTAATAAATCCGGATTTGCCCGCTATTATAACGTCAAATTTAAATTTGAATTGTTTATACATTTTACATATTGCTTCGATTCTAATTTAAATTGATAAACATAAATATATATAATAAAACTAAACATAAGTAAATTTATTTTGTCACTAATTAAGTGGTGTTATCTTCATCGATGCTCATATACTTACATGATATTTATATACTTATATTATTTTCAGGTTGTCTGTTTCTTCATTTCAACTTTGATGTGGGTGTGTCCTTGATTTTTATTTTATCTTAAATTTGAAATTGAAAATTTGACAATTTGTTTATCATTAGTTGTGGTGGAACAATGCTAGTGACACATGTCATCTATTATGTTGGTTGTTTTTTTTTAAAAAAAAAAAAAAAAAGTTACGCTACTTTCATAAACTGAAATTTGTTTAAGTTCTGCTTCATCTATTAAACCTTATTTTACAGAGTCCCTTGATCATTATTTTATAACTAATGACAGCAAGTTGCAAGCCTTTGGTTGGCAAAGAGGAAAAGAGCTCTATTGCTGCATCCAGTTTTTCCACTACTGCACAGTCCATTAAGCATAACGTAGTAATTCACGATATCAAGATCAAACCTACTCTTCTACATTATTTCAAGCTATGATATTGCCTCATCAATAAGTTGGCATTTGCACAAGCTATCCAATTAAATTCGTTAGTCAGTAGTCACTTATCAAATGGACACATGATTATATCTGCAACACAAACCATAAATCAAAATGATAAGGAATTAAGGCCACCCAAATATATTAATCTAAGTTGGAATCATATGTATATAAAAAATGTCTTTGACAAAGATCTATTCCCATTTAGATTATTCTTTTAATTAGCTCAAACTAAATTGACTGTAAATTAAGAAATTTGATAATAAATTTGTCTACAGATATGGTGGTCAACAGAAAAAGAATATCAAATCCTTATATCTTAAATACCAAACCATAATCCTGATTCCTCACCTGAAACCACCAAATCACATTGATCCATATCCCTAAATTGTTAATTTAATCTTTCACATCTCTCCTTAATCTCCAATCTTTAATTTAAAAAAAAAAAGAAAAAGATCTGCCTGCTTGCCTTGTAACAATTTCTGACCAATATATAATGATATTATTTTACTCCTATCTGAGACAGAAGACAATCAATATTAAATCCAAGCAGGTACTTTTCTTAGTTTTCTGCACAGGACAAAATACTCCTTTTTAGTTTTTCTCTAATGGCTGAGAAAAATCCTAGTCTCAAGTTGCAAAGTCCCAGTATTACTACCACTTAAAATTATGCAAATAGCAAGAGATCAAAATAACACCTGTGGCAGACCAAAGACCTCGGGCAGAGGACAAAGCGGCCGCCGCCACCTTCTTCACTGACAAGCAGGACTATAATTTAGATGAGTCCTGTGAAGAGTGATGCCAATGCCACTGAAAGCATACTGCAGATGAAATATATATAGCCTCTTTGCTCTGTCTGAACTTTTGAAGGATGTGATTTTCATAACTTTCTAGAAAAAATGACACAAAAACTGAATAAATATCTCTTCATTTCAATGTCATCAAAATCCTCTCAAGTCATACCTTCAAAGTCAAAGTAATTACAAATGATAACAGAATTCTGTTTCCAGAAAAAATTTCTTTGGTATATTTACATAAATTCATACACATGACAAGGTGAAGGTTAGAATTACATTTTTCTTACGTGTCTACCAAGTAATGAATGAAGACCTACTAGTATCTCTTCAGTTGCTTTATTTAGGAGGAAAATGAGCATGTTCCTGAATGACCTTTTATGCATCATACCAGCCTTGAAGAAGTCTCCACTTCATCCTGTGATTTTCTGTATTAGTATATACAAAGATATAATATGCTGCCTTTAAAATATGCAGAACTGTACCACACCCTCTCAAACATAGATTTATACAACAGGAAAACTAGCTGGCAGATAACAAAGTGTCCCCTCTTTAATGATCAACTTGTGCATGCAGCAGTAGGAAATACAATCATTAAGAACTTGCAAGATGGGCACTGAGTAGTGATCATGGATAGTTAGTGGTACAAGACACAGATTTAGAATAAGTTTGAAGGAAATGTTTTCGGTCAAAATTGGCTGGTAAGTGAAAACGATCCACATATGAATGCACGAGGTTATATGCTCTGTACAATAAGTAATCATATTTTTACGTTATAAACTCATCACTTGCATCATTTACCAGAACATCCATAAATATTGTAGAAACTAACATACCAAGTGGAAGAGAGCTTGGCACAAGTTAAAGTAAGAGGTATTAAGTTTAGTAAAAAATTTAATAGCATACCTACACAGGCTTCGAATTAAGTGGGAATTACAAAGCAAATTTCAACAAGTAACTTACCTCAGCATGAGCAATTCAAAGATAAGAAATGGGTATGCCAACTGAACATGGGCTACAGCACCTCATTTACATGTATTGCAATTGCACCAGTAGCCAACTTCCCAGTCTTGTCGTGTAGAAGCAACACCAACTTGCTGAATATTCTCTTTAAATCCAGAGTAGTATATTTCCTGGCCCCTGCCCCAATAGGAATTGCATTCACGTCAAATTTCATTAAAATATTATTCTAAATAATGGAGGGACATTCCATCAGAAATTTGTTATATAAAGGGAATTTATGGTAAACAACATTCCGGAAAATCTAGTTTCTAATAAAGCCCAATAGTATCATGCAATCCATATAGCCAATCTCAATAGGATAAAGCTTCTTGTTGTTCTTGAGTACTCTATCAGAAATTTCTTATTGTTCTAGTGCAATAATGATCATTAAAATTGTTAAAACATAATAAGCTCTGAGTTATTAGATATCAACATAGACCAATGTTTTTAAAATCCAAACACTCCTAATCAGATCTAAAATGGCTTAAGTTCAAGTTCTTACAAGATACAATCAATTAAAAGAGAAAACTTCACATGATTGAGAACTTGGATTGGACCTAAGTCCCAAAATCCATACAAAATCACATTTCTCCAATTCCTCACAAACATATGACCCAACCAAAAAGCTTCACAAACAACCATAAAAAGATTATTAATAGTAGTCAAAATCAGCATCATAAGTTTCATGAATTATATAAATGTATATCAGTTGCACCATCCCTGGTCCCAGAAATGCTAGCCAAAAACCGAGTTTCAAAAGTTCAACAGAGCAGACATATTATGAACTATTTTAAGCTGATTTGAAGAGATATTAAATGAAAAAGTGAAATTAGATCTTAGACAACTTACGATTACAAGGAAGCCTCTAGCAGAAATGTCACAGCTCATGATCTTGGCCAATGACAGGTGCCCTCTTAACCATACATTCCTTCCACTTGCAAAGACATGAAGCACCACACACAGGGTTGCATTCCATAAAGGAACATCAAGAAGCAAGCATCAAACAGACTTTTCAAGAAATTCTTGGATTGATTTATCTTCTGGATTGGCATACATAAAATCCCCAAACATACTTGTAGTGGTTGCATCTGCTGGAAAACCTTTGCCTCTCATTACTTTAAGATATTTCACTGACCTTGAAGAGTCATTACTTTTCAACAACCCTTGCACGTAGACATTATAAGTGCAACTATTAGGTAAGCAACCCTTCTCTTCCATATTAATAAGCAGGTCTTCAGCTTCATCCAATAAACCATTTTTACAAAGTCCCTTAATCATTATAGTATAAGTGTAAACATCAACTTGCAAGCCTTTGGTTGCTAAAGAGGAAAAGAGCTCTCTTGCTGCATCCAATTTACCACTATTGAACAGTCCATCAAGCATAACACTGTAAACCACAATGTCAAGATCAAACCTACTCTTCTCCATCACTTCAAGCAATGATATTGCCTTGTCAATAAGCTGGCATTTGCATAAGCCATCCAACAAAACAGCACAGGTCCAAATATCTGGAACTTGATTATACTTGTGCATCTTGTAAAACAGCTCTATTGCAGTGTGTGGTCTACCAGATTGGAAGTACACTCCTATGAGAATTGTCCAGGTCACAACATTTGGAATCAATCCATTATTAACCATTTCATAGCAAAGATTGATGGCCTTTTCAATGTTCTTCTCTCTGAAATATCCATGGATCAATGAGCTGTAAGTTACAACATTTGGTAAACAGCCTCTTCCGACCATACATCTGAATAGTCCCATGGCCTTGTCCATTTGGCTTTGCAAACAATAGCCATCAATCAATGAATTATAGGTGACCATATTAGGCTCCTCCCCTATTTTGATCATCATATTCATTATGTCTTCAGCCTCTTTTATCATACCCTCTTTGCAATATGCGTCAACCAACATACTGAAGGTGTGTTTATTTGGCCTGATTCTCTTTTGTAGCATCTCCTTTAACAAAGTACCAGCATCCTTCCATCTACGAAAATTGCATAAACCATGAATAAGACAAGTGTAAGAGATAACATTAGGCTGAATACCTTTGCTGGCCATTACAACGAATAACTTTAAAGCCTCATCTACCATTCGATCTTTGCACAAACTATCTATTATTGTGCTGTAAATCACTACATTTGGCTGGTAATTTCTCTCCTCCATCTTCCTGAGACATTTCAAAGCAGTACTAGTGTTGCCAAATTTGCATAGACCATTAATAATTGTTCCATATGTCTTAATATTGGGCAGACATCCGATCTGCTCCATGCATTCAAGTAATGTGGCCGCTTGATGTATATTGCCTTCCAAACAAAATCCATTGATTATAGTGGTAAGAGTCACCGTGTTAGGCTTCAAACCAAGTTTCAACATTGTCCCCAAAATTGAGAACCCAAAGCCCGATTGCTTCAAATGACAATAACAATTGATCAAAACATTAAGAATATAGACATCAGGACTCACACCTAGGGAATGCATATGTTTAATCAAAGAAATTGCACTTGTATAATCCTTCATTCTCACAATCACTCCTAATAGTAACACAAATTCCGGGGGAGATGGCAAAGGCTTTAATGTAAGCATAATATGAAATAAACGTAATGCATGATTAACATTTCTGAGTTGGCCAGACTTACACTCATTCCTCACCGATTTCAAAATAAGATTTCTCTTTTCGGTCTCACCCATTTCATGGGCATGCAAGGTGGCAAGCGCATAACACACCTGAGTGTTAGTGGGCTTTTCCTCAAAAATTTTGAAATGATCAGGGCTGCATAAATCTCTAATCGACTTAAACAATTGATTTCTACTTTTTCTCTCGTCAATTTCTGGAGCAGCGGCGTTGCTAAGAGAAGAATACTTTGGATCCCAACACCAAGAGAAGGAACAAATGGAAGAAAATCGAGCATTTATTCGCAGCATTGAGGTTTTTCTGATTTGGAATTGATAGTGAGAGTAGGGTTTTGTTGCGACAGAGCTGCTGGACAAGAGTTTGCAAAGGAAAAACCGATGGTGATCGAAGTGCAAGCTTCAACAATTTGATTTCTAATCTGTTGGAATGTTGCCCACAAAAAAAAATATTCATTACCCCAACCAATAAAAAATAAAAATAGGATTAAATTAGCCTAACTTACGCGCTCAATTATGATAATTAATAATATAATAAATATTTTTTAAAAAATTAAATTATATAATTATTAAAATTTATATAAAGTCTTACATTTATTTATTTATTTTATTCTTATCACCTCACACCCAATTTTCTTTACTTTTTAATCAAAAATTTATGTTTCAAAGGTCTAAGGGGTAACTAGCGTGATCATCTTTTTTTATTTTTGGGATAAATTTTAAATAAATTAAATCGATTCATTAGGGCTAAAACATGTTTCGAGTCAAGCTTAGAGATATTTATAGATTATCATTAATAAGGTTGTTATATATATTTTTGATTTTTGCCAAGGCCATAAACCTGGAGTGTTCTAATGAAGAGCGTAGGAGCTTAGCTAGTTTTTCATCAAAGTTTTTTTTTTTAAAAAAAAAATAGAATTCTTTTTTTTACTCTTTATTTCTTATTCTCACCCCACCCCTTTTTTTTATATTATGGATTTATTAAATTGTCCTTAAAAAACGTTATTTTATCCTGCACAACTTTTGACTTATTGCAGTCTCTAAATTTAGTTTTAAATTTGGAACGGCTAAAATATTATTTGAGTTGTTGTAAAATAATTATTCTTACAAAATAATTCTTTCTTTATAATTAAAAAATTGTTTATATGACATTAAAAATATGCGTGATTTAATCTAAAAAAAATATGATGTGGTGATTATGATTATGCATATTAAATTTATTTTCTTTATATCCATAACTTTTTTTTATCTTATTTCAACTTTTTATCTATAATTCTTTATTTTATTTCACAATTGCAAAATTTTTTGGTAGCCCAAAATTTATCTCATTTCTCATCCGAAAGAGAAAATTCTGTGTCACTATTCTTGGCGCCATATGAACGAGACTTCTTCTGTGTTCGAAGATGAAAATGCCCATATGATAGGCACCTTATTATGACAGGTTATAAACATTATAAAAGACTTTTTTATTCTTATCCTTCTCATGGTAATTTTATTATTGAAAACATATCTTAAGTGATATTAATTTAATTATTTATAAATTATTTTTTAGAAATTAAATATCTTAATAAAAATTATATTAATTAATTTTATTTTAGTTAAAAAATATATTTTTTTATTTGTTATTTGTATTAATTAAAGGATGTAAAATTTTTATTTTTATTTTTTTGAAAAATAACTTCTAAGAAAACAATATGATTGACATAAAAAAAATTGTTAAATAATAAATTAAAATTTATTATAAGGAACGAAATGAAGAAGAAAAAATATAAAAAAAAATTAAAAAAAAATAAGCAAAAATAAAAATTAAAACCTTTAAGAAATGAGTATTGATTTTTAATAAATAAAAATTTATATTAACTATTAATATTGATAATAAATTAATTAAATATATAAGTCATATTATCATATATTTTTTATAATTTTAGTAACTCATTTAAAATAAAATAATTTAACTTATGGAATAACTTAAACTTTTCCTTAATCCAAAGGTTGCAAATTGAGTGTAGACAACACTTAGCTTTGTATGAGCGGAAAATTGGGAACGAATGAAGAAATGTGATCATCGGACTTCGGAGGACTTAGATTGTTCTATGAGTTGTGATTGCGCTTAGATAGAATGATTTGAAGGGTTCAGATTGGTTTTCTCACTATCATTGTAGATTTCTGTTTGCTTTGGGATTCTTTTCCATGCGATGAGGAGAGCTTAATTTTAAATTTACGTCATAATCATATTTAGATTCACATTAGTAATTTGCTTTTCGATCGGATACATATCATTAATTTTAAATTAAAAATTAAAATTACAAAATAAATCTAATTAAAAAAGCTTTTTTTATCCATTCCATCATACCAAACAAAGGAAAATAAGCTTTCTAATCCTTTTCATTTTCCATTTCAGCCCAACCAAACGGGTACTTAATGCCCATTTGGTATGATGGAACAAAAAAAGGAATGGAATGGAAGTCTAAATTTTCTGGTGTTCGGTATGATGGAACAGGGAGAAAAACGTTTCCATCAAACTAATTTTTTTTTTTTTGTCTAAGAGTAACATAATCTTTTTATATTGTTCTTTCATTTTTTTCTTAAAGAATACCAAACAAGGCAAATGAGTTTCCATACTCTTCCATTTTTATTTCATTTCCAGCTTCCATTCTCACTCATTCCATCCATCATGCCAAACGGGCCCTTAGATTTCTAAGGAGTGTTTCATTTTTGCTTCATTGTGATTCCGATTCTATTTGATATTGACCCCATTTACCTTCAATTCCTGGGGATGTTTGGTAGCTACTGTAAATGTGGTTAATTTTATAAGCACATGGATCATTTTAATGCTTCTTGTAAATTGGCTACTATAAAATTGATTTTTTGTTTTTGAAAAGTGTTTTTTATAGGTTTGTTTTTAGTATTGATTGTTGTAGTTTGAATGAAGACTAAGAGGATGTTTGGTTAAAAGAATTATCTAATGTAAGAATGAAAAGAGAAATAAAAAACTCTATTATTATTATTTTCATGCTTGCTTCCTTTTAATTAATTGTGTTTGATTTTCTTCACTCATTTGATAAATCAAATAATAATTTGAGAGTAATATTAATATTTGATTACAAATCATTTAAGGATAATAACTCGTGCCCATTTTATATTTACTTATGACTTAATGCACTTGCTATAAAATTCAAACATTAGACTTATAAGTGACTAGTTGGTGACAAGATTTTCCAAATTTTGTGGAGCAATATGTACAGATATCCATAATAAAATTTAAAAAATAAATCACTTAAATTATTTATACTTTAAAATATTAATATTTTAAAAATAGGTAGAAGTGATCAAATGAAGGTGTGGCTTCTCCTACGAGCTGACAGCTAAAAGTGCCTCGATGTCAAATAATTATTTATTTGGCCCTACATTCATAATCAAATGTAGGTTCCATGATACATCATTTCACATAATAAATAATTAGATTTTATGTAACAATAATGCTCAATAGAAATTTAAGAAAGAAAACAGAAGATACGTTCTCTTTGATTTAGAAAATTTTCTTTATTTTTATTTTTATTTTAAAAATAGTTTTTGTTTTTTAAAAAATTAAAATTTTAAAAATAAAGATTAATAAAATTAATAATCATTTGTTTTTAAAAATAAAATTATAATATTACCAACGATGTTTCTTAAAACACTCAAAATGATTTTTTTTTCAATTTCCAATGTACTATTTAAGCTAAGCTAATGTTTTTAATGAAAAAAATTTCATGTATTGAACCAAATATATTTATATTTTTGTTTTCATAGGATGAAATTGGCATTTAAGTATGAATTTTCTTAAAAATATTATTATAATCCAAGAAAAATAGATTGGAAAAACTGGTTCAGAACTTCTGAGCCTAAGCCGCTTACCAATTTGTCTAGGTCGTATTTATTGAATATTGAATTTTCCTTTGAATTAATTTTAGTGTTGACATTTATAATGTATGCATGCCTTATGCCTTAAGGTCGTTTTTCTAGTACTTGTCGGTTCTTTGCTTATCTAAACGGTCTACTTTGCTGGCTATCTTAATTCTTTCTCATAATTTAATCAAAGTTGACAGATTAAATCAAAATACACTAAAACCAATTAAGAGCGGTTTAAACTGATTTTAAATATATTCAAATTATTAATTTAGTTTGATTTTTCAATTTAAAAAAAAAATATCTTAAATTAAATTTTAATTATTTTTATTAAAAAATTATTTTTAAATTACTAAAAAAATTATAAATTTTATTAAACGTCTCAAACTATTTTTAAATTATGCTAAACTGTTTTAAATCTCATATTAATA
The DNA here is from genome assembly GCA_022379115.2 of Bauhinia variegata. NCBI lineage: Eukaryota > Viridiplantae > Streptophyta > Magnoliopsida > Fabales > Fabaceae > Bauhinia > Bauhinia variegata. The sequence goes on from CM039437.1 coordinate 13,090,885, forward strand.
AAATTTAAATTTATAATTTTTTCAAACAACTCATTTTGTTAAAAGTAAAAAATAATAATCTATTTTTTTTAAAAAAATTACCAAGTGAATTTAATTTAATTTAAGCAAGAGAAGATTATAAGGTGGACAAACAAAATTTAACTTTGCTTGAAACTGAAATTAATTTGAAATAAAATATCTTTTAAAAATAAAAATGAAAATTCATGAAAACATTCTGGAAAGCTCTTACAAAGTCACAAGTTTGAGGTTTGACCGAGTGAGTAGCAAGACAACCGCGCATTTGCCGTAGTCCAGTGGGGCCACCAATTTGACCTGGTACTGGTAGGCTCTCGTCTCTCTCCCCCCTCTCTGTGAGTATTTTTTTTTATTTAATTTAATTATTTATTTAAAAGATATGACAAAAATTCTTTTTTTTTTTTTTTTGTTTCACATAGAATTTAAAAATAATTAAAATGATTCTTTTTGCACTATCTTTTTGGATTTTTAAAAAAGATTATTTTTATTGATTTGTTGAATTTCTAGATACTAAAATGATGAGAAAAACCAATAAAAACAATTTAAAAAAAGTGAAACTTGAATAATTTTTGCTGTATCTTTCTAGGATTAAAGTAAGATATTGTTTTATTTGTTAATATGTTTATTTTGTTTTTATTTCTTGTTTGAACGTAAAAGACCTGGTAATTGTTCCTTAAAAAAAGAAAAAAACGACCTGGTAGTTGTTTTTACTTTTTGAAAATTTATTTACTTCACAACTGCCATTGCAGGCAACTCCTTGTAATTGGACCAAAATGAAAATTTATTTTGAATTGGTCCGTACTAAAATATAATAAAAGGAAAAAAAGAGAGACAACATGAATGCAACAAAAACCGGCGCGCCCCTTCAAAAGTTTTGGCAACAAGAAATGGTCTGGAATAGCCTTTAGCCTCTGCAAATGAAGAAAAGCCCAGTCCCCAATTTGCTTCTTCAGTCGAGCCAAAGAAAACAGCATGCTAATCTCAAATACACTGCTGTTGCAGAGAATGATAATCTCAACAAGGCAAATTCTGCACTGAAATATCTCAAATCAGCTATCAAGAAATGTGCTTTCATTCCTGCAATTTTTGTTTCTGGGAAAAGAAAACCAGCCCCAAAAATTGATGCGAGTAATGGCTTAAGGAGTCAATTTAAAGACAAAGGGGTTTCATCGTGTAAGTATAATGAAGATTGGTCTCTTTTTCCATCTGGGTTTTTGCAGTTCTGAAATCATTTTGCTTATTTATAGTCAAATAATGAAATTTGGTCTCTTTTTCCATCTGGGTTTTCGCAGTTCTGAAGTTATTTTGCTTATTTATAGTTAACCCTCTATGTGTTCTTGGATTTAAAGATGGAAAACTAATTGCTTAGCTTAAACTAGTTGCCTAAGTGTGGAATCATCAGTGCTTTCACAGTGCTATTATTCTTATGGATTCCAGAAGTGACTGATAGTTATTGTAATTTTGCAGTTTCAACTGATGCATCCTCTGGAAGTACTATGACTAATAAAAGTTCATCAAGATGGAAGTTTTCTTCATCCTATGCATCTTCTAGCACTGCAAGTGGACAGCTTGGAGCTGGGAACTTCTCTTTTGAAGAAATTTACAAGGCAACGGAGAAATTCTCTCCAAGTAATAAAATTGGGGAAGGTGGGTTTGGAACAGTCTATAAAGGAAGGCTTAATGATGGATCTCTTGTTGCCATAAAACGTGCCAAGAAGGTAAAATATAATGTTCATTGTTCATATTCATAATGATTGCCATATCAGGAAATTGTTCCATACTTCAATTGTGAATGCAGATGATGAAGCAAATAGTGAATTTGTGAGATGTTATAGAAGGGAAACACTAGCCACTCCTTCCTCTTTGGAAGGAATTTTGGCCTTTTGGGTGGGTTTCAATGAGGAACTTACATCTTTTGTCCAACACCCAATCTCAAAAGTTTTTTATTCATCTATATATCTAAATATAAAATCAAGTAACCTGTAGAATTTTAAAATTTATTTTCTTCGTCAATTAGATGCTTTGGGATAGAGTATGAAACGGGGTGTTAAATAGAAGATGTTGTCCCTTTCATGAGACCTACAATGATTTTAGTATCATTGCAAATCAAAATCATCAAGTGGGTCCTGCCAAAACCCACTTAACTTAGTGATGGAATAATGTTACCACCACTCTAAGGGGTCAGGACAGTGTTCACCATTATAGAAACATTTAATTAGCAGATCATTGTGTTGGTTATCATGAGTATGCTGATTTGCTCGAGTTTTGTGACAGGAAGTGCAAGGCAAGAACTTGTCTGAGTTCAAGAATGAAGTATTAACCTTGTCAAAAATTGAGCATCTGAATCTTGTGAGATTATATGGATATTTGGAGCATGAAGATGAAAAGATGATTGTTGTTGAATATGTTGCTAATGGGACGCTGCGGGAACATTTAGATGGTATGTGTTGCATAGAGAAATACATAAGCCTATTCTTATATCTTTAAAGTGCGGAAACAAAATCCCATTTTCGAAAACTCAATTATAAATTGTCTGTTGAAATTTTGTCCAAATTCATTATAAAAATGAATGTACATGAATTGTTTATAGCTTTTGAAGAATAAAAGAATTAAAGAATTTAAGTTTTCTTCATTAAACTTTTATGTCACAAATAGAAGTTGCGAAACTTAGAATTAATTTGCTGTAATGACTTAGAAGTTGCCCATTGTTGTTGCAGGTATACGGGGAGATGAACTAGAAATGAGTGAGCGTCTAGACATAGCAATTGATGTTGCTCATGCAATTACCTACCTTCATATGTATGCAGGTATGTCAACATTCCTGAATTAGAAATGCAAAAATAAATCCCAATTCTGAATGCTATATGATGCAATATTCATCGGTGCTCAATAACAAATCAAGAAATGACCCAATAGAGGGATCAAAGATAATGATTTGGGTAGGCAAACTGCAAAAGTGGGAGGCTTTTAATATTTCCAAATTAATTCTGTAAAGTGTTGAAACGTACTCTCCCTCTAGATTTGTCATTGTCTCTCGGGATGTCTTACTTGTGATTCAAGTAATAAAAATTTAGGTCTTTTTCTTTTTTCTCCTTTTCCATGTAGCATTATATAGAAGTGAAAGCATTTGAAGGCCTAAATTTTTTGTTACGTAATTGACAGATCGTTCGATAATTCATAGAGACATCAAAGCATCGAACATCTTAATTACAGAGAAATTTAGGGGCAAAGTTGCAGACTTTGGATTTGCGCGTTTGGCCGGAGAAGACCCTGATGCAACACATATTTCAACCCAAGTTAAAGGAACAGCTGGATACTTAGATCCTGAGTATCTGAGAACATATCAACTCACAGAAAAGAGTGATGTTTATTCCTTTGGTGTATTGCTTGCAGAGATGATGACAGGGAGACATCCTATAGAATCAAAGAAGGCCATCAATGAGAGGGTGACAATCAGATGGGTAAGTGTGTTCATGAAAACTTTAAAATAGTGTTTGAAATATAACAAACTGCCATATCCTTCCAAGGCTTGTAAAATATAAACAGAAAGAAAAGATGAATTTTTTCATGACAAATTCTAACTGTGCTATTGCTAATTCCTTTAGGCAAAACAATTCAAGTAGAGAAGATAGCTTTAGGCATTGTTGTTAAATAGTCTATTCATTGAAAAGAGTACATACTATTACTCTCATAATGGGGCTAGCTAGCTTGCATGGTGTTGCTGCTTATAGCTATGATTTTAGTTCTTTTCAATGTTTAATTCAGCAAAACAAATAGTTTGTGATTTCATTTAATGCATATCATACCCTTTATCTTGTTTGGGGGAAAAAATCCCATATACTTCAAAGTGAAAATGAATTGATTAGAAAGGCAAAATCCGTATGTGTGCAGGCAATGCAGCTGCTAAAACAAGGAGATGCTGTGGTTGCCATGGATCCGCGGCTAGAAAGAACACCGGCCTCATCCATGTCTATGGAGAAGGTTCTCGAGCTAGCTCACCATTGTCTGGCACCTTTGAGGCAATCTAGGCCAACCATGAAGAGTTGTGCAGAGGTTCTATGGGGTATCAGGAAAGATTTTAGAGACAAGTTAGCCTCTTCTCATTCTCCTGTTACTTCTCACCATTCTTCAAATTTTCCCCATAGAGATCCAAGAAAGAGTAGGCAGTCATTTGGTATTGAAGATGATGATAGCTATAAATTTGTCTCTGCATAATCCAATTTGTTCAGGAGATTTGTCCATTATGCTTGTGGGAACAAAAAAACAACTAGTCTGGCTCGAGTTAATTGGAAGACCCAAACGAAAATAGAGTTCTCTCAAAAACATATTTTGCAAACATATATACTTAAACCCAGGTCAACATATTTAAGCAACCCTAGCATCTTGCCATTAGGATCAACATCTATTGGTATGAGATTTGTTCATTGATTCTTTAGAAAGTTTGCATAGTTTTATTATATAATGTTTTGTACCTAAGCCTTCAATTCAATCTCATGTGCTGTCGCATGGGAGGTTCTTGCAAATATGGTGTGTAAAAGTGTGATTAACTGATTGTACATTCATTGTCTTCAAATTGATTGCAGATTAAGCCTGTTATGAGCGTATACCTTGAGTGGTTATAAATTATGCATAAGGTAGATTGTAAAAGGAAAGCAATAAAGAAAGTTTCACAATCTGCATCAAGTTTTATACTCCATTTGTTACGCCATCTTTCTTAATTTCTCTCCTATGCAGAGTTTTTGTTTTATTTTTAAGTTTTATTAGTCCTCCTTTTTGAGACCTACCCCAGCCAATGAGGTCTTTCAAATCGTTGAGCTTGCTATTAATGGGATTATTATTATTTATTTTTATTTATTTTTTAGCTTTTTGAGCTGTAAAATTAAAATTAAGTTCATACTTTCCATTGACATGACATCTACTATTACATCGCATAGAAAAAATTTTACTATGTCAAAATTGTACAACTTTTTCTGTCTAATAAAGCATAAATTGTATGGTGGTAATGGGATATGCATGGAAATAATTAATTTTATCACATGCTTACTAAATAATTGACTTGTGATAAGTCGATAACAACATTAAATCTTATAAATTTTACATAAATGTTGGACAACATATTTTTGGTAGCGGTTAGTCTTAGTGGATATCTAAAGACTAACCATTTTGAGGTACTGAGATTAAATGGGTATATCTTTTTTAATAATTTTTTTTTTATATATATATATACTATCAAGGATCAAACTGTTGTCATTATGCTTAAAGAACTAATTATCTACCAATTGTATTAAATTTGTTAGTTTTGTTGGACAATATATTTAAACTATTATATCAAATATCAACTATTTTTTCCATGTGTTATATTTATTTATCATTTAAAAGAATAACTAAATGCAGATAAAAAATGAATAACCAAATGATTGAAACTTATTTTATGCTCCTATAAATTATAATTACCCACACCTTGAGCTTAGTAGTTTGGTGGTTACTGCTGGTAGCAAAGTCTTTGCTACCATTCTTACCGGAATTGAATTCCTAAGAAGAAATAATAATAATAATAATAACCTATTAGATAAATTGTGCCAAATTATATTACGAATATAAGTTTAGTATTATAATGTAAGATGAGCTTTATATTTCTCTACATAACTAAAATGAGATTGGATGGAGAAACTACAAAACAGGTGCATCTATATTGTCCTTCTATTCTTCTAATGGGCAACCTAGACATAGAAAAAAAAATTAATTTCAAAATAATAAAAATAATAAGCAAAAAATATAGGATGGTAATGTGATTTTCTGGAGATATTGCATTGTCATCCTGCAATTTTTGCTCTATCAAACATAAAAAGAAAAATATTATACAGAAATTGTATTATCTTTATACATTGTTTTTACAAAAATGGTATATTGGTAAATATTTATAGATTTATAAATTTGGTATATTCACTTCAAGTGAATATAAATAAAAAGTTGGAGGAGATGAGAGGAGAAAAAAATAGTAGAGTAAAAGCTAAGAAAATTTAGAGAAAATGCTGAAGTTCTATAAGATAAATAGATAAAAAGTGAATGTTATTTTACTTTGTTAAAGAAAATTATAGCATTAATTTGGAAATTAATAACAAAAATTACATTGTGATTATACTCCTTTTATGTCTTATTTATAAGGCTCTCTTTAGAAAATTTTAATATAAAACTTTGTTTTATATGCATTTATTATTATTTTTCATATATGTCTTTCGTTATTATTAGTCATTTTTAATTCTAAAATTTTAATTAATGTAAATGTTGGATTTAAATAAGAATAAAATTAAAAAGTTTTGATATTTTGATATTAATATATTAATTAATTTTAATATTTTTTTAAATTGTGTAATTCAGTTAAAATGACTTTATAAGGAATTAAAAGAAGTATTATTTTTCAAACTTCAATCAATAATGTTGATATTAATTACAATAAAAAAATATATTAATTGGGTCTAATCAATTGGTAATGTTAGCATAAGAGTAACTCTAATTAGTCTACTTTTTGAATAAGATAATTTTTATTTTTAATAAAAAATAAAAGAATCTAGCTATTAATCCATGTTTAGGTGAGTTCTTTTTTCACGTAACACATTTTTATTTGGCACTAGAAAAAAATAGCAAACAAAAATAGTTAATTCAAAAATTAAATGCATTTATTTTTTATAAGATATGCTTTATTTGCATTTATTTGGAACTAATTTTAAAATGTGAGCTTATTTAAAAAGAATATATAATCTTAAAAGATAATTACTTATGAAAAATAAAAAGTTGATTTTAAAAGATAATTACTTTTAAAATAAAAATTTTTAAAAATAACTATTTAAAAATATAGATGTGGAAGTAATTGCCTTTAAAATTAAAATAATAAAAAAAAATAAAAAGATAAGATATGAGATGGATAGTTTATATATCAAGCAATTACAATAAGAGATATTTTGATGCATACCTTGGGAGGATGAAAACGAACTTTAGCGTCCTTTTCACTTCCCTTTTTAAAGACGTAGATTACACCCGCGTTTCCACCTCCGTCCGTGAGGTTCAACCGCTGTATTAAAGCGCAACGTCGTTTACTCTTCCAATTGAATGCAGCCACGTGTGCTCTGCCTCGCCGTACTAGAGCTATCTGATCCCAAGGCCGAATCCAGAGGGACCCTCCACCCTCGTGGCTGGCTTGCTTCACTCTCACTCCCATCACTTCAAATAAGCAAACATAGCTTCTCTTCCATTTGCATTTTCTCTGATATTTTCTTGAATTTCTTCCTCTCTTCACATACTCCAAAAGCTTTCTTTTTCTATCCTTTTGTCTATTTTGAAGTATCCCTTAGTATATCTCTTGATTCTCTTTCCAATTGTAGCCTAGTGTTCCTTGAAATATCTTCTCTACCCCCCCGCTTCCGCTCCCTGATTTTCTATTCTTCACATTGATAGAATTGATTCAACTTTGAGGAAGCATTTATCGTATTCTTGTTAATTTTGATTGGTATTTTGAAGCCAACGTTTTGATTTTGTGGGTTGATGAAAAATTTTCGATTCTGTGTTTTGATTATTGTTAATTATTTTTTATTTTTTATTTTTTAGCAGATTTTTTGGTTGGGAAGCAAGTTTTTGGAAATGGCAGCTAAAGGAGAGGCTAATGGTGGAGGTGTTGTTACTTCTGCCGTTTATGCCAAAGTTCCTGCGGTGGTTCATCCATTGGCTGAAACATCTGATGAGGTTGCATCCAACATCAATTACCATGCGCAGTTTAGCCCTCATTTTTCTCCTTTCAAGTTTGAGCCAGAGCAGGCTTTCTATGCCACTGCAGAGAGTGTTCGTGATCGTCTCATAAAAGTATGCAGCTTCTTAAAATTTGGATGATAATACTTGTTTTCATTTTCTAAATTTCGAATAATCTTTAGTCATCAGGGTCAATAGAAGTTTCATTATTTTGCCGAGCTTTCATCAACAAACAGTTTTGAGACAACAAATTGACTATTACTGCTATGTCAAGGATTTCAGTGAATCTCTTTGAACATCTTTTGTGGCTTCTCATTTAATTGTAGACACTGCATGCACATTTCAAACTTTTGAAAATCAATTTAGAAGCTGAGGTTTAGACTTGTTTTCCCATGTTGGTTGATATTAATAGGGGATGGTGTGAATCACGTCGTTCTAGTTTTTTTTTTTCTTTTTTGGATAAAAGCTACATAAGTGAGAGGAGCTTTTAGTTATGGCAAATAAGTAAATTAAATTAGAATTTAGAACAAATGGTAAAATTCAGTAACTAGTTTGTTGTTTCCTTTCTACTAATTTTTAAGTATTAGGTCACTTATTTGTAATTGTATTGTGTTTGGACTAATGTTACCGTATACTTGTTGATAAAACTTTCAGCAATGGAATGAGACATACCTTCACTTCCACAAAGTTGATCCCAAGCAAACATACTACTTATCGATGGAGTATCTTCAAGGTCGAGCTTTAACTAATGCAATTGGCAACCTGAACATACATGATGCGTATGCAGCTGCTTTGCGTAAATTAGGACTTGAACTTGAAGAAATAACAGAACAGGTAATTCGTCAACTACAGCCTTTACATGGGAAGGAATTGATTCTCAGAGCCTTTGTCCATGAAATCACAGCAGTGAATGTAGAGTCATGTAATTTGTAGACCTAGCACTTATTAGGAAAATGATAGAAATTATCAGTTATGTAAAAAAATGTCACAGTTATCTAAGAATTTTAAAATCTTTCAATTCTGAAGCATATCATTATAGTTAATAGAAATGGTAAAATGACAAGTAACTGGTCTAATCTGAGTTATGAATTATGTTCAAACATAAATGATGAAATTTTTCCAAATCATTACATGATTCATACCATTTCTATTTCTCACTGAGGTTTAGAGTACAAGGGTACCAGATATATTTTCCACCATTTCAACATGCAACCTTTCTTGAAAAGACTAGGTGGATTTATATATAAGATTTTATTTGATTCCCTGCATATGAAATTGACTGTTATTTACATTATGGTTATACACAATCTTTGTAGGAGAAAGATGCAGCACTGGGAAATGGTGGTCTGGGCAGGCTTGCTTCTTGCTTTCTGGATTCCATGGCAACACTAAATTTGCCTGCTTGGGGTTATGGTTTAAGATATAGATATGGGTTATTTAAGCAGCGAATCACCAGGGAAGGCCAAGAGGAACATGCAGAGGACTGGCTTGAGGTTTGATTTATCTTTTTGTTTTTTCTTTTAAATCAACAGAAAGTTATAGCATTCTTAGGGATGCTGACACATAGACTCACTGAAAACCGTGCAGAAATTTAGCCCATGGGAAGTTGTCAGGCATGACATTGTGTACCCTGTTAGATTTTTTGGGCATGTTGAGGTTAATCCTAATGGAAGGTAATTGAAATCTAGTCCGTTATTATTTTTTACTGGACTGCTTAGTTTCATGCTGCCTTTATACATTTGAAGGCTTTGAGATACTGAAACTCTTTGACTCTATTTTCTTCATTTAAATTCATATGTAACAACTAGCTTCACTCTATTCATAAACTTTGGTAAGAAATACTTACAATTTGGTATATATATAATGCCAGCAGAAAATGGGTTGGAGGTGAGGTTGTCCAAGCACTGGCTTATGATGTGCCAATTCCAGGATACCAAACCAAGAACACCATCAGTCTTCGTCTCTGGGAAGCAAAAGCCTCTGCTGAGGATTTCAATTTGTTTTTGTTTAATGACGGGCAACATGAATCTGCTGCAGTGCTTCACTCACGAGCTCAACAGGTAGGTATTGGTGAGTTTTTGTTACTGTTCAAGAATTGATTAGACAGAGACACTGCAGTTATGGGGATGATTGGTAACTGGTTAGCACTTATCCTTATAACAATGTTTGTCAGTGGACCAAGTACAAACCTGGAAATACCTTGTTTACGTTAACTAGAGTAACCTGCAAAGCAAGATAAACCTGCTTTTGCCATTATAAGACCTTTAGATAAATTCTTTCCCATCCCATTCAAGCTCCCACCTGGCTGCCTAAAACAAAAACCGAGCATAAATTTTTTTTAATGATGCAGTTTCATATCAAATTTTGAATTTCTAGATTTGCGCGGTTTTATATCCTGGGGATGCCACAGAAGATGGAAAGCTTCTACGTCTGAAGCAGCAGTTCTTTCTCTGCAGCGCCTCACTCCAGGTGAGTTAAATCCTTAGGAAAACCTCCTGATTAAGATTTAATTTGATTTATCTTTATTTTATAATTTCTTTGTTATCCTTGCTAATGAAAGGTTAAGACATATTTCTCAGAGGATGTTTGATAATTAGTGTTATACTGGTTTTTTAATTAACAAATATGTTGAATCAACCTTGAGATTGTCTCTCTTTAATGTTGACATGCGATTATCCCCCTCCTCTTTTCCTGGAAATCACTGTCAAAAATAAATTGTTATGCGTAGTGCTTACTATTGAAGTTCTAGTTATGATTATGAATATCTTAGCAGAGAAGCCATATTTCTGGCACAAAAAACAATGCATCCTCCGTTTTAAAGTTGACATTCACTTATGGCAATTGACAATCTTTTTGTTACAAACAAGGAAATCATTTACTTCTTTTTTTTGCATATTGTTATTATTTTCATCTCTCAATCTTTGGACCAATTACAGGATATTATTTTCCGATTCAAGGAGAGGAGAGGAGGGAGGGGACCTTGGAAATGGTCTGAGTTCCCACTGAAGGTTGCTGTACAACTGAATGATACTCACCCAACACTTGCAATTCCAGAGTTAATGCGATTGCTTATGGATGAGGAAGGGCTTGGATGGGATGATGCATGGGATGTGACATCAAGGTGCAGTTAGCTTTATGTCTATATATTTTATTGCATGGCATCATTTATCACTTCTCTTCTTTGGTACCAACATATGTAGCATGTTCCTCACGGCTAAAATTTGATGCTATAAATTAACCAGGACCATAGCTTACACTAATCACACTGTCCTTCCCGAAGCTTTGGAAAAATGGTCTCAGCCTGTAATGTGGAAACTTCTTCCTCGCCATATGGAAATCATACAAGAAATAGACAAGAGAGTAAGTTGCTTGCGCTTTTACTTTCCTTTCATTATAATTCATTAGAGGTATACTGATATATGTTAATTTGGTAATCATAAAATTCTTGCAGTTCATTGCAATGATAAATGCTACAAGATTGGACCTTGAGGATAAGATTCCCAGCATCCGTGTCATGGATAATAATCCTCAGAAGCCAGTAGTTCGGATGGCAAACCTGTGTGTGGTTTCTTCACATGCTGTGAGTGGCCCACTTTTTTTGAACTCTACAAACTATGAACCTCATGCTGCCCACCTTATTCTTGCCATTGGTTCTCCGGTTCCTTCAAAAGTCATACAGTGTTCTATTACTGGCATGGAAACCACATTAAACTAAATGTTTCAAAACAATTTAAATATATGTTCGCTTACTTGAGCAAGAGAATCTCACCGAGCCGCTTAACGAAATGTGGCCATTTGTGTCCTCTGATATCTAATGCCACAAATTTTTCATCTGACAGAAAAACTATTTCCATCTAAAATCTTTCATTGAAGAATTTCTTTTCTCACAAAATGTGTGATCAATTGACTTAAAATTTTGGATAAACTTTATTATTGTTACAAGGAATTCTAAACAATCATTTTTGAGTCTATGTGATAATCTCTGGTTTCTTTTCATGTCGTTGTCTTCATATTTCACCCTGTATTTGCACTTACTGATTTCATATGAAATTCATTAACTTGGTGTCCTCCTCTTTATAGGTAAATGGTGTTGCTCAGTTACACAGTGACATATTAAAGTCAGAATTATTTGCGGATTATGTTTCAATATGGCCAACAAAGTTCCAAAATAAAACTAATGGTATTACTCCTCGAAGATGGCTCCGCTTCTGCAATCCCGAGCTCAGTAGGATAATCACTAAGTGGTTAAAAACTGAGCAATGGGTTACAAATCTTGACTTACTAACAGGTCTTAGACAGGTGTGTAAATGGATATATCTTAGTCCTCCTCAGCAGCTTTGTATAATTTCAACATTCTTATATTCAATTTCTGGTGCCTTCTTCTTTAGTTTGCAGACAATGAAGATCTACAGGCTGAATGGCTGTCTGCCAAAATGGCAAATAAGCAGCGTCTAGCACAGCACATTCTGCAGGTGACAGGTGTGACAGTTGACCCAAATAGTCTATTTGATATTCAAGTCAAGCGCATCCATGAATACAAGAGGCAGTTACTGAATATTCTTGGTGTGATTTATAGGTACAAGAAGTTAAAGGTATGAGAATTGAGAAATAGCCCTCTGTTCCATTAAGTGTAATCATGAAATATCCATATATTGCATTAGATGTGGAACGAGAAATCTTCCTCTGGTTTACCAAATCTTTCTCAACAATGCTGACCTGTGTCCATGTATTATCCTTGTGTTTCTTCCCTGAGCAACTGTTCTTCACAAAGAAAAAAATTAGATGATCAGCAGCTATATATACTCTGGCATTATTTCCCATACTAGTTATACATAATATTGTCTTATATCTTATTTTCCCAACCTTTCTTTAGGAGATACTACCACTATTTTTTAAGATCTGTAGATTAGAGTGTTTTCAAAAGTCATGACTTATATTGACCATGTTCCTTGTAATTAAACTGTAATAGGAGATGAGGCCAGAAGAACGGAAAAATGCAACTCCACGCACTGTGATGATTGGAGGAAAAGCTTTTGCAACATATATAAATGCAAAACGGATTGTCAGGCTGGTAAATGATGTTGGTGATGTTGTAAACAACGATCCTGAGGTCAATAGCTACTTAAAGGTAATTGTTAGAAAGATCTTTCTGATAATATGTTTTGCATGCTTTTTGATGGTTCAAGAATTTAGGGACATACTTTGCCATGCCATTCTGCCCATAATCTTAGAAAAAGCCTGGTAGTTGTTGCACGAGGGTTTATGATGGTCCATTATTTTGGGTAGTTGCATGCTCCTAATTGATGCAATGCATCAGTTAGAGTATGCATACGTAGCCCACTTGTTTATTTATCTGGAATCTTTTAATTTAACTTATTTGACTGGAGATGAATGGTAAAACATTTGAGCTATTGAATAAAATTCTGTGTCTAATATTTGCTGCTTGACATAAGTATGCACCATGAATACATATTTACATAGCTACACTGATAAAGAATTGTGTATAACATGTCATGAATTTCTTGAACTACTGAGTCGAATTTGTAGATTTATGGTAGATTATGCTGATGATCTTCTTATTGCTAAACTCAGGTAGTGTTTGTCCCAAATTACAATGTATCTGTTGCCGAGATGCTGATTCCAGGGAGTGAGCTATCTCAGCATATCAGCACTGCAGGGATGGAAGCAAGTGGTACAAGCAACATGAAGTTTGCACTAAATGGATGCCTTATAATTGGTACTCTAGATGGAGCTAATGTGGAGATAAGAGAAGAAATTGGTGAGGAGAACTTTTTCCTCTTTGGTGCAACTGCAGATGATGTTCCTAGACTACGGAAAGAAAGAGAGAATGGACAGGTATCCAATAATAACCCCTTTTGAGTTCAGTGAAATATCTCTTTTCAGATTTTCGGAATAAATCTTCCTAATACTTCTAGTATCTTGGTAATCAATTCTGGAAAACCTATCAAGGATTTATCTGCCTAAACTTCCATAGTTTAGCAAAGTAACTTCAACTTCCATCAAGATACTTCTGAATTATAGCGCCTAAAAAATTAGGTAATAGAATTGTTAGAGTGGGCAGCTTCAACATAATTCAATGTAGGAATCACAAAAAACTAAATATAAAAGCATGAATTTACGATAATTATTATACAAGAAGGAACCACAATAATCTTATTGTGATGATTAGAATGAAATTAAAAAACACGCCAATTCTGATATGCATAAAACCTAAATTAACTAGATAGTTTACAACATCATATTAGTTTATTTATATTATGCATAACAATCATAGATAGATGAGGGCCACAAACTTACCTTTTCCACTGAAATTTGTGTCCTTGATTTATAGCCTGACAATGGACATTAGTTGAAACAATTGAGCCAGGTTTCTGGATTATCTCCACAAATTGATCTTCCAATACTTTCTTTTCTTGTTGGCATATTTATTTAATTTTTTGTTTTCTTTTTCCCATAGTTAACTAGATTCCTTCCTACGATTACAGTTCAAACCTGATCCTCGGTTTGAAGAAGCCAAGAAATTTATTAGGAGTGGGGTGTTTGGAAGCTACGACTATAACCCACTACTTGAGTCCTTGGAGGGAAACTCTGGTTATGGTCGTGGTGATTACTTTCTTGTTGGCCACGACTTCCCAAGTTATATTGATGCTCAAGAAAGGGTAGATGAAGTTTACCGGTAAGTATCATATTGTTTGATCCTCTGCAAGTATGCGTTTACTAAATAAAATGGGTGAACTAATTATTTGTTACTCATCAAAAGCAAAATTGTGAACAAGACTTCACTAGCTTCAAGATTACTTTTTGGCTTGTACTCGCAAAACTTACATCATCGCTGAAAATGTTGATTCAATAAAATTGCTCGTGCTTGACAAAAACAGCAAAAATCAAAAAGAAAAGGTTTTGTTCATACAAGCTTTCCAACGGTTCGCTTTTCCTTGTACACGAAATTTACATTGTTATTGCCCATATTTTATCTGCAGTGACAGGAAAAGGTGGCTAAAAATGTCTATTTTAAGCACTGCTGGTAGTGGAAAATTCAGCAGTGACAGGACAATTGCTCAGTATGCCAAGGAAATCTGGAACATAGAAGAGTGCCGCGTACCGTAGCATATTACCCTTTTATCAATTATCTGTATAGTACAAGTGTTGCATTAAGAGTAAGAGAAAGAGAATCAAATAAGAAGTCACTAAAAGTCAGATGATTTTATGAGTCAATAAGGTAAATTCTTACTTGTTCCCTCCATCTGAGTGAATAAATTTATGGCATATCAGGACCTTTGAGGTTTCAGCTGCACTCATCTGCTTCTGGTTGCTGTATCTAAACTTTTTTTACCATAGCTTCTGAAAGTTGTCGTTTATATCATAAAAATGGGTTACTCTGGCCACGACTTTGGTTATTTTGAATTGTAAAGCCTTGCATTTTACAAAATGTTGTGGATTCTAGCTGAAGAAAAAGATATCTGTTTATGGTTTACTGTATTTTTTGTTTGGATATACAATTGAAGAAATGCTTCTAAAATTACCTGAATATATATGCTTTCCTTTTTTTCCCCAAATTAACTATTAGTTAAGACGTTATGAAATTTGCCAATAGTTTTTTCTTAGAAGCTAGACATTAGATTCATAAAATAAGACGAAAAGATAGGTTTTTTTTAAAAAAATAAATAAAATCGGAGAGTAATTGATCGCTTACATTAAGCTTTTGTTTAAATGCCATTTTATTTGTACATGGCTATATACGAAGCTCCAATTAAGTTCTCAGCTCTACATTTTCGGTGCAATCAGCTATATTTTCTCAGTGGAGCCTCTAATATAATTGAATAATAATGAGGTTATTACAAGGACTCGTTCACCCTGTGTTACTGTGTAAGTGTTTTTATTAAATTTTTATTTTAAGTATCTTTGTTTTATATCGAAGGTGAGAATTATCTTTTAAGTAAAATAAAGTGAAACAATTACAGGTGCTTAATTTAGTTTTGGCTTATAGTTACTAACACTCTGAATGCATTCAATTGAAATTTAAAGCCATGTTTAAATTTAATATATGATCAATAAAAGAACAATAAATTTGTAATAATTTGGTAGGGTGCGCCAGGCCCAAGCTTTAGTGCAACGCTTGGGCGACGCTTGAGAGCCCCAGTAGCAAGCTACTGTAGTGGACTCTCCCCTTCAAAATATTAATTTAATATCATGTGGGCTAATAGCCCACGTATCAGATATTAAACTGATAAGAACAGATACTACACTTGATCTTAGCCAAAAGGCCGAGAAAGGTATGAGTGTTCAGGTTGCTCGAGTGTCTATTTATATTCTCTTTCTGGCTCTGTTTAGCTGTTTCACCCGATGTGGGACTCTACCTCAAATGAAAACCAAGGAGTTCTCACAATTTAAAGTTTTTATATTCTCCTGATAATCGTTGAATGCTTCCATAATTCTTTGCAAGCACAAGGCATTGCCTTTGGCTATAACGTAAGAAAACAGGTTTAATATTTAATTTGTTTTTACACCCAAAAATATCAAATCTTATTGGATTGGTTCTTAAGGTTGACTAAGTAGTCATTTGAATTATCATGCTAACAAAATTAAAAAGAAAAAAATTAATGAACATTGTTTATGACATGAATCAAAACTAAACAATGTTTAACCCAATCTAATAATAAATTTAAAGTGAAATTACATGAATTTTTTTTTTTTTTTTAGTTTGTACAAAAATATCACATATAAATAATCTAATATATTTTTTAAAAAATGTTAACTGTTCAAAATTCAACCAAACTTTTTTTTTTTTTCCAAGAGTCTTGAGACACATCGATTTATGCTCAACAAAAATTTTAAAATTAATTTATTTATAAGACTTAAATTTAAATTTTATCATTTCTCACCTTGAATTTTTGTTTACAAAAAAGAATTAACATCACACGTATATAGTCTTATCCAGCTTCTCTCAGTATTGTATCTGCTTAAATATTTTGCTTCCTGAAACCGTACTCTAAATTTTGCAGAAATACATAACGACGACACGGGTTTATCAAAGAAGAACTTCATAAGGAGCAAATTTCCATCTACAGGTCTACTCTTGGACTAACTCCGGGGAATCAGAGCTTAAAAGTTATAGCCAAAGAGAGAAGGATTATTTTGATTTCATCTGACAATAACTCTTTGTTTTCTTTCCTTGTAAATTGGTGATGTAGCAAGAGATATAGGATGATTTGATGTGTCACAAGGATTGTAGCAATGGAAAACTATAATAATGGGATGACAAGCTTGATATAGGATATGTATTTAAATTAACCTAGTTACTTCACTGTTAATTTTCCCATAACAATAAGAGAAAAAGCATTCCATCAGTAAGAGAGAAAATAATCCCACAGGGTAACACAGTCAATAATCCATAGCAAAAGTATCATCTGAACTAAACTTAAGGCTATCCGAGTACCACATGACATATCATTGGGAGTCCCTAAAATATCCCTAGAGAGAACACTTGAATATATATTACTACTAAACAACAAGTACATCCCAGAAACCACTACACTTAGCCAGGACTAGTAATTCAAGTTGAAGGCGAAGGAGAATCACGGCTTAAAGACCTTGATACAGACCTTGAACTTGCACTCACAGTAGGACTTCTAGAGTAACTTCGACGCTTCCCAGAACCAGTCCGCGGACTTGGGGAAACACTTGGAGAGTAGCTTCTTCTTGAGCTTCGCCTTCTCACAGGTGATACGCTGGGAGTGTACCTTGAGCTTCTCTTTCGCCTTGGAGAGGCACTTCGGGAAACTGACCTATAACGGTGCCTTCTGTAGTAGCGGTCATCAGGGGAGTCTGACCTATAATAGTGCCTTCTGTAATAGCGATCATCAGGTGACTCGGACCTATAGCGGTGCCTTCTGTAATAGCGATCATCAGGTGAATCATAATCAGGTGAGTATGATCTATCACGCCGCCTACTGACAGGTGACCTGCTATAAGGAGAGCGGGACCGAGAATAGGACCGGCTGCGCCTGTCATAAGGAGAATAGGATCGGCGCCGACTATGGTAAGGGGAATAGGACCTCCTCCTTGGACTGCCAGAGTAAGAACGGCTCCTACTACGATCGGAAGAGTATGGGGATCGGCTCCGGCTGCCACTGTAAGGAGAATAACTAGCAGTGTGACGAGGAGAGTAGCTTGGACTGCGGCGACGGGCTGCATAAAAATTACATTGATGATAAAGATAAAGGACGAGAATAACATTGATAAACAACTACGACAACAACACAGGATAGAGGGGGACACTTACAATGAACAGTCCTCAGACCAAGATACTTTCCAGGGGTTGGAGTTCTACCCCGGCGCCTTCTGGCCTGCAATAAAAGCAAACAGCCTGAGACTGAGGAATTACCAAGCCTATTACGGATAGATATGAAACAATAGCAACATCAAATCAAACAGTAACAACACTGGTTAAAAATATAATAATGATAAAATTCATATAACATGAAACAATAAGATATAACTGCAAGAATAAAGAGAGAAATGCAGGGCATACAACCCCAATAGTCTGATACTTGATGATGTGTTTGATTTGTTTGTTTAGTTGGGATTTGAGTTTGATGAAGAGCTGCTACACACAGCTAACCTGCTTCCACAGAAACTTCAAACGGAAAGAAGCAACAAACTTTCAAAACTCATACGAACTGAGCAACTTATCCATATATCTTTCTATGCAGAATCAGGTATGTTGAAAAACTGACTAAGTACGACGTAAGGCCCCACCAAGTAAAATGGCATCCAATAAATATACCTTCTCTACTGTGATGACACGCCCTTCAAGGACAGAGCGATCCAGATACTTTATGCATCGATCAGCATCCTCAACATTTTCCATTGTCACAAACCCAAAGCCACGTGATTCTCTTGTCCATGGATCAACGACTAGATGAACATCTATTACCTATAACATAATCTCGAGTAAGAAATACATTTGACATACAAAATCAATAACGAACACATGGATAACAATAGCAACAAAATGGAAGAATAAAAGGCATACTTTTCCCTCCGTTGCAAAATGCTTCTCCAGTTCCCTCTTAGTGATCCGAGGAGACAAGCCTGTCACGTACAAATTATTACCAGGATTCTCTACATCACTTGACGGGCTCCTGCATTTCCACAAATCAAAAATTGAACATGAAGTTCTGCGTAATTAAAATTTACATAAAAAGTTGATCTACAAATGAACTGAGAGAAATCACTACCTTGACCGTCTTGACCTTGAAAAAGACCTCGAGACAGACCTGTAACGCTTGTATGGGGAAGGAGAACGAGAATATCTACAAATTACAAAAATATCACCGGTAAGAGAAATTACTTGTCACTCAGAACTCAAGGTAAATTAATAAAATTAGCAATTGAGAATCATCCTACCTTGATCTCCTCGAATATGACATCTGTGAAAAAAACAAACAGATCAGACCAGAAAATAAGCTTAATTAACGATAACAAAGAAACAATAACAAAGAAATGCATTTGATCCAGAAATTTCAGGTACAAATGCATATAATCTTTTGGTCTCACATCAACGAAACATGAACTAGAATTTCCAATATTTATTTATCCATATGTTTTGGTATAATATCAAAAGAATAGAGCAAAAATTACCAATATCTTAACGTCATATCATCTTTGGGTCTAACATCAACCAAAAGAACGCAGAATTTACCGACACCCAACATACGTAGTCCTTTTACTCGTTTCATAAAAGAACTAATACTACATCCATTTGATGAATTCAGACTACCCTTCATGAACTCCCTCTTAAGCCTCAAGCACACAGAAAAATAAAAAATAAAGGAATCCCACGTATATCTTTCTCAAATTTGATTTGAAAACTCAAGGTCCGTTGCCCAAAATTTAATCCAATTAAAAAAAAAGGAAGAACCTGCAACAATTATAACCAAAATCAATAATCTTTTAAGAAAAAAAAAAATCAGAACCAGACGAACATTTCCAATTTCCACCAATCCAGGCACAAATTCAAACCCATAAATTCAATTAAATCAACGAGATTGAAGACTTACCATCGAGGTAGATAGCAGGCGAACTTTTCTCTTGATGAACTGTGTTGCTATGCGAGCAATGCCTCTCGATCTGGGCTTACGTTCGTAAAGTTATATTCATAAGGTGAAAAGCAATATATACTGCGGGAAACTTTTTCTGAAGAGAAGTTTCTGGAGAAGCGGACGCGAAACGATACTTAAATTAGTTGAATATTGAATCAAAGGTGAATAGTCTGGCATACGGAGCGGTTGAGTCCTTTACGATTCGTTCTTGAGGCAATCCAAAGTGGCCACGTCGATTGACCAAAATTGATGTCGAATATTGGACGTGGCATGTTGTGAGTGAATTCGTATAAGAGTAAAGGTAGAGATTCTAGAGAAAGCTCGGACGGAATCAAATCTAGTGGATAGTTTTTACCCGGCATTTTCAGCCACATAATACTTGGGCCTTCCGGAGTGAGATTTAACCGAAAACAATGTGAAATGGGCCGCCCAGAACTAGGTCTAAAAGAGGGAGATTTCTTTTATAACTCCCATTTTTTTCTTCTAGCCCCTAACCTCATTTTTTTTTAAGTAAAATTACTAAAAAGTCCCCATCCCTAACTCCCATCCTTAACCCCCATACCTCGTACTTGAACCGCCAGATCATCACCATTCACCACTTCATCTAGTAAATCCTCACCTATTGTTGTTCTCTTTTCTTTTCTTTATTACTTTAAGATGAGGCCTTTGCCACCCCCATTCTCTCTACCCCACTAATCACATCTATTTTCTTGTCTTCTTCTTATTACTTTAAATGAGGCTTCTACTACTTTTTCAAGGGCCTAGGATGAAAATTTTAAGGGTGTTAAAAGACACTAAAAGACTTGTTTCGTGATTTTTTTAACACCTTCATTTTTCTATTCTAACCCATCAATTCTTTTTTTTTTAAGAAAAAAAATGAAATGACTCAAAATTACTCGAAACTCAATAGATAAAAAAAGAAGAAAAAGAAAAATTACAAATTTTAATAAATTAACATTTTTCAAATTACTTTCAAATTAAATTTTGATTTATAATTTCTTAAAACTGAGTAAATCAAACAATTTGGTGGTCAAACAAGACTTGATCAAATCGACATGCACTTTTACAAATCTTTCACCAAATCTACTAAATCAAATAACTATCAGACAAAATTCAAGAATTTTTAGAATAATATCTTATAATAAATAAAAATACTTATATTTAAAAAATACCTCGTGAAAAATATATTTTTTGATACGCATAAAAAATATTTATGATTTTTTGATTAACTTTTTTCTCAAAATTTTGTTTATAATTCTAACAAAAAAATTAAATAAAAATTATTCAAAAATATTTGTATGGATAAAATTAAGTAAAATATATATATATATATATATATATATATATATATATATATATATATATATATATATATATATATATAAATATAAAAGTGCATATAGTGTCGTGCGACATGTCGTCAACTCTGACATTACCTGATGAAACCCGTCCCTTGTGGACCCCAGTGGCAGTTCGAAATTTATTTCTCTCGGTATCTTTGTTGCTGCATGAAGCCCGCTTTCAACACTTTGCACTCATTCACTGAAGACCGCTGCGCTTCTGCCCTCTGTTTCTCAGGATTACAAATGGAAGCGTTTCATTTTCAATCCTCATTTTCTTACAACACTTTCTCTTTACCATCGCATTCAGTCTCACCTCTCAACTCCTCGCTTCTCAGCCATGGCGAGTTGGGATAATCGTGAAAGGTACTTTCATTCTCTTCCAATTTTCTGTCTCCTTTTCTAAGTTTTCTCTTATGCGTCGCCCGAAAACCAGTTTCTGATCTTTTTCTCTCTTCCATTGTGAATCTTGAAGGCTTGACTGCTGCCTTTATGATTATTTTGTCAAAAGAAACATGCATGAAACGGCTAAGATTTTCAAGAACGAGGCTAATCTTCCTTATGATCACATGACTCGTGTAGGTAAATCATATAATTGTTTATCTCCAATCTGTTTCTCAATCTTTCGTCATTCATGTTATTTTCTTTTTCTTGAGTTTTAATACATTTCATTTCACACATTGTAAGAAAAGAACTTGCTAGACATTAGATTAAGATCACTGATTCCCTTTATCGTTTGACTAGTGTTTAAAATACTATAATAACTTAACACTCTTATGAAATTTCAGCTTGTGGACATAGATAAAAGAGGGTAGTGTTGAATATAAAGGCCATTCAAAGGCGTTTCCTAAAAAGGTTAAGATTTTGGATGATTCGGTACTCAAATGGCAAGAGTTTCATCTTTGCAGCCCCACTTTTTTGAATTATATTAAAATTCAGGACAAGAAAAAGTAGGTCTCCACTTTGTTCCCCCTTAAAGCCCCAAGGAAACTTTTCATGCGCCTTTCCAAATAGCTAAAATTTTGGGATGAGATGGTTTTTGTTGGAAAATTTGTAAATTTATGTTTCTACTTTGAGAAAGATAGATGTAATACATCTTGGTCTTTCAAATGATTAAGCTATCTATTTGGGTAAACAAATGAAAATAGTGAGGAAGAAATCAAATAATCTTGTACATTATTTTGGTCCAAAAGATAATTAGGAAGAAATTGAACCTGTCTCGTATACACATAAATGATTCAATTCTTGCAGATTTTGGTATTATAAGCGCGGAAGATTTCATGCTAGTGCCTAGTATATTCCTGTACCTGATAACTTGGTGACATTGATTTAGTTTCTTATTGGAAAGATTTCAAAGATGATGATTTGTCGGTGATCTAATCATTTATGATTTCAGGAACTAGGAAGAAGTCAATTCCTGAAATCAGTTTCTTGAAGTATCTAAATTAGTTATTATTTTTTCTTGTGGCCTACTTTAGGGAATTCAATTTTCTTATTATGGTAGGCAGCTGTTACTGTAAGCTGGGCATAGTAAGCCCAAGCAAGTTGATGGACTAGTTTGGATGATCAAAGTAATGGAACTATCTCAGATTTGTACAAAATTAAGAAAATTAATGTGTTAATTTTCCTACAACATATGGTTTTAGGCCTAGATATTGTGTTGAAGCAACAGTCTCATTGGTTATGCTGACGATAAATGGAAATACATGCTTCTAGGTGAATTTCAGACCTTTTAGAAAATTTATGCTTAGTGTGGATCATTACAAGTTCATTTAACCCGTCTTCAAGGGATATATATATATTCCATCTATTGAAATATGCAAGTTAGAAACACTTAATGTTGCCTTCACCAAAGGAGCTCATGTCAGACAACTTGTTTCAGACATGAACTACATGATTTGGCACTAAGAACCTAATTTAAGTTGTCAAACCACAATCCTCAAAAAGCCTCATTTTTGAGTGACTTGCCTCAGCTACTAGTGCCCAAGGACCTTTCACTTTACTGGTTCAACTTTGGATTGAAGAGAGGTTGGAGAACATTATAAGAAAATTTTTTATGGTTTAGAAAAAATTGTGAAGAAGACAATTCATCTTTTTAGTTGAGAGGTAAGGTGGTGTGTGTTTAGATAGTTTGGTTTCTAAAAAAAATTTTAGTGGGAAAATGGTCTTAGAGTTCAGCAGTAACAACCATAGATACAAAAGAGTGGGATTCCAAAATTGCAATCAGTGTCACTCATACAAGCCCTTGGAGACTCATTTCCTATGTAAACTTACTGTTACTTTTTTTTTATCAAGTATTGAAGTTTTTGGTGGTTCTTATATTCCGTCACCACAGGAATTTTATTGAAGAATTTCTTATTTTCTTTAGTTGTTATTACTAGCACCCCTCTAGTATGCAATTTTATAATGCATTCGTTAATTTTTGACAATTTGTTACTGAAAGTCCAATTTATAGTGACCCTTCTAAACTTGTTTTGTTGCTTAGTCTTCCTGATTTGATGCTTTTTGTACTTTTAGTTGGCAGTAGTTCATATACCAGATAATGACACTGGAAGTTCTTGTTTACATTGTTGACCCTTCTAACAAATATTTGTCTAACACTTCCTATTTTCTTTATGGAAAGCTCTGGTTCCCTCAAGACTTATATTTGATCGGTAATACTCATTAAGATTAACACTGGTGTCAGATGGCATGTAAAGAGGCCTTATAAGGCATTATCTCTTGATATAGGTGGTATGTTCTTCAATAGATGCAAGCTGCTCCAGTAACCATTTAATCTTCCATTATCTTGCATCTTTGAGTAAGTAGTGTTTAGATTGTTCCAAGTTCTAGTAGTGGTTCTTCCTGCAAAAACTAGAGGAGTTTTATTGACTTCTGTTAGATAACGTGATATTAATTATGAGATGAAGATTTCATTGTCTTGTGCATTATTTTGTTGGCAGTCATAAGGCAATTGAGTGTCTTCAATAATAAAGTCAATAAACTTTACTCACCTTTGAATAAGATAGTTTTTGTGGGAAGTATTAGACCCAGCAGTTTACAAGATGTGAAGGAATCATTGAGCTAAAGCTCCTAAATGAGAAATAAAATGGTCCTGCATGATTGTAGAAATAGAGATCTGTCTGTTTTATATCTGTTTACACTGTTTACTGGTTATTTAATTCTTAAGCTTTAGTTGGCTCCAATTATATTTGTTCTTGATCTTTTACTCGGTGAATACAATTTTATCCTACTAACAACAATTGAAGAAAACTAATGAACCACAGTTTCATAGCCAGAAAAAAAGTTTGCATTAGAGCCCCACATGAATGTTCTTGTGTTGTGTCAAGAAATTTTCAGATTGTCAAGTTATTGAATATCTCGACTGAAGTGTTTTTTGGGTTGATATTTTCAGGAATAGATACACCCGAAGGATTTTTGCGCGAGTGGTGGAGAACAAACTTTGAGTTTGAGTCATTTAGAGCATGGATGCATGAGAATTATACTTTCAACAAAGCTCCCTCTACCAAGGTTTTGATCGATACTAGTTCAAGTAGTTTTTCCTCTGTTTACAAATGCAATGATGTATGCAAATGTGACTTCAATTGAGTTTAACTACAGGGGAAACGGATCTTTGAAACCAGACAAGAATCAAATGCTTCACAACCAGAATTGTATCGCATCAATGTACAAAGAAACTGGCGGGCCCCAGATACTCTCGCTCGCAGTAGGTTTTTGGTCCACCTCATTAGCTACATTGTTGCATTTCAGATTGGATGGGCTACAATACATTTTGACTTTGTCTATTCGTTGATATATTTATAATAATCACTGGAACCTTGTTTCTTTATTTACTTTGGTAAACTTTCCATGCATTGCCTGCTTACATGGATGATAGAAGGACTGCACTGTTTCAATTATGATTCTTGTATTGTTCTCTATAGAGCTTACGACATCTGCTCATGGAAAACATTTTAATATGGGCTTATGAGAATCATACTGGATTCAGCTGGATAGAGTCGAATTTTCTGGAAGCGTTTAAACTTAAATATTATATGAAAGGAAGTCCGAATATGATATAGAGCAATTGTTCAGCATGTGTAGATCTCTTCCCAGACTTAACACCCAATCCATCCTGCATAGTTCTGAGAAACAGAGAATAGAAAATTGGCTAAATATGTGAAAATGACTCATGTGGATTATCCATTACTTCTATTTTTTTTCTCCATCATTTCACTTCTAATTTGTTTCAACATTGTAGCAACGGGCAGGGGGAGGAAATCAATAGAGTCAGTGGCCCTAAATGTAATGATAAGTGCTATTTAAGCAAGATATTTCCTGCTTTCTTCTTGGGAAGTTCAAAGTCTTCTTATTATGTCTGTCTGCGCATGTATTATTTTGTATTAATATTTATTCTTGTTTTTGTATAGGGAATTGACAACGTGTCCCAAGGTTTTATACCTTCTTCATCTCAAGAAAACTTGACAAGCACTCCAGCAAATGCTGACAAAACAAAGGGTCAAAAAGTAGAATCTTCAGCTCTTGCTACCTCTCGAGCAGCTATTACCTCATGCAATGAGGTAGTGGCAATTGAATTACTTAAGATGGAAATTACATATGATAAAGTAATATATTTTCTTGCTGAGCAAGGAAATATAATTTTACTTCTCTGTAGTCTGACTCCAGAGTCTGCATGTAATTTCTTTAAATTAAAACTATGCTATATGGAAATCTTATTCCCAGACCATGTCTAAGTCCTTTTATCATTTGATTTGGGTCAAATATTTTGACAGGAACCAGATCCAGTGATTGAGAATTTATTGAAGTCATTCTGGGTGTTCGAACAAGACCAGGCAGAGCTGCATGAAATATCAATGCTCGGAGAGGTATTATTAAAATCACTGAAACTGGACTATAAATATGATAGGCCAACCTAATGTCTTTTCCATGTTGGAAATTTATCTCAGCTTGTTATTGAACAATATCTATTATATCAGAAAACTAGAATTTAAGAAAGATAGAACTTTCCTTTCTTATGTGGCCTAGGCATGCATTCTATAACTATAAACATTGTTCTTTCCAGATAAAGTATGAGATGTTATGGGAAGAACTGGTGAATTAGTCCATATAGATCTTATTATATCCCTTCTCTGTCATCAGCCTTATCCTTCCATTGTCTCAATTCTAGCTTTGTCAGTTGTAGTCAATAGTAATTGCTTTTTATATTTGTTAGGAATTTACAGTTTTGCCACTACTTAGTGTTCATGTCACCTTCAGGATTATGAATGACTTAGATAATTGTGCTTTGAATTTTTCTTTCAAATCATTATCATTTGTGTGTGAATTAGTGTCCATCGGTAAATATGAAGTTGACATATTGATGCCCATCCCCTCACTGTTTGAATTCAATAATTGGCAAATATTCTCTTTACACCATATAATTGCATAATGTTCTTTTGGCCCTGCAGCGCTGTAGAAACATGAAGAATTTGAGGAAATTTGAAGAAGAAAACACTGGAATGCGAAAACGTGCTTGTTTCAGTTCACAATCAAAGCAGAATGACGATAGTGAAAGCATAAAAAGTGATGCTTCAAGCAATATGTAGAGATCTTGTACAGCTGCAGATTCAATGGGTAATCTTTTTTAATCTATTTTGTGGACTAATACACTGGAATAAGGAACTTTTCTAAATTAATCATGCATATGAAATAATGTTGAACTGTCCATTCAAGTAGATGTGCTTATAATGAAAATAGATCTTGTATACTCATACATCAAAGCAAGATAATCTGATTTACTAAGTTATGATAAAAGTTAAACCAATATTCCAAGTTTTAGTGAAAATTTGATTAAAGTTGAACGCTCTTTGTAAGCCAACAACTACCAACCACCTTCATGAATATTTACTGCTAATTTTGTCCAGAAATGAGCACTTTTAAAGCCAAAAGTTTAGATGTATATTTGTAAACTTATACTGGAAGTTATTAATTTAAGTGATTTTGGCTCATTGAAGCTTACATGTTGCACTTCATTCCTATCGTATTCTAATTATGGAAAAGTTTGCTTGCAATCTATCAACCAGAACTCAATAAAGAGTGATAAATCAATATCTTCGAGGGTGGGATATATTTGACGTCTGCTGTAGCGAGTCCTCCTTGGTGAGAAGATTTTCTATTGCAGTCTATTCAATCTATGAAGTGATGAAATTTAGATTTATTATCTAAATAATATATTTCCAGTTCGGTTTGCAATTGTACATAAAAGCTAGTGGCTTGTAATACCCTTTTCATATTCTCTGTTTTTCTGTTTTTGAAAAGGTGTGGGTACACTGATGAATTTGAGAGGAGATATATACATGCATGCACCCAAATTATTCCTCTGTTTTTTTACCAAACACACCAAAAAGCCTATTCTAAATGGATTTGGCAGCTGGGAAATGTAGAAAAAGCTGGGAAGATAAAGTTTGTCGCATGATTCTGCAGCTACTCATTGGAATTGATTTTGTAGAAGGCTGCTGTCTAACATTGTCCAAATAAAAACCTTAACTTTTGATTTATCAAGAATTTTTCCTTGATTTAGGGGAACAGGTAAGAACAGTCCAATACTAGATTAATCAAGAGTAGATGTCCTTGTATCCAGTAGACAAATGATTCAGAGGGTTCTATATCATTCAATTACCTTACTACTCTGACTTTTCATTCTCAATCTATCCTTACTTTTCCTTATTAAAATAATTTACATTTCAAATTTTGACAACCTAACTCAAGTTGGTTGGGATAGACATTGTTCATCCGCATATTCCATAAATCTAATATATTACCTTATTATCTTTATTATTTATATTATATTTTTTAGAAAACAAATTTTGGAATAAAGAGGATGTACGAGTCTAATGTAATATATATATATATATATATATATATCTCCAAAAGACGATTGGGAGTTCCAACTTACAATTTGTTACCATTACCCTTTGGGGTTACTGTTTATATTAAAAAAGAAAATCTAAATGTAACTGTATAGAACAATAAATTACTATTAATAACTTTTTATTTGATTTGGTTAGTAATGATTTATTTCTTCTATTATGGCTTTGAATGGTGTAATGAAAGATAGTGTTGTAATTTAAATTTAAATTTTCCATTTTACATAATGCACAATGGATGCATGCCCCTATATAATATACTTTACCCACCAGCTAGTCTTTAGTTGTGTAGGACCTGAATCGATTGTTTAGACGTTCAAATTAATCGTACATTGTGCGGATATATAATCTAGAATAATATTTATAATAAGTTAATATATATGTGAGCCTTACTTTTAGCACATTTTTTATAATTTTATTGATCTACTCAAAATAAGATAGTTAACTCATGAATAACTTAAGAATCAAGAAGCTCAATTCGACAATGCTGTGCAAGTTTAATGCACACAACGTAGGTCCATCCATGCTAGAAAGCACACACGATGAGCATATTTGTCTACCTTGTTGACCTATTTGGGATAAAATTTGTTTCATAAATTGTGTCTCATAATTTATTCCATGATTTGTTATTGATCAATAAAATAATATTTATTTAATACTTATAGTAATATTTTAATAGTGTTTTAGTAAATAAAAAAAATCATGAAACAAACCTTTTTGTGTGCCGCTAATGGGAACAAAATGAGAACAGAGTTGGTCTTAATTGGAGAAATATGCATTTCTATTTGTCTTTCCTCTTTCTCACATTTCATTTATTCTATTGCAAGCAGCAATAGATGTTACTTTGTTAGGTTATGTCTGTGGCAAGAAAACAACCTCAATTTTTGGGTTTGATTGAAAAGTTTTTTTAATAATTTAATAATATTTATAATATTATTTTATAATTTTTAACTAATTTAAAAATTATAAAACCAAAAATAAGATAGAACATGAAAAAAAAAAAAAAAGTTATCCCACTTATCAGTACTTTACACTTTGATAATCATTTAGCTCTGCAAAACAATTAATAATGTATCAAGCATATTTCACATTATTAATCAAATTATTCGTTCACGAATGGAAAAACTTCCAAGAGATAAATTTAATCAGTGAATACAACCTTTTATTAAGGAAACAAATACGCAGATAGTCAAGTACAATACTCATCGAAACTACATTATGGTTCCCCAAACGACAGTTCATTTAAAAAAAAATAATAATAACAATTTATTAGCAGCATAGAAGATTTTTTAAAGTGCATAGAATCTAACTTAAAGCAGAGGTATTCTTCTGTCTGCATTCATAACAAATAGTAGCCATTCCTCTCATTTTAATTGTCACTCCTGTTTGGCTTCTCTGAAGAAAAACCCTCCTGAGACACATTTAATCAAGTCGTCGTATATATGCAAACGACACAGAAGAATATATATTAGTAATAAAAGAAATTAAAACACTATTGTTAATCAATTTGGCTTGTACGAGAAAAAGAAGAAAATATTGAAAATGATTTGATGTTTATTTTCATCCAGCTTATTCATTTCTTTTCTGTCTTAATTAGTGCATGTTGAGAGCACTGGTGAAGGGAGAAGAGGTTGATAACCAAAACTCCTAAAATGGGGTGATTTTAGAAATTATTTACTTTATAGGTTTAATTTTAAACATTTTACTTAAATATGTCTCTTTAATTATTTACTTAAAGAGACTAACCCATTTAAGTAAATGGTTTGAAACCAAACCCCATGCACGTAGTTAGTTTAAAAAATAACCCTATGTTTGTCAAAAATTCAAAAGAAAATATTATTTTTGTGATTAACACTATATATCATTAATAAATTTATTCTTAACGTTTTTATGTTAATAAAATTGTCTCTTACATTTTAAATTATTAATAAATATATCCTTCATTCTAAATCTTAACAGAAATTATATGTATCACTTTAAAAAATATGACAAATAAATAAATTTTATTAAATATCCTTAACAAAAATTAATATAGATATATTTACTAAAAATTTAAAATAAAAGAAATAATTTTATTAATTTATAAATATTATAAATAAATTTATTAATAATAAAAATATCGAGATAAAAATAATATTTTTGTCGAAATTCAATTATAGCAAACCAAATATTACCTGATTGGTTGGAGAGGGAACCCAATCATTTGTAGCAGGATTGCACTTGCAAGAATGATGGCAGCCGCTAGAGTGATCAGCTTCTAAATGGAAGAAGTTGGCACCTTTCTCCACTTTGATAAACCCTGTTCCGGTCTGCAGCCAAGCACACAAGAAACATCATAGTGACCTCAGGAAAAAGTACCATTGATATTTTTTGTGCAAATTTCATACGTACATTTGCTAATTTTAATTTATTTATAAAAATAAATATAAATAAAATAATAAGAGAATAAAAAAATGTAAAAAAAAATAATAATGTGATCAGATAGATGTCACATAAACTTGTAACACATAATTTTATTTATTTCTTAAATAATGAAACAAACTTATTTGATCTTTTGAAAAGTAAAAATTGTTGATTGAAGAGAATAAAGAAAACTACTCCTCAAAAGTTGCTCTAATTGCATATATATCAATAATTAACTTAGCCTAACCAATAGGCATTTCTCTTGGTACTAAGAAACTAAGGTGGTTTATCATCTGGTTTAAGTTTATATATATGTTAAAAATATTTTTGAGAAAATTTTATCATATTTAAATTTTATAATTAATTTGAATCAGATTAGTTATGAGTTTAGATAAATTTCGTGGCTCACGTGTACCTTTGATCAAAGACCAAAAAAGCTCAACCCAATCACAACTACATAAATATGTTAAAAACATTTTTAAGAAAACTCTAATTCATTTGGGTTCTCTAATTAATTCAAATTGAATTAGTTGTAAATTGAAGAATCTAACAATATATTTCATGCACAAATATATCTTTGATCAAGACAAAAACACTCAACTCAATCACAATTACAATTAAATAACTTATTCTTAAAATAACATCTTTTGTCTCACTTATTTCATTTTTGTGTTTATCCACTTTTAGTTGATAAAAAAATTCTTCTAATAACTTAATAATAATAGTCATGGTATTATTTCATTTTTTTAACCTATAAATTATCTCCTTTGTTGGCTTTACTTACAACATGATATAAGAACCACCTTGCAATCGCTTCTTAAGATGGTCAATTAATTTATTGAGAAATTAAGTAGGATTTAGAGAGAGAGAGAGAGAGGGATACCGTATGGTGTTGTTTGTCAACCTTGTTGAGATCACTGTAATACTCTGTTTCCACGAATTCTTCTGCCACTTTGCTTCCATTATAAACCAATTTCTGAATCCATAGAATCAAGTTTATAAAAGAAATTAAATTTTGAATTAATATATGTTTGTATATGAAAAAAAAAATCCAAATAAATTCTTGCAACTTAAAAAAAAAGAAAAAAAAAAAAAAA
Organism: Bauhinia variegata; assembly: GCA_022379115.2. NCBI lineage: Eukaryota > Viridiplantae > Streptophyta > Magnoliopsida > Fabales > Fabaceae > Bauhinia > Bauhinia variegata. The sequence goes on from CM039437.1 coordinate 13,122,510, forward strand.
AGACAGAAATAAAATAAAATATTAGACCCTTAAAGCATGAGTTGTGAGCAAAAAGCACTTACATCAACAATGTTGTTTCACCCCTATTAAGAGAAGAAAAAAAAAATACATGCCCTCATTATACCTTTTGATTCTTTTTGCTTAACTTAAACTTAGATTATATATATAAATCAAATAACCATCTAAAATCAAGTAACAAAAATTGTTGTATGTCAAACATTTTTCCTATTTAAGGACTCTAATATTATGTTAACATGAAATTAAACTCAAAAGTCTAATATGTTAGGTGAAGACAAATAAGTGATTTTACATCTAATCACATTCATTCATAAATTAATGCAAACTAGTTGATAATATTGGGAGAACCAAGACAAATAACAACTTGTAGAATGCTTTGTTTTCAAGCAAACGAGCAACACGGGCGTTTGTAGTCCAACGGTTAGGATAATTGCCTTCCAAGCAATAGACCCGGGTTCGACTCCCGGCAAACGCAGATAATCCAAGTACTTTTTTTTGCAAAAAATTAAAGTGAAGATGAGATGAGAAGAGAACCTGAGCTTGGGGATCATTTTCAAGGCGCTGGAATTGAAGCATTTCCGGAGTGGAACCATCGTTGGTGGAAAGAGCATCAACGTATTGAGAAGCATAATCACTTCTCTGAGGCTTGGTGTGTCGTTTTGGAGCAACTCCGTCGAAGTACTCTCTGGTCTCTGCCTCTATTTTTGCTTCTTCATCCACAGACGAATGGACGTCACTCCTGTTTGGCCTGCTGGAAAACTCCATCTCTCTCTCTGTCTCTCTCTCTCTCTTCTTGTTAAAGGTGATTGATTGCTCAAGTTCCAGAATGGATTATGTTTATAGCACCCTTGCCCCTGGGAAGATATTTTGGGTGCACAAACATTACTCCGTACGGAAAATTAGGGCATTTGTCATTATCACCGAAGCTAGCTAAGCAAAATATCTGGGAAATCTTATCCAGATTGGGCTCCAGTGCTTAAATGGCGGTGTTAGGTGGTGATGTTGAGTTGACTGTTAGAAGCACAAAGGAGACTTTGATACAATGAGCAGCTCTCTTAAATAGCTAAATTACCGATTTTTCTGTTAAATAAAAATCAAAGCAAACGTTGATTTTTTTGGTAAAATCTAACATCTTTATACTTCTTTGGGTAATTTTAATTTAAGAAAAAATATCTTTTTATTTAAAAAATGTTTGGATGTATTTTTTAAAAAGAAAAAGTCAAAGCATTGAAAAAAACTAAATTGGTGCTTTTTCTAACATAAATTTCTTAGTTTTAAAAGAAAAGCTCTCACACATAAGAGAGGGAAGATAGCCAGCAGTAACATTTTAAAAACTTTAAAAATAAAATGCACGCCATGCAAAGTTTTTAAATTATAATAGTTTTATACTCATGTTCTTTTGCCTATATGCTGTATATTTTTAATCACAATATCATTAGAAGATTGCATGAAATGTTAAAAAAATTTCTGCGAAGGAATTTTTTTTTGAAAAAATTATATGAAATAAGAGTAACAAAACAAATTAGTTAATAAACAAATTTTGATTAACCATAATAGAAGATTCCAAGAGCAAGATAAGAAGCAAATAGAAAAACATCTTGAAACTCTTCGCAGCATCGTTTTCTGAATCAGAATTGGTAAAATTGTGATGAAATGCGAAGAAAGAATTCTGAACTTGTGGGCAAATACGTGAATTCTGAACTGAATGGAGATTATTTATAAAATTCAAGGAGATATTCAAAGCATAAAATAGAGCTCAGGGTTTCAAGGTAACACATTATGAGAACCAAAGAACAACAGCCTTCATAAATGCTATTGTGAGTATCGTTTCATTTATTAATCCAATGAATGGAGAATGAGTAACTTTTTTCCTAAGAAATAATTTATTAATACAATAGACCTAGAGGTAAATGACATTTTATAGTTTATTCAATGGTAAAGAATACATGAGAATGATGCCTACGTGGCACAAAATGGAAAGAAAGAATGCAGAAAGAGAACCTTTCTCTGAACAAAATTTCCAACCATTTAGCAGCATCTATCTGATGGAGAAGATTATATTTCTTCTTGGTAAAAAAAATCAGAATTTATGGAGCAAATGCACTTATCCTGTGATTAATCTCTTGGCCTGTGAACAAAGCAGATACAGTCTCAGGATCAGCGAGAAGCAGAATCATAAAGTCAAATACAATTTCATGTTCATATTCCCAAAAATGAAAAAGTTTTTGGGTGCAGAGTGTATAATCCACTTGAGTGTAGGCCACAGAATAGTTGATGAGGACAAAAGCATTCCTTTTGTGTTTTTCTAGGCAAAATACAGAGTGATCTATCCAGAAAGGAAGGAAGAAAAGAAGAAATTTTATGGGAAATTTCTTTAGATTTACTCTTGCTCACCAATGGATCCCACCATGCCACTCTAGAGATCTGACCATTTTTATTTTATTTTGGTTTTCATTTTAAGAAAAGGTAGGGACGAGGGATACCATTGTACTCAGCTGAAAGGTGATGTTATAATCCAGAGACAACAGATCCACTTTTATGGGTGTAAATCCAGTAAAAGATTACACAAAACCATAGGCCTTTTCTCATAGCCTGTTTGGATTGGCTTTTTTTCTACTAGAAGTCCTCTGGCAAGGAAAGAAAAACACTCTGCAATTTTAAACTATTTGGATTGGCTTCTTAAAAAAGAAGCACTCTTCTAGAAAAGATACTTCTGGTAGAAGCATGCAATGGGATGCTTAAAAAAAAAGCAGAAGCACAAGTTATTCCTTCATCTACTGATTTGTGAAATATCCATGTGTTCACTATCACAAGACAAACCTGACATAACCTTTCCAAGCTAAATACCTGAGCCCAAACAAATGGATAACTTCTAAAGACAAGACATTTCTAAATTTTGTCCTTGTCTAAAGAGGTAATATGGTGCAATATCTAAATTTGCATAATTAAAACTATTAGCATTGCTAAATTAACAAGTATATCTTACTTGTTCAAAGGTTAGAAACATAACAACATTCCAAACTGCTGCTCGACTAAAATTAGGAAGGAAACCTTTATAGAAGGCCAGAAATCCCTGCAATACATTTGTGTCATCAGTTCAGGTTGCTTAGTGAAGCAGATAACTTCTAGTACAAACACTCACATCAACTTGTTAATTGAGGCAACAAAGCTAGGAGCAACTGCAAAATGTTAGAATGCCTTAAGAAACATAAAATTCAAACCCAATATTGACATTGATCAGAAACCAAAAAATATTGCTAGAAGTTACAGAGATGCACCTAAGAATGAATACCAACTAATGTATCAGCTTTCAACTGCTAACATATTTATAGGACCTAGAAACCATTAATAAAACCCACAATCAAACTACAATTAAACCTCATACATTAAAATTTTACCACATGTAAAATATTTCTTCGGCATATGATATGACCTTATATTTCTTTGATGTAATGTCCTGTGTTACCTACCTCATATAATTGGGGTCTTCACTACACAGACACATTGAAAAACAAACAGAAAAACCAAAATAAAAATAACTATAGTGGAAATGACAAATTAAGAACAATGATGATAATTTTTTCAACTTTCAATATTTTAAAGTGTAAAAGACAATCAGAAGATAAAATTAAGAACCTAGACATCAAGAAAAATTTTGTATACCTCATTAAACAAAGTCTTGAGAAAGCAATCAAGCGTGTTTTTGTAGGTTGAATCTCCCATCATTCTAGATTTCACCTGGAAAAAACAAGCATGGACAAAACATCTCTTACATTAGAAACTACATACTGTTGTCTCAAGAAAAACAATTTCATCAATATTATTCAAAAGGACACCTCAGTATTACCTATAATGAATCTTGAGACAATGATGAAGTTTCAAATTCCCAAAAGGTTGTATTAAAATTCCATACGCACAATATTTGTGGGAGAACAACAATCAGAAATGTTGTAAATACATAACTTATAAAGAGTATTCAAAAGTCATCTTATCCTTTTTACAAATATATATATATATATATATATATATATATATATATATATATATATATTGACCACCAAGTTATGAACTTTGCTTGTGTTGCAAGTTCAGACATCTTTTGATGCTCCTTTGATCACATAATTCTGCACATATTCTCATTTAGTTTAGTTATCATGGGAAGTTTCACAACTGATGCAGCATATCTAAAGGCTATCTTATAATTATTAGGGGAAAATGTCTCATATTGGTAAGCAGGGGCTTATCCCTTTTTTATTGATTAGTAAGGCATGATTCATGTTTGAAATGGTAACAACGGACCATGCCATCTATTTATAACTGATATTTCCCTTTTCTTGTATACATTCAAAATGCACTTCAGTCTCATTTCAACTTTGCAGCAAAAATAGAAATTTATCATGTTTCCTATTCTCAGCCTTTTACTTGTAAGATATCTTACTTTTATTGTAGTTACTGCAACCATATTTCCAATGTTCATAAGCCAGCATTAGCTAGGTAATTTGTTTATGTGATACTAGGAAGGGCTTTTGAAATAAATTGATTGAATCTTTAGCTGGTGGTGGCTATTGGCTAATGATTCATAAATTTATAACATCAGTGTCGAATCAATTATCACTTTTCACCCCCGAAAAAAAATTAATTGGTTTCTAAATCTGTCCCTATTGGCAACACCAATGCAGAAGCATGAAATTTAATTCCTTCTTTCCTAATGACATGTTAGAAACAGTCATATTAACAAAAATACTAAACTAAAGGACTAAATAAAACTTTCTTTGTTCTAATTTTAATTTGTCTCTTCCCTTATCTCTCTGTTTCTCTTTGTTGTAAACAGGACTGTCATAAATATTTTGATCTCTAAAGCAAGGAAAAAATAAGGAGGCAGGGGGGCACCTACCACATCAGGTGGAGAACCAATAGAGACAGCAAAAAAACCTGCACCTAAGCTGGCTAGGAGGTGAGTAAAAACACTGTCCGAGAATCCTGGAATGTTTAAAATCATCTGCATAAGTATAAAGAATCAGAGCAGCATTGCAATTACAACTTTACATGAAACCACAACTTTTGAATTATAAGTTCATCTTAGAACATCCTATAATGTGATTACCCGCTTTATTTGATCATAACTAGCAAGTTCAGCAGCATTTATAATTGCATTCCGTGCTATATTGGGCCCAAGACCAGTCCACAAGGCCCCTAACCCTTCCTAATTTGACCAAAAAGAAAGAGTATATAGATTTAGTATATTTTCAAAATGAGAGGAACAAAAAAGAAAATTTACCACAAGAAAGTCAGACCTCCTTTACTATGGTATAATAAGCATCCATGGCACCAGAATAACGCTTAGGCACCCCATGTGGCAGTTGCCCTTCAGCTTGAAGTCTAACTTTGACCAGGTCAGTGGGATTGGCAACCACAATTGCTAGAGCACCTATCCCAAGTACAAAACAGCTAGTTATCATATAAAGCAATATTTCTTGACAAATATATCTGAAAAGGAAAAATTAAACTGATTAATTTTATTCTGTGCATTTATCTGTGATATTTCTCTTTATGGTGCCCTCATTTGTTAGAACTGCTCTGTAAGTGCTCACCTGTCAGCAAAGCAGCAAGTATCATGTGGTATATAGGAACCTCTGCAATTAATGCACTGCCAACGAAGAATGTTTTGACCTGTCCATTGTGCAGTTTTATATGTACCGACCCATGTTTCCACAACGATATAGTCATATTCATGAAGACAAGTTATTCATACTCACAGGATCATATAACCCAATCCTCAAGCCCCCATATATGCATTGCCGATGTAATCCAGGAACCATGCCCTTCCAGAGAGCTGATATACCTTCTTCTCCAGCAATGGTGTTAATGGTGCCCCGCAAACCCCTATACTTTGGTAAACCCACATCACCAACTGCTGTTTTCTTTTGTAGTTGAAGCCTGACCTTAGCTACGTCAAGAGGAAGAGTGAAAAACTGCAAGAAATCCAGGCAAAAAAGAATGATTAAAATTACTTCCAATTAAGTATGTATCAGGACCAGCTTGCCTTATAGGATGACTAGATTCAGGATGATGCAACGCATGGGCATCTGTTCTCATTTTAAATTATACTTGGGGAAAAAATAAAATTATTCCGATAACAAATGTTATCACAACGGAAAATGGAGTGTAGAAATTTCAGAATATCAGCAGAATCTAGTTCATGGTTGATTACAAAACTGCAATCTAAATTTCCTAGCTAAAACTTATAATTTCAGAATACAGAAACCCAATATTTCTTTGTAACAAAATTCCCTTGATTATCTTTCTTATCCTTCTCTTAACATGCTCTATTTATTTATCCATTCAAAGATCAGTACCATGAAATCATTCAACATTTTTTTGGCTTGCCAATTTAATAGGACCTACAAGCAATTAGCCACATTGCCAAGTATTTCACTTTTATCTAGTAAATCTATTCATTGCCACATTAAGTGCTTGAAAATATGTTCTGTAAATTTAGAAATTCCCTTGTGAGGACACATGTCAAGTCAAGGATCTATGATTTTGTCAGCTACTTGTTTACAAACTAAACAGAAATTGTAGTTTCCCAACTAAAAAAAACGATTATAATTAGCTCTATGCTCATAAAAGTAAGTTAAACTACCGATTTTATATCAAAAAATAAAGTCAAACAGCAAAAAAAGAAATTTGAACAAATTAGCAACTGTACCAAATTGGAAGAAGCATACAAAGATCGATGAATTACCTCTGCTAAAGAAGCAGCAAAAGCGCTGCACAAGAAAGATTGGACAAACGAAATCTGGGTCTTGGGACTAAGATCTGCCATCGTTTGCCCACAAGAGAAATTGGGTAATTGGCAAAACGAATTGAAATGATTTAAAGATGAAGATAGAGATTTCTTTCGTAGTAGTAATGAGTATTAACGGGGAAAATAACGTGAAAAGAACCTCTTCATTGTAGATCACTGAAGTGAAGAAGAAGGCTCTGCACTGCAATTTGCAGCTGAGTTTTTCACCGCGCCTAGATTCTCGCTCGCTTCCCCTTTCTTTTGAAATTATTATTATTATTATTCTGGTATCCTAAATAATGGATTCCATTATTTTACTTTGTTTTGTCCTTTTCAAGGATGTTTACACACAACTGCAAAACTTATTAGTCAAGGATTAGGTTTGCAAGAAAAATTTTTATTTCAAAATTTTATTCTGTGTTTAATGCTGTAATGCAGCATGAGCAGCCAACTATCTGCTTTATTCTGATATTTTTCGAAATGGCTTAAACATTCACTTTGGCTTGTTTTATAATTATTATTTTTTATTATCTATTAGCTTTTTTTTAAAAAAAAAGGATATAATGTTATATATTATATTAAATATCAAAAAATGAGCAAAATCATAAAGATAATAATATTCTTAATACTAAATTTTTTTATTCATCACTTATCTTTTATCCATTTAGCTTTGCTTCTTGACAAAATTAGTTTTTTTTTAAAAAAAAAAAGAAGAAGAAAATTCTAACAAATTATTTGGTTCAAAGAAAAAGATGAATTTTAATAAAGAAGATAGGCATCCTATTGTTTGGTTATTATAAATATAAATAATACTTAGTCATTTCACATATTTCTTCCATATATTTCTTATTTTTGAAGAAAGATGACAATAGAATAGGAGAAGGAAAGGATTTTTATCTTAAATATTCTCTTTCCGCCCCTCTAAATCCTTTCAACTAAACATTATGTAGTAAATTTATGCTAAGAGAAACTATCTCTTATTATGATTAAGACATATTACAAACTTAATCAAATCTTATATTGGTACTTACAAATTTCTTATCAAAAAAATTATTGACAATAAAATTTGAGCATAAGCCTTACCAATGACATATTAAAATAGGAATAAGATAAAACTTTTTAAAATTGAGATGGGATGTGACAAATAAAGAATGGAAGAGATCTAGAAGTCACAAAAGAGTGATAGAGAAAGATTAGACATGTTCTATCAATTGTCACATCTACACTTTTCATGAAGCAAATGTCAATTTTCCAAAGTTGATTTTCCCCCTTTTGTATGAAAAATTAAAATTGGGTTTAAACTCTCTTCCATAGAATTAGAAGTTGTTGAAGGTAAATGAAGATTTTGAGTTCATGATTCATCCTATTCATTGTTCTTCTACCAATAGCAGCTATAACTTCCTTTTCTACTATTCAATAAAACCATAAAAGCAATATAAGAAACGAGTCATATTTTATTTTTGTCTCTTCATTTTTGTTATCCTTCTATTAATTTTTTTTTTCAAAATAAATGGGAAAAAATAGTAAGTTATATTCAAACATCAAGCAGTGCCTAACATACAGTACAAAATCCATTTTTTTAGGCAAACTCTTTCTATATATTCAGTACTTACAACTTAGTCAATATCACAAAAAATTATAGTAACAAAATAACAATCCTAAATTATCTTGATACATGGAGACTTTTTTTTAAAAAAAAATATATATCTGAATTTAATAATTCACTAGCAAAAAAAATCATTGATTTTCAATAAATGTAAACGGATGAATTAATATCTCTTTTTTAATAGCATTTTCAATATGAGATAGAGAAATTGATTTTAGAATGGGACAAGAAAAAAACAATATTGGGACATAGACTTGTATTTTAATCAGTTCTATTGCATGTCTAGTTTTATCCCATTCCAAGAGTGTCATGAGTATATTGGTTTGCTTAAGCCTAGATATCAACACAACTTATTTTATACTCACTTTTAATAGAACCGAGAGGGTTTTGTCACAAAAAATATCGTTAGTCATATTTATAAATTAGTTTTTTTGAATATATTTATAATTTATAATTATCTTTAAAATAATGGTATAGTGTATTATGAAAAAAAATATGAATACAAAATGAAATTATATAGAATAAATCCTTGTTCTATCAATATATATATATATATATATATTTATATAGTTAGAGGTATTTTGGGAAGGAAAATTTGATAAATGAAAATGGGACGTGTGGCTAGAAAAATAGGGTGTGCTAAAAGAAATAACGTAACCAGACCGATTAGCCCAATTAGTACACCGCTGAGAGAGGCGACTGATTTTATTTCTGGAAGTACAAAGATGGTGCAAATATTAAAACATGGCGGTGTAAAAATTAATCCTCGCAGAGATTCCCCCCAAATTTCCGAACTCTGGCGGGAAATCAATTATCCACTTAATCCCGCCAATAGGTTCTAGAATTTTCCAGTATATAAACCCCTCTCCCCATTTTCCCACCCATTTTCTCCGAGAAAATTGAATCCAAACCCTAGCCCTCACGGCCAAGTTTTCAAGATGTTGGAACTCCGTCTTGTTCAAGGCTCTCTTCTGAAGAAGGTTTTGGAGGCCATAAAAGAGCTGGTGACAGATGCAAATTTCGATTGCTCAGCCTCTGGATTCTCGCTTCAGGCCATGGATTCCAGCCATGTCGCTCTGGTGGCGCTGCTACTTAGATCGGAGGGTTTTGAGCACTATCGCTGTGACCGGAACATCTCCATGGGCATGAACCTCAATAACATGTCCAAGATGCTCAAATGTGCGGGCAACGATGACATCATCACCATTAAGGCCGATGATGGAAGTGATACCGTCACTTTCATGTTTGAAAGCCCAAGTACGTTTCATTTTCTTGAACAAAATCTTTTGAATTTATTGCCTAAAGTCATTGTGTTTTCCATGTGCAATTGGGTGTTCTTGATTTGTTCTGAGTTTCACACTTTTGGACTCTAGGAAGTTAAATTTTTCACTAGTGAATTCCATGTTGCTTGGCCAATTTCAAGAATATATATTTTCTCTACCCATACGTGGCTATTGATGCTTATTTCAGCATCGTGAGAAGTTTGTTATGCCTTTATCTGTTGGTTAGAGATAGACCTCTCCTTCTTTGTTTCTTTATATAAACACCTCGTTAGTATAATAATAATTTTACATTTCTATACATTCCTTCCCTGCTCACATTCAAGTATATCGGTGAGCTTCAGTGTTTTTTCTTACATTTTCCCCTTAATTTAATGTGTCTTGATTAAGAGGTATAGGGATGTTGTGGTGAAGTTTTATTTTCTTGAATGTTGATTCATTCCGAGTTTCAAAGCTTTCGGCGTATGAGATTCAATTCTTACTTCTAAATGCATCATAATGAAATTGTTGTGCTCAATGTTGATTCATTATGAACTTCAAGTTTCTGGTCTTTACAAGAATGAAGTTTTTACTATTAATTAGGGGTTTTACGCTCTGGAAAATGTTAATGGACAAAAAGGAAATACTAATTTCAACCAAAATCTTCTGTGAAGTACTGAGATGAATCGGGTTTTCATTTGGACATTGACTTTTGCTCATTCTGCTATTGGTTCCAGAGATTTGCATGCATGATTAGTCTTTTAGTATTTTATTAACATTTAAATTCATTCAGGCAGATGATAAGTGTGTATATAATTGATTCTTGACATTATAGTTTGTCACATGATGCTTGGTTTACTGTTTAGATACACACTGAATTTTTGCATAAACAATAGCCATTTTTATGGCTTTTAATTTGGACTTGCAATTATTTTTTCCTCATTTTCTGCTCTGACATTCTTTTTGTTTCATGAATTGCAGCACAAGATAAAATTTCTGATTTTGAGATGAAGTTAATGGACATTGACAGTGAACACCTTGGAATTCCTGAGGCAGAATACCATGCTATTGTTAGAATGCCTTCAGCTGAGTTTGCTAGAATTTGCAAAGATCTTAGCAGCATTGGTGACACTGGTAATTAGATTTTCTATTAAGTTTGAGGGGATCTCTAGCTTTTGCCTGTACGCTTCATAAAACCGTACTAAGAAATGTCATCATTTTGTGTGCATTGTAGTGGTGATTTCGGTCACAAAAGAAGGTGTGAAATTTTCTACCAGAGGAGATATTGGTACTGCAAATATAGTTTGCAGGCAAAACACTACTGTAGACAAGGTAATATGTTTTTACTTTGAATCTTCTGCTACAAGATTATTTTTGTAGTAGTTGTTGTAGTTATATCTTGCATTTCTTTCTGTCACGTAATTTTTAAATTACATAAGATTAATATGTGTATTTGTGGGGTAATTTTGCAGCCAGAAGAAGCCACAGTCATAGAGATGAACGACCCTGTGTCCTTGACTTTTGCACTGAGATACATGAACTCTTTCACAAGGGCAACACCATTGTCCAACACAGTTACCATCAGTCTGTCTAATGACTTGCCAGTTGTGGTTGAGTACAAGATTGCTGAGATGGGTTATGTCAGGTTCTATTTGGCTCCTAAGATTGAAGAGGATGAGGATGAGACGAAACCTGAAGCTTAGAAGTTAGATATTAAATTGGTCGTAGGATGCCTCTTCTATTGTACGTATTTTACCTGAATGGGTAAGCGATTGGTAGTTTAGGAATTTAGTATACTGATCTCTCTCCCTTCCCTCCTCTTGTCCTCTTGTTTTCCTCCACCTTTTGTATTCAACAATGCTTGTGTACTTTTTTCATTCTAATATGTGGCCTCTAAACTAAAGCTTTTGAATTGGCTGTATCTCGTATGGATTTATTCGAAAAAAGAGCTTCAGGAGAAGTAGAGTTGACCGAATATTATGTGGATTATTAACTGAGGCACTGAACTAGACGGTGCAAAAAAGCGAAAATCGGCTACTATAATTGAAAATTATGTCTGCTAAAAAGCATTCTGTGATTCCACTGCCTGATACTAACAGTGTCACTAAATGGGATTTTTCATCTTGAGTTGAGCGTTTTCTCTTTTGGGGCACCACTTGAGCGGATTACATTGAAGTGGTAAATAAAGAAATAATTGGAATATGAGCAATATTTATTATTACGATTAGGAAAAAGTATCCAAAAATGTGAAATCTTTTACATGGTTTGTCTGAAAATTCAAACAAAGCCTCCCGGAACGCTCTACACGAGAGCTACCAAACACCAAAACATAAAAGAAACATAAAAGGTGATGAGGGGACAAGTTATTTTCCGACAACTAGGTCTCAGAGAATGTTCCCAAAATTGTTTCACCATTGTTTCTTTTGCTCACTGCTGTCTGCTGCTGCGTTCTTCAGTTCTTTTAACTTTCTGTAACCAATATCAGTTCCAAATATCCTACAACGACAGAAAAGAAAAAATAATGGCACCAAATTATCAGTGTTAGAACAACAGACCAAGCACACATGGCATACTTAAAAATAAAAAGCCTGTTTCCTCCTCCAACGAAGATAACCTGCCCATTACATACCAGTCCATGTAAGTGAAAGTTGATGAGTAGTTCCCAGACTTGGTGTATAGCAAACGATGATGATAGTCATGAAAATCAGATCTGAAAGTGAGGATGTAAAGTTTTAGAATAAATGATCATATGGTATAATAGAACAAGTGTCAATTGCAGACACTCACCCCCCATATAAAGGTAAGAAGTTTGAGGGGCTCCAGGGAAAATGGTAACCGCAATGTGCCTCAACTGTTTCAATGACTCTTAGAACCATCCATAACCACAGAGTGATCAAGTGCGGTCCAGTGATTGCAGGACCAACAATGGTAGCAAAGCCAAGGAAAAGTATCTCAGCAGGATGAGCATATTCAGATGTAAGTCCAAATGGTGTAGCATACCTTCAGAATATTGTTTTTGTTAACAAGACCCCTAAAGCAGTAAATAAATACAATATAATATTATTTAAAAACCAAAACCATAGAACACATATTATTATCACTCACTCATGATGAACGCTGTGTACATGCTTGTACAACCATTTTGTATGCAATATCCTGTGTCCCCAATAGAACACAAAATCCTCCAAAATGAAGTAAAAGATTATTTGGCTTAATACTATTTTCCTGAAAAACCAAAATTAGATCTCACTTGAGTATGCTTAGTGGAAAGACATGTCATAAATGCTTGCAAGAAAAAAACTCCTTTAGTGCAGTTTATCTGTCTGAAAAATGGCAGTGCTCATAAAGAATCTGAATGTACCAGGATGGCAAAGGAAGACTACTTTGCATGCCCATGTATCTGAAGACAGGATATGAAAATATCATGACTGGTAGATTGACGCCAACATGATACAGCACTAAGCGAAGAATGCATTTCTCCTGAGCCGCAGGGCTGTTAATTTTCGCCTACATGGAAACAAGCATTACCATCGATAGCAAATCTTACGTGCTAAGCAGGAAAAGAAAAGTAGAGAACGAAAACAGGGGGAGTATACTTATGAACTGCACCGAGAGACTAGAGTTCAGTTGAACCAACAGGATAATTTGATTACATAAACACAAAGACAAGATTAAGAAATTTTCTTCAGAGAAGTTGATTAAGATATTTAGATGAGAAAGTGGGGAATTTTTATTCGTGCTGCTGGTATTAGTGAGTTGCTCAACATAAGCATTCTTACACTAGAGCAAACATTTGTCTCAAAAAAAGGCAATGCCATATAATTTTGGACAAAATCTTTGGGGAATTACAAAAAAGAAGGGGGGCCTGGCAACTTGTAGAACCCACAAGGGAATTTCTGAACTCAATAATCACAATTTTTTTAACGATGATCTCTAGCTTGGAACGCAAAACACAAATCATAAATTTTAAAGATTACAGAGTTGAAAAGAGGTAAACCTGAATCTTGTACTTGCTCAGCCATCCTGCTCTTTCAATCCATATAAAAGGAAGTCCAGATAAGAAGAATACACTTTCATGGAGAAAGAAACTCCCCAGACATGCCAATTGAAAGTCGCTGAAATGTGTGATCAAATACTGCATCCCAAATGACAAAGGATTTTATATCTTAAAAAAAGAAACTACCAAAAGAAACAGACATTAATTTTGTTTTTGTTGGAAATAATATAAAACAGAACAGGAATTACATCCTAAAATCAATGTTTCATCTTACACAAGACATACTCTGATTCTAGCACCAAAATACCAATTGATTTTTAACCCTGTCCTCTTTCAACTTTTAGTAAATTATATAACCAAGCATCTATGGGATTGTGGCGTAAATACACAGGAGTTCCCAAAACAAATTAAATTCAAAATATATTAGGCCTACAACAGTGCTAAAACATGATGCATAAGTGGTAGCTTTATTTAGACACTTTAAACTTTCTTTCCTTTTTCTCATTGATAATAGCTTTCAAGACTGCATATGTGCTTCATTGCATTGTAAAATCAAACATGGCTCAAGTCTCCAACAAAGACTTTCCATTTTTTTTGCCCTCACTCTCCTTTAAACCCTATTATTTCACCATTTCAAGGAGGAAGGGGGAAGAAAAAGCCTCCAACAGTAATTCCAAATTTTATGTTGACAGAGATCTAGACAAATGAAACTATTGGATGATCAGGAGCAAGTCCACTTCCTAATGGAGGACGTTCCATAATTTTCCCAGTCAATCATTGTCACATCAGGAAACCCATGACAATGACAATGTACAATGTACAATTCTACTCCTAGATCCTTCCTTCTATTTCCGATGGGTGTATCTTCCCATCAAGTACAACAAATAATGCTTAGTATAATCGCTTTTCATCCCTGAAATCTAATACTCATACCTTCAACCACATAAATATACAATACAAATCATACTAAATCCTGATACCAACGTATTATCATTTCCAGTCATGAACCTCCAAATCGCAGCATAGAATTACTTATATACAATAGCTAGAGATCATAATTCCATTGAATGCCCAAGAAATCCCTTCTTGTGCACAACCATAGTGAGCAATTAAGTGACATAGTAAAAGACATCAAGCATTCCAAACTCCAACACGTAATGAAGAGAACAAGCCAAGGGTGAAAATTGGACAAGATATGAGCTAGAAAGTGAAAAGAATGAAATGGTAGTCAAAGTAAATGCAAATAGCAGTTAAAGACCGCACCTGCCAACCAGATTCAACGAGGGATGCCATAGCCGGTTGAGGAATTAAGTTGATCTCAGCTAGAAAACAAAGCAGAAGAGCAGAGACTGAGATTTCAGGGATGGAAGAGCTCAAAAACTCAGTTGATGC
Organism: Bauhinia variegata; assembly: GCA_022379115.2. Lineage (NCBI taxonomy): Eukaryota > Viridiplantae > Streptophyta > Magnoliopsida > Fabales > Fabaceae > Bauhinia > Bauhinia variegata. Next base: position 13,137,569 of record CM039437.1, read on the forward strand.
ATATGAAGCTAGCACCGCAGCAAGTATCAAGAACACAAAGCACAATGCTTTCCAACAAGAATTCTCAAGCTCTTTCTTTTTCAAAGAGATATAAATGACCAGAACCAATTATAACAAACTATGCTGCATGTATTCAAGTAACTAATGAATTATGCAACAAACTTCAAACAAAGTCAACAGCCAAATAACTAAAATTTCTTTAGGATCATAATCAATAACCAAACTAACAACACCAAATAGCCCATGAAAGTACAAAAATATGTGACTGAACATCATTAAGGACTATCATTCTAAATTGCAAAGGGTAAATGACTAAGTAATAGCACTGCCAATCACCAAATATCCCCACAATGCAACCGAATTTATCTAGACAAATTTGGCATAGATAAGACACCATATTACATGAGCAAACCATTGAAAAGTCAACCACAAAAGAAGTGACATTATCCCTTATAATGCAATCAATATCTAGGTGATAGAAACAAGATATCCCATGCAAGAGGCCTATACAGCCATGAAAGTTACTGACAAAGACAGCATAAGATCAAAACAATGAACTTAACCTAAGATAATACATAGACAGCAAAGCATATCAACCCACAAAATTAACGAACAAGAGAGGAATAAACAAGAAAAGGAAGTAAACAGAGCCAGGTATTACATTATTCAAAAGTATGTGAAATTACGAGACAGAAAATATAGGACAGCATTGCTTCATACTGTAAATGAATTCAACAAACTGGAGAGTAAGAGATAATGTCACAATGTACTCGGAGGGGTACAGTGCGCAACAAGGCAAATGGTCATTTGAAAACCTTTTTATTTATATTTTTAAAATTTTTGGAAAAGTACTGGTCTAGGAACCAAAGACCGAGTTGGGAAGTCAATTATGCATGGGGGAGAGGGGTACAAGAAAAAAAAAGGAAATTTCTAAATTTATAAACTTCCTGATTTTTTTTTTTATTTTTGGAGTTTTTTAAATTCCTGATTTTATTTTCTTTTTGACTTTTTTGACTTTGACTTTTTGATCTTTGAACATTTACAGTTGACCCCCTTCTAGCATATATATATATATATATATATATATATATATATATATATATATTTAAATTTTTAAATTGGATCATAAACTAAAAAATGGAAATTGGGCCTCATGGACTTTCAGCCCACTGCATCAAAATAACCAAACTTGACCATAAAATTAGGCAAGCCTTATTTACATTCTTTAAACCCCACAAACGGCCCAAACTCATCAATAGGAAAGCAAAGAGGGCATCTATGCGTGGCCCCAACATCAACAGCAGCATCAACGATAGACCCAATATCGGTTAATGTCCAGAACTTCCTCTAAAAAGCAAAGACCAACAAAATCAGATTTTTAAAACAGAAACCTTTCTTGAGAATATCCATCGACCTGAGAAGAGAAAGAAAGAAATTGGTACTATCCCCATCGTAGAAAGAAACAAAAATTGCAGATCTTTATTAAAGGTTCTGACCCACCACCATTCTAACAAAACTTTGCATAAAGCTTAAGTATGACACATCCCAAAACAACTTTAAAAAAATAGCCAATGAAACTTGTTCGTGGGACAACCGTCACAGTAAAAGCTGAGGGATTCAAATGGTGCAAAATCAATGAGAACTGGCAGCAATCCAAATAAAATCCAGTTTAGTGACAAATGTAAAAGATCATGGAAACTCCTAGAGTTGATTCTCAAAAATTCTATATTGTTTTTCATTAGAAGCCAGAAGAACAGAACCATCATCTAACCAATTCATTTTCTTCAATAACAATTGAAAACAAAGGCAATCAACACAAGACAAAGCAATCCAAAATTCTTTTTCTAGAACTGTATACATTATTTGGAATGCACAAATTTACCAAAATAATAGAACCTTCCACATCTGGCAAATTGACCCAATTCTTACCCAAAATGACAAGCTAAGTGCACAAAAACGATTCCCTTAAGACTAATGAACACAAAAGTAGGAAATAGTGACTCCTTAATGATGCAATGATATAGCAATTTTTTCAGACTTCACCAAGGAGACTAGACTGGCGGCACTTACTTGGTTCATGATAAGAGAAGATATGTATCGCATATTTTAAAAATACATGACAAATTCAAAGCAAAATATCAAAGGGACTCTACTGATTTTCTGAAACATTCTTTCTTAAATATATTACTATCAAACTAAAAGTTCAAATTTTTCGTCATGCCAAGGATCAAGTTTTCAAAACTCGTGAAAAAAGTTCTACAGGAAATCTCAAACTCCACAAGAAAGAACAGCCAGAGGTATTCCAGAACAAAACACAGAAAGTGCAAGAAACATCACCAGGAATTTATCACAGTAAACTGTAAATGAACCAGAACACCAACGAAAAAGCAAAATAGAGCCTCAGAAATTAAACATAGACAGAACATATTCAACACAAGTGTTCATCTCCACTTTTCCTAAGAATAAAAATTAAATGCAGACAACAGCAGATTAAAACGAACCAGAACACCAAAGAATAAGCAAACAAGAGCCTCAGAAATTAAACATATGCAGAACATATTCAACACAAGTGTTCATCCACTTTTCCTAAGAATAAAAATCAAATGCAGAGAATACATAATACAAAAAAATATTTTTATAGCGAATGCCAATCAGAATCAAAGCCACAAATCAAACGCCAAGGACAAATCCCATTCCAATTCCAATCTCATTCAAACGTGAAAATAGAGATACCCAAATGACAGTGGCAGAAGCTAAAGAAACAAATAAATCACGGTATTCTTCAAACCCCATTCCAATTCCAATCTCATTTAAACGTGAAAATAGAGATACCCAAATGACACGGGTCGCAGAAGCTAAAGAAAGAAAGAAATCATGGTATTCTTCATACCCAGAAGTGTACATCAAGAACCACCCAGTTAACAGAATAAAAATGCATAAATTCAACAATGCCTTACATCCAGATTTAACTCTATGAAAACAAAGCTAGTACAGCTTACCGAACTTACAATAATCTCCAATGAAGCTTAGAATCGGCGCTCAGTTCTTGTTCGAAGCTCAGGATTTCTCCCTTTTGAATTCTCCTTCTCAATCTCCTCCTATGGCAGTTCAGACGCTCAAAATCATCACTATTTCTCAATCATGGAAATCTTCACTGCTTCTTCACTGGCGTTGCCCTCTAATCGAAGCCCGGAGATGCCCACCGTATCTCATCCCCTCACTCTCTTTCCACTCGTTAAAATATATTTAATAATATTTATAATATTATTGTTAAATCTTTGCCACCGAATGTCTGAAGGAATTAATTTTGCTACTCTCTTATTTAATAGTGTCACTCTGTTTTTAATTAAAAGTAAATTTATTAAAAATTCTTATTTTTAAATTAAATTTTACACATTTTCATCCTCACTCCAACCCTCATTCTATTCTCTCACTCCTGGGGGTGAAGCTGTCTTAGTCTCATTTTAAAAAATTATTTGGTATAAAAATTATCTTGGTTCCATTCCAATTTTATATAACTTTATTCTAATTTTATTCTAGTCTGGTTTTAATTCTCGTATTGACCTTTTTGTCTCATTTAAAAAAAAAAAAAAAGTATAAACAATAAAAATAGAGGTATAAAAGTAATAAATGAAACAAATATATATATTTATTAGGATAATTTTGTTATAAAAAAGAACAAGACATATTTATATAAAATTTAAGACGAGATTTTATTTGTCTCCATTTTATCCTAAAAGTTAACTAAGACACAAAATTATGTCGTAATTCCATCCTGAATTCCAAATTGTTTCATTCCAAAATTATCCCGAATCCTTCGAGACTGAGACGAAACACCAGAATGTTCCATCCCGTACCCACCCCTACTTACTCCCCTTCTAACCTAAGTAGTTTTTCACAATATAAATTTGTAAACATTCAATTTTTGAATAGTCTAGAAATTTATTCTTTGTTAAAATGAATTGTAATATACGGAAATTCAATTTTCATCAACTGATAACATGAATTTATGAAAATTTAATTTTTATTAAAATTTATTTTAATGTATATAAATTCAATTTCTGCAAATTCACAACATAAAGTCACAATATAAATTTAGGAAAATTTAAATTCTGACAAATTTTAAAAGTTCAATTTATGTGACTTTAAGATACATATTTACGAAAATTTAATTTCAATAGAAAACAATTTAATTTTCGTAAAAAAAAAAAACGTATTTTAGAGAAAAAAATTTGGCCAAAACATTGAGGGTAGCATGAATATTAATAAGGAGAGTGGGAAAATTAATTTATTGTGATAACTAACCAATAATTTTTCTCTTTCTTTTTATCTGAAAAGTAATCTTCTCTTTAGTAACCTGAGTAGCAATCTTCACGCCCTGAATCAAAATGTTATATAAAATCAGATAAAAAATTAAATAACATAAAAATGTTTCGGATTAAATTTTCTTATGTGATAAAAAATTATATCTTAAAATAATTTTTTTTATTTTCTCAAAAAATTTAATCTTTCTTAAAAGTGTGTTTAATTTTGGTATCTCATAATTTTTTAAAAGTGATAGAATTTATAAATCCTAATATATTGCACATAAAATTACTTGTAGATCAATTCAATTTTCTAGTTAAAATGATTCCAAATAACTTTCATCAAAGAAATAATTTTAAGACTTTCCTTTTGAGGAATATTAAACATTTTCTGCAAATATTAGTTAATTTAAACTAATTTCCACTTTACCACAAAACCAAAGCTATTTCATTGAATATCACTATTTTTTTGATACTCTTAAAAAACACCAAATGAAATGATATTATTATAAAAGAAAACAACTTTAAAATGCCATCTAATGTGACGTTTTAATAATAGTTTTTAATTAGAAAACGCCAACTCCATTGGCATTTTTATTAGAATAAACCTCCTATAAAACGTTATGGCTATTTTAGGCACCCAAATTGGGAAAAAAATTCCCTCGGCCAATTGATAATAAGTTTGCATAATTAATTTATTAATTTCATTTAACATTTGTTTCTCAATTAATAATAAAGCCAATCCATTTTAAAATAATATCAAAATATTCCAATAAATTAAATGTTAATAAGATTTTGGAAAATGTGCTCTCTACCAATTCGTGATTAGTAATTTTCTTACCCCTTTAAGTAATCCGTTAATACGTTCCACCAAATTAGTTGTTGCATGGTCATATCTTCTCCCCCCATCAAATGCTAGCAGGGATGGAGAATGTTTCAATTTGAAAGATTTAAAATAATTTTAAGATGGAATAAGACATAATTTTATATTTTGATTAATTTTTAAGATGGAACCGAAATAAGCAAAATTTGTTGCAATACCATCCCATCCTAAAATTGTGCCATCTCGAATAATTTCTTTATCTTGATTGAAATTTTAAATAAAATATTATTTTTTGCACTTTCAATTTTTTCTTTTTACACACCATCAGCCTTCTTGAATTTTTTAATAAAATTATTACTTTCAACACTCTAATTATTACTTTATACACTCTACTCATCGCTTTTATTTTATTTTTTTGTAAAATTCAACTAAAATGTGAGAAAGGAATCGAAATGAAAACTAGAACATAACCGGGATGAGACTAGTTAACATATAAAATAAGGACAAAATGAGATTAGAATCGAGACAATTTTGGTCCTAATTAATTTTTTGAGATGTGATCGTATGGCCAAATTCTTGACCCTTACCCACCCCTAGATGCTAGTGTCCACTACTCAACTAGGATGGTGGAAATCATTTAATGGATTTCATTATTCATGTTAGCAAGGTTTTTTATTCCGCATGTGACCTTCTGTTGGTTTGTCACATAGCCTGCGGAAGACAAACATTATTTTTGAATCAACATTGAAGAAAAATGTACGAGAGTTTTTTACTATTTCCAATTAATTTGTAAAGTTTCAACAACAACCTTTTATAGCTTCATATTACTTAAGATTGAGTTTAATTTTTCAGAATAAACTAATAACTGTAATAGCAATTTTTAAGTCTCTCATATATTATATTTACTCTTAATAAGAATCATAACAAAAAGTATTTAAGCCAGGAGCCTTTATAAAAAAATGATTACAAATAGTAGTAATCAAACAAGGACTTGTGTTGTTATATTAATAGATTTTCTAATAAATTTGATACACCAAAAAATATCCCAGATGAAACAATATGAAGAAGAGAATTTTCAAAAAGATCAACAATGTAGTGTTCGAGATCTTTTTTAGTCTTTGAGTATGAATTTTTCTCCCTTTTATAAACTTCTTCAATGGGACTGTCAGGAGGAAAAAAATTGAATTTTTTATAAACTTACTTCAATGTGATGGTTGAGAGAAAAAAATTAAAATTTTTTGAACACCTTTTTCTTTGGACAGCCTTTTCTGTGCGAGCATGTGATGTTTCATATTTATATATGTTAATATTGACTTTTGCTCTTCGCATGTGCTGCACGTTTTCCAACTTTTATAGGTGCAGTGAGTAGCCTTTATGGGTTACAGATATTATCTCTATCTCCATAAAGACTTGTGTGCTCTCTATTCTTGCATAATTTTTCTTTTTTGATTTGACTTTGCTTATTCCTAGTATAGTCACAGCCACCGTAGATGCACGCTTTTGTTAAAGCATTGGAAGCTGAGATGAAGTGACATTTGTCAAAATGCCAAAATTCCACATATTTATAAAATTAGTTAGCATAAAATGGGCATCTAAATCTAAATTACTTAGTTTAGAACATGTTGGGATAAGTTTTAAGTTGAGTTTTTAAAATTTTGATTTTTTTTTTTTTTTTAAAATGAAACCAATGTTGAGTTTTCAAAACCAAAGTTGATATGCTGTTGGAAGGTACACACCCAAAAGTTCAATGGCACAATTGCGAAGAACAAGATGATGTAGTTTTACAGCATTCGCGAAGATTCAGATTCAGTGAATATGAATTGGTTAAATAAAGAAAGAATTGGAATATGAGGAATATTACTATTAGAACTAGGGGAAAAGTAACCAAAAATGTGAACATCTTTTACATGGTTTGTCTGAAAATATTCAAGCAAAGCCTCCCTGAACGCTCTACACAACAAGAGCTACCAACAAAACATAGAAGAAAATATAAAGGCCCATAAGAGGACAAGTTATTTTCCAACATACTTCCAAACGAAGGAAACAACAACTAGGTCTCAGAGAATGTTCCCAAAATTGTTTCACCATTGTTTCTTTTGCTCACGGCTGTCTTCAACTGCTGCGTTCTTCAGTTCTTTTAACTTTCTGTAACCAATATCAGTTCCAAATATCCTGCAATGACAGAAAAGAAAAAATAATGACACCACATTACCAGTATTAGAAAATGGCATATTTAAAAATAAAAAAGCCTGTTTCCTCCTACAACGAAGATTAAACTGTCCATTACATACCAGTCCATGTAAGTGAAAGTTGATGAGTAGTTCCCAGACTTGGTGTATAGCAAACGATGATGATAGTCATGAAAATCAGATCTGAAAATAAGGATGCAAAGTTTTAGAATAAATGATCATATAATAGAACAAGTGTCAAGAAACTAGACACTCACCCCCCATATAAGGGTAAGAAGTTTGAGGGGCTCCAAGGAAAATGGTAACCGCAATGTGCCTCAACTGTTTCAATGACTCTTAGAACCATCCATAACCACAGAGTGATCAAGTGCGGTCCAGTGATTGCAGGACCAACAATGGTAGCAAAGCCAAGGAAAAGTATCTCAGCAGGATGAGCATATTCAGATGTAAGTCCAAATGGTGTAGCATACCTTCAGAATATTGTTTTTGTTAACAAGACCCCTAAAGCAGTAAATAAATACAATATAATATTATTTAAAAACCAAAACCATAGAACACATATTATTATCACTCACTCATGATGAACGCTATGTACATGCTTGTACAACCATTTTGTATGCAATATCCTGTGTCCCCAATAGAACACAAAATCCTCCAAAATGAAGTAAAAGATTATTTGGCTTAATACTATTTTCCTGAAAAACCAAAATTAGATCTCACTTGAGTATGCTTAGTGGAAAGACATGTCATAAATGCTTGCAAGAAAAAAACTCCTTTAGTGCAGTTTATCTGTCCGAAAAATGGCAGTGCTCATAAAGAATCTGAATGTACCAGGATGGCAAAGGAAAACTACTTTGCATGCCCATGTATCTGAAGACAGGATATGAAAGTATCATGACTGGTAGATTGACGCCAACATGATACAGCACTAAGCGAAGAATGCATTTCTCCTGAGCTGCAGGGCTGTTAATTTTCGCCTATATGGAAACAAGCATTACCATCGATAGTAAATCTTACGTGCTAAGCAGGAAAAGAAAAGTAGAGAAAGAAAAGTGGGGGAGTATACTTATGAACTGCACCGAGAGACTAGAGCTCAGTTGAACCAACAGGATAATTTGATTACATAACCACAAAGACAAGATTAAAAATTTTTCTTCAGAGAAGTTGATTAGATATTTAGATGAGAAAGTGGGGAATTTTTATTCGTGCTGCTGGTATTAGTGAGTTGCTCAACATAAGCATTCTTACACTAGAGCAAACACTTGTCTCAAAAAAAGGCAATGCCATATAATCATGGACAAAATCTTCGGAGAATTACAGAAAAGAAGAAGGGCCTGGCAACTTGTAGAACCCACAAGGGAATTTCTGAACTCAATATCACAATTTTTTTAACAGATCAACTGCTCTGAATCTGAAAAATTTCTAACACTCCTTAATTTCTGGTTCTTACTGAACATCAAACACCAGCAGGCAGAATTTGAAAATCCTATCCATGAAAAAATAAAGATAAGGAGGAATACATGAAATTTTGTAACAGATAATCTGCAGTAACTTTCACTTCTAATGACAAAGAAAATATTGTTTTAACGGCCAAATAAAACAAGAAAAATGAATGGAAAATTATTGACATGAACAACAAGCTGTCATCCTCAAATACATGTTGAATATGTCAAAGCAAACTATATTTACATATCATCATATTATGGAACAGGTTGGTTACCAATGATGTCCTTCAGAATAAGCTTGCTAAAATAAAACAATGATCTCTAGCTTGGAACGGAAAACAAAAATCATAAATTTTAAAGATTACAGAGTTGAAAAGAGGTAAACCTGAATCTTGTACTTGCTCAGCCATCCTGCTCTTTCAATCCATATAAAAGGAAGTCCAGATAAGAAGAATACGCTTTCATGGAGAAAGAAACTCCCCAAACATGCCAGTTGAAAGTCGCTGAAATGTGTGATCAAATACTGCATCCCAAATGACAATGGATTTTATATCTTTTTTTTTTTTTAAAAAAAAAAAAAACTAAAAAAAGGAAAATACATTAATTTTGTTTTTGTTGGAAATAATGTAAAACAGAGCAGAAATTATATCCTAAAATCAATGTTTCATCTTACACAATCCATAAACTGATTCTAGCACCAAAATACCAACTGATTTTTAAACAAGCATCTAAGGGATTTATTATGGCTCAAATACACAGGAGTTCCCAAAACAAGTTAAATTCAAAATATATTAGGTCTACAACTGTGCTAAAACATGATCCTGCATATGCATAAGTGGTAGCTTTACTTAGACACTTTTCACTTTCTTTCTTTTTTCTTATTATTAATAGCTTTCAGGACTGCACAAGTGCTTCATTGCATTGTAAAATCAAACACGGCTCAAGTCTCCAACAAAGACTTTCTTTTTTTTTTTTTTTGCACTTACTCTCCTAAACCTTATTATTTCACCATTTCAAGGAGGAAAGGGGGGGAGGAAAAGAGCCTCCAACTGTAATTCCAAATTTTATCTTGACAGAGATCTGGATGAATGAAACAATTAGATGACCAGGAGCAAATCCACTTCCTAATGGAGGATGTTCCATAATTTTGCCAGTCAATCATTGTCACATCAGGAAACCCATGACAATGATACTGTACAATTCTACTCCTAGGTGCTTCCATCTCTTTCCGATGGGCGTATGTTCCTATCAAGTACAACAAATAATGCTGAGTATAATCGTTTTTCATCCCTGAAATCTAATACTCATACCTTCAACCACTTAAATATACAAATCATACTAAATCCGGATAGCAACGTATTCTCATTTCCAGTCATGAACCTCAAAATCAAAGCATAGAATTACTTATATACAATAGGTAGAGATCATAGTTCCACTAAATGCTCAAGAAATCCCTTTTCGCACACAACCATAGTGAGCAATTAAACAACATAGTAAAATACATCAAGCATTCCAAACTCCAACCATAATGAAGAGAATGGATCTAGGGTGAAAATTGGACAAGATATGAACTAGAAAGTGTAAAGAATGAAATGGTGGTCAAAGTAAATGCAAATGGCAGTAAAAGACCGCACCTGCCAACCAGATTCAACGAGGGAAGCCATAGCCAGTCGAGGAACTAAGGAGATCTCAGCTAGAAAACAAAGCAAAAGAGCAGAGGCTGAGATTTCAGAGATGGTAAAGCTCACAGACTCAGTTGATGAATATGAAGCTAGCACCAATGGCCACCACGCCACAGCAAGTATCAAGAAACAAAAGCACAATATCAATGCTTTCCAACAAGAAATCTCAAGCTCTTTCTTTTTCAAAGAGATATAAAATGACCAGCAACAATCATAACAAACTATGCTGCATGTATTCAAGTAACTAATGAATTATGCAACAAATTTCAAACAAAGTCAACAGCCAAATAACTAAAATTTCTTTAGGATCATAATCAATAATCCAAACTAAAGCAACAATACCAAATAACCCATGAAAGTACAAAAGTATGTGACTGAACATCATTAAGAACTATCACTCTAAATTGCAAAGGGTAAATGACAAAGTAATAGCCCTGCCAATCACCAAATATCCCCATGAATGCAACTAAATTTATCTAGACAAATTTGGCATAGATAAGAAACCATAGTACATGAGCAAACCATTGAAAAGTCAACCACAAAAGAAGTGACATTATTCCTTAAAATGCAATAAATATCTACGTAATAGAAGCAAGATATCCCATGCAAGAGGCTTATACAGCCGTGAAAGTTACTGAAAATGACAGCATAAGATCAAACAATGAACTTAACCTAAGATAATACATAGACAACAAAGCATATCAGCCCACAAAATTAACGAACAAGAGAGGAATAAACAAGAAAAGGAAATAAAAACAAGCCAGGTATTACGTTATTCAAAAGTATGTGAAATTATAAGACAGAAAATGTAGGACAGCATTACTTCATCCTGTAAATGAATTCAACAAACCATAAAGTAAGAGATATTGTCACAGTGTACCCAGGGGGGGACAGCGTGCAACAAAGCAAATGGTCGATTGAAAACTTATTTATTTATTTTTTTAAATTTTTGGAAAAGTACTGGTCTAGGAACAAAAAATGAGTTCGATGTCAATTATGTGGGAGAGGGGTACAAGGAAAACAACAAGGGGAAATTTCTAAATCCATAAACTTCCTCTGATTTTTCTTTTGTTGGAATTTTTTTTTTTTTTACTTTGACTTTTTGATATTTGAACACTTATAGTCGACCCCCTTCTAGCACATTTATATTTTTAAATTGGATAATAGACTAAAATGGAAATTAGGCCTTATCGACTTTCAGCCCACTACAACAAAAACACCAAACTCGCCCATAAAATTAAGCAAGCCTTATTTACATACTTTATACCCCACAAACGGCCCAAACTCAAATCAATAGGAATGCAAAGAGGGCAATTGGGCGTGGCCCCAACATCAACATCAAGGATAGACCAATATCAATTAATGTCCAGAACTTCCTCTAAAAAGCAAAGACCAACAAAATCAGATTTTTAAAAAACGAAACCTTTCTAATTAAAAGAAATTGGTGCTGTCTCCATCGTAGAAAGAGACACAAATTGCAGAATCTTTATTAAAGGTTCTGACCCACCACCATTCTAACAAAACTTTGCATAAGGCTTAAGTATGACACATCCCAAAACAACTTTAAATAAATAGTCAATGAAACTTGTTCGTGGGACAACTGTCACAGTAAAAACTGAGGGATTCAAATGGTGCAAAATCAATGAGAACTGGCATCAATCCAAATAAAATCCAGTTTAGTGACAAATGTAAAAGATCATGGAAACTCCTAGAGTTAATTCTCAAAAATTCTATATTGTTTTTCATTAAAAGCCAAGAAGAACAGAACCATCATCTAACCAATTCATTTTCTTCAATAACAGTTGAAAGCAAAGGCAATCAGCACAAGACAAAGCAATCCAAAATTCTTTTTCTAGAACTGTATACATTATTTGAAATACACGAATTTACCAAAATAGTATAGCCTTCCATATCTGGCAAATTGACCCAATTCTTCTCCAAAATGACAAGCTAAGTGCACAAAAACCATTCCCCTAAAACTCATGAACACAAAAATAGGAAACAGTTACTCCTTAATGAAGCAATGATATAGCAATTTTTCAGACTTCACCAACGAGACTAGAATGGCAGCACTTACATCACATTGATCATTGATAAGAGAAGATATGTAAAGCATATTTAAAACATAGATGACAAATTCAAAGCAAAATATCAAAAGCACTCTACTGATTTTCTCAAACATTCTTTCTTAAATATATTACTATCAAACTATAAGTTCAAATCTTTCATTATGCCAAGGATCGAGTCATCAAAACACGTGAAAAAAGTTCTACAGGAAGTCTCAAACTCTACAAGAAAGAACCACTACAGAGGTATTCTAGAACGAAACACAGAATGTGCAAGAAACATCACCAGGAATTTATCACAGTAAACTGTAAAGGAACAATAACTGGGAAATAGTTTTTGATTATTCAAATCTGACCTGACATTCATTTACTAACAGAAATTTCAGAAAGGACACAGAAGACACAACCCAAAGACATGTATAGAGAATAGATCCAGCAGATTAAAACGAACCAGAACACCAAAGAATAAGCAAAATAGAACCTCTGAAATTAAACATATGCAGAACATATTCAACACAAGTGTTCATCGCGACTTTTCCTAAGAATAAATCAAATGCAGAGAATACACAATATAAAAATATATTTTTCTAGCAAATGCCAATCAGAATCAAAGCCACAAATCAACCGCCAAGGACAATCCCATTCCAATTCCAATCTCATTCAAACGTGAAAATAGAGATAACAAAATGACACAGTGGCAGAAACTAAAGAAAGAAAGAAATTATGGTATTCTTCAAATCCCATTCCAATTCCAATCTCGTTTAAACGTGAAAACAGAGATACCCAAATGACACAGGTCGCAGAAGCTAAAGAAAGAAAAAAATCTTGGTATTCTTCATACCCGGCAATGTACATCAAGAACCACCCAATTAACAAAGTAAAAATGCATAAATTCAACAATGCCTCACATCCAGATTTAACTCGATGAAAACAAAGCTAGTACAGGGGAACGAACTTACAATAACCTCCAATGAATCTAAGAATCGGCGCTCAGTTCTTGTTGGAAGCTCAGGATAGAACCCTTTTGAATTCTCTTTCTCAATCTCCTCCTATGGCAGCTCAGACTCTCAAAATCATCCCTGTTTCTCTCACTATTTCTCACTCATGGAAATCTCCACTGTTTCTTCACTGTACGACTCCCTCTAATCGAAGCCCGGAGATCGCCCGCTGTATCTCATTCCTCAGTCTCTTTCCACCAGTTAAAATATATTTTAAATGTATTAATAGTATTGTTGTAATAATTTATAACCAATAATTTATTTAATATTCTTTTTGTTATTTACAAGAATCACAATATATATTGAAGATTTTCGTTTTTCTTTCAATGTCCTCAAAATTTCATAATTACTTGATGACTAACAAATAATTTTTCTCTTTCTTTTATCTGAAAAGTTTAGTAACTTGAGTAGCAATCTTCACATCCAAAATAAAATGTCACAAAATACCAGATAAAAAATAAATAATATAAATAGTTTTACATTTTTATCAATTTTCTTATGTGATAAAAAAATTACATCTTAAAATAATTTTTTAATTTTCTCAAAAATTTTAATCTTTCCTAAAAATGTTTTTTGACATCATATAATTTTTTGAAAATTGATAGAATTTATAAATCCTAATATATATTATTGCACATAAAATTACTTGCAGATCAATTCAATTTTCTATTTAATAAAATGATTCAAAATAAGTTTCATCAAAGAAATAAGATTAAACGCTAATTTAATATTTTTGAGATGGGATGTTATTTATTTATTAAATTTTTTATATCATATTAATATCTTTGATATTTTTAAGTAAATGTGAGATTCAATTTATATTAAATTTTTTTTATTAAAATATTAACTTAATGATATTTTTATTAAAAAGTTTTTATTTGATGTAAAATTAATTTTATATAAATTAAAGTGATGTTAAAAAATTATCTTGATATAAAAAATATAATAAATACTAATTTAACGACACTCTTATATAAAATATTTACTTAAAAATAATTTATAAGACTTTTCCATTCTTAAAAATATGTAATTTCAAACATAATGGATTTTAAGTATTTTCATAGTGCAAAGAAAAAAAAAAAGTACGGCCTTAAAACATACATGGGAAGAAGAAGCCAAGAATGATATTTTCCCTTATAGAATTTAAAGAAGCCTCAGCCACATATTAAAATCAGAAAGTTATCAAGCCAGCACATCAAGAGGAATACTAAACATTTTTTTGGAAAATTTTCCCTTGCCACATAATGCTGATGTCCGGAAAGTAACTCAATACCTAAATTCAGACAAAATACTTGACAATACATGAAAATGGAAATTATAAAATGAAGATCGACCATGGTCAAAAGAATGATAAACAATTTTTTTTTTATTTGATTCTCTGTTAGATTTAATATTTCTAAAAACATTAATCAAATATTAAATATGCGTTACCGACGACAATTTTTCCCGTTTAGATAGTTCTGGTTTGAAGTAGAGATTGGGGAACCACATCTCTCACAAAGTTAGAGATTCTTGAATTTTAAAATTATTAAAATACCCTTATATATATATATATATATATATATATATATATAATTTAGTATATATATTAAGTTAGTATTTATTAAATTTTTAACTATCATATTAATATTTTTGGCATCCCTTAAATATACATGAGATTGAATTTGCATAAAAAAATCTTATTGAAATATTAAATTGATCACATTTTTATTAAAAAGCTATATGAAATTAATTTCATAAATATTGAAGTGATGTTAAAAAATAATATAATATCAAAAATATAATAAATAATAAATTGATGATATCATTGTCTCATATGTATTAAATTAGATGTTTATGCTCCTATCATTTTGTGTTTATAGGGTTAAAAACTGATAGGATTTGATTGGTTTTCACCATTTGGTGAACTAAACCGATTAGATTAGTTCAAAATTTCAGGATTCAATTCTTTCGTGGATTAAAAAAAAAAAGAAATACAAAAAGCATATGTCTTCAATGAGACCAACATGCATTAATGTGCCTAGTCTTACTTAATGCTATATACTCTTATTATTTATACATACAAATTCTTCTATTCCCTTAGAAGATGACACATGTCAATTGATAATGAGAAATGCTAAATCCTCCTATCATTTATGTCTACAAATCCTTTTATTCACTTCAAAAATGACACCAGCTAATATTTATTATTCCAGCATTTTCTCTTTTTGTTTTTAAATTTAATCTTAAAAATATAGAAAAATACTTAAATCGTAAATCTTAATTCTAAAATTATGGTTTAGGATTTTAAATTTTAAGGTCTAAATTTATAGTTTAGAAATTTTAAAGATTAGGGTTTAGATATCTCTTTTAAAGGTAAATTTTAAAAAAAAATAAAAAGAGAAAATACTTGAAGAATAAATATTAACTATGAGAAGTGCTATATTCCTCTACTATTTATACCTACAAATTGTCCTATTCACTTAGAAAATAACATATGTTAATTGCCAATATT
The DNA here is from genome assembly GCA_022379115.2 of Bauhinia variegata. Classification (NCBI taxonomy): domain Eukaryota; kingdom Viridiplantae; phylum Streptophyta; class Magnoliopsida; order Fabales; family Fabaceae; genus Bauhinia; species Bauhinia variegata. Next base: position 13,153,570 of record CM039437.1, read on the forward strand.
TATTATTCAAGTATTTTCTCTTTCTATCTTTTTTTTTTTTTTTTTTTTCTAAATCTACTCTTAAAAGTACATTGAGAGATACTTTAACCCTTTAATATTTCAAATATTATTTAAGAATGTCTATAGATAAGCAACCGGCCATCATACTTTTATAATAATGTTATAAATTCAACTTTTTCATGTGAACTGAATATACCCACCCTAGATAAAACATGCATAAGTTGTATTTGTCTAAATTACTTTTAGAAGTGATGTGTAAGTGGGTTTGATCCCTACCATCAATTCTAAAGATAATTTAGAGAACTACAGCGTGCTTGTTTTGGTTTATCTAAGGTGGGTACATCTAGTTCACAAGAAAGTTCAATTTTTAAAATTATCATAAGTTCAATTAAAGTATTTAATAAAACAACCTTATATCAATGTGCCTAGTCTTAGATCACTACTAAAAGTAATTGAGGCAATTACAACTTATGCATGTTTTATCTAGGGTGGGTATTTTCAGTTCACATGAAAAAATTGAATTTATAACATTATTATAAGAGTATGATGGCTGATTGCTTATCTATGGACATTCTAAAATAATATTTGCAATATTAAAACTTCACTTCAATTTAAAATCCAAGATGCCATCATACGCAATATTCTATGATTCTCCAATTGAAGGTTTTTACTTCCTAAGTTTGACCGTGTGACTGATAGATGAAGATAAAATATTTTGTTTCACCTTTTGTCTTAAATTAATTTTGTTTTATAGTTTTGCGATTGATCATAATTAATTAATTTATTTATTATTAAATAAATTTTTTATCAATGAATAAATTTTTTTACCAATTAACATGAAACAGACGTCAAATGCTTAAATTATTCTCACTGATTAGTCTTGATTTTCATCATTTTCCAAGAGGAACTACTAAGCAAGCAAGAAAAAAATTGGGTGAATTTGGTGCATGTTGGGTTTTTAATGAACCTAATTTAAAGTTTGTTCAAATTATAATGACATGACTCAAAATCTGTCAAAACTGTAAGAAATTAAAGGATCTGCTTTAGTTAGTGTCACTAAAGCTTCATCCTCGAGTTGCTGAATCATTACTTAATTTAGGGTTGTAACAAAGTGAGATGATACAGCTGCTGAAACATTTTAATGCATAAGGACCAATTGAAGAAAAAAAATTTAATTGCGTCCTTTTATTTGATGTGAAAAAAAACATGTGTGTTACAAGGAATCCTACTCAATTTGTCCCCACTTGATGTAATATTTAAGTGTAGGAGATATTTTCTTTTTCTTAAAAAAGTGTAAAAGCCAACAAATGTTGGTTTATTTATTAATGATTGAAATAAAACCATATGTTAAAAGGATATAGATTTACGCTTTAGTATTGATGTGAGAATTTTATTAATTTATTTTTTTATAAAAATATAAAAAAGCGTAAAAAGATATTTTTATTCATTATGTATTGAATATGCTTTATTTTAAAATAAAAATAAAATTTCAAGAAAGTTTAAATTGTATTTATTGGTGTTTCATTTAAAAAATAAAAAATTATTCAAATTTTATGTAACGTGTACTTTACTTAAATTTTTTAAAAATATATATTTAACTTTCTTAAGCCTTTAAAGTGTCATTATATAATAAAAGATTTGTCCAAATACATGTTTTCTCGAAGAATTGTTATTTATTGTCAAAACACAGTTGCATTACAAGTAGATAGGAGAGTACATCAAGACATGTGATGTGATCAGGGCTGCTTGGACCTTATTTTATAATAATTGGGCGTTGCAAGGTTAAATTCGCGCTCTCCACTCTTATAGAAAAAGACCTTTAGAATTATAAAAAGGAAGAATGTAAATTGAAAAAGGTACATAACTTCATAACCCAAAACTTTACCTTCCTTGAGTATTTTTCCATTTTACACATACTTCATTTTCACTTGGGCGTCAGAGTACTACCGACCAACCCGTCCCTTGCAATACTTGTAAGTAGGATTGGACCCAAACCAGATTCTGTATTGACCATCCAACAACATGTATCACAAAGATATATCTCAAATCACATTTCAGAACTATACATGCATTCCCAACAAAAAAATAGAATACACAAATACATACATTACAAGTGCATAAAATTGGGAGGAGAATGGAACATACAAGTAAAGCTTTAATGCACAATAATAAAGGGATAAAATGCATAAATATAAGACGTTTTATGCATATACCTAGAAGATTTAAGCATTTCTAGTCATAATCTATAGGACAACCATGATCACCAAGGGCGAGAAACCGTAACCTACATCAAAAGAGACTGACATATAATTTGAAAAAAAAATTGACAATCTATATAAAACAAGCATTACATGTAATAATATTAAAGTATAAGATTGTTGATGAAAAAAATTATACACGTATAAGTTAATTTACTTTCTTTATAATTTGTTAACTTGTTTGCCCATTCTTCTTTGTACACTGAATGGATTGACTTAAATCCCCTTATGAAGACCGTTTCAACAAATGGACATCCTCAACATCTTGATAATCATCAAGGGACTTATCACTTACAAACAAAAAAACAATTCATTACTTATCTATTGGGTTAGTGAGAAAAACAAAAAAAAAAAACAAATACTAACTGAGCTTAAGATATTAAAATAAAGCTCATCTTTATACGCAACCCTATTAGGATTCACTTATACAAACCCGATCTCATCGATCCAAACACCATTATTGTTATCAAATCGGCACTCAGAAGTTAGTACAATCCAACTTTCATGCGTTCAATAACCCCGGAGTACAACATTTTCATATATATGGGGTTTTTATTCTTAGCACTAGAGATATGCATGAATTGAGCTACAAGAGTCACATCACTATTTTGTATTGTACTATGATTATCCTAACGTTTTGTATAAAATGTGTACCCATTAATTAGATAATAATGAAAAGACACGTGCACTTGGACCATTTGTTAATCATCTCAATTTTTCCAAGAACAAAACTAATGGTTTTCATATCCAACTCCCTAGAAATATCCTTCTTTGGCTAACGGTATAAACATGGACGATTGGCGGGCCAAGCATTACTTATAATTCTCTAAGAATGATTCTCATTTATAATCTTATGAACTCAACTACTATTTTAAGTTATAATAATAAAAAAGTATAGAAAAATGGCTTGGGGGAATAGAATCCAACGGCCTATAGTCCAAAATTATTGTTCATTACCATCTCAAATTATAAGACTACAATATTTATGAGAAATCTATTAATCTAATATCCTAAGGTATTAGGTTTAGAGTGATGTTTGACTGACGAGTATAATCTCAATTAAGTTGACGGTGTGCTGTAGTAACCAACTCCTTTTTAAATCTGACTAAAAAATTAGAAAGATCAAATTTCCAAATTCCAACAATTAAATAGTTTAAAATGTTGGAAAAATTTATAGCCTTGGGTATAAATGAAGAAAGACTGAAGTATCAAAAAAGGGTATCAAACAACTCAGACATCCAATTTACTGAAGTTTCTTTGCTTCACTACATAGAATGACTCCAGAAATCATAAAAATATATCAAAGCATTTCAGTCACTGATACATGATTTCAAATATCAACATGGATATAACAACAACTAAAGCTCCTTTTGCATTCCTAAGATTTGTTTTAGCCGTCATTTTCGTGTTAATTCACTGGTATATATATCAATACAGTAAAGAAGAAATGCATGACTATATAAATCAATGGAGTCATATATATATATATATTATAAACCACTTGTTAAATAAATCGGTTCACTTTTGTATAATATTATTGGTAAGGGTTTGAACTTCGAACCCTTCCCTAAATAGTATTAAATGCTCTTTTCACATTTGCCAAAGGTATGAAAAAGAAATCAATTTACTATAAGCCTTTTATTGCTATATAGACTAGAACTTGTTTATCTGAGCTTGGTAGGAGCTGAAAGACCAAAATGTTCGACTTGTAAGATCATTTTTTTTTTTTTTTTTTTTTTTTTAATTTTCTTAAAAAAAGGCATGTCTTAGGATTCGTGTAATTAATATACATAGTAAGTTTAACATTTAACAACAATTGCAGAATTCTGAATGTAACCGGATAAAACTTCATAAAACTCTATTAAATGCACACAAATAACATTAGTCATAAACTTATTGTAAAAAACTCTGTTTTTTTGGGGAAACTTATTGTGTAAAATTCTCACACAAAGTATCTAATTTTTTGTTTTAAACAAATTCCTATTTATAAGATGTCATCTAAGGAATTGAAACTACAAAGTTTATGGGGTCTTACAAGCGAATACAATTGTTTCTAGCTAGCTTAGTTGCTATTTCATATTTTTTCTGCTTCTTGCTTTTCTATTTCAAGTCTTCCTCAACATCTTCATCGACAGCTACATATTTCTTCATGCTGTTTTCTTTTCCTCTTTCTTTAGGGAGTACGTTCTACCCTGCATGCAAAAGTATTATTGAGATTATAGTTAAAACCCTTTTATGTAACCAAAATATCATATCTTGAAAAATGATCTAATAATATTACCTGTCCAGAGGGTTATCACCTAACATATCTCCTGTTGGAGGCATAGTGTTTTCCCATGGGAAAAATTGGTTATCATACAGAGGCATAGTGTTGTCCCAGGGGAAAAATTGGTCATCATCTGGAAGAAAAGTCTCATCATCTAGAAGAAAAGTGGTGTACCACGAGGCCGGAGAAAGTGGCGGATGAGTATATTGTGGTGCCGGAGAAACCACCGGAGGGGCAACAATTCCAGCTAAGGATTGTTCCATGGGGAATGTTGCCTAGCAATATACATGTTCACTTCTTGAGCATCCTGAGGAGGCGAATCAACTATTTGGGTAGATTGAGAAAGTGACGGAGGAGTATAATGTGGTGCCGGAGATACCGTCAGAGAGGGCAACAATGCTGGCTGAGGATTGTTCCATGGGGAATGTTGCCTAACAACGTACATGTTCACTTCTTGAGCATCTAGAGGAGGCGAATCAACCATTTGGGTATGCTGAGGTTGAGAAAGTGGCGGAGAGGAGAACAATGCTGGTTGAGGGTTGTTCCATGGGAAAAGTTGCCTAAAACTGTATGTGTTCACTTCATGTGCATCCGTATGAAGGGCAGTGACCAGTTGTGGAGGCTGAGATGGTGGCAGAGGAGTCTACTGTGGCTTTTAAGAAAGCTCCGAAGGAACTTGAGGAAGTAGCTGGTGCAATGGATGCAGCAGATATTGAGACAAAGTTGACAATTGAGTCTGATCATTGCCTTCAGCATCTTCTAACCTCTTTCTTCTCTCATAAATCTTACACTAAACCCACTCATCCAGCTACAAAAATTCAAGGAAAAAAAAAATAGATTGGAATGTTACTTTATAATATGACTTAGGAGATATTATTTTCATATGCTATATGTCACATTATATCAGACGTTTAATATGGAAATAAGTAGTTGAATTATTGACTCACATCATAATAATAATTATAATAATTTAAGATTCAAGGTGAAAACAATAGAGTATTTCTTTTATTATAGAAGAAAATTTTAGTTCATCGTATGACTGAGTCATTATTTTCAACTGCTTGTATTAGATGTTTAACAATGAAATTATCAATTAAATTAAACTATTTAATCACATAAAAAAAAAAACCAAACTGTTAAACCAAACATACACTAATCTAACTAAAGCTTATAAGATATGTAGCTCCATATCCAAATACATTCAATCCAAATACAGTATCAAGAATTAAAAAACGAATTGACACAGTAACAAAATCTTAAAATTTCCTTCTCATTAGTAAATACTCATTAAAATGAATTAACACGTGACTTTACAAGGGCCACGAGCATTCCAACCAAATCATCATATGAAAATTAAAATAAACGGATAATATAACATCAAGAAAAAGTGTACAAAATTACCTTCATATCATTGGGACTGCTTCTGGTTCTAATAGGTTCCTTCAATGTATATTCATACATGATCCAATCAGTCTTTTTACCCTTGGGAGGCTTCCCATGATAGAAAACCAATGTCCTCTTGTACCCAATAATTTGATCTCCATGACAAACTTTTTTATCAGCTCCCGTAGCTTTCCAATAACATTACTTGCTGATCGATTTGGCCGTTTTTCGTTTGGATATTTTCGATCCCTTGGGGTAAAAAAAATACCATCCATCGTGCCCTTCATAATCTCTGTACATTGCTATGCATCAAACAAAAACAATAAATAAATATATCCCAGAAAACTTTCACGCTCATAAATGAAAATAATATAAACATCAATAATTTTTGGTTGAGTATGAAAAGGAGGTAATAGCTAGGGAAAAACATCATAACGATCCTATCTTTACCTGCCAAATCTACTGGATTGTAAAGATATATATTTACTTCCCTTATCGGATTGGTTGGAAGTTTTTCTTTATTGACTTTCTTCCTCAAGTAAAAGTAAATAAGTTCTTGATCGGTTGGGGAAAACTTGAATCCAGGTGGAAAAGACATGAAAGACTCCATATGTGGTGCTTCTGAAAAAGAAGCCATTGTACGTAATGAGAAAAAGATGAGACTACAGGGGTTTAGGCAAAGAAAAATCTATATGACAGTTGTTGGTTGGGGATAGGTTTCATGTAAGATAAAGATAAAAGAGTTTTGAATTAATGAGTTAGTTATATATTCAAAAACATTTTAAAATTTTGAATTATATATATATATATATATATATATATATATATATATATATATATTTATTTATTTATTTAGCCTCAAAGCCTTTAGGAGACGTATTCTGTTATTGAATCATAAGAGAGATCACAGATCTAAGTATCGAAAACACTTATGATTACCTTATTATCTTATGATGATCAAAATTTAATTATTAAGTTTACTATAAATTATGATAACATTTATGGTAACCTGATTATTTTTTTTATCAATATTATTTTCTTTATTATCTTTGCAAGAGGGTTAAATATTTTTTATTATCTCTTCTAAGGATATATGTTTAACTTTTTCTTTTTATTTATTTCAAGAGTTTTTTAATACGACAATTCAATTTAAAATGGACTTTTTCTTCCACTTGCTTGTTAGTATACTTCAAAAAATGTTTACCAAAATTATTATTTAGATGCTTTACCTCGTATATAGAGTGAGTTGGAAAAGATCAGCATGGGTTGGATGAATCAGTCAAGTTCTAAATGCACACAAATAACATTAGTCGTTAACTTATAGTATAAAACTTTGTTTATTTGATACAACTTATTGTATAAAACTCTCACACAGTATTTAATTTTTTGTTTAAAAAAATTCCTATTTATAAGATGGGATCTAGGGAATTAAAACCACAAAATTTATGGGGTCTTACAAAATAAAATTGTTTCTAACTAGCTTAGTTGCTTTTCTATTGTCAAGTCTTCCTCAACATCTTTGTCGACAGCTACCCTGCATGCAAAAGTATTTTTGAAATTATAGTCAGCATATGCGTACAGAAATTGTTAGTAATAACATAAATTAATTGAATTGTTTTGAAAATTACTCTAACTAATAATAACAATACTTAAAACCCTTTTATGTAACCAAAATATCATATCTTGAAAAATGATCTAATAATATTACCTGTCCAAAGGGTTATCACCTAACATATCTCCCGTTGGAGGCATAGTGTTTTCCTATGAGAAAAATTGGTAATCATATACAGACATAATGTTGTCCTAGGGGAAAAATTGGTCATCATCTGAAGTCTCATCATCTAGAAGAAAAATGCTGTACCATGGGGCTGGAGAAAGTGTCGGAGGAGTATATTGTGGTGCTGGAAAAGCCATTGGAAGGGGCAACAACGCTGGCTAAGGATTGTTCCATGGGAAATGTTGCCTAGAAATATACATGTTCAATTCCAGAGCATCCGAAGGAGATGAATCGATCATTTGGGTAGACTGAGAAGGTGGCAAAGGAGTATATTTTGGTGTCGGAGAAAATGCAGAAGGAGCCAACAAAGCTGGCTGAGGATTGTTCCATGGGGATTGTTGCCTAGCAATGTACATGTTTTCTTCCTGTGAATCCTGAGGAGGTGAATCAACCATTTGGGTAAGCTGAGAAAGTGGCGCAAGACTCTGCTGTGGTGCTTGAGAAAGTGGCAGCGGGGGCAGCAACAGTGGTTGAGGATTGTTCCATGGGGAAAGTTTCCCAACACTGTATGTGTTCACTTCTTGAGCATCTTGAGGAGGCAAATCAATCATTTGGGTATGCTGAGGCTGAGAAAGTGGTGGAGGGGACAACAACACTGGTTGAGGATTGTAACATGGGGAAAGTTGCCTAACACTGTACGTGTTCACTTCATGTGTATCTATATAAAGGGGAGGGGAAGTGACCAGTTGTGGAAGTTGAGATGGTGGCGGAGGAGTTTGCTGTGACTTTTGAGGAAGCTCAGAAGGAACTTGAGGAAGTAGTTGGTGCAATGGATGCAGCAGATATTGAGACAAAGTTAACAATTGAGTCTGATCATTGTCTTCAACATCTTCTAACCTCTTTCTTCTCTCGTAAATGTTACACAGAACCTACTCATCCAACTACAAAATTCAAGGAAAAAAAATAATTAGAATGTTAGTTTATAATACTATTTTCACATGTTTAATAAAGAAATAAGAGGTTGAACTATTGACCCACATAATGATAATAATTTAAGATTTAAGCAAAAACAACAGAGAAAAAATTAATTTATTCTGACTTAGGGAGTGATTATTTTCACATGCTTATTAGATGTTTAACAATGAAATTATCAATTAAATTAAACTATTTAATCACATTAAAAAAAAAACCAAATTCTTAAACCAAGCTTATAAGATATGTAGCTCCATATCCAAGTCCATTCAATCCAAATACAATATCGAGAGAAAAAAAAACGAATTGATACATAATAACAAATTCTTAAAACTTCCTTCTCATTAGTGAATACTTATTAAGATGAGTTAACACATGGCTTTACAATGGCCACGAGCATTCCAGCCAAATCATCATATGAAAAGATACTATTAACTGATAATTGGAGAGAAGTTAAACCCTAATTGTTTATCTAGCTATAACATCAAGAAAATGTGTACAAAATTACCTTCATATCATTGGGACTGGTTCTGGTTCGAATATGCTCCTTCAATGTATATTCATGCATGATCCAATCAGTCTTTATTCCCTTGGAAGGCTTCCCATGATAGAAAACCAAAGTCTTCTTGTACCCAATAATTTGATCTCCATGACAAACTTTTTTATCAGCTCCCGTAGTTTTCCAATAACCATTATTTGCTGATCGATTTGGCCGTTTTCCATTTGGATATTTTCGATTCCTTGGGGTAAAAAAATTCCATCCATCAGGCCCTTCATAATCTCTGTATATTGCTGTGCATCAAACAAAAGCAATAAATAAATAAATATATCCCACAAAACTTTCATGCTCATAAATGAAAATAATATAAACATCAATAATTTTGGTTGATATGAAAAGAGGTAATAGCTAAGGAAAAACATCACAAAGATCTTATCTTTACCTGCCAAATCCTCTAGATTGTAAAGGTATATATTTACTTCCCTTATCGGATTGGTTGGAAGTTTTTCATTATTGACTTTCTTCCTCAAGTAAAAGTAAATAAGCACTTGATCTGTTGGGCAAAACTTGAATCCAGGTGGACACGGCATGAAAGACTCCATGTGTGGAGCTTCTGAAAGAGAAGCCATTGACGTAACGAGAAAAAGATGAAACTAGAGGGGTTTAGAAAAAGAAGAATCGATACATGATAGTTGTTGGTTAGGGATAGGTTTCATATAGGATAAAGATAAAGATAAATGAGTTTTGAATTAATGAGTTTGGTATATATTCAAAAACATTTCAAAATTTTGAATTATATGTATATAGATTAGCCTTAAAGTCTTTGAAAAACATATTCTCTTATTGTATCAAAAGAGAGATCACAAATCTAGGTTTCAAAAACATTTATGATTATCTTATGATGATGAAAATTTAATTATCAATTTTATTATAAATTAAGATAACATTTATCCTAACCTGATTATTTTTTTTTTACTTTTTTTTTTATCAATATTATTTTCTTTATTATCTCTGCAAGAGGGATAAACATTTTTTATTATCGTTTCTAACTATATATGTTTAACTAGTTTTTCAATATGGCAATTCAATTTAAAATGGACTTTTTCTTCCACTTGCTTGTTAGTATGCCATTTGGAAAACATTTACCGAAATTATCATTTAGATGCTTTACCTTGTATATAAAGTGAGTTGGAAAAGATATATGCTAAATCAAAATAGAGTGAAGTTTCAAATTATAGGAATGCAATATTTAGGAGAGACATATCTTATTAACTAAATACTGTAAGGTTGTGGGTTTAGAATGGTCTTTGACCCAGAAATATGATCTCAAGTAGGTTGATGGGGTGCTGTTGTTACTAACTCAATTTTTGAATCTGGCTAAAAAATTAGAAAGATCAAATTTCCAAATTCCAACAATAAACAAATAGTTTAAAATGTTGAGAAAATTTATAGCTGTGGCTTTAAACGAAGAAGACTAATGTATCAAAAAAGGGTATCAAACAACTCAGGCATCCAATTTACTCCGTTTCTTTGCTAAACTACATAAAATGACTCCAGAAATCGTGAACGTATATATATTATAAACCACTTGTTAAATAAACCAGTTCACTTTTGTATAATATTATTGATGAGGGTTTGAACTTCGAACCCATCCCTAAATAGTATTAATGCTCTTTTCCCATTTGCCTAAAGTAAGAAAAAGAAATCAGTTTACTATAAGCCTTTTTCTGCTATGTAGACTAGAACTTGTTTATCTGAGCTTGGCAAAAGTTGAACCACCAAAAAGTTCAGACTTGTAAGATCATTATTTATTTTTTTAAATAATAATAATAAAAAAAAACATCACTTTATAAGTTTCATCAGTGAACTTAAATACATCATTCGTGTAATTGATATACATAATAAGAATAAAATTTGACAACAATTGCAGAATTCTAAATGTAACCAGCTAAAACTTTATAAATCTCTACTAAATGCACACAAATAACATTACTCATAAATTTATCGTATAAAACTCTTTTTTCTTTTTTGGTACAACTTATTGTATAAAACTCTCACAAAGTATTTAGTTTTTTGTTTTAAAGACATTCCTATTTATAAGATGGGATCTAAGGAATTGAAATTACTAAATTTATGGGGTGCAATTACAAACGATCACAAATATTTCTAACTAGCTTAGTTGCTATTTCCTATTTTCTGCTTCTTGCTTTTCTATTTTCAAGTCTTCCTCAAGATCTTCATCGACAGCTACATATCTCTTCATGCTGCTTTCTTTTCCTCTTTCTTTAGGGAGCACGTTCTATCCTGCATGCACGCAAAGTATTATTAAGATTATAATCAGCATATGTGTACAGAAACTTCAGAGTTACTGTGTGTACTTGTCCATGTTTGATACATGTAATCTATATTTGACTTAGATTTTGTCATCTATTAAAATGTTAGTTAAATTATTAGTAATAACATAATGAATGGAATTGTTTTGAAAATTGCTCTAATTAATAATAACAATACTTAAAACCCTTTTTAGCAACCAAAATATCTTATCTTGAAGAATGATCCAGCAATATTACCTTCCTGAGGGTGATCACCTAATGTATCTCCCGTTGGAGGCAGTGTTTTCCCATGGGAAAAATTAGTTATCATATAGAGGCATAGTGTTTTCCTTGGGGAAAAATTGGCCATCATCTGGAATAAAAGTCTTATCATATAGAAGAAAAGTGGTGTATCGCAGAGAAAAAAAAAAGTGGTGGAAAAGTATATTGTGGTACTGAAAAAATCACGAAGAGAGGCAACAAAGCTGGCAGAGGAGTATACATGATACAAATGTTTTTAAGTAGTGTTTTTAAAAAAAAATTCATTTTATATTATATATTGGATATCAACTTATTCAATTTAAGTTAAACAAAGTAATAAATTTTTTATTATTAAATTTTAATATAATTATAATCATAAAATTTAAATTTAAGACTTTTAATTAAATCACAATAAATTTTTATTAATTAATTTACGTACAAGTTGATGTTTTAAATAAATTTGGTAGTGTTAAGGGATTAACATTTAAATAATACAATTTTTTAAGGGTCAATGAAAGAGAGTGGAAAAGGGTGGAATGGAATGGAAAACATTGATCTTTTTATTGTTTGGAAATATTTTTTAGTAATGGAAATTAATGGAATAAAAGGGAAATATTTTCATACTTTTTCCTCTAAAATCCTTTTCACCCCAAATTGAAGTGTAATGGATAGAATGAAATACCATATTAATTAAAAATTTTATAAAAGTACAAATTTAAACATTTTCAGTTTAGCTCCATATTTTACCTCTTACTCATTTTACACCCATCTTCTCATTTTGAGTTAAAAATAAAAAATAAAAATTTTGCTTTCAAAATTTACTTCCATTTCATCCATCTATCCATTATTTATAAAATAATCTTTTTTTTTTTCTTTTTTTTTTTTTAAACTTAAACATCTAAACAATGAAAGGATAACTTTCCTTTTCTTTCTATTCTATTACGTTTCATTCTCTTCCATCACATCTAAAACTTCAAAGCATAGCATTAATAACTTTTTACGATGTTACTCGGTTAATTCCACTTATATTATATCAGAAGAAACAATGTACTTTTTTAAAGTTAAGTGAGCCGAGTCAATATAGGAGCATTCTAGTCAATAGATATATTATATCACCTTCCATTAGATTAGTAGACAAAAAGAAATATACACAACTTTAAAGAATGACAATGGGAAATGCAACAAAATAAAATCACAACCGATTGCTGGTCCTCCCAATCCTATTCCAATAGATAAATTTTCTCTATTTTGCTAGTTTTTCTAAGCGGTCTAAACCAACCTCTCCCACTTTCTAATTTTGGCTAAAAAATTGGAAAGATCAAATTTCCAACTGTCAAACAAATAGTTCAGAACATAGGAAAAAATAGCCATGGCTTTGGATGAAGACTAATCTAACAAAAAGGCTATTGAATACATTCATTTTACTCTTATTCTTTTTTTTTTTTTTTTATCTTGATAATCGATATTAGTAAAACACGAACTTATTACTAAGTTTCTCGGCTCACAATTAATCCAATTCGAGCTACCTGAAAATGCCACAACTTAGATATCTATTTTACTCCGTTTCTTTGCTTCACTGTATAGAATGACTCCAAAAACTGTAAGAGTGTATCCAAGCATTCCAGTGACTGATACAGGATTTCTAAATATCAAAATGGAGATAACAACAGCTACTGCTCCTTTCGCATTTCCTAAGACCTGTTTGAGCCATCATCATTTTCATGTCAATTGATAGATATCAGCAATGCAGCAAAGAAGAAATGCATGACTTTATGGGAACTAAGCATTAAACAAGTTATATGTTATAAACCCCTTTTTCATGTTAAATAAACCAGTTTCTAAACCCTTTCCTGAATAGTATTAAAAGCCTATTTAGATTTTTTTATTCCTAGTAGAATGCCTTAGAAATCCTTCTTGCAAAAAAAAAAAAAAAAAATCGTGTAATTTTAGACTATTTGGATTGGCTTCTGAAAAATAATAAAAACAATTTTAGAAGCCAAAAATGTGCTTCTGTAGGGAGATGCTTCTATAAAAAATAAAAGTAAAAGCTGGTCATAGGTTTTATTGAAAAAAAAGCACCTTCAGAAGCCAAAGAAAGCTATTTTTGACTTCTGCACCTTAAAAATATTTTTTTAAAAGCCAAACCAAACGGGAGTGTGCTCTTTACCATTTGCCAAAGTTAAGAAAAAAAAATTTACTATAAGCTTTTCTCTGCTATGTAGACTAGAACTTGTTTACATGAGGTTGGGAAGGGCAAGAATCTTAGTAAGACTAATCATGCAAAAGCTATGATGAATAAGACCAAAAAGTTCAGACTTGTAGGAAGATCATTAAAGGAAAAAGAAAAAGAGCATGTCTTCAGGAGTTTCATTAGTGAACTTCAATATAGGATTGTTGTTTGGAGTTAAAAAAAAATTAGTCTTCATATGAACTAATTATCTCATTTACATGTTCAATCATCGTATTACATTTTAGAAAAGAATTTCAAGGCAACAGATGCATCCAACCAGAATGAATATTCCACACTAGATGAAATATGGCAAGAAAATATGATGAAAGGATAGGAAGGAGTACCTGAAGAGTTAAGGCACTGGTGTGCTTTGTGACCAAGAAATTTGTCAAATTAACAAAATAAGCTAATGCAGAATTGAAGATAAGTAGCCACAAAATACTCGAATCATCTCTAGCAAGTGTTATTGTAATCCCAAGGACATCTCCCTCCATTACAAGTGCAGCAGGAAGAAGGCATAAAACTGCCACCGGCGCCATGTACATTAGAAGGTTCATAGAGTTAAGTTTTTCCCTGAGACGTCAATAAAACCATTTCAGTACCAGCCAACCTGAGTATCTCAATATACTTACTCGGTCAGTCATGGATGGTACTTATCATATAGTATGATAATAAATTATAAATGTTCAAATCCTATGACAGGCAAGTTTGAGTTCATTACATTTCAGAAGACAGCAATACTCCTTGAAGCACTGTTTTGAGTGCCCTTGCTGCTGTAGCAGCGATGCACATTATAAACCCAAAAAGATGAAAACTTGGTTCTCCCTTCATCCATAAATAAGAAAAGAAAAACTAATAAGTTAATTTACTCCTGGCAGAAATTAACTTTTGACATTTTTACGGTCACAAGCAAATTAGAGAGGATAGCAGAAACTATTTGACTCCTCTCCTCAAGATTTACAGGCTTCATTTGCTTACAGATTAAAATGATTCAAAGATGCCAGAATATAAAACTCTCTAAATTTAAAAAACAAAAAACCCTTATATAAAACCTGATAGCTAATGCAAATAAATTTTCTTTGCCTCCAATTTTGTTCTCGGGGTTGGTCTAAATCAAAGTAATACATTCATCTTTTAGTGATCATCATACCAGCAAATACAATTTAAATTATCTTATGAAAGCCACCAACACAAATACTTCAATTACCATAGAGTACAATCAATAATGAGTGGAAGAAGACCATTCTTTCATGTTTTTCAGTAAAACAATACGAAATTCCCCATAAAAAATAAGAAAAATTTTCCTTGACCTGGATGAATATACACAATTTACAACCACTCACAACAAAGATTCAAATTTTTGCAGATATCTCTCTAAAACTTTCCTGAATTCTTCTATCATAAGGAATAAAAAATATGTTTTTTAGGGTGATTACTATGCCACCTTCCTTTGAATTTGAAGCGCATGCTGTTACTAACTTACAACACAGATTTAGTACTCTTTTTTTTCACCATTTTATTTCTAATTCAACAAAAATATGTTCTATAAACCATGGTTACTATGATATACACACAGCAAAGAAGAGAGACCAAAAAGAAAAATGTTAAAAAGTGGAAGGTGATAGTAATATCATACCCCACTGGCAATCATAACGCCGGTAACAACAGGGATGAGAGTGATATACGTGAGCCAACCCTCCCTTCTGAGAGTCATTAGGTAAGCAAACACTGCGGTGAAAAAAGGAGTCGTTGCACCAACCGCCTGATTAAACGACACCGGAAGGTACCGTAGCGATATGTTCCCACCCACGACCGAAAAGCAGAATATGAGACCCAAAGACGAAATTTTCACAAACTGTACCCGAGAACGCACCGTTTGCATTGGTACCATCTTGAACCACGAGATTGCTATGTAGCTGAGAATCGAGCACGCCATCATGTGACAAAGGGTGAGGAACATTGGGTACCGGAACCCATAATTACTCAACAGGTACTTGTTCAGAAGAATCACCCCAATGTTAGAGGCGTACCATGAAGCTATGAGCCCGAACGTGAAGAGCCTGCCTGAGAGTGAGATATTCATGGTGGGTGGGTGGCAAAATTTCAAACTTTAAGGAAGGGACAAGCTCAGGTAGCGGGTTAACTCAGGCTCCGAGTTAATCGGTCTGTTGTATCGGACCCGAAGGAAGAGAAGAAAGGCAATGCGGGTTCTTATAGAGAAAAGGAGGGGAAATTTTCCGGGAAACGTAACAGGGGAGGAAAAAGAAAACGAGAAAGTCAATTGTGGGTTTCAGTTATTGGTTTGAAAAGGACAGATTTTTGGAATTGGGATTGTGTGGGAAAGAGAAGGATTTGAAGTTGACAGAGAATGGACGATGCAGAGCGAGAAGCTCATTGGCTCATTGCGATAGAGAGACAGAGACTGAGAGACAGAAGTTTTCACGTGTATAAAATAAAATATGTATGATTAATAAAGATAATTTAAAATTTTGATTCATAAATAAATTTTACTAGAGTTTAAACTCATGCCGGGATCGACACAAATCAAAACGCGCTGTACCTATTCCATTCGGTTTGGTTTGGTGATTTTAAAAATTTACAAATCAACTTAAACCAAATTTCACCAACTTCTTCAATATAAATTTTGTATTTTATTATATATTAAAAAAAAGTTAAATTTTACTACAACACTATTATAAATAGATAAAATATTATAACTAAAAAGTTTCAACACACACATCATAGGGCAAACATTTAAGCACTCACTCTAATTCAAAATTCCTAACCTTTTTCTTCCATTTTAGAAATCAATCACCCATCATAAAACCAGAGTCTGAAATGACAAATATGTGTAGCAATAAGCCAGGAAAGGTAGACAAGACAACCCCTACCAAGCTTCTATACTCATCTCTTATTTTATTGAGTTTTTTTCTCCCAATTTTTCCTCATAAATTTCATAATTCACACAACTAAGAATTAAAACAAAAATGTTAGAGGATTCACTGTAGGTAAGTTATACTATTACTCTTAAATGTCTTCTCTTGTTTGTTGATTTGTTCTTCACTTTGGTGGTGCAATTGAGATTTTTATGCTTGACCTCTATATTTATGAGTCAAAAACTTGCCATATTGCTATTTGTACCGTACTTTAATATTAAAAAATTCTTAAATCAATCCACCCAAATCGCTTATGGGTAGTTTGAAAATTGTTTATTTATAAATTGATTACTAGATTTTTAATTTATAAATTTTTCAAAATGCCTATGTCGGTTCGGTGTGGTTATGAGCCCAAACCAAACTTACATACACCCTTAATCCTATGCACAGTATAATATATACTCTATGTAAACTTACTTCTCTCACTTAAATATACATCCCGTGTAAACTTGTTTTATGCATTTAAATATCATGTTTTTAAAATTTAAAAGGAAATTAAAAAAAAAAAGTAAAGCAAATAAGACAAAATAACTCACATTAATATATATACATGTCAAGGAAAAAAGAGTGTGAACCTGAGGCGTATTTTAGTAAAATCTTATAAACTTTTATCTCATAATTTCCTATTGGCCAAGAAAATGGTAGAATAATATGCATTCAACTCTTGTAGTAATATTTTAATTGTTTCTTGGCTAATAAAAAGTTGTTGATAGGCTAGATTTTATCCCAAGGAACTCAGGTACGTTTTTGCATGTCCAATTTGTATTCTATTAAATTGATATAGATAGATTCTAGTAAGTTTAGTATTCTGTATTTATCTAAATTCCCAACACAAATAAACTACAAAAATCCTCCTAATTTTGAAACTCCGAAAAAAGAGGAAGGAATATGTAAATCTTCTCTTCTCTCCCTTTCTCCTATTTAACACTTGCAAACATAGCCTTAATAAGTCTCAGCTTAAGCAATTTGGTGCTCACTTTCTACCTTCTTCTCAACCTCAGAACATTGGAAAAGAAAGAGAATGCCCGAGCTAGTGTCAAAAGCATTCCTTAGAGAGGATGGAGAAGAATGGGATGGAAAAATTAGATAAAGAGGAAATTAATCATACATCATGCTTATTAGCAAAGATGTATGAAGGAGTGCCTCCGAAAGTATTTCCTCACAATATAGAGTGTAATTCGGACACAATTGTTTAATCTTTTCTTTTTCTTGGTTATACGATTTCAATGAGAGATTTAAACTTGTAATCTCCTGCAGATTACCCAAGCCTCTTATCTTTTGACCATGTCTAATTGGTCATTGTTTTCAATTTTATCCTTATATCCACTTACTCTTGATTAAGTCATTTGTATATTTGTATAGAATGCTTCAACACATTAATATATTCAAATAAAGGTAAAATATGAAGTTAAATAGTAGTTTTACTTCAATCAAAAATATTATATATACACCTCAATCAAGTGTCATTCCTTAAAGAGAGTATTATTACAAAGAGAGAAGATTATTATTTATAGATAATAAAAACTGTAACTGACCAGCTAACAAACCAACTATTCTAACTGACCTAACTACCCCCAATTAACTTTGATAATTACAATATTTCACAATACTATTCCACGCTGTTTTATTCACTGTTAGAAAAAGACATAAATAGTTACCAAAAAGATACAAGGCATAAAATATTCACTGCCCCAAAACAATTTGGATATTGGAGAAACCGGCAAGACACAAATTAATCATTTACTCAAATGATACAAAACTTTCAGTATCAAAATTAGTAATAGTATCTTATCTTCCAACTATTCTAACAAACAGTCCACCCCATGTCTCCAAAAACAAAAGGTCTGCACTATGTCGTATACACTCTTGAAACACTCATTAGAGCCAAAAGGAAGAAAAGTATCTGTGATGGAAAGAAATGGTACATCTGAAGCTGCTGAATATGGTGTAATAATGAACTCATTCTGCCCAATATATTCAAGTTAATAGAAGAGCTTATCTCTAAAATCAGAAAAACCATAGAAATTGTTGATTCTCATTGTCTCCAATCTTCACCAGCATAAATGGCTTGATCTCCAAGCTCCTCCTCAATCCGAAGCAACTGCACCAAATTTCAAATTGTTAGATACTAACCTATTCTTGAAGCTACAAAGGGTTGGAAAATTAGTTTTGAAAATTATTTTCTATATAATCAGTGAAATTTTAAGACAAACAATTTTTTTAAAGAAAAAAGGAATTTTGAGTATTTCCTAAAGCTCCTTGAAATGAATTGGTCAAATTAAGTTAGAATAGTTAAATAATGAGAAGGAAAAGGCCAAAGAAAAAGAAAAAAGCATTTGAGAGATAAATTTAGGCAAAAAGCTTCTGGGCTTCTGGCAGCTTACAATTTTCTAAAGACAACATAAATATATCGAACAATAAAAAGAAACAAGACATTTAGGAACAGACAAAGTTAATCAAAATAAATTGGACTACCATAGCGTTCAATATGAAATTAGTTAAGATGAACCATATAGGGATGCCAAAAGTTCTAGCTATCAAGAACACCGCATAGTAAAGATTAAAATAGAATACAATCGATTCAGGCAGAAGAAAGCAAAGTATACCAATTACTTTCATAAAAGGGCTGCACATAGCAGTTTATCTACTACAAATTATCAACAAAAGGGATATTAAATAATCCCCAAAACCTTTTGATACCTCCACTTACCTCCTATTCAGAAAAGTAGCTACTCTTTGGCGTAGGAGACAGGTTAATTGAATAAAGTTGGGTTAACAAGTAACTACAAACTGAAGTATCAATAGAAGTGCAGTAAAATAACAGTCTACGAAGAAAATACAGACCTGGTTATATTTTGCTAGCCGCTCTCCCCGACAAGGACCACCTGCTTTAATCTGACCCACAGCAAGGCCTACAGATAAGTCAGCTATAAAAGAATCTTGTGTTTCCCCACATCTATGCGAAGTCACCACCCCCCAATGGGCTTCCTTTGCCTGCTTCACCACTTCAATAACCTCTGTAACAGTTCCAACCTGATTGACCTAAATTTGAATAGGAAATCATCACACTCCGAGTTTCCTTTAGGGAACATAGAAATAAGAGTACAGCATGAAGGAAAAGATGCCTTCCCAAAAGACAAATAAGTTTAATACACAAACTTTAGAATATCTCTTCTTTCCATTTTTATTTTTTTTTCACTTCTTTAATATGAAAACAGTACAAAATCAGTGGACATCTAAAGTCCCTAGTTGATACTTGGTGAAGAAACAAATTGAAAAAACAAATTACATGAATGATAACAAATTTATAGCCAAAAATAGAAGAGTACTCTTAGGTTAAAGATAATTATAAGGTTAGGTACGCCCTTGTCTAGAAATCCTTCAAACATCATTAAAACAATGGTCTGTTACCTTGAGAAGAAGAGCATTGCAAGCAGATTCATTTATTGCTCTCTCAATACGTTTTGCATTTGACATTAAGAAATCACCCCCAGTTACCTGCAGAACCATTTAAATAGATAAGTGAAGCATCCAAACAATACCTCCAAAAAGCAACCTAACAGACCAGCTAAACTCTCAAGGGTAACATAGGAATAGCCTCTCTTGATGCCCAACCACCACATGGAGGTAGAAAATTGTTGCATACACATTGTTCATTTATTTTTTATTTTTTTTACATAACCTACTATTTGTCATTTTTGTTAAATACCATTAACTTTCACCAATCTGTTTGTTATTAGTCTCACACTCTCACTAAGAACCGTAAATCCCAAATGGAAGAGGCTTATTCTGTAGAGTTATCCATCAGCGGCACAACTTGAGATGAAAATAAATTCGAAGGCACAATAGCTTAAGCAAAACATTTTGAGTGAGTCACCACACCTGACAAATTCCAAGACTAGAGAAATACTTGATGTGTTCCCAGTCTTCCTTGTCGAATGGATCTTCAATTGATACAATTGGGTATTCTACAAAAAGAAAGAAAGAACAAAATTAAACATAAAGAATTGCTAAAATGTTTTATAACAGAAAATATTAGGGAATTAGGGAAGTTTAAGATAAACTAGATGTACCAGTACATAATTCTCTGTACATCTCAATCATATCATCTGCTGACTTAAAATTCTGTCCTGACTTTTGAGGAGATTTAAAGTCCAGATCATACCTTGTACCTATATCAGGGAAAAGGCAGGTGTAAAATAGGATAAACTAGCAGATAATCAAGATATGTACATGTGAATTTATTATATTAAAAAAAAAAAAAAAACTATTCATCCAGTTTAAGTCAATGCTGACAAGTTAGAAGAGTTATGCATACTATTGAAGTTGAGACCTTAAATACTTTAAACCTTTTAATGACGTACTAGAGAACTGGATATAGCTAAGGCATGGGATGAACTTAAGCTCCTGAAGAAGAGTTGACTCACCAATCACTACACTGAAACATTCTATTCCAAGTTCACTCTTCTACAAAGTCAACTTTTCACTTCCTCCACTTATAATTACGAAGAATGATAAAGATGAGGAAAATGATCTAAGAAAGAATCCCCAAACTTAATCCTAGTATCCTCTATTGCACTACAGATGAAAGGTAACCTCTAACAACTACCTCTACAGATTCTGACGACCTTTACAAATAAGAACATTATCTAAAGTAAAATCTCAGAGTCATCTTGTCACAAGCCTTATCAAAACCCAACTAAAAAAGCAAAGATACCACTTTGTTATAAGTATGATCCTCCATAACCTCATTTGTCACAACATTAGCATCCAAGGGTCTTGCTGCCACAACAACACTGAACATTCCTATTTTCAATAAAGGCATCTGCTAAATTGTCAATCATCCTCAAGGAGGAGACATTTGTTTATAATATTGTAGATACTAACACTGACTACCCATAGGTCTACAGTATTTCACTTGAATAAATTTAATCCTTCATGGAACTCAAGTGATGATGGTGGAATACCTCAATAAACAACTTCATAGGATCACTTTTGCCAGTCTCTAAACAACTCTCGAGATAAGTCACAGTGAAAACATTTGACCATCCAGACCAAAAGCCTTCTCCAGATTGCCCCCCTCTTTCTTCTCAAAAGATCTTTCCAACTAGTGCCGCACAATAAAAAACAGGACTCCAACCTGGATACCTAACATCTAAATAAAAGATCCACAGAACTCCTGCTCCACTTGTAGCTACCATGTAAACCGAGTAACTTATGCAGCAGTAGAGCTTACATATTTGACCAGTCCACCTTCCTCGGCTTTTAAACACTTAAACTAAAATTTTTTTAACTTTAACTGCTAGCTAGCCTTGAAACGAAAAAGGAATTATCATCTCCCTCTTCAGGCCATCCAGTCCCAGACTTCAGCCTGTACTTATCTCTTAAATTGCTCCTGAGAGTAGCCCCTTTACTTTGCTGATCCTCAGATAAAGTACCCTCATTATTTATCAAGCCAATCCAAAGCATCAAGTAGAGTTCCTGCAAAAAGTTTCCTGCCCTTCATCATGATATCCCCAAAAGCATTTTAATTTCACAGTTTCAATCTTCCCTATACAAACTTCATATCTGTCTATCTCTTCTATAATTGTTGGTAATGTTTTTCTAGTATGCACATTTGAAACCAGACAATTGCTAAGTTGCACCAACTATTTTTGTAATCAACTTATCTTCTATGCATTACACAGGAGTGATTACAAGGGAGTAATTTTTTGTAATTACTTTGCAAGGCTTTACACAGGGACGATTCCATATTTTTATAGACATGGGGTAATTCTAGTTTCTCATGAACTTCAACTGTAAGTTTACATTTTCAAATTTAAGTCGCCATTTTTTTAATTATTAGAATTTAGTGCTCTAGTTTATTGCTGATCTGAGTGCCATCAACCATCCTCACCTTCACCATCAACTTTGTTGAATTACAAATACGGAATTAGCTCCTATAGTTTAGCTATGTAAATATTCCCTGTAATATTCTTGTAATCATTCTCCTATAAATAGAACCTATAAGGAACTAGCCCCACACAGATTTTCACACAATTCTACAAACTTCAACTGCAAATGTAGGTAATGTTTGCAGTTGTTCCCATATTTATACTATAACATAAATCAAAATGGATAAAACTCAATAGTCAAGAATGAATCATGTTGCTTATGTTTTTCTTTTTCCCCATTTTCTGGACATTTAGTCATCTATTTGTTAGTTTCATTCTGATATTATACAAAAGTCCATATACTGTTCAGTTTGACAGTTAGGAAGTGAGAAGTAATGCTCTTACCCTTCTAGGTTAAAATCTCTCCATGTAACAAGACTAGCATAGGCCTACTCGTTAGGCTTGATTTATATCAACAATAACCTCCATACAAATAATTCATATAAGCCCAAATATATATATGTAAATTCTTCTACACACGCACACAAAGACAATGTTGTAACTTGTAAGTGCATGAAAAATAGAAAAATTAAATGCAGAGACAGATAACACCAGAGGTCATTGTCATCAGTGTTTATATATTATTTAAGTGCATACGTTCATTATCAAACAAGATGATTACTTCCATAATGCTCTATAATAAATAAATAAAAAGCAAAAGAACTGACGTTATATTTACAGATAGTTCTGTAAAACAATTAACAAAGCATAGATGCAACATGGTTATACTTATTCTTTGCACAAAAGTTGAGCTAATTTAAGTCACAGTACCACACAGCACTAAGCAAAAATAGAGACATCATGTGCAAGCAGAAACTATATTTAAATTAGGAAAAGATAACTATAATCACCTATGCAAAAATTGGTAGCTGCAACATCAAGTGCTATCTTTATCTTGTCATTATAACCAGTTCTGCTAATGGCCTCCTTCACAAGATCAAGGGCCTCTTTAAAGCTGATAAGAACGTCAAAATAGATAAAATAGAGTCAGATAAGAACAAATGACAGTACCTCTTAAAGTAACCATTTTAGACAACATGGAGTAATATCAAGCAAAAGATAGTATATATGAATCTAATAATCAGAAAAATAATTTGATTCCAAAGAAAAGTACAATTATTTGGTATTAA
Source organism: Bauhinia variegata (assembly GCA_022379115.2). NCBI lineage: Eukaryota > Viridiplantae > Streptophyta > Magnoliopsida > Fabales > Fabaceae > Bauhinia > Bauhinia variegata. The sequence continues at coordinate 13,177,467 of CM039437.1, forward strand.
TTACAAATACTAATTTCAAGCCATGAAATATAGGTTTTAGAGAATATTAGTCAACCAATGGGGATTACACTATGTAAAATTATTATTTATAGCTTTTAAATAACAGTTATATAAACATCAGAAGTATATTTAACATGTAATTGGGAAAAAAAATGTAATTATTAATATGTGAGAGTTAAATATTCGTAATAGATTATCTATTCATAAGTTACACCAAAGATAAAAACACACTGGATTAAGCTAAGAAACAAATCAATTCTCTATAATATAATTGCTACATTTATACGTATGAGATACAAAATATATTCAAAAATCAGACAAGCATATAATAATATTATCCCTGATTCCCTGCACCACTTGTCAGCTACATTTGTGTGTGCCTATCACTCAAAGTACTAGATTATTTCTATACAGTGTAAACTGAAGCTTTAGACATAGTTTATTATATTATTCATTTGATTGGGAAGGACATTTTAGAAAGCTACTATAATATAATGAGTCAATTACATAAAAATCTTGCCTGGAGAGATTAGGAGCAAAGCCACCATCTTCACCAACATTACAACCATGTGCACCATATTTTTCTATGATAACAGCCTGCCATTTTAATATCAAAAGTCAAACTAAATGAACCAGTCTAAAATCTACAAAAGTATATATTCAATCAACTGCTGGGCTCCATAATCCAATACTACTTAAAAGTGTATATATATAGATGAGACGCATTAAATTTGATTGCTGAAACAATCAAAACAAAACCTCAAATCCACCATTTCTTTTATTCATAGAAGAAAACGAGTGCAAAAATAGAGGAGGATAAGGTAGCCTCCTTAAAAGAAACAGCAAAGAACATAACAAAAAAACCGCATGAAGTCAGCAATTCAATAAGGCAGCCAAATCTCTTTGCATATCACAATGCCACTAAATTCTGGCCTCCTATCTCCCACAAAACATAAACATCTAAACTGATTATGTACAAATGTGCATTTTGAACCATAAATTTCTTGAAGAAATCAATCAGGCATGAAAAGAATGAACATTTTGCATTTAGTTCCTACATGATACATAACTACAAACACTTCTAAATTAGTGTACCAAAAAAGGCAGTGCAGACTGCAGAATATCAAGATCAGTAGTAACTGTATAAACCAACAAGGACAATAAATGCAACTCTATAAGCAGGCTAATAAGTGCACAATCATACATATAAATAGGTGAAAGGAAGAACAATGGTTTAACCATGATGCTATGAGGAAATACACAAGTACAATCGAAATATGATTTTAGACAGCAAGCAAACACTTGCCAGTGTTTTTCATAAAACAACTAGTTTCAGCAATCATGTTTCATGGATACAGGGCAAAAACCTATTTCAGATTCTCTTTTATGTTGCAAACACAATAGTTGCATATACAATAGAATTAAAGGAACACCCGAAAGAACACCTACTCCAAGAAACTTAAAAGCTACTTAAGGGCATGACAAACTAATAATATTTGGCCACAAGTGCTTGCCTTCTATTATTTGGTGCATGAAAATAAGCATTTTAAGAAAATGTTCAACAAAAAGTTGATATCTTATATTGCAAACGATCTCAGATCATTTTGAAAACTAATATAATTGGTTGTTTTATATTTGAAAATAATACAGAAACTTTAAAACTGTTTGGTGCATTTTAATTTTCAGTCTCTTAATGCATATATGTTCAATTGTAGAAATAATAACAATTAACATGTGCTAAATAGTTTCAGCAAGGAACATATTGACTGCTTGATAGGAGATAAATAAAACAACAGTTCAAAAAAAATAAAAATAAAAAAAGAGAACACCACCTTTAAGTGATGATAGGTCTCTGAGCCCATTTGTAATGCTTCCTCAAATCTGCTTGCTCCAACAGGGAGAATCATGATTTCCTGATGTTATTATATACATAGGTTAACATTTGAAAAACTATACATCAACATGAAGCAGCAAAGAAAATAGTCATTAAAGACAAAACCTAACAGCTTAAGCTTTTGAGATTGTTAGTTTCAAGACAAGGTATCAATACCTCTTTGACAAAGTAATCAATGATTTTATCCTTATTGCCACCATTTTATAATTAATAAAGATGTGCTTGAACCACCCTATAAACCTAAACCCAAACAATTTTCATGTGCACAGGTGTCTTATTTATAAAACCTATGATTGAGCCTGTTGGCATCATCCTAAGCTTTAGGAATAGTTAGTTCTCTGACAACACAAACCTATAGATTTAAGAATATATCAAGATTTATTGATTTTAATAGGACAATTGAAAACAAAACCAAGTAATAAAAATAACAAATAGTTGAATATATGTGGGTTCCAATATGCATGTGTGTGTACTGTGTGTGTGTGTGTGAGAGAGAGTACTAATGCATGTCAATATTCACAACACCTTAACAAGCATATGAATAAGGACTTAAAAGGCAAATGACCTAAGAATTATTAATCTACATTATAAGTCAACTTCATAAAAGTTTTAGTAAGCATAGCTGCATTTCAATATTCCAATAGACCTTAAAGAAGCTTGAGTTATCAACGAGAAATTTAACAGCCAAAGGACCTTTCAATATTAGTCAATATTTTGTTTTCATCCTAATTTTTTGTCCATTGACATAGTTTGTATTTGTCTTCATGAGACTTATTCTAATAAAAATTTCCATGTTCTTTTAGATGTGCTGATATTTTCTGAGATTGTTTTATTAGGCTACAGTATTAGTTCATAGCTTATAACCATTCATCATTTTGGCTAAGCTAACTTCACTTTTATTTACCTTTTCTGATAAAGAAAGAATTGTATTAGAATAGGAATGAAATATAATAAAAGTACAAAGGAGGGCATGAAGCCCTTCTAAGAAAAGGAAATAAATAAATAAATAAATAAAAACATAAGCTCATAAGAGCTTTCCAATACCTATGCAAATCTACTAAGGAAACCCCTCAAAAATAGTCATACAGAACTAACTGTATTATAAGCCTTCTCAAAATCGAGCTTGTTGCTTACAATGTTTAAAATCCCCAACCACTTCATTAGCAACTAATGCAGCATCTAAAAATTGTCACCAGCCTCAAAAGCATCCTAATTCTCTGAGATAGTATCTCCAAGAACCTTACTAAGACAGAACCTAAGAAATGATTTTATAAACACCAGTAACCAAGCTGATAGGCCAAAAGTCTTCTATGTTCTCTTTTTAGAAGCTCAAGCTAGTTTATAGCTTCAAATTATCAATAGTATTTTAACCTAGCATTTTTGTTGGTTGGTTCTTTTTGTCCTTGTGTCTGGTGGAGATGACACCAACTTATGGTTAGACCACATCACAAATACTTCCAGCTCCTCGTGGCAGGTAAGGGGTTAGACCAAAAGAAGGGTTTCGAAAGATCCTCTTGGCAGTGATTCTTAGCAGTATGGGCTTCTACAGTCACATAAGTAGAGTTTCTATGGCTAATTGCCACACTGTGGCTCATAAAAGAAAGAAAATGGTTCAGAAATTTAATTGGTAATCAAAATTCAATATTCTTTTTTTTTGTTATTTATTTCTGCATTATATTCTATCTGAGAACATAAACCAATTAAATGGTTGATTTAAATATATGTTAATGGTGCATGTGCATTGCCTTGACCCATTTTAAATCCAAGACCACCAATCTAGTTTATGAAAGGTTGTGATGGTTTGGGTGATTATGGAAGCCATGAGGTAAAAAAAATAAAAACTAGCATATTCATGAAGACTTTATACCTGTATGGCTAAATTATTCCCAGCATGCTTTCCACCGCTTATAACAGTAAATGCAGGAACAGGAAGAATTGGGCTGGTTTTTCCAGAAAGAGTAGCAATGTGCTTGTAAAGTGGAACCTGATATTTTTATCTTCCTATGTTATAATCACTTTTAAGAATAATAACCTTAATTGCAGATTAAAACCTAGAAATTATTCAAAAAAGGAAAAGAAAAAGAGATTGACAAAGTGACATGCCTCCTTTTCAGCAGCCCCTGCTTTACAAGCAGCAATGGAAACAGCTAAAATAGCATTTGCTCCAAGTTCAGCCTGCAAACAAATCAGAACCGTAACAAATGAAGAAAGAAAAATTTCTAGGGAAATTGAGAGAAAAAACATTTTAACACAGGTTTAAGTATGAGTATCTAAAATCACTGTATATAAATGTGAGGAAAGTTCATACTATAAGAAAAGGCAAAGAAAGAAAAAATACATGGAATGCACATTGAAGAATTGTAACATGATAGGGGTAGATCACAGACTAAAAAGAAAACTACTTTGGAATAAATTATTTTAGCCAGGCTTGAACCAAGAAAGCATTCATACATTATGAAAGCCCATTTTATGCATATGAAAAACCTACTCTTACGTGAGAACCTATTTAATTGTAGCACATTTATAACAAGCAAAACAATTCTCTCCAATTTCTTAGTAGCATGCTTGGTAGGAGATATCAAAAAAGAAAAAGTGGAAAATGGAGAAAGAACTGAATTGGATAAATTAGATGGATAGAAACGAACAAAAATCTATTCTACTAATCATAAGAATTTATCCCAGATATTCCTTATTGATGATATTTCTAAGCAAAGCATAAAATAAAAATTGGTTAAAATGATATATGTATTTTGTTTCAGCTTTTTAACAGTAGTGCACCTCATTTTAAACCAAATTAATGAAACAATTTAGTTAAGAATAGAATGGAAATAGAGACCACTCATTTCCTTCTTTCCCCCATTATTCTCTCAGCATGCAAGTATATAATAATTTTCAATCTTTCTAAATTCTCTCCTTATTTTTATCCCTACCAAGGACAGCCTAAGAGTATTGTTATGGTTTTTAACCTCACAATAAAAACAAACATATTGGAATTCTCCCATCAAAGAAGTGTTTCATCCAGAAGCCAATCACGTCTGAATAACTGTGAAAGATGCCAAGAAACTCCTTACTTGATTACTGTGTACAAAGCTTAGTATATATAATTAGGTTAATTTATACTATTACTAACTAAAGACTTCAGCACAGTTGTCTGTTCAACAGGACATTGAAGTGCTATTGCTCATGAATGTTTTAGCTCATGTCTTAAAAGATCCTCTTAAGTTATGATGTCTTTATTTGAATTTTAGATCTTTCACAACCCACACCCACCATATCAGAAGATAATAGGGATAAAGTGTCTTATAAGCTTTAGGACTTGATCAAAGTTGAACTCTCTTTCGACCAGCGTAAGAACTTGGGATCGTCAGCAATTCAATTTAATTTCTTTTTGCCATCATCAATAGAGCATCTCATGGATAGATAATCTGTAAGATCTTCTTTCATGTAATAAAAAAAAAAATGTTCAATTTTCTTATTGCCTTATCCATATTGTGTCCATCAATATAAACAAATATACTAAAACTCTTATCCCTGGACTAGAGAAATTCAAGAAAGTAGTATTATACGCTTTTTTAAACATTCCAACAGTACCTCACTTAATTAGTAGCCAAAAGTCATTGAAAAATGTGAAAATAACAGAACCACACAAACAATATCTGCCAAATGATTTTAATAAGTAATTACTTGCCATGACATGGAAAAGGAAAACAAATACCTTCTTCTCTGTTTTGTCCAAGTCTGTCATGGCCTGATCAATCTGGGACTGAAGAGTTGGATCCATACCAATTAGTGCTTCAGATATTTTCTCATTTATATTTTTAACAGCTTTGATCACACTATTCCCAAGATATGAACCCTTGTCTCCATCACGTAACTCAACAGCCTCATACCTGAATCCATCATCCCAAATCAGCACTGTTAAGTTTAGCTTTCCACTGAGAACTAACAAGGGAAGAGGATCTAAGCACCATTACATAGAAAACTTCTGGGTCCAATCACCTTTACATGACAATGCAGCTTACATAATCATCCCTCCCACAATGGTTAGCTCCATATTCTAAATTTGGGCCATTATGCATGCGATTGCAAAACTCAAACCAATGTTTAACTTTCTTAAAATTAATTCAACTCCCAAACATTACAGCCATAATTAGCTATATATACACAAGATGGTAATCACACCCGGAACTCAGTAAACAAATGAGGTTCATGATAATTTATCAACTAATGAAAATGACAACATTATTAGCAGTTGAATCATACAGGAAAAGCCGATAATTTCCGAGAGATATTCCAGAACAACCAACTACAAATAAACTATCAGAATTTTCCCAGGAGAATTATAAGAGAAAACTGATCAAATACAGAAAAATTATTGAATCATTGATTAACTACTAGGAAAATTAATAATCTAGAACTCCATGCTAAGAATTCCCTTCTATTCTTTACGAACATCTTCCCAAAACTCTAGTCAAAAAAAGTAAATTAGACTTACATTCCAGTAGAATCGCCACTAGGAACAGAAGCTCGGAACATTCCCTTATTAGTGTACAAATCAACTTCAACAGTTGGAATTCCTCTGCTATCAAGGATCTGCCTAGCCTTCACTTTGGTGATCACCGATTGAACTGCTTTTCTCATATGATTCGACTGCAAAAAAGAAATAATGATAAAAAAAAAAAAAAGTGTTAAAGATCAATAATTTCCAATTTCTTTCTCGTATCAATTTTCCCTAGAAAATTGAAGGGACAGAAAATTACGATGAAGAGGACGGGATCAGATGTCTTAGCCCTAACAGCGGCATTGACTGCATCTTCGATTTTCCGGGAAAGCAAGTGTTTATCGAGGTACTCTTGAACTGACATTTCTACAATAAGTTTGCTACTCGCTGCTACTGCTTCTTCTTCCTTTCTCTTCTCTCACTCGCAGGCTTCGAAATATTTTGAAAATTTGAAGGTGTAGGGAGCTAAATGGTGAATTAAATATCGCCGTTCGATGTTGTTGCTTACTTTCTGTTTGCAGTGGTGCCTGGAGTAGCTTGGAAAGCGATGGTAGGAGCTGAAGCGCTGATTCGCTGATGCAGGGGGAATGGGTGATCAATTATACGACGTCGCATAGAATTCTTGCTGTTGTAAATACTTTCCCTATTGATATTTTGAGGGTTTATTTTCAAAAAGGAAAATCAAATTAAGAAAATGAATAAAATTGTTTTTCTTTTTTATTTTCACTTAAGATACCCACATTCTTTAGAAATGGGAAATATTTGAAATTTAGCATTTATTAAAATATTTATTTTTACATGATAGAGAGTTAATGACATATGGGTAACTAATCAAGTGCCTCAATTTTACCATGATAAGAAAAATCATAGGATGTAACTGTAAAGAGCTTTTCATTGTTTGGTCAATTTTTATTTTTTTTTAAAAAATCTGTTTTTGATTTTGATTAACTATGTAGTTTTTGATTTTTGAGAAAAGCAAAAAATTAGATACTACATTTATTTATTTTTTTTCTTTTCTATAACAATCATGCAATATTTTTGCATGATATAACCAAAAAACAGATTTTAAAAAAGAAGAAGTTAATTTACCTTCTCTATACTTTCTTTATTCAGTATGTATAAAAAAAAATTTACTTCTCTCTAATAATTCTAACAAACATAATCTAAAATTAATCAATGTCAAATATAATATAAAATATCAAATAATTTTAAAAAAAAAACTAATATCTCATTGTATCAACAAATTATCTCAAGAACTTTTTTTTTTTTACTACCAAAAAAAAAAAAAGAACTCTTTAAGCCAAATCAAAGAACTGATGTATCCAATCATCATTGCCTATATTTTTCAGTCTTCTATTAAAATCCATGTACACCATTAAGAGAACCAAGGTAGCCATACAAGAACAACAGCACCAAACTTCTGGCTTACAGTGTTTTATGAAGAAGAAACAGTATCAAGGTCATATATATATAACAGTAAATTAAAAAAGAGAAAGCATGGAAGAGAGGGTTCTCTAGCTACCTAACTTAAAAGCATCCACAAAGAGACCCAAGCATACACCAGCTTTCCAGTAATTTATCATTGTGACAAAAAATTGCAATCTCCCAGTTGACATAGCTGGAGATTTTCTATACATGAGCATACCAATACCCTCAATTGCAGCAACTACAACACCAGCTACAAGAACATCCCAATCGCCAGTCTGACCGAGGATCGTAGCAAGCGCATTCGCTGTGTAGAAACCCAAAAGGAGCAGAAATATCTTCATAGGGAAGTTCTTTCTGGCTGAGTTCAGCTTTTCTAGTAGTTGTCTTCCAGCTGCAGTCAGTATCCTACCCAATCGTGTACCGCCAAAACCAGAACTGGTATTGTTGAGGCTTTCTTGCTCACCATTTCCAGACACTCCTCCACCTGTGTTCAAGGCAAAAGCTATTTTCCACCCAGCTCTTCTTTCCCGGAAACTGAGTCAAGGCATTTAAAAACATTTCATTTTACATGAGATACACCATAGAATGGTAATGACACCATAAACCAGACATGAGAAGTGGTGTTTGTTTCTAGAAACATCAAAATCAAATGAAACAGAACATTCTCTTTTATGGGGGGGAAAAAAAAAAAAGAATTATCTTGGAAGGAGAGTGAGAAAATTTTACATTAGCATCGGTGAGAGGAAGAAACAAAAAAGTACACTTTCATGGGAAGGAATCACAATATCTATTTTTGTGAATTTTAAGAGAGTGCTATCCAACACACTCAGTGTCTACTGTCTACCATGCCAACAAACAAACAAAAATTTATGATGGTGTTAGACCAAGGAAAATGAGAAAAGTTGATAACATGAGATTCAGAAGGAGTTACAGGATTTTACCAGGTCTGGACAAATGTTGGAGAGTTAGTTCCAACTTTTAGAGTCCACCCACTCATACTTGGCTCACTGCACCAGCTTTGGATTCTGGAAGTTGCAAGGCTTATACAAGATTTTTCAGGGCATTCATTCTCTGTAATTGATAATCTGGACTGCAGCGCAATAGATCCCATTCGACAAGCCATGTGCTATAAAGCGGAAACAGTTGATCAGGAGTACGCTTCTTCAGATTTGCAATACAGGTTATCAGGCTTCTGGTCTGCTTAAAGTACTTAGCCTTCAAAGTTCTACAAAGAGATTCACACAATGCATCATTGATTAAACCACTAAGCAGCAAGAACTAAACTTTAAAATGGAATATATTGGAAAAATTTCAATAGCCTGCAACTTTTACATTTCAACTGATGAACTTATTTGATTTTAGGCTTATGTGCTCACCCAAAATTTCTCACTTGTAGAAAGAGCACATCTAAACAGCTAAGCAGATCCAAATAAGTTGTTTCAGCTTATTCTTATAAGATAAAATGCACAAGAACATCAAGAAACAGAAGATATGTAAAAGGTGCTTATACAATAATATCCTTTCTTCCATCATTGATTAACACTTTTTACTTGTATACTTCATTCCAAAAGATAGTACTATGTTATTTCTTGTATGTATATATAACATTATAAAAAATCACAATGCAATATTTTTCTTGGGATAAGAGAAATTTCAACCTACCCAACAAAAAAAAAAAAAAAGAATTCACACCCAGACACACATATATGCTATATGTATATCAGCACAAATTCCCTCAAGAAACTGAGGACAACAAACCTACCCAATAAAAAAAATACACACACACACACACATATATGCATATGTATATGTATATGTGTACCAGCACAAATTCTCTCAAGAAACTGAGCACAACAAGTAATACTGAAGCAAGCTTATGTATATTAAACAAAAATACGAAAATAATGACTGAGCATCTCCTAGAAAGAAAAGGGTACTGAGAGATATTGACAGTTTCAGCTACAATGCATATCTCCCACAGACACAAACAGATTTAAACAGGGCACGTCTTTCTGGAGAAGTTATAATTTAAAGTAAAATTTACTTGCAAAGATGAACCATTTCTTACAAAATTGTACAAGTCACAACTCAAAAGGAATTATATTCAGAGATTCAAAGCTATTCGGCAAACCAATAGAAGCAAACTTCTATACTTATTCTAATCAAAGATAGCAAATCAGGAATTTTTTGTTTCGGCTACGCCACTTGAAGGAATTATATATGAAATCACACACCCCCACAAGCCATAAAGCATGAAATCTCATTCTTTTGGTGTTAAATTGCAGAAGTATGCACTACCAAAAATGGTAAATAACAAATTACAAGTAATTTTCAGATTACCTCGGAACGATACTTCAAATGACTGGCATTCTACTACCGGGTACGTATAGTTTTTTAAAATTCTGAAATTTCAGACACACCATGGCAGAGCGACAAAAGGGCAAGAGCAGACAAGAATGCAAAAACCCCAAGTTGTGAAATCTGAAAGAAATGGAAGAAATGAATGAAATGTTCGAAGAATTCAATCTGAAATTGTTTAGAAAATATATTGTAGCTAAGCTTGAACTATCAACTACAATGGAAGAGCAAGAAGGCGCTGGGAATGAGAATTTCCAGAATTTTTTTTAAAAAAAAAATGAAGCACCTTTGCTCGCCATCGCAGGACTTAACAAGGATTCTAGAGAGCTAGCATGTGTTTGTTTTTGGAAGCTTCTAATCTATCCACCAACCTCGGCTACCTGGTAATATAAACGTTAAGCTCTTCTTTCCATTGATCAGATTTTGATTTTCAAGTTTCAGCCCCAAAATGACTAGTAGTCGAGATTCGGATTATAGCTTTGGATTTGTCCATTGAAAAAATTGTTGGCATTTACGACTTGAAGATAATATGTGGCATATAAATTAAAAAATAATAAAAGAAAAGAAAAGAAAAACCTTTTTTTTTAAAAAAAAAAATAAATTCACTAATTGTTTTGAGATAAGAGATTATTCAAATAGATACATATCTCTTAACAAAATTTTTTCATACACAGGTTAGAGATGAGAAAACCTTTTTCTACAACTATTTTTATATGAATATAAATATTATTTTCATCAAAAGATTAAGAAAAATTTAATTTACTTCTTCAAACTCATTTTCTCGTTTAAAATTAATGGACGGGTTCAAATTGGGCCACCTTAGGCTTGTCAAGATTTTAAATGGGAAAGTGAAAAATGTGAAAGACTCATTATCTATGATGAATTTGTAAAAGGGCTCATTTTCTAAGATAAATTTGTGAGAAGGTAAAAGAAATTTTTTTAAAAAAGAAATAATAACATATACCAAATTTGTTAATGATTGGAGTCAAGTTAGTTGCTGTTTCCTCGTAAAGATGTAACAAGTTTTTAGGTTTTTATACTATCAAGCTACCTTATTAGGCTTAGTATAGTGTAAAAAAGGATTTTATTAAATTATTAAAAGCTATTTTTTAAAAAACTAATTATAAGGGCAAGACCAATAAAATATGTTATGCGGTTCTTTGCTATGCAACCTCACATCTTATATGATATGCCTAAAATTAGAAGATACTAATACTAAAAAGATGCAAATCTAACAATGAGAGGTGGGAGTTATGTAACTCTAAAATGTGAATGCTTATATAATAGGAAAGTCTAATTTTAATATTTATTAAAAAATATTTATCATATTTTTTCTTGATTTAATATTTCATATTTTAAAATTCTTATAAATTTTATTATTTAAATTTATTAATTAATCAACCAGCTATATGTAACTATAGTTTAAATTAATATAAAATATTATAAAAATGAAATTAATATAAATTTTAAAATATAAAAAATTAAATTAATAAATTTAAAGTATAAACGATAAAAATAATTAAAATTTATTTTTTTATCAGTAAAAAAGTATATTAAAGGGTAAATAACTTTGTCACATAAAAAATTAAAATATTAATTGTTATGACAAAATAATTACAACAATTAATTAATTAAAAAAATTATACTTTCCCGCTGAAGCCTGGGCAGTACTGCTTGCTTCTCTCCGATGCAACCGCGGTGACACTGAACTCGCTGCAGTGTCCATCCATGGAGTCTTACGCCCCTTTACTCGAGAAGACTAGGTTGCCCCAACCGTCGCTACAAAAATTCGCTGTGATTTCAATATTCTCGAAACTCCGATCCGCGCCCAAGTATCTCGACCCTGAATCCGAACCTGGAAGAGAGGTAATTTCTCAGTGTCTAAGTTCCACTTCCTCTGCTGTCATCGACCAATCTGTTCGTGAGTTTTGCCGTCTTGTAACGGACTCCATAATCGATATTCCCCGTGGGTTGCTGGAGCTCCAATCTGCCCTTGAAGGAACCGACCCGAAATTTGTTGCCGTGTTTGTCAAAGGATTGGGCTTTCTTGTTCGCTATGGCTTTCAGAAGAACAATGCCGCATGGCGTTTCAATTCCACGGAGAATCACCCTTTTGTTAAGGTAATGGAAGTAAATGGATTTATTCTTCATTTGTTGTAAATAGTTGGGTATGAAGAAAGGTCCTTGCTAACTGCTAAGCTACCCCACCAAAACTGTGAGTAAGGCTATCCTTCCCTCTTGCGAGTTGGGGGTGAATTTCTGATTTTGGTAACACTGAGTATCTCAAAAAATTGATTCCCCGATACGGGTTAAATATCCAAACAGTTGATAATATTTGTGTTTAACTTGGTCAAAGAATGTAAATAATTTTGATATTTTTTGAACGATTTTCCTGTAAGTCCCAGTTTATATATTCTATAGAAAACTAACAATTGGAACATACTACTTAATTTTTCAGGATCTTCAGTTGTTGTAAATAGTAGCTTATGAAAAAAAAATCCATCTTCACTGCTAAGCTACCCCTTCCCACTTGGGAGTTGGACTCCTGAGTTTGGTTAGACAGTCCACTTTGGTTAAATATCCAAGCAGTTCATAATGTTTGCATTTAACTGGGTCAAAGAAAGTAATCGTTTTAATGCTTTGGACCACTTCTCTTCTGGGAAACTAAGAATTGGACTATACTAAGTTTTTTCAAGATCTTCAAAGTGGGTTTGTTTCAAGATCTTCTAAATATTATGATCCTTACTGGTTTGAGTTTTGAATTCAATTTTTGTATTTATTGGTGCTTTAGGCCAAGTGGCCATGAATAGAAACTTGTTTGAACTTGCAAACAAGGAACTAGATTTTGACTGCAATGTGGGTATGATATGTCAGTAATGAATGTTGACACATAAGTTTTGACATATGATAGGCACTTTCGTGCCGAGTGGAAGTTCAGTCTGAGCTCCTGCAGCAGGTCTTGCTGTTTATGATGCAGAATAAGCGACTGGGAATGATCGAAGTCTGTGAATTTTTAAGACCCTTATTAAAATTTTTGGTCATACGATTGTGGACTTCAGAATCCTCCTCCTCTTCATTTGCAATGCAACTGATATCTTCTATGGCGTCCTTTTGTTGTTCATTCCCCTCTGAATCGATGCCTGTTTTCAAGCTTCTGATAGGATGCATTAAATATATTCCGCATGAAACCTCTGAAGTAAGTTTAGCTATGAAGGAAGCATTATCTATCAGAATAAATTACTTTTTTGATCATTATGTTCTATTGGTGTAGTAGAAAGTGGAAGTAATTTATTCTTCTTGAACTTTTTCAGGATTATAGTAAATTAATTAATTTCATGGACTGTATGGTGGAGGCCTATATAGTGGTACTGAAATACTTGGCTGGAAAAAGATTGGTATGTTCCTAGTGATATATTGCTCCAGTAAACTTCTGTGTAACATTTAGTTGTGTCATAACTCATAACCTAAAGTATCATGCACTCATACTTTTCCTTTTTCATTACTATCTTTATTGATATGATTCACATTTTCTTTTCTTATTATTGTGGATCTGTGTTACTAGGTGACTACTGAGATTCAACTATGTGCTGTTCAATTCCTCAAAACTATTCTTTCTTTGTCCCCTTGTTTTCTCTGGCCTCCTGGTTGTAGTGAGCCCTTGTTTGAACTCTTGAAGCGCTTGTTGTCTGTACAGAAAGATCTTGGCTTTCAATTTGTGCCAGAATTGTCTTCAATTATGATATCATTATTCACAGTCCTTGTTCAATCAGAACTTGAACATGAACAAATTTCTACATTGAAACTCCTCCTCTTAATCCTGAGGTGGAAATATAAAAATGGTATGTTCACTAATAACCATCTAATACTTTAGACTTCATCTTATTGTTCAAGTTGAATCTATGCGAACAACAGTACAATATTGTATTATTAGCACTGCTATACTTCTTTCTACTTTTCATTTAAGTTCTTACTTATTTGTCATTCTAAACAAATGAACCACAAAAAATGTTGTGCTTTTTTATGATACTGCTTTCTCTTTCTTGGGCATGGAGTGATGAACCAAATTGGGTTATCAGGTGGTCTGTCTATTAACTTTTAGCTGAGTAGGGAACCAGTTCCTTATTCTTTTTATTTTCCAGTGGGTTCTGAACTCTAACTTTACATTGTAATTGAAACATAGATAATATTATGTTGCAGACTTGCAATACTTCTTCCTAATGTAATTTGCATTTGCTCAAATTCATGAAAGAACTCTTGTCTTTCTCTGACATCTCTTTTATGCTATCATTCTTTTTCATTTATTATTATAATTACCAATGCAGATGATGCTATTAGCAGAACTGACTCTGTTCCAGTTGAGGAAATTTTGTTTCTACTTCCGGTTATAAGTTTTATGTCATCTCCATCCAAATCTTTGAAAGGACCAGCTACTGATTTACTTCTTCTGTTAGAGAAGCTCCTTGGGAAAGTGCTTGTGACACCAACAGATGATTCAACCATTAAAGAGGGAATTCATTATCTAAGCACACCAGGAACTATAATTTCCAGACTTTTGAGATGTCTATGGTGTCAGGTTCTTTATCTAGAATATGGACTATTTATTTCCTTTGTTTTCAATCTTATACGTAATATGTTGTAAGAATGATAGATATGGTACTTATCTGTAATTCTAATTACTAAAATGATATAATCTTGAATATTCATTTGTTTACACAAAATATATTGCAAGCAGAAAGAGGATGGTAAGATTTTGGGGATATAAATATTTCTTCTTTTCTCCTCAACAATTCTAGGCATTTTAGAATTTGTCTTTCTGCTGTTTCAGGATCAAGAATCTCCATCTAGCATTTTTCTTCTGAGTTTGGCTTTGAGTGGCATTAATGAAGGAGTTGTAATGCATGATGGTCCAATGTATTGGATTTCTCATGTAAGAGGGTTCTGTTTATCAATTGCTGACCAACGAAAATCATTACCTCTCTCTCACTCTCAAGAAGTATTTTTAGCAGGTATAACCCTTATGGTTCATTTGGTACAACATAAGCCTTATCCCACCAATTGTGGCTCATTTGGTGCATGGAATGAAATTCATGTAATTGGAATGAGAATAGGAAAAGGAATGGAATGGAATGACTATTCCATTTCATAATTTGGTACCTCATGGAATGGAATCATAATTGGTTTCAAAAACAAAATGCCCCTCATTAAAATTAAAGTATGATTAAAGAGTGTAGGTTGGGAAAGTAAATAAAATGCAGATTGCAAGGAGTATGGAATGAGTAATCTCACATCTCGAGGTGGGAAAGCTGATTCTGACTTCTACATAATCAAGCTTGGAATAGAATGACTTTTCCATGTCTTTTTTGCTTTTTTTGGCTATCGAACATAGGAATACTCACTTCATGGTATAGAACAAGTAATGAAATCACTATTCTGTGTACCTAATGAGTCGTTAGGTTATTGGAATGGAATCATTTGGTATTTTTATATTAAAATTTCCACAATATTGATGTTATTCTCAATGCATGCTCTTGTAGTAATGCCCTTGTTACTCAGTGCTGTGGTTGGTCCCCTATTGCTACATCGATCAATGGGTGCTGCTGCTATAGATTCTTTGGCTGCCATTGGCATTGTGGATCCTAAACTGGGAGTTCCATTGTTGCTAACAATTATGTTTTTCAGTAATATATTTGCCAGAAAGGATGTCATAAGGCATGATATGTTGGTATCATCCTCTCTCTTATATCTTGAATTGGTATTTGAAGTGAGGCATGACCTGCCTCTTTTGGCTCTATCATTTGTCAGTGTAATCTTTGTTTCTTTTTTTGAAACCGTTTTTGCAGATAAAAATTTTTGGAACGCTACCATCACTTGCTTCACACTCGGCAATGATTCCACTTGTGGTTCAAACTATCTTGCCCATGCTTAACAAAGATTTAAAGGGGTGGGTGCTCTGTTAGAATCTGTATTTTGTCCTTTTCATTTCATTTTTATATTATAATAGTCTCATTTTGTGATATACTGTTTTGCATCAATAATACTAAAATGCTAGCTTCATCTATCATGTTACTTTGAATGTCATTTAAAACTGTTTCAATCAGTGTTGTAACTTTGAGGTCCTGTCATATTTAGTTGGAAGATGGGACCATAATTACTTTAAAGAACCACCTCTTCTGCTCTTCCTTTATACTGTTTCTTAGAAGTCTTACTGATTTTAGTATTATTGGCAATGATATCTCATGTACATTGCTCACTATTATGAGCTATAGTGTTTGTAAAATATTGGACCTTTAAATAGGACCTTCAAGCCTATTGGTGACACTTCACCACTATTTGTGGGAGTATAGAGTAGTATTGTACTCTTTGGATTATTTTATATCATATCCAATAAAGTATGCATTGTTTTTAGAAGGTAAAATTACTGATCAAACTGATCTAATGGGATGATAATGTTACACACTAAATTCCTTTCTTATTTGAGGAGAGTAATTTGCTTATTATGTTCAGCATTTGAGTTTGGTTCCTCTTTAGGTTGCTTCCATTTTTAATGATATAGATTATCTGTTTACACCAGCTTATATTGTTGTTTTTTTCACTCACAGTCCGTTATATGCTATGGCAACTCGATTGCTGTGTCGAACCTGGGAAATTAATGACCGAGCTTTTGGTAGTTTGCAAGTAAGCTTTTAGATACCCCTTTTTCCTGTACTGGGCATTGCTATGCAATGCAACCATATTATTTTCTTCAAAGAAGACAGGGAAAAAAAAAAAAAAAAGAAAATTACTGAAGATCATGTGAATGGCAATGGATCTGAGAAACGGAATTGTTATTGCTTACAGTAAATTGTCTCAGGTGGGTCAAATAGATTGGAAAAGCGTAAATATACTAGTTGCTCACAGCCAATTACTTGGTGAGCAGTGGTGTTAGTTGGATCATAGTGGGGTTGGTTTGACCTATCTGCCATCCCTTAATTCTTAGAATTGGGAGTTATGCTACTATATGATCAAAGACTGATGTGTGGGGGCATGAAGTTAGTTGTAAACATAAAATAAGTAATTTATTTTTGTTTTCATGTTTTATGATCAAGGAAGAAACTTTATTATGAAAGAATGGGTACATCTTCATGAATGGAATCAACAGGAGAGAATAGCAAAAATAAACACAAAGAAAATCAGTCAAAAGTCTCTTAACACTTGCATTTCTTTTATGGGTACGGAATTCCAGATTTTCTGTACCATCATAAAACTTCAACTTAAGCCACAAGATTTTCACTGCTTAGCTGGTTTATGGTCTTATTTCTGATTTATTTAATTTCCTTTTCTTCCTTCTCCATGTTTAGGGGGTGTTGCTTCCTAGAGGCTTCATGGATTTCATGTCAGAAAGAGCTATATGTATCAGTATGGCGGCTTCCATTCGAGATGTTTGCTATAAAAACCCTGATAGGGGTGTTGACATTATCTTGTCCATTTCGGTATGGGTTGCCAATATAGTGTTTCCAATATTATTGTTGTCCTGTGCATAATTTTTTTAAGATATCATGCTTTGTGTTTGAATCAACAGTCTTGCATCGAGAGTCAAGATCCTGTAATTAAAGCTCTTGGCTTGCAAAGCCTTGCTCACCTTTGTGAAGCAGATGTTATTGGTAATGTTGGTTTTACTTACAACTCAGCTTCTTGTAATACTTCTATGCTTTTGTTAAAGGCATCTTAAGTTATTAATTGGAAATTGTTCATTCTTAAAATATTCTATATAGTTAATTCCCTTGTTCCAAATTATAGCATTCTTATGTGGTATCGGGTGTATCTTATGTGTCCAGACTTTTACACCGCTTGGGTTGTCATTGGAAAGCACGTGCAAGATTACCATGATGATCCAGTTCTGGCACATAGGTAAGCTATAAGCATGTTTGAGCAGAGGCGTATATTTCATACTATTGATTTTGAGTATGAAAATTATTGCTAATGGAGGTACCTGGCAAGACTTTTGTTTCAAAAAGAAAAATGGTAGCCATGCTAGGTTGAGTTCTTGATAGAGATAGCCTTAAAATTGGTTTAGAAAAAGTTTTTGCTGCCCAACCATCAGCAGGCATTGGGAGTTGATAACTTTAAGGGTTTATGCTCTGGAATGTTGATTTTTTAAGTCTAAATCTTGCTTGGCATATGCCTTTTATTTTAATATCATTGTGACTTCATTATTGTATTCCCATTTTCATTGTAATACATACTCTCCAAATGTTAAAAGGTTGTGATAACGTGTTCATCCAAGTAAAACATAAGAGTCTCATATTCTGCTTTCTTCTAGCAGTATTTGCCTACTACTAAGGTGGGGTGCAATGGATGCAGAAGCATATCCAGAAGCTTCAGATGGGGTGGTGCAACTTCTGTGGGGTATAGCCAGCTGTAGCCACACTAATCATGAGGTACAATGGGCAAAAGCAAGAATCTCTGCTCTGGATGCAATTTCCCAATATGAGGTATATCTAGCGATTGATTGCTACATGCACTAGTCAAGTTTCCTTTTCCTATTGTGCATATAAGCCTTGCCTTGCATAGGTGGATTACTCATTCTTTTTAATTTTTTGATAAGTAATTAACCTTTTTTTTGAAAAAAATTTCCTTTACTATTGTAATGTTCCAGGTGTCTCATCTTGAAAAATGTATTCCTGATTTTAAGAGAAGGAACTTGGAGTTGTTCTTTTCTGAGGCAGATTCCAATTTACTCAGGATTATGGAGGATTTTCAAGTCAAAATCATTGCATATGAGCACATGTAAACAATTATTTCCTATTATCAGTTTACTAACTTCTTGTTGGATATAATAATATGATTAAATTTGATAAAGTTTCAGTCAATTTTCTTTAGAAATCGGCGAAGATTAGTCAAGGAGAAAAGAGTTACTGGAAGTAAGATTGAGAAGCTGATGGATGTATTTCCTCAGGTTATATTCTCTTCAGGTAATGTGATATTGATTGCACCCAGTTTGCTTTTTTCCTTCTCAAAACTAGGATGGCACTTCATGGTGAACAATATATTCTCCTCAGGCTTCTTCTGTTGTAAAACTTGGATGGTAGTTTGATCAGTTAATGAAATGAAAGAAAGAAGAAATTGTATTCTTCATCACTTTTGTTGACAATGGGTTGGTTAATGCTGGGCATGCAGAAAATAAAATTCAGGTTTTGCTGAAATCTCAATGAAGAATGATGATTACCTTAGTATTGTTCAAAAAGAAGAAAATGTTCCCCTTTATAGATTGATAGCAATTGTCTCACTAATTAGTTTGATCAAATTCAACTGAAGCATTTCAAATTTTTGTTTGCAGGGAAAATAAATGAAGCTAGAGATTTACCTGGCGCTGCTCTGTTGTGCCTTCCTATCACTCCTAAAAATGTGATTGAACAACAGCCATCAAAGGTAAGAAAATCATAGATCAATTATGTTCTGCAAAGATTTAGTACTGTTCAATCTAATATGACTAGTATGCAGAGGTTAAGAGATGTACATGCTGGATATGAGAAAGCGCTGGTGGAAATTGCTTCTTCTCTTCAGCTCTCAAGAAATATTTTGGTTGCACTTATGGCATTGCAATCATGGAAATCCTTCATGCGCCGTTGGATGAGAGCATATACTCTATCCTATGATGCTAAAGCACAATTGAGTGTCCTAGATAAAACTTCTAAAGCTGCTACTGATATTCTGAAGGTTTAGTAGTGTTAGCAAATATCCTTTTTGGTCTCTAGTCAGTAATCTGCTTTATTGCTCAATCAAATGTTATATCTGATGTAGTTTGTTTTCTTTTTATGCAGAGCATGGTAGCAATAGCAGATGAAGCTATGCCTAGATCTGCTGAAAATATTGCATTGGCTATTGGGGCGCTCTGTGAGGTAAGAACTTTTCCATGGTTGTGCACTTTTTTTCTGACTGCTCTGTAGTTTGCATGGCAAGAAAGTATATGTGAGTAACAACCATTCTAGTTAGCACTTGGCACTTTCCTCATGTGGTTAGAATCAGATCTTTACAGTCTCTGGCTTTGCTTACTATTATCAGATTTTGCCTCCATCTGTTCATACTACTAAATCTGCTGCTTCAAAGTTCCTTTTGGAATGGTTACTCCAGCATGAACATGAACATCGTCAATGGTCAGCTGCAATTTCTCTAGGATTAATCTCAAGTTGCCTCCATGTAACTGATCATAAACAGAGATATCATAACATAACTGGACTTCTTGAGGTATTCCTGTTTATTTCTATAATTGGCTGATGATGTTTGATTTTCTTTTTCTTGGTGACAATTTACAACTGTCTCTTGCTTGTATTTTATAAGTTACATTTTTTTTTTCTCCTTAAGAATTCAAAGATCAATTTTTTTGCTGTTTTTGACGGTATTTTTTTTTTCCATAATCAAATAGGTAGCGCTGCTTTACCATCTGTCTCAATGTGAATGTGTCTAATTTGTCATTACTTTCCCTATGGTTTATTTATTTTATAATTTATTATCCATGTATTCTTTATCTGTGAAGCTGGTATAATCAGCTTTCTTGGAAGAATATTGATGTTTGAATTTTTTATTTGTATTTGTTTTATTTGTTTGTTTGTTTGTTTTTTTTTTTTCTCCTGAGTTTAGGGAAGTTTTTCTTCCAGGGAAGGGCGGAGCTGTCCTTTTCTTCTGAAAAAGGGTCCGATAGCTCACATTTTACACTGAGCAAAACTCTTTCTCTCCTTGTTTCTTACACAATTTATCTTTTTCCTCCTTCTCTCCCTCTCTCTTTTTTTCTTGTATGAAACGATAGACACTCCAAAATTTCTTCTCTCTGTTACATTTTGTTTTTCTTTTTTACCATACATAAGAATATAAACAAATATAAACTGCTAACTTGTGAGAAAAGAAATTGATTAATGCCCTATTTTGATCCCTTACAGTTGGAGATTAGTCCCTCGCTGTCTGGTTTTGTAAATGGTGGCTTAGATGGATTTGCCTGTGTCATTATGTGTGACATGGCATGTTGACTTCCACCTTGACATAACATTTGCGATCCACATATTTTCTACCTAAAACTACATTGTTTTCCATCCCTTTGTTTCTTTAACAAAACCGAATGTCGAAGCTATTTCTTTTCTTTTTTTCTTTTTGTATAAAAAGAACCAAAACAAAAGAGAAATTAGAAAGAAGATGCATAGAACTGTTTCCAACCCCTCCACTGTTATTCCAAGAAGGTAAAACCCATAACTCTATCCCTCTTCATTTTCTGATTCCCTATCTCCCCTTGACCTAAAATTCTTACTTATCTGAATATTTGATTTTGGCAAAGTTTGTTGCTCATCATGATGGTTGGTTTGCAGTATTCCATTCCATGGAAGTAAACCAAATATCCAAAATACCAGACCCACACACCATCCAATGCTGCAAATATCATACTAGTTTTGCTCGAAAACTAATTAACATACAAGTATACAAACTGCAGATTCTCATCTTTGTAGTCTGCATTAATAGTCATGCATGTTTATAGGCTTCAAAAAAATTGAAATTGGTGGAATACAGAACAAACTTTTATCTGCTTCATCCTTGTATGTCTGGGTTCTTGACCTTTCTCTCTGACTTCTCTATTTGGCTTTTTTATACAAAAGCACTAGCCCACCAATACCATGTGGTGAAGTTTCAATTTAAGAGTGGGGACAAGGGGATTTGATCTCTTGATCATGAGGTCAAAGAGCTTTGATATCATGTCAAGAACCAATTCAATCAAAAAGCTTAAACTGTTAGAAGAAGGCCCAGGAGTGGTTTTATATTATATCCAACAATCTTTGAGAAGATTTTTCTTAAACTTAAGCAGAAAGAGAGAATCAGTCACTGTTTGGGTGTAAAACTGTGGGTTTTTGTTTTTGTTTTGCTTGCTTCTTCTTTTTCTTTTTCTTTTTTTTTTTTAATTTTTTCATAGTGACTTGAGAAGAGGATGAATCAGAGAGCAAAGTTTAGTGGCTGGTGAATCTGGGGTGTGTCTGTCACTATGTTCTGCATGTGAAGAATGTTTTGTTGAAGGAATAAGATGATGATGAGGCTCTTTTATTTCTTTATTTTCCCCAAAAAAGGCCTTTTTGATGGTCTTCTCTAACGTGGTAGGAGGAGACTAGGAAATGAAGAAACCTCATCGTATTGAACAGGACAGCATTAAAACCCACCAAAACGGTGTGTTTCAGGCCAAGGTGGAAGTTAACAGTAGCATGCCATACAGGGACAAAATTGGACACTAAGGGACCAATATGAGATGACTAAGGACCAAATAAGGTTTTAGTCAAAAGAAAATAAAGGAGTAGGAAGTGAACACAAACAGTTTATAAATTTTTTTTCATTGATCAGGGCGATCAGGGCGTTCTTGTTGAATATTTAATGGAGAGAGTGGGTTGATTAGGGAAATTCTATTTTTAAAAGCAATTAATGTTAATTGGAGAGAGAAGGTGCATATTGTTTCAGAAAAGAAGAAAGAGGGAGAGGGAGAGTGGAAGAAGGAAAGTTGTGTGAGAGTAGATGAAAGAGAGTTTGTGGTCTGTGTAAAATGTGGGCTAGTTAACAATTATTTTCTTTATGAAGAAATGGATAGACCGCCCTTCCCATACTTTGCAAAAATTATTAAAAGAACTTTTTCCAAAATTAATATTGATACAAACTGTTTAGAAGCATTGAAATTCTTGTAATATGTTTCTCAAACAGCAGCATTCTTGCAACAAATCTGATATTCGATGAATGAATTATTCCTTTACTCAGATCTAATTCCCTTTGATAAAGCCTTGCTCTACTGCATTTTTTTTATATGTTAAAGAATAAAGGAGACAAAGAAAAAGTGGATTTCGTTAGGAATGTTAATGAGGCATTTTTAGTTTTACATTGTAAAGTTTCCTTCAGGGTGGAGAAGCTTTGGTGAATTGAATTATTATCTCTATGAGAAATTATTCTACAGTGTAGCTGTATTAAGTTTTACATTGGTGTAAATTGGTCCTGACCTATATATATATATACACACTTTGCATTTTCAGGTTCTCTATGTTAGCAAAAGTTCCCTTGTAAAAGGAGCCTGTGGTGTTGGATTAGGTTTTTCATGCCAAGATCTTCTTACCAGGGTTAAAACTGCTGATAACTCTACAGTTGGAAATGATATGGATATGGTTCCAGAATCAGAATTACTAGGAAGAATAATTAGGGCCTTTTCTACGATGCTATGTCAGATCACTCCATCTGATTTTTTGGTAAGTCTATCTTCACACTTCCCAACAGGTGTATATAATATGAATAATAAAATATCTCAGCCATCATATGAGAACTATGAAGACTTGGTGGAAGATATATGGGGTGTTGCTGGACTTGTTCTTGGTTTGGGTATCTCCGTTGGTGCAATATACAGAGCAGGAGAGCTAGAGGCTGTACGCAAGATAAAAAGCTTGGTTATATCATGGATTCCATATGTGAATTCACAAGTTCAAAGTGCTGGTTTCCAGGGTATAGAATCTGAGATTGCTTTATCAGTAGGATCCTGTATTGCAATTCCCACAATAGTGGCTTTTTGCTGGAGAATGGAATTGATGAGCAAGCTTGAGTTGGAGCACGTAGTCAATGGCTTTAAAGAATTGATTTCTGAGTTAACCTCTGTGACAAAATCTGGTGTTTTGCACCAGAGTTTACTGATGGCAGCATGCATTGGAGCAGGGACTGTCCTTGGATGTACACTTAATGAAGGGTTTTATTCTATTGAGGCTGAATGTGTTAAAGGTTTACTGGGACTGTTTACAAAATGTTACTCAAATCCTTATCCTTCTCTTGTCCATCTGGGTGGTATGATTGGAATTGTTAATGCTATGGGAGCAGGTGTCGGTATTCCTGTCCATTTGAATATTCCACATAATACAATGCAATCAGGTCATGAGAAGAAGGTATTTTTTTTTTTTTTTTTTTTTCATTTAGCTATCTTATTGCCTGTGTTAGTTTTCCTCCCCTGGTTACTTACCTATTCTACTATATGTTCAACAGCTGTTTTCTTCTGGCATGGGTTCTCTGCTAAGCTCTGATTGTGAATCATATTTAACATCATTGGTGCAAGAGATGTTTCTTGTAGCACAGAATTCTGATGATCATCAGCTACAAGAGTTTGCTTCCTGGTCGCTCTCATTTCTTCGGCATCATTTATGGTCTAAGGAGCTTTTAGATGTTGATGGTGATCGAAATGCAGCTGAAACTAATTTGAAATCTGTCACTCAAAGTTTCGCTGAGGACAATGTGGTTTTGAAACTCTCTCTGTGGCTTATGGATTTAAATAAGGCAGGTCTCTTTCCCGGGTTTAGTACATTATATCTTGCATTATTTTGCGTTTGTCTTTCTCATCTCTCAAATACAAGGGACAGATCAGGATATATATATATTTTGGGTTGTGGGGGGATGCAGTGATAGTTATTGAAGTAATTAAATGAAATTTCACTACATAAAAACTTAGGTAATGCATCATACATTCATCTAAACAGAATACAGTACTCTATCAGAAGGTAAGATTAGTTAACCATGATGAAATCTATATAGAACTTTTCATCAGTCCCTTCTCAATATATGCACTCAAACAATCTGTATTGATTTATTTTTTTTTTAAAGATTTATGCTTAGCAGTAATACAAGTCCCCCTGTTTCCAACTATATTTGATGGGAATCACACCAGAAAACAGTGAATGAAGAGGTTTTATTGATAAATCAGAGCTCAAGGCTCTTCAGCACAACCAGAGCAAAAGTGCTCCTCATAAATAACTCTGCCTACAAACTCACCATAATACTTCCCATGCCCAACTCTGACCCCTCTGCCTATAAACTCGGTGATCCCCCCTTCTCACTAATCACTTGCCTGGTCATTCTAACTAACTATGCCAACATGGCAGGTTAGTTGGCATTCATGACCCTTTTCCCTCTTCTGGTATAGACCAGCCAATTAGTGGACCTGGGCTTATTGCCCAGCGCTTGGACATTCTCAGTCCTTAAGCCCTGGCCCCAGAGGCCCCATCCATATTCATGGGTAAAAATATTTCTCTGGTTTGTAGCAGTTGAAAATTGAAATAGGATGTCTCAACACCAAGTGGATCAAACCATTGAAAAAAGTGATTCAAAAGTTTTCATTAGTCATTAGCATAAAAATTTTAACTATGATTTCGATAAATGTACTTATATCTTGGGATGCAACAGCATCCCTTTATACTAGAAACAAAGTTTTGCCTTCTTGTTTTCTTCTTCTTCTTGTTCTTTCTTGGGGGAGGAGTGGAGGGAAGGTTAAGAACAAAGGAGCACCAAGTTTTTATAAATTCTTCACAATATGGCGTCCCGCCCATGGATCTGTCCCCACTTAATTTTATCTCTCACCCTCTTCCTCACTCATCTTCTATTAATGTAATCTCTGCCTTGACTTGGTTGACAAGATGCGTGTGTTGCTTTGGGATGTAATAATTTCCTATTTCGTATTACATATATTTTGCAGTTATGCCAACATGTAGATATAAATATCATCTTCATCTACTTTTTGTGATGTGGTTTCTTGACGAACTCTATTGAATTCATAGAGCTCAGCATATTTTCTGAACATGAGATGAGAAAACATTAGTACGAGAGAAATCAAAAAGTGGTCTTTTCTAGCTGGTTGGCAATCAAGCATCTACTTGCTTAACACTCTGTGACAGAGAACTTTGAATATGATAAATGTTTATGTTACATATTACATTACTATATTTGGTGATGACTGGTATTCATCATGGACTTTTGGATCTAGTAGTTGAGGAAGTCTTTTATTGTGATTTTAAAATGATGCAAGTCAACTATGCATGCCATTAGGGAGTTGTAATTCATATGATTAGCAATGATGTATTTATAACTAAGGAGATTGGTGAAGAATTAAGCATTTAGTGTGTCTCCTTTTCTGGTTTAGGGTTGTTTGAGTTCACTAGAACTTTTCCCCTCTGGATGGTGGTAGTTAAGAAGGGGCAAAAAAGGTTGGAACTGACGTAGTTTCACTGAAAGTCTGATTCAGGATCCAATTTATTGTGATAGTTACTTTTGCTTCTTCTCATCAACTTTCTATTCCTAGTTTAGGCTGTTAATGTTGCATATAATAGAACTGTAACATTTCCATCTTTTACATCAACTAAATTATATGTTTTGATATTTTCTTCTGATCGTACTCATTAAATGTCTTCTCTGTGTTCAGTCCAGTAAAATTGCACATGTTGGCACAATTGTTACTGCATTGAGGTGCCTTTCAAGAGCTCCCAGGTTACCGAGCTTGGACTGGGGAGGAACTATTAGGCGTTGCATGAGATATGAGGCCCCGGTTGCTCAGTTGTTGCCGACTGATTCCACTTTTGATAAGGGAACTCTGAGGGAGGAATGTGTACGGTTTGCATTAGCTCATGCTAATAAGTTTGATTCTCTGCTGACATTTCTTGATGAGCTATCAGACTTGTCCCGGTTCAGGACGCTTGAGCTAAACCTGCAGTCATGTCTTCTAATTCATCTAGCTGATCTTGTAAAAGTATATTCAAGCTCTAGGCTTGAGAAGCTATTTAGTGATGTGAGTTATCACTTGTCTTCAGTTGCTTCATACCAGGAAACTGACCCCTACCAGGGTAGTTTGTTACGTATTTCTTGCTGGAAAGGTCTCTATCAATGCCTAGATGAGGTTTCGCTGGACACTCTTGATTACATATCCCATGTTGAGAGGTGCATGGAGGTGCTATTTAACTTGTTGCCTGTTTTGCAATCTTCTGGCAATGTAGGGTCCCTGCAGGTAAATTCTGCAGAGGAGTGGTCAGAGGCTGTGAGATGCTTAGGCAAGGCTCCACAGAATTGGTTATTGGATTTCTTGAAGGTATGTATATGTTAAATTGTTTCTTCTTGTCAGCTTTTCCCCTCAGGATTTATTTTTGGGTGAATTGTCCTAAGCCAGTTATAATTTTCTAATGAATGTTACCATTTCTGGCTTTATGAATTATCATTGTTCTGTTTTGACATTTTGTTTTAAAAATTTTCATCCTACTTGGAATTTGTTTGAACTTATTGCGGCCAAGCTTCTAAGATACTAAATATCTGAGTAATCTGAGCTGGCATTTATATGTCACAGGTGTCTCATGTGGATTATGTACAAAGTGCTGACAAATCTATTGATATCCAAAAAAAAATTCGTTTTAAGGCCAAGCTGGTGAAGAGGGGTACTCTTTCATTGATTGAAATGGGAAAGATAAAATCTTACATATTAAACTCCAAAATACAAGGTCAGTTTTTCTGCTATGCTATGAAGTGTTGACGGTGTATTTTGGGCATGAGAACTCAGTTCTGTTAGCCCTGAAAGTTTTATGATGCTTGATAGAATTACAACTGCTATGTATTTATTTGTTTGAAAAACTGTTTAGAACTTGGAAGCATATGAATTGAGCTGGACATGCTTTGTGGGTTAATGCTAAGATTTTATCTTTTGCAGGTGAGTGGGATGTGCTTGTTGATGTTGTGGTGGCTTTGTACCATGCAGAGGGAATCGTCAAAAGACAGTGGCTTGTTGATGCACTGGAAATTAGCTGTGTAACAGCATATCCTTCAACGGTAATAACATGATTAATGCTTCCCTAATGGAGTTATTATGAACACTAGCAATGTAAAATAGCAAGACTGTGATATCAATTCATTCTTCTTTTTTTTTTTTAATTTTTTTTTAGTATGTGTTGTTTTATTTTGTTGGAGTGAAAATAAATTTGCCTTTCAGCAGTTGTGGTATGAAGCAATATAATTGTTATTATTTTTTTAAAAAAATACTATTGATGCTTATTGCATGTCTTCTATTGCTTCACTGCATTTCCGGCAACTGGTGACTTACCATTAATCGGAATTAGATTAATTTGGATTTATGAGAATGAGCTGATTGATTGTGTTTAAGTTGAACTTGTTATGATTTTGGCTATATCCTCTTACATAGCTTTCCTCCATCATTCTCAGGCAATGCAGTTTCTTGGTCTGCTATCTGCTATTTGCTCCAAATATATGCCTATTCTGGTTGTGGACCAACATACAGTTCTGAATGATCTTCCCGTCACCCTTACGTCTCTTCTGACGGACCAAGGGTGGAGTGATGTTGCAGAAGCAGCTGTTTCTTATCTCTATTCATCAACAGAACGTATATATCACTGGGCTACACAGACAGCAGATGGTACTCACGTGCCGAGTACCCAACCGATTGATGAAAGTGAGAATCATATGGCTGTGTTCCTATTCCAGGTGATGCATCATACCTGTGTATTGTTAAAAGGACATTTGCCATTAGATAGGCAGCTTAAGCTTGCAGGGATGGTTCTTGCTTGAGATGTTAGCTACATTTTTGAAGATTTATTTGACAGAAGAACCAGAATCCAGTAATTGCAAATCCTTCGGTAGTGAGGATCATGCCATATACAGCAGGCTTTTAGGGAAGTCATCTTTGCTATTCTTGGGATTTGTGCCATCCGCATGTGCTGGCGAAGTTGCTAGATCAGCATGCAGCAGGACATAGTTATGTGTACACTACCACCGTTGTATGAAGATCATTTGGATTGCTTGATGTATGTTGTTTGTACAGCAACCTTTGGCACAAAATGAATCAAATTCCAGGAAGCTATTGGGTTAAAATTTCTTGAATGTGTGTAATAGAACTAACTTGGGCATGAAGGAGTTTATTGGTAAATGAAATTTAACTTGAGAATCCTAGCAATCACTTCATAAGTGCATGATCATATTAATTCATATTTCATTAGTTAATTGCAGGGTAGTAGAGAGCACTAGAGAGAGAAATTTGAAAGGGAATGATGTGATCCCATTGATAGGGGAGAGCAAAGAATTTATAAAATTTATCTTAAAAAGAAGACCTAGGTAGTTACAGATGGGTTCTTATTATTATTACCTCCAACAAAACATGATTAAAAGTCACTACAAAAGTTTTTAGTGGCTTTTAAAAAGTTCATGTTAATTGTCTAATTGGGATTAGTTAAAATGACACAAATTAAATATTAATGTCGATGATTAGTTTGTGTGATCAATGTTAAATTTAGTGAACTCAGACGCTCTTAAGAATTTTTTTATTTGTCTAGTACATGAAATATTTTTCTTTCAATGACATCCTAACATAATAATAATGTTAAAAATACATAAAATTAGATAATATATAGCATTCAATACTCACATTTTTTGTTTTTCGGTTTGAAACCTGTTTGAGGTGGTTGCAGTAACAAATAAATTCTTACCATCAAGTGGAACTCCAAGTCTATACTTGCATTTTTAATCAACACAGCACCATATAGTCACTGCCCATAAATTTTGACAACATAAATAGATAAGCAAACAAATAGCACCACTTGAAAACCATGTGCTGTCGCTTTTTTTTTTTTGTTTCAAGTTCTTTTAACTTATTAATTTCAGCTGATTTTTTTTTTTTTCATAATTTGTCACAAATGTCTCACTTTACTATTATATTAGACAATATATTTTAAATAACTTAGTAATATTATTTTAACTTTTTTATCAATAAAAATAATTGAGATAATATGTGAGGTAATTTTATGAGATGGATCATCTCCGTTACAACACATGCATCATGTTTTTTTTTTTTTTTTTCTTATATATATATTTATCTCTCTCTTATTTAACTCAAGTTGGAGTGGAGAGGATTTATGAAGGAGAAATGTCAGAGTATTATAGTTACTTTACTTGTGCTTATTATTATGTTTATTGTTATTATTATTATTATTATTATTATTATTATTATTACTCCTCTTCTTCTTATTATTATTTACTGCATGACTCACCAGATTGTAGTATACTCTTATGACTTTCTGCGGTTAGGGCTGAAGTAACCTTTGGGGGAAGACAGCTTCAACTCTTCTTTGTTTTCATACTAACACGCGCATGGTTGTTTCTGCTCACTAGTTTTGAATTATGAGTTCTTTGAATTTTTCTAGTGTTTACATTTGTAGTACATGCATGATTCCATGCATACGGTCTGAAATGGGCTGGAGGATGGGTACGTCGGATGAGCTGTGATCCCGGATTAAGTCGGTTTGAGATCAGAGTGTACTTGTAGACAAAAAAAAGATTAGTTGAGTGTAGCACATTTGATGCTCAAGTCAATATTATGAATTCAGTAAAAATTTAAAGCTATAAATTTTTATACTTACTTATTTTATTAATGACAATGTTTATCTATATTGTTTTGGTGACAGGAACTTTTTTTTATTTAAGTTGGATATTTATTTCTATTTTCTATTTTCTATTTTATGCTATTTAGGCTGGATCGTTAATTCTAGCTCATATCAATTAGCACTCTTAGAGTAAAGATCAATAAGAGTTGATTGTGCAGAGGAAACTGAGTATTATGCTTGCATGGGAAGCTTCATTACTTGGGGTGCCTAGAATTTAAGAAATTTTGGTCCACTGTGTTGAAAATAACGCACTGGAATAGGCAATGGTGGAAAAGTAAGTGGGAATTGGAAAAGTACGTGGGAATTAGACAAGACATGGACAAGCACTAAGAAAAATTCACTTTTTTTTTGAAGCAACTAGATTGCGACTTTTATGCATTTTGAAATTTATTAAACTGCAAATATTTTTATGAGAGTAGTATTTGCACGTTAAATCATAAAAACAAACCTTGAAAGTTTTTAAAGTTCGTTTTCAACAAAAAAAATAAAATTCAAGAAGAGACTAAATTGCAATTGGGTTTGATTTGCTATAAAATAAAAAGTAAAACAGCACAAAATTATGTATCTTATTTGATTTTATAATCACTTAATTATTGGACAAAATTTTGTTGAAGATATACAAAATAACTCTTCAAATTCTTATTTGTATCCTTTTCTCTCTTTAAAATTCTCCCTCTTTCTCTTTTTGCCTTTAAATTATACCCCAGAATTAGCTACGAATTTGTGAATTTTGATTTCAATTTAATTTTTTTTTTTGAATTTGTAAATTTTTTATTGATATCTGAAAAAAATGGTTTCAAAAGAAATCTTAAATTTGGATAAAAATGGGAAATTCGTGAGGTTTTGAATTTTTAGAAATTAACTATGTCACTTGAAGATAGAAAAAATGGAGTGTTTCATTAAATTTATGATACAATGGATAGTATAAAATTTCTTGTTTATACATTAACCATCAAACATTAAATAAAACAAAAAAATATTTTGTAACTCAATTATTTATATTTATTGTTCAACTTGTGCTATTCCATGAAGCATATCAAACACATAGGACATTTTTATGCATTTTGAAATTCATTAAAGTGTTAATCTTTTTGAGTGATATTATATACATATTTACTTGTATACACTTATTTTTTACACTTATTTTTCTTTCTACGTCTCACTTTTATCACACTTACTTTTTTTTGCTTACTGTTATAAATGTGTGCATATTTTTATTTAACAAAGTCAAATTTCCTAAATAGATGTACAGGTGAATGGTGATTTAAATCTGAAACCTCAATTTTTTTTTTAAAAAAAAAAGTTCCATAAAATATTCTGTGTCATAGACTAAATTTGTAGGTGGCCCCAGAACTGGCCTCGCTTTCCAATCCTAATTTTATGATATAATGACTGTTTGGTAGTTCGCTTCACTAGACAAACCTACCAAGAAATTTCCTTGCGCCTTGACGTTAGTTTCTTTGAGCTCAACTTTTTCTATTCCTATACGCGTGCTACAGTTAGTTAAACACCCTAACTCCAACAAACAAGAAGTGACCTAGAGATAGGTTAATTAATGGAGATTTAAATCTGAAACCTATTATTTTTTCAAAAAAAAAAAATCATAAAATCATTTGTATTGTATGTTTTATATATACCCTAATTGTTTTTCTTCATCATCTCTTTATGTAAATAAACTATGCTTTATAGACTTTTATACAGGATAAAGTTGATAATAAGGTAATAGAATAGATAGTAGTTGAGAAAGAAGTGGGAATTTGACTACAAGACTTAGACAAATACTAAGAAAGATGAATCGGACACTCGTGGTACTTTCTGCACCCAGTTATGGTTTGGAAACTCGAGTTATTTGGAGTCAATGGTTTTTGGGTCTTCTAGTTATTTCTTTATTTTGAGTAAATACTTTTTTAGTATTTATTAGATAAGATTGACATTACTTATTAAATTTTTGACATCAAAAAATATTTTGATATTAAATAAGGACTTATAAAATTATTTGATATAAAAAAAGACTTTTGTCGAGTCCTCAGTTGATGTCAAACAGTCATCTTTTCATATTTTTGTAATTTTATTTCATAATCAAAAATACAAACAAGAGAAAACATGGATCGTTGACTGTTTGGTAGAAAGTTTAGCTTCAATGGGCAACCTACCAAGAAATTTCGCTGCATCTTGTTTCATTTATTTGAGCTCAAATACTTCTATTTGTGCGTAAATGCGCAATTCTATGCGTAAACACATAAACTTCTAAAAGGACATCACAATCATGGCTCTGTCATCTAGTCTCACCAGTAAACCAAAGTTCAAGTATGATGTTTTTCTGAGTTTTAGAGGTAAAGATACCCGCTATGCATTTACGGGAAATCTATATTTTTCTTTGCTCCAAAAGGGTATCAACACCTTCATGGATGATGAGGAACTTGGGAGAGGGGAACAGATTTCACCAACTATTCTCAAGGCAATTGAGGAATCAAAAATTGCCATAATCGTGTTCTCTGAAAATTATGCATCTTCCACCTGGTGTCTTGATGAACTTATCAAGATTCTCAAGTGTATGAAGCAACAAAACCAACTAGTTTTCCCAATTTTTTATAAAGTGGAACCCTCAACCATACGACATCAAACAAATAGCTATGGAGAAGCAATGGCTAAACATGAAAAGAGTTTCAAAATGGATAAGGTGCCAAAATGGAGATTAGCTTTGTTTGAAGCAGCCAATTTATCTGGATGGGAGTTCAAATCAGGGTAAGTGTATTTCCCCCACATACATATGGCTTTATTTATTTATTTACTTCGGTTTCTTTGTGCAATACGTTGGTGCATCGTATTTAGACATATTATTCCAATTTTCGCGGAAAGAAAATCAAACAACAACATTACAACATTGAATAAACAATTTTATCTGAAAGATTAAACAGTTTCTCAAGTTTTGAGATTGATTTATAGATATAGTAGTTATAGAGTCTTGAGAGAATGCTATTTATACACTTAAAAACAAAACATATATTTTTTTATACTCTGATTTTTGTAAGTATTTATAAAGGTAAAATTATAAATAAAAAATAAAAGAAAAAAGAAGTGTAAAAGCTAGCGTATACTTTTGAGCATAGACATAGCACTGCTCCATAGCTTTACTTCCAACTCAACTCTATCGCACGTGCATGTATGCTTTAAGCGGATGACAACTGGCCGAAAAGTACTCCTGTCGTCTTTGAATGCGTTTTGAATTCCATTAGGAGAAATGCAACATGTACATCTCTTTATGTATATTATTTTCTATACTTTATACTTTATATGTATAATTATTTTGTAAGAATAAAATTATAAATAAAAATATATAAAAGAGATGCAAAGAAGTGTACACAAATGAATCTATGTATAGTTGCACCAATCTTCCATTAATGTTCCTGTTGCCAACCTTTAATGGGCGTTTTACCTCCCTACTTCTGAGAGTAAGTCTTGCTTTTGACAAGATATTGTTTCACGACCATATCCCATATTATGGTGCAAATCAGCTACCCTTGGTCCCACGTGACTGGCCATGTCAATCCATTTTCTTGTGTCAAGATAAATTTATCAAAGTAATCCCTCCTTAATTATAGCTAAATTATTTTTTACAGAACAAGCTTATCTGTTGGACTAAGTTGGTACTAAGCACATTTTAACTACTCATCCTTGTCCTATGAGATGCTTTGTATAGAAATTGAGATACTTTTATTCATAGTCATTTGTTTGGGTCGTCTATCTACTGTTAAGTAGAAATCCAGCAAAGAAGCTGGATAGTTTTATTGTTTCTAACATATTTATCTCTATTTCCTTGGGTATATAATTAATTACCTAGCTTACACAAACTAAAGTTTCACATAACTTGGTTAAGTTTTGGTATGATCTAATAAGACAATTAGCGATAAAAATTGATTAAAAACCTTGGAGCATATACACAAGCGTATTAACATAATATTCTGTTAGTTAATTCTAATAGCTATTTCTAAGAAATCTTAGCATAGAATACGTGGGTTTAATGACATTTGGCTAGTTTAGGAACAATAGTGTTTGACATCATATTTCTATTCTCATCATGTATTCTCATTGGTTATACTATTGTATTGTCTTCTTATCTAATCAAAATGAACTCTTAATAAATTTTATTTTTAATTTAAAGATATTTGATTTCTAATTTTGTTGCATAAAAGAAAAAAGTTACTAATCTTTTCAGATTTGAAGTGTTTAACATTATTTTTAATTTTCCCAGGTATGAATTTCAATTTGTTGAAATGATCGTTAAAGAGGCCTTTACAAAACTAAATTCCAGGCACTTACATACGGGTGAAAACTTAGTTGGGCTCAAATATCACGTGAAAGAAGTGAACCAACTTTTAGATATTGGATTTAACAAAAGTTCCCTCATGTTTGGAATTTATGGGCAAGGAGGTATAGGTAAAACAACACTAGCACGTGTTTTATATGACATGATTGTTGATCAATTTGAGTGTTCATGTTTCCTTGATGATATTAGAGAAATTTTTAATATCAAAGGCCTATTGAAACTTCAAAAGACCCTTGTATCTAAGACACTCGGAGAGAAATTTGTCAAGTTTTCCAATGTTCACGAAGGAGTTTGTATGATAAGAGATAGACTTCGGTTTAAGAGAGTTCTTCTAGTTCTTGACGATGTTGATAAATTGGAGCACTTACAAATGTTAGCAGGAGAATGTGATTGGTTTGGATCTAGTAGTAGGATCATCATAACAACAAGGAATAAACATTTGTTAATTACTCATCAAATTGAAAAGATATATCAAATGAAAGAGCTAAATGATCATGAGGCTCTTGAACTCTTTAGTTGGAATGCCTTCAAAAGAAGGCATCCTCCATCAAGTCATCTGAATATTTCAAAGCGTATAGTGTATTACGCTAAGTGCCTCCCATTAGCATTGAGAGTAATTGGTTCTGATTTGTTCGGTAAAAGTTTAGACCAATGGGAAAGTGCATTGAGTAAATATGAGAGAATTCCAAATGGAGAGCTTCTAAAAGTACTAAGAATAAGCTACGATAGCTTGGAGGAGAATGAGAAAAATATTTTTCTTGATGTTGCTTGTTTCTTCAATTGGGAGAAATTGGAATATGTCGAAAAAATATTTGATGCTTGTGATTTCTACTCACAATATGGTATTGGAGTACTAGTTGATAAATCTCTCATAAGTATTGAAGATGGTATGATGAAGATACATGACCTAATAAGAGACATGGGCCGAGAAATTGTTAGGCAAATTTCACCTTTAGAACCTGGTAAAAGATCTAGGTTATGGTTTTATGAAGATGTTCTTGAAGTATTAACTCAAAATACGGTAAGCATCATATCTATATTAGTTAATTTCTTAATTGGTGAAGATAATCTTTTGTTGTAAATTTTGACTACGTGTTACTGATACTTATGCTTATTTTGAAGGGGACTAATAATATTGAAGGAGTAATGCTTGATTTGCCTAAACCAGAAATAGTTGACTGGAGTGGTTCTGCTTTCAAAAAGATGAAAAATCTTAGGATTCTTGTTATTCGAAATGCAAAATTTTCAATTGGCCCAAAATATCTACCAAACAATTTAAGTTTGTTTGAGTGGAAGGAATACCCTTCGAAATCTTTGCCGCCTGGCTTTCATCCGAAAAAACTTGTTGCCTTCAACTTGCCTAGTAGCTGCATCACAATAGATAAGCCATTCAAGGTACAAGTTAGCAAGCTTTTGTTATCATTATTAAACCTGCATCTAATTAATCTCTTCAGCTTTCTTATGTTAGCATTCATATTTAATGTTCTTATGATTTTCAGGGATTTCAATTTTTGATTGAGATGAATTTCTCAGATTGTCCATTCATAACTCAAACCTTTGATTTTTCTGGAGTTCCAAATTTGCAATATTTATATCTCAATGACTGTACAAATTTAGCCAAGGTTCATGATTCAATTGGATTTCTTAGTAAGCTTGTTAATTTGAGTTTTTATGGGTGTTACAACCTCAAATATTTTCCTCGTAGCATCCACTTGCCATCTCTTGTATACCTTTCCCTTGAAGATTGTAGAAGATTGGAATTTTTTCCAAATATTTTGGGAAAGATGGAAAAGTTATTGTACGTACGTTTGCATGGGTCTGCTATTAAGGAATTGCCTAATTTTTCTGGAGTTCCAAATTTACGGGGTTTGTTCCTTTATGGATTTACAAATTTAGTTAAGGTTCATGATTCAATTGGATTTCTTGATAAGCTTGTTGATTTGTATATTGAGGGGTGTTACAACCTCAAATATTTTCCTAGTGGCATCCACTTGCCATATCTTGAACACCTTAACCTTAACAATTGCAAAAGACTTGAATTCTTTCCAAATATTTTGGGAAAGATGGAAAATTTGCATTTCCTTCATTTCGCTGGGAGTGCCATCAAGCAACTACCCGATTCCTTCGGTAGTCTTACAGGACTTGTTTCGTTAAGCGTGGGTTCTTGCAAATGTCTTAGGAATCTACCATTTGATTTATCCATGCTGCCCTGCCTTTCAAGAATTCATATGGGAGATAGTCCTCAACTTGTAAAATCATTAATAAAAGTTGATGTAATCAGCAACCCAAGTTTGCATGGACTGACTCTGGACAATTGTAGCTTATCTGTGGATGATCTACACATGATTTTTAACCATTTTCCGAACTTGTTGGAATTGAGCCTAAGGGGTAGCAATATCGAAGGCCTCCCAACATGCATTAAAGAAGTTGTTAATTTGAGGTTTCTTTTTGTTGATGACTGCATGAATCTCAGAGAGATTCCAGAAATTCCATCAAAGCTAAATACAATCATGGCAAGAAATTGCAAATCATTAACTTCAGAATCATCAAGCAGGTTATGGAATCAGGTTTGACTACTTTTCTCAATTCAATATTTATCTAAATAGAACTAAGATTTAGTCTGTGAACTTTCAGCATATACATTTCTTTATAAATGAAAAATTTTGCCCTTCTATCTTTATAAAAGATATATGTTTATAGGATTATTTAAGGAAGTTAGTTCTTTCAATCACTCCCTTATTTTATTATCTTTCACACTAATAAAACGATTATTCAAGAAACTTCGTTTTTCGTAACAGTAAAATACAATCATGTTGCTTTTCTTAACGTATGTTACAGGCATTCAAGGAGGTCCGCGATTTACATGTAAGAATGCCAATGACTGAAATTCCAGAATGGTTTGACCATCGAAACATGGAAGAGACAGTGTCCTTTTGGATTCGTCATAAATTCCCTATTATTGCTTTGGCTTTTGGCTTTAAAAATTTGTGTAAATTGGAGAATGAAATACTCTCTGAAACTATGGGGACCAATATTGATGTCCACATCTTCATCAATGGTGTTGAAGTAATGAGGCATTTTTTCTCTTATCCAATTGCGGGAGGCCATGTAGGGTTTTTTGATATGCGAGATATTTTCAAGGAGTGCGGGAGCCCTGATGAGTTTCTAGAACATAATTGGAACTATGTGGAGATCTGTTGTAGCAATTCACGTCCAGATTTACCAAAAATGACAGTTGAATATTGTGGAATTCATGTCTACAAGCAAGAAACAAATATGGCGGATATTCAGTTTCACTGTCCAGTAAATCTATCAAAGCGACCAGCTTCATTTTCTCTTCAACATGATAGGCCGAAGAAGCTCATCAAAGGTGATAAAGATGAAGGAAAAGATAAGCTGATTGACAATGACAATTAAAAAGGAAGCCACAGTGGGGATGTTCTCTAATATGTACAAATAACGATGGCCTTCTTTACCTCCAAACTGCACTCTACAATTGCAAAAGAAGGTTCGTTTGTTGTGTGTGTGTTTGTTTTGTGGATGTTGGGTTTGTATTTGCTACAAAGACTTCTGTCATTTAAATTTGCTATGTCTGGGAATTAATTCACTTGAAACTTTTGGTTTGATTATGGATTTCTGTGGGTTACTGAGTTTGCATATTTTTCAACTTTTGAGTGTTTTAACATTTTTTTTCTTTTTCATTTTGGTAGGTAAGAATTTCAATTTAAATTTGTCTGTTCTGCTTGTCTATCTAGGATTTATATTTACTATAAAGACTTCCTTTTCTATCATTTAAATTTATTCAAGAAGGCGCTGTATCTTCCACAAATAGAAGCCCTTTGCCGAAGACCACAGCGACCAAGATGACGAACCCCTTGATCCGATCAGCATGCCCATGATCACAGTGACAGTAGATTCTTCGAAGAGCGGCGATTGATTGAAAGGAAAGATATACTTAAAATATCTTTTAAGTGTAAAATGACTCCATAACTGTGAGTTGTTTTCTCATTTAAGTTGTTGAATTTTTGGTTGAGGCATGAAATTCAAATGAAGGGATGTTTAATTAGTTTAGAAATCCCCACTTAATTTTGATAATTTTGACTAAAAAAAAGATTTTTAATAATGGTTAAATCTTATTTTTGATAGTATTTTCAAACTTTATCTATTTGACTATTATAATGTATTACATTATCTTCGACAAATGTCATGAAATGGATGTCTTTGTTGTTTGAAGACAATAGTTGTCATTTAGCCCTTGTGTATAATTATACACAATAGTTATAGTTTTAATCTCTGCCAAAAAGTGTATATTTTGTATATCAAACTATGGTTATATAAAGAACTATTGTCTATGATTATATATTTTTTAAATTAAGAATTTATTACACTTTACAATCCTCCGTATTTAACAAAAAAACATACATAAAATAGTTAGAAATTTATCATATTTTCTTAACATTTTCTCGACATACATAGAATCAATACATCATAATTAAAGAAATAGTCACAAGTTCATTGTTTCTTTTGACTTCTTCTGGCGGAATCTCTACAGTAACTTCTGAAAATCTATTGATGAGAGTTTATGGAATTATAATAATAAATTTTGTTGAAATATATGTAAGAAGAATTATCTTTTTCTATTAATTTGAATGCCCTATCCCTAGGCTATAGACTGGTATAAATAATAAACTTTAGGGTATGAAGCAATATAGTTACCTTTTTTTTTTTTTTTTGAAAAAAAAAAATACTATTGATGCTTAATCCATGTCTTCTATTGCTTCAAATTTATTGATTTATTGATGACTGCATTTCTGGCAACTAGTGACTTGCCAGTAATCGGAATCAGATAATTCTGTTTTATGAGAATGAGCTGATAGCTTGTGTTTAAGTTGAACTTGTTATGATTCTGTCTATACCCTCTTACATAGCTTTCCTCCATCGTTCTCAGGCAATGTAGCTTCTTGGTCTGCTATCTGCTATTTGGTCCAAATATATGCCTATTCTGGTTGTGGACCAACAGAAAGTACTGAATGATCTTCCCGTCACCCTTACGTCCCTTCTGATGGACCAAGGCTGGAGTGATGCTGCAGAAGCTGCCGTTTCTTATCTCTATTCATCAACAGAACGTATATACCACTGGGCTACACAGATAGCAGATGATACTTACGTGTCGAGTGCCCAACCGATTGATGAAAGTGAGAATCATATGGCTGTTTTCCTATTCCAGGTCATGCATCATGTCTATTATTAAAAGGCCATTTGCCATTAAATAGGCAGCTTAAGCTTGCAGGGATGGTTCTTGCTTGAGATGTTAGCCATATTTTTGAAGATTTATTTGACAGAAAAACCAGAATCCAGTAATTGCAAATCCTTCAGTAGTGAGCATCATGCCACGTGCAGCAGGCTTTTGGGGAAATCATCTTTTGCTATTCTAGGGATTGCGGCCATCCGCGTGTGCTGGCGAAGTTGCTAGATAAGCATGCAGCAGGACATAGTTATGTGTACACTACCACCATTGTATGAAGATCATTTGGACTGCTTGATGTATGTTGTTTGTACCGCAACCTTTGGCACAAAATGAAACAATTTCCAAGAAGTTATTGGGTTAAAATTTCTTGAATGTGTGTAAAAGAACTAAGTTGGGCATGAGGGAGTTAATTGGTAAAAGAATTTTAACTTCAGAATCCTAGCAAGTGGATGATCATATTAATTCATATTTCTTTAGTTAATTCCAGGGTAGTAGAGAGCAC
Organism: Bauhinia variegata; assembly: GCA_022379115.2. Lineage (NCBI taxonomy): Eukaryota > Viridiplantae > Streptophyta > Magnoliopsida > Fabales > Fabaceae > Bauhinia > Bauhinia variegata. The sequence continues at coordinate 13,217,947 of CM039437.1, forward strand.
TAGGGAGAGAAATTTGAAAGGGAATGTTGTGATCCCATTGACAGGGGAGAGCAAAGAATTTATAAAATTTATCTTAAAAAGATGACCTAGGTAGTCATATATGGTTTTTTATTATTACCTTCAACAAAACATAATTAAAAGTGTGATCCAACTAGAATTTATATTTAAAGTCAATCATGATCATTCATCTTATATTTTTATGATTTTTGTATGAAAAATTCATTTTAAAATATAAATACATATCTTTAATTGAGATATATAGGGTTAAGAATATTGATATCTAAACATTTTCTAAATCAATGCTTCTCAAAGTCAAAGTAGGTATGACTTAAGGATTAAAATCATTAATGATTTTCACAAGAAGTTAATTGAATATGTTACACTTATATAAATAATCATTGCGTTTAAGAAACAAAAAATTGTTTGTCTTTGAAAAAAGTTATTGACAAATCTCTTTTAGAAATTCCAAGTTTTAACTAGAACTCAATTTGTTTTTACCAGACTTAAATTTGTTAGTGACAAAAAAAAAAAAAAGAAGACTATACTTTAAAGTAATGTTAATATATATGTATATACTTATTTTTTATACCTATTTTTATATTTTTATTTACAATTTTATCTATATAACTAAAAAATTTAGATGTTAAGGCATACAGAACAGATTTTGCAAATTCTATATTGCACAATAGTTAGATTCATAGGGATATAATTAAGGGTCACTTGTATATACTCTTTTGCCTCAATTTTGGTGATTCGCTATGTCCAACCGTGAGTGATAATTAATGAACAACAATTTTTTCTTATCTTCTATTGCATACTTTATTTTGATAATTAATGACCAACAAAATTTTATTATATTTTTGCAGGCCTATAAATATTTAATTATCTTATGTTCTATTGCATGCTTTGTTTATTTTTTTTTTTTTTTATATGACGTACCAACTTGCTTACTGTATTATTCTTGTAAAATCGAAAGATGATTGAAAGGTTTTGAGGTTTAATTATTCTTTTTTGTTGGATATAAAAATCTTTCATAAATTATTTTAGTTAAATTAATTTTTAATATGGTATTAGAATATTTCTGTGCTCATTATTTAGTTCATAATATTATTAATTAGAACTGCAGATTGGTGGAGAGAGTATGTTTGTTTCCTTTCAAAGCCTCTGTTCATTTTCTATTTTTTCAAGAACATGAATAGAATTGGTCATGAAACATTTTCTCAATTACAATGGCTAAAATTGTAAATATCTAAGCCTTGAAAGTGAATGGAAACTCAGCTCTGGTGCACCTTGCTGCTTGTTTCGTTAATTTCTTTGAATTCATACTTTTTCTATTTTTTTTTTAATGTAATTCCATTGTCTCTAATCACAAATACAAATAAGATAAAAACATTGTTGACTTCTTCGTACCGGAGTTATTGCTTCAATATTGGACATCCATCTTATTTCTAAGAAATTTCATAGCTATATAGACAATAATGAGACAAGAACAAAAGGAGGTGAAAGTTAAAAATAATAATTAGAATAGAGAATGATTGAAAAAGAAGTGGGAATTGGTTTACAAGACTTTGACAAACACAGTTGAACTCTCAAACACTTGGAACTTTTTACATCTAGGTGAATTAACGCAAATCAACTTGAGACCTCAACTTTTCTTTGAAGGAATCCACAAAAATTATATGTTTCAAATTTACCATTTTTTTCTTTCATCGTCTCTTTATAAAATTAAAATTTTCCCTATATAGACTTAATTTGTAGGATAAAGTTGAAAATAATAAGTCATTAGAATAGATAGTGATTGAAAAAGAAGTGGGAATTGGTTTACAAGACATTTTCAAACATAGTTGAAATCTCAAACACTTGGAACTTTTTACATCTAGGTGAATTGATGCAAATTTAAACTTGAAACCTCAATTTTTCTTTGAAGGAATCCACAAAAATTATGTGTTTCAAATTTACTATTTTTTCCCTTTGCCTAACTCAATTTTTTTTTTTTTTTGTAATGAAATATATAGAGCTAAACTTTCTAGATAGAGATATAGGAGAATTAATGTAGATTTTAATTGTGAAATCTAAACTTTTCTTCAAAAAGAATCCATAAAAACTATGTGTTTCAAATTTACTAGTTTGTTTTCCATTATAAATTATACCCTTTATTGACTTAATTTGTAGGATAAAGTTGAAAATAAGTTATTAGAATAGATAGCGGTTGGAAAAGAAACGGGAATTGGACTATAAAAAATTTGACAAACACTAATGTAGTGTTTTGTTGGAGGAATTTTGAGGGGAGACGAAGGGAAGGGAGAGATTCTTGGAAGATTACGTAATTTGGTCCAAAAATTAGAAATCCCTCTCTTCCCATTCTTCCTCTCTAATAGTGGGGTTTGGGGGGTGTGGAATCTGTTAAATGGTTATATCGTCCTTTATATTGTGTCTCTTTTTTTCACTTGTATTGTTATAATATTATATTTACCATTTTCCTCCCATCCTCGATCTCCCCGAGAGGTCCCTCCCTTCCCCTCTGTTAAGCCACGAGACCCTAAAAGAGAATAATCAAACACCTTTGGAACTTTTCGCACCTAGTCATGGTTGAAAATCCCAAAGCTTTTCTTTTATTTATGTATTTTTTTTACATGAGAAATGCTTGGATGCAACACGCATATTGAAATTCATAAAAGGCTTTGTTGGCAAAATAATTGATATGCTAGTTGAAAACTAAAAGTTGATAAACTATTTCAATGAATTAAATGTGTTTGGTAAAATTAACTGTTAAATTAGCTCAAAAATATAAAATGACATAAAAATTACATATTTATATAAATTTTCATATAATTTTTATTTTTATTTTGTAGAGAAATATATATTTTCAAGTAATTATAATTATAATTTTTAATTTAAATTAAATTTTGAATTTTCTTTTTTAAAAGATCAAATAATTTATTAAAATCAAAATAGTTAAAGTAAGCTTTGATTTATATAGGATAGAGTTGTTAAGAACTCACTATAACAGAGCGGTTGAAATAGATGTGGGAATTGGCAACAAGACTTGGGCAAACAGTAAGAAAGATTAGTCAAACACTCGGTACTTTCTGCTCCCAGAAACTCCAAAGTTATTTGGAGTCAATGATTTGTAGTTCTTCTGGTTATTATTATTTTTATATGTATTTCTATTTCAGAAAAAAAAAATACAAACAAGAGAAAACATCGTCAACTGTTTGGAAAAAACTTCAGCTTCAATGGACACCTTACCAAGAAGTTTCGCTGCATTTTGGTGGTAGTTTCATTTCTTTGAGCTCAAATAATTAAATGCACAGCCCTATGCCACAATCAATTAAACACACAAACTTTTGAAAGGCCATCCCAATCATGGCTATGTCATCTTGCCTCACTAGTAAACCAAAGTTCAAGTATGATGTGTTTTTGAGTTTTAGAGGTAAAGATACCCGCTATACCTTTATGATATTTTAATGGTAACAGTAAATAGAAAAATAAAGATTTTGTGAGGAGAAGTAAAATTTTGAAATGAAAATATGATATTTTAATAATTTTTATAACAGTATTTTTGATAAAAAATTATCTATAATTTTTATAATAGTGTTGGAGTTTCAATGTGAAAAGCAAACAATTAAAAAAAATAAAATGGGTATAAAATGGAAAATATGATATTTTAATATTTTTGAATATATTTGAATAATATATTAATAAAATATAATGAACATTGAATTGAAAAGTTAAAAGTATGTAAAATAATTAAAAAAAAATTATGAGAGAGAAGGAGAAGGAAGCTCCTCCAAAAAATGATTCTGTTTTTGTGATTATTTGATAATGACAAAGACAAATAGAAAAGTGAGTCAAATTTGATTGAGTTGTTAGCAAAATAAGTAATCCACTTAGTGACTCGTTATTAGTCCACATGGACTGTTGATGGATGAGAAATAAAGTAAAGTTAAGAGCAGTACAACACACGCTAATTTTGGAAGAATTTCACTCTCTTTCCTTAGAAAAACCAGTGAAAGTTGATGGAAAGTGAGCGTTACAGTTGGGAAGCTTCCAAGAACTTGATGAGAAATTTGGGTCTAAAATATTGAAATGGGAATTTGACAAGCACTAACAAGAAGAATCAAACACTCGCGGTACTTTTCAACGCCCGTCACGGGTTGAAAACTCCAAAAATTCTTCTTTAATGCAGTTCCAGATCATAATCACAAATCACAAATATAAATAAAATAAAAAAATTATTTTATTATTATTATTTTTTTTAAAAAAATTATATTTTAAATTAAATAAAACGAACATTTATATTTTAAATTAAAAATAAAAATTATCATTAATTAAGTACTTGAGATTTAGATATGAAACCTCAATTTTTTTTTCCCCAAAAAAGAGCCATAAAACATTGTGTGTTTCATTTCATAATGGTTTTCTTCATTGTCTCTGTTAGTGTAAATAAATTACGCTCTTCAAAAATTGAAAAGAAGGCACTAAAATAGGTAGTTATTGAAAGGGAAGTCGGAATTGGGCTACAAGTCTTGGATAAACACTATAGTCAGCAAATGGGAAACGTTAAATTTTCATTTAACAGTTCATCTTCATCCAAGTTATTCGTACATTTTAGCATATACTATAAGATGAGATTGAATATAAACTAGTGGATGAAGATGTGACAACCTACTGTAGTCAAAGTAGAGATTTTAAACATTAATTACAAATTCAAAATTATAATTATATGAAGTCAAATAACACGAAACTTTAGTCGAGCCACATCTTCTCGTGTCTCGCGCTATCCTTTTTATTGGTTTAAAAATAATAAAATATTAGGGCATATAACTACCAAAAGAAAATAGTAAAATTAAGAAATGTTAGTTTAGTTTGTAAGAATGGAATTTATATCTCAAAATAATATATATCTTAATTTTGTTATTAATATAAAAATTTTATTGATGTGTAATATGTAATTACTTTTGTAAGGTTTATTTAAATTTTTGTGGCACCTTGACCATAGTAAGTTATTGGCAAATAATAGATTAAAATTTATTGACCTTTTTTTTTTTTAATCTTATTCTTTGTTTATTTTTATGATTTGTTAAAAAATTATAAATTAATGTTATTGATACATTTTTTATTTATTAACCAATTTATTATAATGAAATAATTTATGTGAGTCACTATATGTAACAATAAATTTAATTTTAAACGTAACACACGTAAATTTTATCAGACAAGAATAAAAAAATTATATTTTTAATATACTTATAATATTATTTTATTATATTTTATTAATAAAAAATATATGAGATAAAATATAGTGCATAAATGTATTATTTACAGTTCCCAAATTCACTTCTAGTTTTATTATTTAAAATTAAAAGAAAATTTTATTTTTATTCTTCACACTTAAAAATTTAATTAATTTAATTTTTAAATTTATTAATACTAACAGTTATTTAAAAATTTAATGGTAATGTAAATAATTATTTATATTGATAAATTTAAGAAATAAAAATAAAAATAAAAATAATTAAATTAATTATTATTTCAAGTGAAAAAAAAAATGCATTTCCTCTTAAAACGGTAACCACAGTTTGGCAGTCCGCATCAATGGACAACCTACCAAGAAATTTCCTTGCGCCTTGGTAATGGTGTTAGTTTGATTTATTTGAACTCAATTTTCTATTTATGTATAATAACAAAGGCTTATGCTACTGTTACAAAAACACACCAACTTCTAAAAGGTCATTCCAAACAAGCCTCTATTATCTATTCTCACCTACAAACCGTATGTTACTTTAAGAAAAAAAATTCAGCTTGAAATTTAAAGAAACACTTGATGCAATTTTTTTCTTTTTGACATGGAAAATTTAGGATGGAGAAAGCATTTTGAAATTCATAGAAGTGTAATTATTTTCGTGTAACAATATTGTGATACAATTCTCTTTTTTTTAGGTCATGAAATAATAGAGCTAATTAAATTTTTAATTAAAGATATAGGTGAATTAATGGAGATTCAAATCTGAAACCTTAACTTTCTTTGAAAGAATCCATAAAAATCAATTTGTATTGTGTGTTTCAAATACACCGTTTTTTTTTTCTTCATAGTCTATTTACATAAATAATTTATGCTATTTATAGACTTAATTTGCATGATAAAATTGAAAATAAGTCAAATAAGAATGGAATTGGACTACAAGAATTCGACAAACATATACCTGTTTGGATGGGGAGAAAATTTGAGAAGAAAGAAAATACTGAGAAAAACAAATGTAAAAATAGATTTATGAGAGAAAAGTAAGAAAAAAAGAAAATAGAGAGAATACACATAAAAGTTTTTTTTTAAAAAAAATTACTATATTTTATATCAATCATTATATTCTAAAATTATCTTATACTTATAGTTAATTCTACATAATAATAATAGATATTTTTATTATTATCAAATTAACTATTTTTACTTCCTTTCTATTTATTTCCTTCATCTAAATATCGAGAGAATATTTTTTTTCCTTTTTTTTTTTTTTCTTTCACTTTCTTTCCTTATCCAAACAAAGTATAGTGTTTAGTTGGAGGGATTTGTTAAGGAGAGGAGGAGAGGGGAAGAATTCTTGTAAGATTATCTCATTTGTTTGTTTTTTTTTTCCCCGAAAAAACAGTGATAAGATAATAGTATTTTATTATGAAAACCATTTTCCTAATTGATAATTACAGATCATGAACTGTCGTGCTTAATCAATTTTAAAAGTCTTAAAAGGAATCATTTGAATATCTTGAATGCTTTACAATAAGAATCAATTTTATAATCTTAAATGCTTTAGGATGGCATTCACTTTTTGAACAAAAACGAGACAAATAAAGCCGCCCAATTATGACTTTTGAAAATTAGAATCTTTTTGTGTAGCAGCTATGACTCTGGCTTCACATGATTAGCAATTAGAGGTGGTGACAAAATAAGATGTGATAAGAGAAAAGAGTTAATATAAGATGTGGAGAAAAGAAATGAGCAGTTGTAAATCTAAAATTATAGAGAGAAGAAATAAAAGTGTAAAATAATTTGTAGAATTTATTTAAAAAGTTTTGGAAATTTATAAAAAATAATACGTCACAATAAATTTATAAAAATATAATATAAAATTAAAATTAAAAACTTTAGCGGATAACACCAATAGAAATCGCATTAGCAGACATAATTTGCTTTAATATGCTTTTTCACCAACTAAATACTTATTTGTCTCCTTAACAGCACACATAGTGATGAGTTTACGGAGTCTTGTCTGCAGGACGATTCTCGAGCTTACGGAGAACCAAACGACAAAAAAGAACGAGTCAAAATAAAAGGTGGGTGTGAGGGAAAAATTAGAGCCAAAATAAAAGGGTTAAATTGTAATTCTATTTTATTTTTTAATTAAAATAAGTTTTCGTTTCACTCCTCATACTCCGATTTGGGAGGAAACAGAACTTGAGGTTTTGGATAGAAAGGAGAGTAACAGTTTCCATTAGCTCCTTTTAATTAAATAAACTCCCAAATAATAGAAGTTTTTGAAGTTTTTTCTTCTTTCCCATCCCTTTCCATCCATCCAAGGATAGCCTTACGAAACTTCCTGCACCTAGTCACGGGTTGGAAACTCTAAACATCAAATAATAGAAATTTCGCTGCACCTCGGTGGTTGTTTTGTTTCTTTGAGCTCAAAAACTTCTATTTATGCATAAATGCACAGCCCTATGCCACAATCAATTAAACACAAACTTTTTGAAGGTCATCACAATCATGGCCATGTCGTCTTGCCTCACTTGTAAACCAAAGTTCAAGTATGATGTGTTTTTGAGTTTTAGAGGTAAAGATACTCGCTATACATTTACCGGCAATCTATATTGTGCTTTGTGCCAAAAGGGTATCAACACCTTCATGGATGAAGAGGAACTTGGGAGAGGGGAACAAATTTCAGCAGTCCTTCTCAAGGCAATTGAAGAATCAAAAATTGCTATTATCGTGTTCTCTGAAAATTATGCATCTTCCACATGGTGTCTTGACGAACTCGTTAAGATTCTTGAGTGCATGAAGCAGCAAAATCAACTAGTTTTTCCAATTTTTTACAAAGTGGAACCCTCAACTATACGGCATCAGTTAAACAGCTACGGGGATGCAATAGCCAAGCATGAAAAGAGGTTCAAAGATAAGATGGATAAGGTGCAAAAATGGAGATCAGCTTTGTTTGAAGCATCCAATTTATCTGGTTGGGAGTTCGAATCAGGGTACGTGGCATTTCCCCCACTTATATATGGCTTTGTTACTTTTAGTTTTGTTTCTTTGTTTTGATTTTTCTGCATCATTCTAGGACAAATTGTTCCATTTTGAGAGTAAAGAAATTTAAAAAATATTGGCTAGACAATTTTATCTCAACAGTCAAAACAGATTCTCAAGTCTTTAATGGCATTTTACCTCCCAACTTCAGAGAGCAAGTCTTGCTTTTCACAAGATATTGTTTCTTGACCACATGAGGTTGCAAATCAGCTGCACCTTAACCCACGTGTCTGGACATTTCAGTCCATTCATGCGTCAACACAATTTTTCATTCCATGTCATCCCTCTTTAACCAGTAATAACAACTTGTTTTACAATTTCTTGTAGAAGGTACTACAAAAGCAAGAAATGTGTAGAATGTGAGTGGCATGAGTGTCAACTATGGAAATTAGTTATTTTGTACAGTTAGTACTAGGTAGTTGCTTATGTAGTTGAAGTTTTGGTATGATCTAAGACAAACTAGTGATAAATGATTAATTTTTGCCATCTTTTCTAACTAAATCAAACTCTTAATATTTTCAATTGGATGCTATTTGATTTCTAATTTTATTCCATGTGAAAAAAAAAAATACCTTTCTTTCAGCATTAAGTGTTTAGCATTGTTTTTCATTTTGCTAGGTACGAATTTCAATTTATTGAGAGGATCACTGAAGTGGCCTTTGCAAAACTAAATTCCAAGTATTTAGATAAGGGCGGCAACTTAGTTGGACTCAAATCTGGCATAAAAGAAGTAAACTCAATTTTAGACATTGAGTCTACCAAAGATTCTTTCATGGTAGGAATTTATGGGCCTGGAGGTATAGGTAAAACAACACTAGCCCGATTTATATATGACATAATTGTTGATCAATTTGAATGTTCGTGTTTCCTTGTTGATGTTAGAGAAATTTCGAATAGCAAAGGCCTATTAAAACTTCAAAAGACACTTCTAGCTAATGCTCTTGGGAAGGAATATGTCAAGTTGTCCAATGTTTACGAAGGAATTCACATAATACGAAATAGGCTTCAATTCAAGAGAGTTCTTCTAGTTCTTGATGACGTTGATAAATTGGAGCAGTTACAATGGTTAGCAAGAGAATGTGATTGGTTTGGGCCTGGCAGTAGAATCATCATAACAACAAGGAATAGACATTTGTTAATTGCTCATCAGATTGAAAAGACATATCAGATGAAAGAGCTCAATTATCATGAAGCTGTTGAACTCTTAAGTTGGAATGCCTTCAAAAGGATGCATCCTCCATCAAGTCATCTAAATATTGCAAAGAGTATAGTGCATTATGCTAAAGGCCTTCCATTAGCTTTGAAAGTAATAGGTTCAGATTTGTTTGGAAAAAGTTTACAAGAGTGGGAATGTGCATTGGATAAATATGAGAGAATTCCAAATGGAGAGCTTCTAAAAGTACTAAGAATAAGCTATGATAGCTTGGAGGAGAATGAGAAAAATATTTTTCTTGATGTTGCTTGTTTCTTCAAATGGGAGAAATTGGAATATGTCGAAAAAATATTTGATGCTTGTGATTTTTACTCACAATATGGTATTGGAGTACTAGTTGATAAATCTCTCATAAGTATTGAAGATGGTATGATGAAGATACATGACCTATTAAGAGACATGGGCCGAGAGATCATTAGACAAGTTTCTCCCTTAGAACCAGGTAGAAGATCCAGGTTATTGTTTCATGAAGATGTTCTTGAAGTATTAACACAAAATACGGTAAGCGCCATATTTGTATTAATTATCCTTAATTAGGGAACATAGTATTTAAAATTTGATGACATTCTAATGATACATATTTGTACTTATATTGAAGGGAACTACAAATGTTGAAGGAATAATGCTTGATTTGCCTAAATCCGAAAAAGTTCTTTGGAACGGTACTGCATTTAAAAAGATGAAAAATCTTAGAATTCTTATTATTCGAAATGCAAAATTTTCAATTTGCCCAGAATATCTACCAAACAATATAAGGTATTTTGAGTGGAAGGAATATCCATCAAAGTCTTTGCCACCTGGTTTTCATCCAAAGAAACTTGTTGCCTTCAAGGTACCTGGCAGCTGCATCAGACTAGATAAGCCATTCAAGGTACAAGTTAAAGCAAGTTGTCTTATTCTTATTATTGTTGTTGTTATAACTTGCATCTAATCTATTGAGTTCTTATTATTATTATTGTTGTTGTTATTGTTATTAGTATTATTACTCATTTGAATTTATTTGTTTTTCAGGAATTTCAATTTTTGGTAGAAGTAGATTTCTCAAATTGTCTATCCCTAACTCAGACGCCTGATTTTTCTGGAGTTTCAAATTTACGGTCGTTATATCTTAAAAACTGTATAAATTTAGTGAAGGTTCATGATTCTGTTAGATTTCTTAGTGAGCTTGTAAGGCTTGAACTTAGTGGTTGTAGAAGACTTGAGTTATTTCCAAATATCTTGGGAAAGATGGAAAAATTGTCATTTATTTCGTTGGGTGGGACTGCAATTAAGGAATTACCTGATCTTTCTGGAGCTCCAAATTTAAGATCTTTGAATCTTACTGGCTGTAAAAATTTAGTTAAGGTTCATGATTCTATTGGATTTCTTAGTAAGCTTGTTGATTTGAAATTTTCAAGGTGTTACAAGCTCAAACATTTTCCACATAGCTTCCACTCGAAATCTCTTGAATACCTTGACCTTAGCCATTGTAGAAGACTTGAATTCTTTCCAAATATTTTGGGAAAGGTGGAAAAGTTGTCTGAGGCTCAGCTGACTGGGAGTGCCATCAAGGAGCAGCCTGATTCCCTTGGTTGTCTTACAGGGCTTATTTATTTATATGAGACAGCTTGCAAATTTCTTAGAAATCTAGCAAGTACTTTATCCATGCAGCCACACTTTCTGGAAAAAGATATGCAAGACAGTCCTCAACTTGTAAAATCATTAGTACAAGTTGATGAAACCATTAGCCCGAGTTTACATACCCTGTATCTGGACAACTGTAGCATATCTGAGGATGATCTTGGCATGATTTTTAACTCTTGTCCAAAATTGACAATTTTGAGGCTAAGAAGAAACAATTTTGAAAGGATCCCTACATCCATTAAAAATGCTCTTAATTTGGAATGTCTTGATGTTGATGACTGCAAGAATCTTAGAGAAATTCCAGAAATTCCATCAAATCTAGGGGGCATCAAGGCAACAAATTGCAAATCATTAACTTCAGATTTATCAGGCAGGTTGTGGAGTCAGGTTCGGTTACTTTTTTCTCTTCCACATTTATATATCCAGTCTTTATCATATGCATTTTTAGTATAAAAATTTAACTAACATTTCAAAGCAAAATTAATATTAATAGATTTAACGATGAATGAAAGATACACACAATCACAATTTAATACTCAATCAAACATGTTTATCAGAATAACCATAATTAAATATAAGTAAAAGCATGAATCTTTTGTTTCTTTGTAACATATAGATGTTTAAGGGATTACTTAAGGAACTTAGTTTTTGCTATCATTCTCTCTCTTTATTCTTTCCACACTAAGGAAATTATTAGTTAGGGAACTTACATTTTGATGATATTAAACTCAATCATATTGCATTTGTTAATGAATTTACAGGTATTCAAAGATGTCTGGTTAGATGTAAGAATGCCGGCAACAGAAATTCCAGAATGGTTTGACCATCATATCAGAGGAGAAACATTGACCTTATGGATTCGTAAAAAATTCCCAAGTGTTGCGATGGCTTTTATCTTTAAAAATCTGGATCAATGGGGGAATGAAATTCTACCTCAAAATGAAGATAATTGTCTTGCTGTCCAAATTTTCATCAATGGTAACCTAGTAATGGTCCAGGACTCCCGTGGTACAATTATGGGAGGTAATGTATGGCTTTTTTCCTTCGATGGGAATCGATGGGATTTTCTTGATGCATCTCTAACACATGATTGGAACTATGTGGAGGTCCGGTGTATCAATGGATGTCCAACATTGCCAATACTGACAGTGGAATGCTGTGGAGTTTATGTCTACGAGCAAAATATAAATACGGAGGATATTCAATTCTACTGTCCAATAAATCCATTAAAGCAACCAGCTTCACTATTTTCTCCTCAACACATCCTGTCATAACACAAGCAATTGAGGTTCCAGATTTTGGAGAAGAGTTAATTTTGTTCACCTACACTTGAAATCATTATCAAGTTGGTCTCTCGTATTTCGAAATCATTATTAATTTCGTCTTTGTAATATTTTTTAGAGGTTTAAACTATTAGTATTGTAAGTTAGAGGTCAAAATTAATACTTTTAAGGTTTAAGACATGAAATTTACAGCGATATTGAAATATAAAATAACAAATTAATAAACTTGAATTATGAAAAATCAAAATAATATTTAAATTTAGTAGAGAATTGTTCAAATTGCATGAGAGCTATTCTTTAGCTGGAGCACATTCAGATATACGTGATAAAATGCTTGTAGCCGAAGTTTAGAGTCAATTGTTAGTGGGATTTTGTAGATTATATTATGATTTGTAGTATAATTTCATCTATCAGTTCATATCTATCCAAGCTCTTAATAAAATTATTTAGTTATTCAAGTATCTTAGCTTATCCTTATCCTGTTCTTGAAGCTTGTTCGAGCTCTTGTTCTTCAGTACAGTGAACTAGCAAAGCAAGGTAGGCGACACTCTCTTTCTCTCTCTGTCTGTTCTTTAAAAGAACTTCAAAATGAAAGATGGTTTGCAAGTCAGCTAAGAGAAGAGTGCGGCAATCAAATGCCCGTAGTTGCAGTGCTAACGAAATGGTGAAAGCTTATTCAATAATTTCAAGATTTCTTCTTTTTAATTACCATGTGGACCGCTCTGTGAAAGAAAGTGTGGTTGATGATGAAGTGATATATCGTATATGTATTATGTTGTTGTGGGTAGATAAGCTTGGCACGTGTGGATATGCATGAGTTACGTGAGAGGCGTTAAGTCTTGTAGTTATCATTATTCTTTTGTTTACCTTATCTTTAGTTGTTAGCTAGCTTTATCTCTTGTAGAGTCCCAGTAAAGCCAGGGCGGCGTGGTGAATGTATATGTATGATTCCCAGTAAAGTTAGCTTTAGTACAAGCCCAAGAATGAAGATTGAAAAGGAAGTCTCAATTGGGTGAAAGATTAGTTGGACTTGAGGGGAGTGTTAGAAAACGATGAGAATTTTTTTTTTTAATATTATTATTAATTTTTTTTTTATGTTTTAAATTAAATAAAATAAATTTTTATATTTTAAATCTAAAATAAAAATAAATCTTTTATATAAGTAAAAAAATACTTTAATAAAATTTATTTTTATTTTTAACTTAAAATATAAATATTTATTTTTTTAAAATTTAAAATATAATTTTTTAAAAAATTAATAATAAATATAAAAATAAAATAATAAAAAGGAGAATTCCCACGTCAGTGGGAACATTGAAAAGAGAAGTGTATATAAGTGTAAGAAAAGCTGAAGTCTAATTGTCTTAAAGACATTTTGGAGAAATGTGTTATTCTTCCTTTATTGCATAATATTTTAGACCATAAAAATAGATCAGGCCTACACACTTATTAGACTCAACACTTTTTTATTTTAAGTTATTTTTTTTTCCTAGATTACAACGGCTAAGTTTGTAAATATGTAGGCCTTCAAGGAAAAAGGCAACTCATGCATATATTCATGACATTAAACTACTAAGAAATTTGGCAGCACCTCGCTGCTTCTTTCGGGTTGAGCTCAAAGTTTTTCATTTATTTATTAACGTAAATGCAAATCCAATGTCTCTTATCGCACACATTGTCATAGCGTTGGATATTAATAATTTTAAAAAATACAAATTAATATTGAGAATTAACTTTTTCTTATTTTATTGTCAAATTAAGAATCCGCGCGCGTCAGCCTCAATTGACTATCTACCAAGAAAATTCGCAGCACCTTCGTTCTTCTTCGAGGTGAGTTTTACATATATTCAAGTGCAAAGCCACAGCTCTGTGCCTAAATAATCAAACACAAACTTCTGAAAGGTCAATCCAACCATGGCTTTGTCATCTTGTCTCACCAACAAAACAAAGAACATCTGAAAAATTAAAAATTACTATGATTGTGTTCTTTGAAAATTATGCATCTTTTTATACGGTGTCTTGATGAATTTGTTAAGATTTTTAAGTATACGAAGAAACAAAACTAACTTGTTTTTCGAATTTTTTACAAAGTCCAACCCTCAACCATACGTCATCAGATAAACATCTATGGGGAAATAATAGCCAAGCATGAAAAGAGGTTCAAAGATAAGATGGATAAGGTGCAAAAATGGAGACCAGCTTTGTTTGAAGCATCCAATTTATCTGGTTGGGAGTTCAAATCAGGGTATGTGGCATTTCCCCCACTTATACATGGCTTTGTTACTTTCAGTTTTAGTCTCTTTATACAATCTGGCTTTGATTTTTCTGCATCATATTAGGACATATTATTCCATTTTGAGAGTAAAGAAAATCCTACCATATTAATAAAATATTGGCTACACAGTTTTATCTCAACAGTCAATACAGATTCCCAAGTCCTTAATCGGCATTTAATGTGCCTAAAATAGCCTTATTGTTATTGTTATTACTAAAATCAAAAGAAAAATCTTTATAAAAATTATAACTTATTTCATTTTCAATGAATTGTGAAATATCTCTCTTACATTAGAGAATTTCTTGTTTGAAAATACTTTTATAATTATTAGCAATATAATATTATTTTAAAAATTAAAATTCTAATATAATAATATAGTATAACACTGTGCCTAAGCAGTATAATTAAAAAATAATAATTATTAGATATTAGATAAAAAAGATAAAAGAGATAAAAAAAAAAAAACAAAATACATCGTATGAAATGTAGCCCATGTAATAGTGTGGGCAATTAAAATCTAGTCTAACAAAAAAATAAAAAATAAAAAATAAAAAGTCTTATTAACATTTTCAATTCAAAGTTATTTAATTTCTAATTCAATTTCACTTGAAAAAAAAAAAAAAAAAGTTCACCATTCTTTTGAGTGTGAGGTGTTTAACATTGTTTTTCATTTTTGATAGGTACAAATTCCAATTTATTGAAAAGATCATTGAAGAGGTCTTTGCAAAACTAAATTCCAAGCATTTATATATGGGTGGCAGCATAATTGGGCTCAAATCTCATATGGAAGAAGTTTTGGGGGTTTCTTTTCATACCTGCAATCTTTTCCGTTCATACCCGCTTACCCTGTTTTTTTATTATACTTTTACTCGTTTGCCCTTAAAAAATAGAACATTTCTGGTTATCATTTTTGGAAAGAAAACACCTCACTACAGAGCGACACTCGCACACAGAGAAGACGAAACCTATAGCTGCTTTTAACTAAAACAAAGTCTCTTGATTGAAGGTTATAATAGGCGTGGTAGGGTCAGAGCCGTGCTTTGGGCCTTAGGAAAAATTATTATAAGATATAGTGTAATATAACTTATTTATCATTATATTATTTTTTGAACTTTTTAAGTTACAAAGTTATTTGTTAAATTTTTATAATTAAATAATTTTAATCATTTATTTTTAATAAATAATATAATTAATTTATTCAATGTATGTTGTAAGATAATTTATTTAAGTGAGGATTTAAACAATTTAAATTTTGAAATTTTTTTCAATAATAATATCGGTTACATGTATTTGAAAAATAAATTAATCTTCTGATACAGTTTAGTATTTTAAAGAAACATAAGATAAGGAGGAAAAGAGATAAAATAATGAGAGAGGTGAAGACTAATAGTTATTATTGATAATGTTAGAGATAATCATATTTCTTCAAATAATTTCTGCACTTTTGATGATTCAATTCTTAAACCTTATATTTTATAATTTATTTAATCATTTTAAACTTTACATATAAATATACATAATTATATAAATGAGGCCTAAAGGAGATATGGGACCTAAGACAATTGCCTAAATAGCCTTGCCCAATACACGGCCCAGGGTAGGGTTTGAAGAGTACAATAATTTTCTATTCCAAGGAGAGCCTGTAGAAAACGTTTATATTTGAGTGCAATCTTGGAAAATTTAAGCATTAATGGAGACACTTCTTGTACTGCGACATGCGTGGTGGAGGGATTGAAACACCTCACCTTCTGTTGCTTTTGCTTTTTCACCTTCTTCTTCGACAACTTCAATTTTTATTTTTTTTTGGATGGGTGGATATGAAAGAAAAAATAGAGGAATGAAAAAAAAAAAAAAATTCCCTTTTAGATATTGAGTCTAACAAAGATTCCCAAATGGTAAGTCTTTATGGACCTGGAAGTACAAATAAAACAATACTAGCTCAATTTATATAACATAATTGTTGATCAATTTGAATGTCTGTATTTCCTTATTGATGTTAGAGAAATTTCTAATGAGAAAGGCCTATTAAAACTTTAAAAGACACTTCTGGTTAAGGCTCTTGGGAAGGAATATGCCAAGTTGTCCAATGCTTATGAAGGAATTTCTATAATACAAAAT
Source organism: Bauhinia variegata (assembly GCA_022379115.2). NCBI lineage: Eukaryota > Viridiplantae > Streptophyta > Magnoliopsida > Fabales > Fabaceae > Bauhinia > Bauhinia variegata. Next base: position 13,234,752 of record CM039437.1, read on the forward strand.
AGGCTTCAATTTAAGAGAATTCTTCTAATTCTTGATGATGTTGATAGATTGGATCAATTACAATTGTTAGTAGGGGACTGTGATTGGTTCGGTTCTGGCAGTAGGATCATCATAACAAGGAATAAACAGTTGCTAAATTGCTCATCAGATTAAAAAGACATATCAAATGAAAGAGCTCAATGAACATGAAGCTCTTGAACTCTTCAGTTGGAATGCCTTCAAAAGGATGCTTCCCCCACCAAGTCATCTAAATATTTCAAATTGTATAGTGTTATGCAAAAGGCCTTCCATTAGCTTTGAAAGTAATAGGTTTTAATTTGTTTGGTAAAATACTAGATGAATGGAAATGTGCACAGGATAAATATGAGAGAATTCCAAACCGAGAGATTCTAAAAGTACTAAGTTAAGTTATGATGGGTTGGAAGAGAATGAGAAAAATACTTTTCTTGACATTGCTTGTTTCTTCAATTGGCGGAGATTGGAATATGTTGAAAAGATATTAAATGCTTGTAATTTCTATCTACAATTTGGTATTAGAGTACTTATTGATAAATATCTCATACGTATTAAAAATGATAGTTTATGAATGCATGACCTAATTAGAAACATGGGCAGAGATAATATTAGAAATTTCACCCTTAGAACCTATAAGTAGAAGATCCAGGTTATGGTTTTATGAAGATAGTTTTGAATTACTAACTCAAAATATGATAAGGACCGTATCTAAATTAATTTCCATAATTTCGGAAGATATTGCCTTGCTGTAAAATTTGACAATGTGCTAATGATACTTATTGGTTCTTTTAAATTGAAGGGGACTGAGAACAATTTAAGGTTGTTTGAGTGACATGAATACCCTTCAAAGTTTTTGCCACCTGGTTTTCATCCAAAGAAACTTGTCGCCTTCAACTTACCTGGCAGCTGCATCACACTAGATAAGCCATTCAAGGTGCAAGTTATCAAGAATTTGTTGATGTTGTTAAATCTTACATCTAATTAGGCTCTTTGGCTTTCTTGCCCAGGGACTCATTTAACTTATTTGTGATTTTTAAGAATTTCAATTTTTGATCCAGATATTTTTTTTATTGTCAATTCCTAACTCAAATACTTGATATTTCTAAAGTTTTGAATTTAGGGTATTTGATCTAATTGAGTGTATAAATTTAATTAAAGTTGACTATTCTATTAGATTTTTTTTTAATAAGCTTGTTGGTTTGAGGTTTTCTAAGTGTTACAAGCTCAAACATTTTTCGCATGGCATCCACTTGACATCTCTTGAATACCTTTACCTTATCAATTGCAAAAGACTTGGATTCTTTCCAAATATTTTGGGAAAGATGGAAAATTTGTTTGACATTTATTTGGATAGGACTGCCATTAAGGAAGTGCCTGATTCCTTTGGCGGTCTTACAAGTCTGCAGTGGTTAAAAGTGGGACCTCATTAACGTCCTAGGAATCTACCAAGTACTTTACTTGGTTGGCTAGGTATGAAAGACTCTCCTCAACTTGTAAAATCGTTAATACAAGTTGGTGTAATCAACAACCCAAGTTTACTTTACTTGTATTTGAACAATTGTAGCTCATCTGATGATCATGTTCGCCTGGTCACTAACTGTGTTCCGAAATTGGAGCACTTGAGCCTAAGAGGAAGCAGTCTTGAAAGCCTCCCAACATGCATTAAAGATGCTATTAATCTGAACTATCTTTATGTTGATGACTGCAAGAATCTCAAAGAAATTCCCGTGATTCCATCTAATCTACAGACAATCTGGGCAAAGAATTTGCATATCATTAACTTCAGAATCTTCAAGCAGGTTATGGAGTCAGGTTTGACTATTTTTTTCTCCTCCACTTTTATATACCCAGCTTTTAATCTGTACATTATAAAAATGCAACTAAAACTTCAAAGCAAAATTAATATTAAGAGATTTAGCAATGAATAAAGATACACAATCATAATTTAAAACTCAATCAGACACGTTTATCAAGCTAAGTGGAGTTTAGTTGAGTTGGTACCATCTGACACACAGATTTATCAAAATGATCATAATATAAATAAAAGCATGAATATCCTATTTCTTTGTAACATATAGATGTTTATAGCATTATTTAAAGAACTTAATTTTTGCTATCACTCTCTCCTTTTATTTCTTTTCACACTAAGAAAATACTTTGTCAAGGAACTTACTTTTTTGATAATATTAAACTCGATCATATTGCATATGTCAACGGATTTACAGGCATTCAAGGAGGTCCTTTGGTTACGTGTAGTAATGCCAGCAATAAAAATTCCAAAATGGTTTGTCCATCTTATCAAAGGAGACACAGTGTCTTTTCGAATTCGTCAAAAATTACTATGTGTTGCTTTAGCTTTTTTTTTTTCTTGTCTTTAAAAATTTGGAGAATGAAATGCTGTCTCAAAGGGAAAGATCCCAGCCAGTTGTCTGCATTTTCGTCAACCGTATCAAAAGATTTACTGGGCCTTTCATTTATGGAATTTGGGGAGGTCATGTAGTATTGTTTACCTTGTTTGGGCGCCACCTCCTTCATGAATATCTAGTACATGATTGGAACCTTGTTTGTCGAAGACTATAGTGATGAAGATGACTAACCCCATTGATCCGATTTTTTTGATTTGAATTGCTTGTTGTTTTCTGATCTATGTCGTTGAATCTTTGGTTAAGGCATGAAAGAAATTCAAAAGTAAGGATGTTTAATTAGTTTATGAATCCCCAATTAATTTCAGCAAATTTCTTAAATTCTAATACGATAGAAACGGTTTTGTATCTTAAACTTGTATATAATGTGAATTTTCCTTATTCTATGTACATATATCATTGTAGCATATAGCTCATAATTGGACAGAACAACTCTCAAGCTGCGATCTCAGCTTTGTCTGTTCATGGGCAGGCAGACAAGCTTTGAATGTTTTAAGGGATTGTAACACTTTTATGTCACTACAAATGCACTGGATGAACCTGTAAAGTGAGTGATTGATCCAAATAATCCCTTGGCAGAACCGAAATGTCGTATTCTGTACACACCACGGACTGCATCCTGCGGTATTCTCCATTCCTTGGTTGCTGTAATCCTAGCACTGAGTTCGAAAGGTCTTGAACACTTGAAGGGCAGGCAAAAATCATCGTCATCATAAGCAGGAACCCTTTCCTTTGAGAAATTCAACGAGGGCGAATGTGCCTTCAGTCATGAGATCATTACGAAGGCAACCAGAAGGAAACTGACACCATGTCACCTCTCTTATACGTGGAGTTCTTCGGTACGTCAGAGCTAACATCTCCGAAACTGACACCAATTGGGGTTGCATCCACCACCACTGGCGGAAGTAAGCTCAATTGGTTATCCAGGAGATTGATTGGAAGAAAAGAAATGCTTAATGTTTTGTAAGTGTAAAATGCCTCCATAAAACTCTTTGGGTTTGAGTTGTGGTTTGTTTAATGTTTACTCGTTTAAGTTGTTGAATTTTTGGTTGAGCCATGAAATTCAAATGACGGAATGTTTAATTAATTTACAAATTCCCAATAAATTTCGGCAACTTTTTAAATTCTAGTATGACAGAAACGATTTTGTATCTTAAACTTGTAAATAATGCGAAATTTTGGTTACTGGATAGCGGTATGCTATCCACTCCAAGTTGAGAAAAGGAGAAAATACCTAGCAGCGTCTGTAACTCTCCTTGATTTAAAATATAGATTGATCAGTCCAACTAATGAAGTAAGATAGGCAAGTTTAATTTAATGGATACTAAAGCTGGAAGTCTGGAAGCTTATCTGAAAGGAAGAAATATATATATATATATATATATATATATATATATATATATATATATTGTGTTGTAAATAAGAAATCTCTTTTTGTCCCGATCCGTAGACCTTAGTTTTTTGCCCCATTTTCTCTTCTATTTGTGGTTTTTAAAATAGATTTATCAATACATACTAAATATTCAAAATCGTACCGATATATACAATTTGTCAAAAGTTGTATCATGATAATACAACTTTTATGATAATTTGTGACAAATTTTAAGTCATATTATCGTAATTTATAGTGCATGCATGTATGGAAAAAGAAACATTTTTTTGCTATCAAACCAAAAGTAAATCGTCCTTTAGTTGAATGATTAGTGCTGATGTTTAGAACAATTATTTTGCCCACTTTTCCTTTACACTCTTCGTTCATGTTGACATTTCAGTATCGTCACTATTATGGGACAATTACAGCTGCGGTGTCTTTCGTATCACCACTTGTGGTTAGATGTTGGGAACAAGAGTATTTGTGAGTTGAAGTCCTATACTGCTAAAATTTAAAACTTGTAGAAGATATATATGTTGCAATGACCCAAATTTCTAATAAACTTGGACTTTCAAGTGGAAATGTAGTGTTAGACCCACAAGTATGTCATAAATAAAAGATTTTAGCAGACTGTTTGTTTTGTCCATTCTACCCATAGATAACCTACAAGTTGATGGTAGATAGGAAAGTGAGCATCGTGCTAAGGCAAGCTTCATTACTTGGAGAAGCTGGAATTTAATGAGAAATTTTGATCCACTATGTTGAAAATAAGGCACTACATGGTTGACATATTATATAGAGAATCTGATAGGCCGAAGAAGTTCATCAAGGGTGCCAAAGATAAAGGAAAAGATAACCTGATAGAGAATTAACAGGCCATGCCTCCAAATTGCACTCTACAATTAATTGCAAAAAAAAAAAAAGGTTGGTTTGTTGCATACGTGTATAGATATGTGTGTGTTTTGTCATTCTAGGATTAATATTTGCTATAAAAACTTCTCTTTCTGTCATTTATTTTAGAATAAATATTTATTTTGGTCCTTTACATTTGAAACTCTAATCAATTTCGTCTCTTACATTTAAAATCCTAATCAATTTCGTTATTCACACTTCAAATTTTTTATCAATTATGTCTCTTAAATTTATCAATATTTCTGAAGTGTGAGGGACTAAATTGATAAACTTAAAAGTGTGAGGGGTCAAATTGATAAGAGTTTTAAGTGTGATGGACAAATTTTTTTTTTTGAATCTATTTTTTTATATATATATAATTCAAAATTGAGTAATAAATTATATTCATTTTTTATATTTATATTAAATATTTCTATTAATAGAAATATATAATATATAATATATAATATAATTCTATAATTAATTATATATTAATAGAAATCTTAAAAATTATTAGATGAAATCTAAATATTTTATTTTTTTATAATAAAAATAATAAATAAAATATCGAGTTAATTTGAATTTTTGTTAAAACTTCTTTAAAAATTAGCCAGTCATATAAAAAGAAGTATAAAGAAAGTATAGATTATTTTACTCTGACTATGTATCGACTGAATCAATGACTATTCATGATTTCATAATTGAATCAATTACATATTTTTTTTTTTTTCCAAACTAGAGGAATGTTATGGTGGGGCCCCCTTGATTCAATTCCTCAATAAGAAACTATCCACTATGAGTCTAGTACATATATTTCTTACTGCATATACTTACTTATTATATTATATGAGATTAGAATATATGTACATAGATATATGTTATCCGCATAGTGACTCATTAAGGAACAAAAAAATTGATTTACCCAGTGAGTATAGCATAAGCAAAATGGTTTGTTAATATTAGCTCAGCATGTGTGGACCAAATAGTGTGGAAGCACGTTCAAGTTTGAAATAATCTGCATATAATAATATAAAGAGTAATGATGTAAATACACTTCTTTAATTATATATATATATATATATATTGTATATTTTTCACTTTTTATCTCATATTTTCTATTTATAATTTTGCTGCTACAAATAAATAATATACACTAAGCGTATAGACTGGACATGCATCTATAACTGTGGTTCTTGTGGTAGCGTTTGGTCCAAACAGTTCCTTTTTGGGGAAAGTAAGCAGGAAAAATCAGGCAAATACGTTAGATGAACGTTTGATTGGAGGGAAGGGGAGGGTAAGTTTAGTAGGTAAATTCCTTTTCCTCCCCTCATATTATTTCTCTCAAGAAAAAAAATTGATGCATTTTAAATGGATAACTTATTTTTTATAATTTTTATTTTTTCTTACTTATAAAATTATAAGAACAAAATTATTCTTCCCTAATTCCTTCTCCCCTCGCTTATAAAAGAAGTATGCGAACGCATCTCTATATTAAAATCTCTTTAATTGCTTCTTTATTCAGGAGAGATTTTGAATTCTGTACAAATTAAAAACGTCAAGATATTGCTTTGGGATTAAATAAGATATTTTATCTGAAAATTAGGTTAGATTTAAACTTAGGAGACATGGTGGAGTGGGAAGTGTGGCTCTGATTAAATAAGCATAATAATGTATTTTAGCAAGCACACTTATAAAACAGTGTGTACACATGCTTACTTTCCAAAAAAATTCACTCTCCTTTTTCTTTGGTGTTGATTAATGATTGATATAGAAACACTAGTATGAGTTGATGGTACAGTGGAAATTGAGGATTATGCTTAGGAAGCTTCATTACTTGGAAAAAGCAGGAAAATAATGAGAAATTTTGGTCCACAGAATTGAAAATAGATATATAGTGCTTGAAAAGTAAGTGGGAATTGGAAAAGACATGGACAAGCAGCAAGAAGAAGAATCCAACACACCATGGTTTAAATATAGTTTCAGTTCATAATAACAAAGACCAATTCTTTCTTTTTCAAAAAGAAAAAGCATTGTTGACTGTTTGGTAGGAACTTTAGCCTCATTAGGGGATCTATCAAGAAATTTCTCTGCACCTTCTGTTTATGTAAATAAATTATGGCCTTCATAGAACAAATTCGTAGGTGGCTTGCATCTTAGTGGTTGTTTCGTTTCTTTGACCTCAAAGACTTCTATTTATATGTAAATGCACAACCCTATGGTACAATCAATTAAACACACAAACTTCTGAAAGGTCATCACAATCATGGCCATGTCATCTTGCCTCACTTGCAAACCAAAGTTCAAGTATGATGTGTTTTTGAGTTTTAGAGGTAAAGATACCCGCTATACATTTACCGGCAATTTATATTTTGCTTTGCGTCAAAAGGGTATCAATACCTTCATGGATGAAGAGGAACTTGGGAGAGGGGAACAAATTTCACCTGTCCTTCTCAAGGCAATTGAAGAATCAAAAATTGCTATCATTGTGTTCTCTGAAAATTATGCATCTTCCACATGGTGTCTTGACGAACTCGTTAAGATTCTTGAGTGCATGAAGCAACAAAATCAACTAGTTTTTCCAATTTTTTACCAAGTAGAACCCTCAACTATACGGCATCAGTTAAACAGCTATGGGGATGCAATAGCCAAGCATAAAAAGAGGTTCAAAGATAAGAAGGATAAGGTGCAAAAATGGAGATCAGCATTGTTTGAAGCATCCAATTTATCTGGTTGGGAGTTCAAATCAGGGTACGTGGCATTTCCCCCTCTTATACGTGGCTTTGGTACTTAAAGTTTTGTTTCTTTGTTTTGATTTTTCTGCATCATACTAGGACAATTTATTCCATTTTGAGAGTAAAGAAATTTAAACAATATTGGCTAGACAATTTTATCTCAACAGTCAAAACAGATTCTCAAGTCCTTAATGGCATTTTACCTCCCTACTTCTGAGAGGTAGTATTCCTTTTCACAAGATATTGTTTCTTGACCATATGAGGTTGCAAATAAGCTGCACCTTAACCCACGTGTCTGGACATTTCTGTCCATTCATGCGTCAACACAATTTTTCATTCCATGTCATCTCTCTTAAACCGGTAATAACAACTTGATTTACAATTTCTTTTATAAGGTAATACAAAAGCCAGAAATGTGTAGAATGTGAGTGGCGTGAGCGTCAACTATGGAAGTTAGTTATTTTGAACAGTTAGTACTTGGTAGTTGCTTGTGTAGTTGAATCTGTTGGAAGTTTTGGTATGACCTATGACAACTAGTGATAAATGATTAATTTTTTATCATCTTTTTTTAACTAAAACAAACTCTTAATAAATAATATTTTCAATTGGAAGCTATTTGATTTCTAATTTTATTCCATGTGGAAAAAAACAATACCATTCTTTCAGCATTAAGTGTTTAACATTGCTTTCCATTTTGTTAGGTATGAATTTCAATTTATTGAAAAGATCACTGAAGTGGCCTTCGCAAAACTAAAGTCCAAGCATTTAGATATGGGTGGCAACTTAGTTGGCCTCAAATCTCACATCAAAGAAGTAAACTCAATTTTAGATATTGAGTCTAACAAAGATTTTTTCATGGTAGGAATTTATGGGCCTGGAGGTATAGGTAAAACAACACTAGCCCGGTTTATGTATGACATGATTGTTCATCAATTTGAATGTTCGTGTTTCCTTGTTGATGTTAGAGAAATTTCTAATAGCAAAGGCCTATTAAAACTTCAAAAGACACTTCTAACTAATGCTCTTGGGAAGGAATATGCCAAGTTGTCCAATGTTTACGAAGGAATTCGCATAATACAAGATAGGCTCCAATCCAAGAGAGTTCTTTTAGTTCTTGATGATGTTGATAAATTGGAGCAGTTACAATGGTTAGCCGGAGAATGTGATTGGTTTGGGCCTGGCAGTAGAATCATCATAACAACAAGGAATAAACATTTGTTAATTGCTCATCAGATTGAAAATACATATCAAATGAATGAGCTGAATGATTGTGAAGCTCTTGAACTCTTTAGTTGGAGTGCCTTCAAAACAACACAACCTCCATCAACTCATCTGAATATTTCAAATCGTATAGTGCAATATGCTAAAGGCCTTCCATTAGCTTTGAAAGTAATAGGTTCTGATTTGTTTGGAAAAAGTTTACAAGAGTGGGAATGTGCAGTGGTTAAATATGAGAGAATTCCAAATGGAGAGGTCCAAAGAGTACTGAGAATAAGCTACGATAACTTGGACGAGAATGAGAAAAATATTTTTCTTGACATTGCATGCTTCTTCAAAGGGGAGAAATTGGAAGATGTTACAAGGATATTAGATGCTTGTAATTTTTACCCACAGTTTGATATTGGAGTACTTGTTGATAAATGTCTCATAAGTATTGAAAGAGGTAGTTTGAGGATGCATGACCTAATAAGAGACATGGGCCGAGAGATCATCAGACAAGTTTCTCCCTTAGAACCAGGTAGAAGATCCAGGTTATGGTTTCACGAAGATGTTCTTGAAGTATTAACTCAAAATACGGTAAGGGCCATATTTGCATTAATTACTTTCCTTAATTTGGGAATATAGTATTTAAAATTTGATAACATTCTAATGACACATATTTGTGCTTATATTGAAGGGAACTATGAATGTTGAAGGAATAATGCTTGATTTGCTTAAATCCAAAAAAGTTCTTTGGAGTGGTACTGCATTCAAAAAGATGAAAAATCTTAGAATTCTTATTATTCGAAATGCAAAATTTTCAATTGGCCCAAAATATCTGCCAAACAGTATAAGGTATTTTGAGTGGATGGAGTATCCATCAAAGTCTTTGCCACATGGTTTTCATCCAAAGAAACTTGTTGCTTTCAAGGTACCTAGCGGCTGCATCAGACTAGATAAGCCATTCAAGGTACAAGTTAAAGCAAGTTGTCTTATTGTTATCATTGTTGTTGTTATAACTTGCATATAATCTATTGGGTTCTTATTGTTATATTGTTGTTGTTATTGTCATTAGTATTATTACTCATTTTGAATTTATTTCTATTTTTCAGGAATTTCAATTTTTGGTACAAGTAAATTTCTCAAATTGTCTATCCTTGACTCAGCTATCTGATTTTTCCGGAGTTCCAAATTTACAGTTTTTAAATCTTAGAAATTGTATAAATTTAGTGAAGGTTCATGATTCTATTGGATTTCTTAGTGAGCTTGTACAACTTGAATGTAGTAATTGCATAAGACTTGAGTTATTTCCAAATATCTTGGGAAAGATGGAAAAGTTGTCATTTATTTCGTTGATTGGGACTGCAATTAAGGAATTACCTGATCTTTCTAGAGCTCCAAATATAAGATATTTGTATCTTTTTGGCTGTGGAAATTTAGTTAAGGTTCACGATTCTATGAAATTTCTTAGTAAGCTTGTTGAATTGAGTTTTTCTAGGTGTTACAAGCTCAAACATTTTCCACATAGCTTCCACTTGAAATCTCTTGATTACCTTAACCTTAGCGATTGCAGAAGACTTGAATTCTTTCCTAATATTATGGGAAAGATGGAAAAGTTTTCTGACGCTCAGCTGGCTGGGGATGCCATCAAGGAACTTCCTGATTCCCTTGATTGTCTTACATGGCTTATTTATTTATATGAGACAGCTTGCAAATTTCTTAGAAATCTAGCAAGTACTTTATTCATGCAGCCACATTTTTCGGAGATAGATATGCAGGACAGTCCTCAACTTGTAAAATCATTAGTACAAGTTGATGAAACCAGTAGCCCGAGTTTACGTGACTTGAATCTGAACAACTGTAGCGTATCTGAGGATGATCTATGCATGATTTTGAACTCTTTTCCAAAATTGAAAATGTTGAGTCTAAGAGGATGCAATTTTGAAAGGATCCCAAGCATTAAAAATGCTGTGAATTTGGAGTATCTTATTGTTGATGACTGTAAGAGTCTCAGAGAAATTCCAGATATTCCATTAAACCTACGGAAAATCATGGCAACTAATTGCACATCATTAACTTCAGATTCATCAGGCAGGTTGTGGAGTCAGGTTCGGTTACCTTTTTCTCTTTCACATTTATATATCCAGTCTTTATCATATGCATTTTTAGTATAAAAATTTAACTAAAATTTCACAGCAAAATTAATATTAATAGATTTAACAATGAATGATAGAATATCTCAGCCATCATATGAGAACTATGAAGACTTGGTGGAAGATATATGGGGTGTTGCTGGACTTGTTCTTGGTTTGGGTATCTCCGTTGGTGCAATATACAGAGCAGGAGAGCTAGAGGCTGTACGCAAGATAAAAAGCTTGGTTATATCATGGATTCCATATGTGAATTCACAAGTTCAAAGTGCTGGTTTCCAGGGTATAGAATCTGAGATTGCTTTATCAGTAGGATCCTGTATTGCAATTCCCACAATAGTGGCTTTTTGCTGGAGAATGGAATTGATGAGCAAGCTTGAGTTGGAGCACGTAGTCAATGGCTTTAAAGAATTGATTTCTGAGTTAACCTCTGTGACAAAATCTGGTGTTTTGCACCAGAGTTTACTGATGGCAGCATGCATTGGAGCAGGGACTGTCCTTGGATGTACACTTAATGAAGGGTTTTATTCTATTGAGGCTGAATGTGTTAAAGGTTTACTGGGACTGTTTACAAAATGTTACTCAAATCCTTATCCTTCTCTTGTCCATCTGGGTGGTATGATTGGAATTGTTAATGCTATGGGAGCAGGTGTCGGTATTCCTGTCCATTTGAATATTCCACATAATACAATGCAATCAGGTCATGAGAAGAAGGTATTTTTTTTTTTTTTTTTTTTTCATTTAGCTATCTTATTGCCTGTGTTAGTTTTCCTCCCCTGGTTACTTACCTATTCTACTATATGTTCAACAGCTGTTTTCTTCTGGCATGGGTTCTCTGCTAAGCTCTGATTGTGAATCATATTTAACATCATTGGTGCAAGAGATGTTTCTTGTAGCACAGAATTCTGATGATCATCAGCTACAAGAGTTTGCTTCCTGGTCGCTCTCATTTCTTCGGCATCATTTATGGTCTAAGGAGCTTTTAGATGTTGATGGTGATCGAAATGCAGCTGAAACTAATTTGAAATCTGTCACTCAAAGTTTCGCTGAGGACAATGTGGTTTTGAAACTCTCTCTGTGGCTTATGGATTTAAATAAGGCAGGTCTCTTTCCCGGGTTTAGTACATTATATCTTGCATTATTTTGCGTTTGTCTTTCTCATCTCTCAAATACAAGGGACAGATCAGGATATATATATATTTTGGGTTGTGGGGGGATGCAGTGATAGTTATTGAAGTAATTAAATGAAATTTCACTACATAAAAACTTAGGTAATGCATCATACATTCATCTAAACAGAATACAGTACTCTATCAGAAGGTAAGATTAGTTAACCATGATGAAATCTATATAGAACTTTTCATCAGTCCCTTCTCAATATATGCACTCAAACAATCTGTATTGATTTATTTTTTTTTTAAAGATTTATGCTTAGCAGTAATACAAGTCCCCCTGTTTCCAACTATATTTGATGGGAATCACACCAGAAAACAGTGAATGAAGAGGTTTTATTGATAAATCAGAGCTCAAGGCTCTTCAGCACAACCAGAGCAAAAGTGCTCCTCATAAATAACTCTGCCTACAAACTCACCATAATACTTCCCATGCCCAACTCTGACCCCTCTGCCTATAAACTCGGTGATCCCCCCTTCTCACTAATCACTTGCCTGGTCATTCTAACTAACTATGCCAACATGGCAGGTTAGTTGGCATTCATGACCCTTTTCCCTCTTCTGGTATAGACCAGCCAATTAGTGGACCTGGGCTTATTGCCCAGCGCTTGGACATTCTCAGTCCTTAAGCCCTGGCCCCAGAGGCCCCATCCATATTCATGGGTAAAAATATTTCTCTGGTTTGTAGCAGTTGAAAATTGAAATAGGATGTCTCAACACCAAGTGGATCAAACCATTGAAAAAAGTGATTCAAAAGTTTTCATTAGTCATTAGCATAAAAATTTTAACTATGATTTCGATAAATGTACTTATATCTTGGGATGCAACAGCATCCCTTTATACTAGAAACAAAGTTTTGCCTTCTTGTTTTCTTCTTCTTCTTGTTCTTTCTTGGGGGAGGAGTGGAGGGAAGGTTAAGAACAAAGGAGCACCAAGTTTTTATAAATTCTTCACAATATGGCGTCCCGCCCATGGATCTGTCCCCACTTAATTTTATCTCTCACCCTCTTCCTCACTCATCTTCTATTAATGTAATCTCTGCCTTGACTTGGTTGACAAGATGCGTGTGTTGCTTTGGGATGTAATAATTTCCTATTTCGTATTACATATATTTTGCAGTTATGCCAACATGTAGATATAAATATCATCTTCATCTACTTTTTGTGATGTGGTTTCTTGACGAACTCTATTGAATTCATAGAGCTCAGCATATTTTCTGAACATGAGATGAGAAAACATTAGTACGAGAGAAATCAAAAAGTGGTCTTTTCTAGCTGGTTGGCAATCAAGCATCTACTTGCTTAACACTCTGTGACAGAGAACTTTGAATATGATAAATGTTTATGTTACATATTACATTACTATATTTGGTGATGACTGGTATTCATCATGGACTTTTGGATCTAGTAGTTGAGGAAGTCTTTTATTGTGATTTTAAAATGATGCAAGTCAACTATGCATGCCATTAGGGAGTTGTAATTCATATGATTAGCAATGATGTATTTATAACTAAGGAGATTGGTGAAGAATTAAGCATTTAGTGTGTCTCCTTTTCTGGTTTAGGGTTGTTTGAGTTCACTAGAACTTTTCCCCTCTGGATGGTGGTAGTTAAGAAGGGGCAAAAAAGGTTGGAACTGACGTAGTTTCACTGAAAGTCTGATTCAGGATCCAATTTATTGTGATAGTTACTTTTGCTTCTTCTCATCAACTTTCTATTCCTAGTTTAGGCTGTTAATGTTGCATATAATAGAACTGTAACATTTCCATCTTTTACATCAACTAAATTATATGTTTTGATATTTTCTTCTGATCGTACTCATTAAATGTCTTCTCTGTGTTCAGTCCAGTAAAATTGCACATGTTGGCACAATTGTTACTGCATTGAGGTGCCTTTCAAGAGCTCCCAGGTTACCGAGCTTGGACTGGGGAGGAACTATTAGGCGTTGCATGAGATATGAGGCCCCGGTTGCTCAGTTGTTGCCGACTGATTCCACTTTTGATAAGGGAACTCTGAGGGAGGAATGTGTACGGTTTGCATTAGCTCATGCTAATAAGTTTGATTCTCTGCTGACATTTCTTGATGAGCTATCAGACTTGTCCCGGTTCAGGACGCTTGAGCTAAACCTGCAGTCATGTCTTCTAATTCATCTAGCTGATCTTGTAAAAGTATATTCAAGCTCTAGGCTTGAGAAGCTATTTAGTGATGTGAGTTATCACTTGTCTTCAGTTGCTTCATACCAGGAAACTGACCCCTACCAGGGTAGTTTGTTACGTATTTCTTGCTGGAAAGGTCTCTATCAATGCCTAGATGAGGTTTCGCTGGACACTCTTGATTACATATCCCATGTTGAGAGGTGCATGGAGGTGCTATTTAACTTGTTGCCTGTTTTGCAATCTTCTGGCAATGTAGGGTCCCTGCAGGTAAATTCTGCAGAGGAGTGGTCAGAGGCTGTGAGATGCTTAGGCAAGGCTCCACAGAATTGGTTATTGGATTTCTTGAAGGTATGTATATGTTAAATTGTTTCTTCTTGTCAGCTTTTCCCCTCAGGATTTATTTTTGGGTGAATTGTCCTAAGCCAGTTATAATTTTCTAATGAATGTTACCATTTCTGGCTTTATGAATTATCATTGTTCTGTTTTGACATTTTGTTTTAAAAATTTTCATCCTACTTGGAATTTGTTTGAACTTATTGCGGCCAAGCTTCTAAGATACTAAATATCTGAGTAATCTGAGCTGGCATTTATATGTCACAGGTGTCTCATGTGGATTATGTACAAAGTGCTGACAAATCTATTGATATCCAAAAAAAAATTCGTTTTAAGGCCAAGCTGGTGAAGAGGGGTACTCTTTCATTGATTGAAATGGGAAAGATAAAATCTTACATATTAAACTCCAAAATACAAGGTCAGTTTTTCTGCTATGCTATGAAGTGTTGACGGTGTATTTTGGGCATGAGAACTCAGTTCTGTTAGCCCTGAAAGTTTTATGATGCTTGATAGAATTACAACTGCTATGTATTTATTTGTTTGAAAAACTGTTTAGAACTTGGAAGCATATGAATTGAGCTGGACATGCTTTGTGGGTTAATGCTAAGATTTTATCTTTTGCAGGTGAGTGGGATGTGCTTGTTGATGTTGTGGTGGCTTTGTACCATGCAGAGGGAATCGTCAAAAGACAGTGGCTTGTTGATGCACTGGAAATTAGCTGTGTAACAGCATATCCTTCAACGGTAATAACATGATTAATGCTTCCCTAATGGAGTTATTATGAACACTAGCAATGTAAAATAGCAAGACTGTGATATCAATTCATTCTTCTTTTTTTTTTTTAATTTTTTTTTAGTATGTGTTGTTTTATTTTGTTGGAGTGAAAATAAATTTGCCTTTCAGCAGTTGTGGTATGAAGCAATATAATTGTTATTATTTTTTTAAAAAAATACTATTGATGCTTATTGCATGTCTTCTATTGCTTCACTGCATTTCCGGCAACTGGTGACTTACCATTAATCGGAATTAGATTAATTTGGATTTATGAGAATGAGCTGATTGATTGTGTTTAAGTTGAACTTGTTATGATTTTGGCTATATCCTCTTACATAGCTTTCCTCCATCATTCTCAGGCAATGCAGTTTCTTGGTCTGCTATCTGCTATTTGCTCCAAATATATGCCTATTCTGGTTGTGGACCAACATACAGTTCTGAATGATCTTCCCGTCACCCTTACGTCTCTTCTGACGGACCAAGGGTGGAGTGATGTTGCAGAAGCAGCTGTTTCTTATCTCTATTCATCAACAGAACGTATATATCACTGGGCTACACAGACAGCAGATGGTACTCACGTGCCGAGTACCCAACCGATTGATGAAAGTGAGAATCATATGGCTGTGTTCCTATTCCAGGTGATGCATCATACCTGTGTATTGTTAAAAGGACATTTGCCATTAGATAGGCAGCTTAAGCTTGCAGGGATGGTTCTTGCTTGAGATGTTAGCTACATTTTTGAAGATTTATTTGACAGAAGAACCAGAATCCAGTAATTGCAAATCCTTCGGTAGTGAGGATCATGCCATATACAGCAGGCTTTTAGGGAAGTCATCTTTGCTATTCTTGGGATTTGTGCCATCCGCATGTGCTGGCGAAGTTGCTAGATCAGCATGCAGCAGGACATAGTTATGTGTACACTACCACCGTTGTATGAAGATCATTTGGATTGCTTGATGTATGTTGTTTGTACAGCAACCTTTGGCACAAAATGAATCAAATTCCAGGAAGCTATTGGGTTAAAATTTCTTGAATGTGTGTAATAGAACTAACTTGGGCATGAAGGAGTTTATTGGTAAATGAAATTTAACTTGAGAATCCTAGCAATCACTTCATAAGTGCATGATCATATTAATTCATATTTCATTAGTTAATTGCAGGGTAGTAGAGAGCACTAGAGAGAGAAATTTGAAAGGGAATGATGTGATCCCATTGATAGGGGAGAGCAAAGAATTTATAAAATTTATCTTAAAAAGAAGACCTAGGTAGTTACAGATGGGTTCTTATTATTATTACCTCCAACAAAACATGATTAAAAGTCACTACAAAAGTTTTTAGTGGCTTTTAAAAAGTTCATGTTAATTGTCTAATTGGGATTAGTTAAAATGACACAAATTAAATATTAATGTCGATGATTAGTTTGTGTGATCAATGTTAAATTTAGTGAACTCAGACGCTCTTAAGAATTTTTTTATTTGTCTAGTACATGAAATATTTTTCTTTCAATGACATCCTAACATAATAATAATGTTAAAAATACATAAAATTAGATAATATATAGCATTCAATACTCACATTTTTTGTTTTTCGGTTTGAAACCTGTTTGAGGTGGTTGCAGTAACAAATAAATTCTTACCATCAAGTGGAACTCCAAGTCTATACTTGCATTTTTAATCAACACAGCACCATATAGTCACTGCCCATAAATTTTGACAACATAAATAGATAAGCAAACAAATAGCACCACTTGAAAACCATGTGCTGTCGCTTTTTTTTTTTTGTTTCAAGTTCTTTTAACTTATTAATTTCAGCTGATTTTTTTTTTTTTCATAATTTGTCACAAATGTCTCACTTTACTATTATATTAGACAATATATTTTAAATAACTTAGTAATATTATTTTAACTTTTTTATCAATAAAAATAATTGAGATAATATGTGAGGTAATTTTATGAGATGGATCATCTCCGTTACAACACATGCATCATGTTTTTTTTTTTTTTTTTTCTTATATATATATTTATCTCTCTCTTATTTAACTCAAGTTGGAGTGGAGAGGATTTATGAAGGAGAAATGTCAGAGTATTATAGTTACTTTACTTGTGCTTATTATTATGTTTATTGTTATTATTATTATTATTATTATTATTATTATTATTACTCCTCTTCTTCTTATTATTATTTACTGCATGACTCACCAGATTGTAGTATACTCTTATGACTTTCTGCGGTTAGGGCTGAAGTAACCTTTGGGGGAAGACAGCTTCAACTCTTCTTTGTTTTCATACTAACACGCGCATGGTTGTTTCTGCTCACTAGTTTTGAATTATGAGTTCTTTGAATTTTTCTAGTGTTTACATTTGTAGTACATGCATGATTCCATGCATACGGTCTGAAATGGGCTGGAGGATGGGTACGTCGGATGAGCTGTGATCCCGGATTAAGTCGGTTTGAGATCAGAGTGTACTTGTAGACAAAAAAAAGATTAGTTGAGTGTAGCACATTTGATGCTCAAGTCAATATTATGAATTCAGTAAAAATTTAAAGCTATAAATTTTTATACTTACTTATTTTATTAATGACAATGTTTATCTATATTGTTTTGGTGACAGGAACTTTTTTTTATTTAAGTTGGATATTTATTTCTATTTTCTATTTTCTATTTTATGCTATTTAGGCTGGATCGTTAATTCTAGCTCATATCAATTAGCACTCTTAGAGTAAAGATCAATAAGAGTTGATTGTGCAGAGGAAACTGAGTATTATGCTTGCATGGGAAGCTTCATTACTTGGGGTGCCTAGAATTTAAGAAATTTTGGTCCACTGTGTTGAAAATAACGCACTGGAATAGGCAATGGTGGAAAAGTAAGTGGGAATTGGAAAAGTACGTGGGAATTAGACAAGACATGGACAAGCACTAAGAAAAATTCACTTTTTTTTTGAAGCAACTAGATTGCGACTTTTATGCATTTTGAAATTTATTAAACTGCAAATATTTTTATGAGAGTAGTATTTGCACGTTAAATCATAAAAACAAACCTTGAAAGTTTTTAAAGTTCGTTTTCAACAAAAAAAATAAAATTCAAGAAGAGACTAAATTGCAATTGGGTTTGATTTGCTATAAAATAAAAAGTAAAACAGCACAAAATTATGTATCTTATTTGATTTTATAATCACTTAATTATTGGACAAAATTTTGTTGAAGATATACAAAATAACTCTTCAAATTCTTATTTGTATCCTTTTCTCTCTTTAAAATTCTCCCTCTTTCTCTTTTTGCCTTTAAATTATACCCCAGAATTAGCTACGAATTTGTGAATTTTGATTTCAATTTAATTTTTTTTTTTGAATTTGTAAATTTTTTATTGATATCTGAAAAAAATGGTTTCAAAAGAAATCTTAAATTTGGATAAAAATGGGAAATTCGTGAGGTTTTGAATTTTTAGAAATTAACTATGTCACTTGAAGATAGAAAAAATGGAGTGTTTCATTAAATTTATGATACAATGGATAGTATAAAATTTCTTGTTTATACATTAACCATCAAACATTAAATAAAACAAAAAAATATTTTGTAACTCAATTATTTATATTTATTGTTCAACTTGTGCTATTCCATGAAGCATATCAAACACATAGGACATTTTTATGCATTTTGAAATTCATTAAAGTGTTAATCTTTTTGAGTGATATTATATACATATTTACTTGTATACACTTATTTTTTACACTTATTTTTCTTTCTACGTCTCACTTTTATCACACTTACTTTTTTTTGCTTACTGTTATAAATGTGTGCATATTTTTATTTAACAAAGTCAAATTTCCTAAATAGATGTACAGGTGAATGGTGATTTAAATCTGAAACCTCAATTTTTTTTTTTAAAAAAAAAGTTCCATAAAATATTCTGTGTCATAGACTAAATTTGTAGGTGGCCCCAGAACTGGCCTCGCTTTCCAATCCTAATTTTATGATATAATGACTGTTTGGTAGTTCGCTTCACTAGACAAACCTACCAAGAAATTTCCTTGCGCCTTGACGTTAGTTTCTTTGAGCTCAACTTTTTCTATTCCTATACGCGTGCTACAGTTAGTTAAACACCCTAACTCCAACAAACAAGAAGTGACCTAGAGATAGGTTAATTAATGGAGATTTAAATCTGAAACCTATTATTTTTTCAAAAAAAAAAAATCATAAAATCATTTGTATTGTATGTTTTATATATACCCTAATTGTTTTTCTTCATCATCTCTTTATGTAAATAAACTATGCTTTATAGACTTTTATACAGGATAAAGTTGATAATAAGGTAATAGAATAGATAGTAGTTGAGAAAGAAGTGGGAATTTGACTACAAGACTTAGACAAATACTAAGAAAGATGAATCGGACACTCGTGGTACTTTCTGCACCCAGTTATGGTTTGGAAACTCGAGTTATTTGGAGTCAATGGTTTTTGGGTCTTCTAGTTATTTCTTTATTTTGAGTAAATACTTTTTTAGTATTTATTAGATAAGATTGACATTACTTATTAAATTTTTGACATCAAAAAATATTTTGATATTAAATAAGGACTTATAAAATTATTTGATATAAAAAAAGACTTTTGTCGAGTCCTCAGTTGATGTCAAACAGTCATCTTTTCATATTTTTGTAATTTTATTTCATAATCAAAAATACAAACAAGAGAAAACATGGATCGTTGACTGTTTGGTAGAAAGTTTAGCTTCAATGGGCAACCTACCAAGAAATTTCGCTGCATCTTGTTTCATTTATTTGAGCTCAAATACTTCTATTTGTGCGTAAATGCGCAATTCTATGCGTAAACACATAAACTTCTAAAAGGACATCACAATCATGGCTCTGTCATCTAGTCTCACCAGTAAACCAAAGTTCAAGTATGATGTTTTTCTGAGTTTTAGAGGTAAAGATACCCGCTATGCATTTACGGGAAATCTATATTTTTCTTTGCTCCAAAAGGGTATCAACACCTTCATGGATGATGAGGAACTTGGGAGAGGGGAACAGATTTCACCAACTATTCTCAAGGCAATTGAGGAATCAAAAATTGCCATAATCGTGTTCTCTGAAAATTATGCATCTTCCACCTGGTGTCTTGATGAACTTATCAAGATTCTCAAGTGTATGAAGCAACAAAACCAACTAGTTTTCCCAATTTTTTATAAAGTGGAACCCTCAACCATACGACATCAAACAAATAGCTATGGAGAAGCAATGGCTAAACATGAAAAGAGTTTCAAAATGGATAAGGTGCCAAAATGGAGATTAGCTTTGTTTGAAGCAGCCAATTTATCTGGATGGGAGTTCAAATCAGGGTAAGTGTATTTCCCCCACATACATATGGCTTTATTTATTTATTTACTTCGGTTTCTTTGTGCAATACGTTGGTGCATCGTATTTAGACATATTATTCCAATTTTCGCGGAAAGAAAATCAAACAACAACATTACAACATTGAATAAACAATTTTATCTGAAAGATTAAACAGTTTCTCAAGTTTTGAGATTGATTTATAGATATAGTAGTTATAGAGTCTTGAGAGAATGCTATTTATACACTTAAAAACAAAACATATATTTTTTTATACTCTGATTTTTGTAAGTATTTATAAAGGTAAAATTATAAATAAAAAATAAAAGAAAAAAGAAGTGTAAAAGCTAGCGTATACTTTTGAGCATAGACATAGCACTGCTCCATAGCTTTACTTCCAACTCAACTCTATCGCACGTGCATGTATGCTTTAAGCGGATGACAACTGGCCGAAAAGTACTCCTGTCGTCTTTGAATGCGTTTTGAATTCCATTAGGAGAAATGCAACATGTACATCTCTTTATGTATATTATTTTCTATACTTTATACTTTATATGTATAATTATTTTGTAAGAATAAAATTATAAATAAAAATATATAAAAGAGATGCAAAGAAGTGTACACAAATGAATCTATGTATAGTTGCACCAATCTTCCATTAATGTTCCTGTTGCCAACCTTTAATGGGCGTTTTACCTCCCTACTTCTGAGAGTAAGTCTTGCTTTTGACAAGATATTGTTTCACGACCATATCCCATATTATGGTGCAAATCAGCTACCCTTGGTCCCACGTGACTGGCCATGTCAATCCATTTTCTTGTGTCAAGATAAATTTATCAAAGTAATCCCTCCTTAATTATAGCTAAATTATTTTTTACAGAACAAGCTTATCTGTTGGACTAAGTTGGTACTAAGCACATTTTAACTACTCATCCTTGTCCTATGAGATGCTTTGTATAGAAATTGAGATACTTTTATTCATAGTCATTTGTTTGGGTCGTCTATCTACTGTTAAGTAGAAATCCAGCAAAGAAGCTGGATAGTTTTATTGTTTCTAACATATTTATCTCTATTTCCTTGGGTATATAATTAATTACCTAGCTTACACAAACTAAAGTTTCACATAACTTGGTTAAGTTTTGGTATGATCTAATAAGACAATTAGCGATAAAAATTGATTAAAAACCTTGGAGCATATACACAAGCGTATTAACATAATATTCTGTTAGTTAATTCTAATAGCTATTTCTAAGAAATCTTAGCATAGAATACGTGGGTTTAATGACATTTGGCTAGTTTAGGAACAATAGTGTTTGACATCATATTTCTATTCTCATCATGTATTCTCATTGGTTATACTATTGTATTGTCTTCTTATCTAATCAAAATGAACTCTTAATAAATTTTATTTTTAATTTAAAGATATTTGATTTCTAATTTTGTTGCATAAAAGAAAAAAGTTACTAATCTTTTCAGATTTGAAGTGTTTAACATTATTTTTAATTTTCCCAGGTATGAATTTCAATTTGTTGAAATGATCGTTAAAGAGGCCTTTACAAAACTAAATTCCAGGCACTTACATACGGGTGAAAACTTAGTTGGGCTCAAATATCACGTGAAAGAAGTGAACCAACTTTTAGATATTGGATTTAACAAAAGTTCCCTCATGTTTGGAATTTATGGGCAAGGAGGTATAGGTAAAACAACACTAGCACGTGTTTTATATGACATGATTGTTGATCAATTTGAGTGTTCATGTTTCCTTGATGATATTAGAGAAATTTTTAATATCAAAGGCCTATTGAAACTTCAAAAGACCCTTGTATCTAAGACACTCGGAGAGAAATTTGTCAAGTTTTCCAATGTTCACGAAGGAGTTTGTATGATAAGAGATAGACTTCGGTTTAAGAGAGTTCTTCTAGTTCTTGACGATGTTGATAAATTGGAGCACTTACAAATGTTAGCAGGAGAATGTGATTGGTTTGGATCTAGTAGTAGGATCATCATAACAACAAGGAATAAACATTTGTTAATTACTCATCAAATTGAAAAGATATATCAAATGAAAGAGCTAAATGATCATGAGGCTCTTGAACTCTTTAGTTGGAATGCCTTCAAAAGAAGGCATCCTCCATCAAGTCATCTGAATATTTCAAAGCGTATAGTGTATTACGCTAAGTGCCTCCCATTAGCATTGAGAGTAATTGGTTCTGATTTGTTCGGTAAAAGTTTAGACCAATGGGAAAGTGCATTGAGTAAATATGAGAGAATTCCAAATGGAGAGCTTCTAAAAGTACTAAGAATAAGCTACGATAGCTTGGAGGAGAATGAGAAAAATATTTTTCTTGATGTTGCTTGTTTCTTCAATTGGGAGAAATTGGAATATGTCGAAAAAATATTTGATGCTTGTGATTTCTACTCACAATATGGTATTGGAGTACTAGTTGATAAATCTCTCATAAGTATTGAAGATGGTATGATGAAGATACATGACCTAATAAGAGACATGGGCCGAGAAATTGTTAGGCAAATTTCACCTTTAGAACCTGGTAAAAGATCTAGGTTATGGTTTTATGAAGATGTTCTTGAAGTATTAACTCAAAATACGGTAAGCATCATATCTATATTAGTTAATTTCTTAATTGGTGAAGATAATCTTTTGTTGTAAATTTTGACTACGTGTTACTGATACTTATGCTTATTTTGAAGGGGACTAATAATATTGAAGGAGTAATGCTTGATTTGCCTAAACCAGAAATAGTTGACTGGAGTGGTTCTGCTTTCAAAAAGATGAAAAATCTTAGGATTCTTGTTATTCGAAATGCAAAATTTTCAATTGGCCCAAAATATCTACCAAACAATTTAAGTTTGTTTGAGTGGAAGGAATACCCTTCGAAATCTTTGCCGCCTGGCTTTCATCCGAAAAAACTTGTTGCCTTCAACTTGCCTAGTAGCTGCATCACAATAGATAAGCCATTCAAGGTACAAGTTAGCAAGCTTTTGTTATCATTATTAAACCTGCATCTAATTAATCTCTTCAGCTTTCTTATGTTAGCATTCATATTTAATGTTCTTATGATTTTCAGGGATTTCAATTTTTGATTGAGATGAATTTCTCAGATTGTCCATTCATAACTCAAACCTTTGATTTTTCTGGAGTTCCAAATTTGCAATATTTATATCTCAATGACTGTACAAATTTAGCCAAGGTTCATGATTCAATTGGATTTCTTAGTAAGCTTGTTAATTTGAGTTTTTATGGGTGTTACAACCTCAAATATTTTCCTCGTAGCATCCACTTGCCATCTCTTGTATACCTTTCCCTTGAAGATTGTAGAAGATTGGAATTTTTTCCAAATATTTTGGGAAAGATGGAAAAGTTATTGTACGTACGTTTGCATGGGTCTGCTATTAAGGAATTGCCTAATTTTTCTGGAGTTCCAAATTTACGGGGTTTGTTCCTTTATGGATTTACAAATTTAGTTAAGGTTCATGATTCAATTGGATTTCTTGATAAGCTTGTTGATTTGTATATTGAGGGGTGTTACAACCTCAAATATTTTCCTAGTGGCATCCACTTGCCATATCTTGAACACCTTAACCTTAACAATTGCAAAAGACTTGAATTCTTTCCAAATATTTTGGGAAAGATGGAAAATTTGCATTTCCTTCATTTCGCTGGGAGTGCCATCAAGCAACTACCCGATTCCTTCGGTAGTCTTACAGGACTTGTTTCGTTAAGCGTGGGTTCTTGCAAATGTCTTAGGAATCTACCATTTGATTTATCCATGCTGCCCTGCCTTTCAAGAATTCATATGGGAGATAGTCCTCAACTTGTAAAATCATTAATAAAAGTTGATGTAATCAGCAACCCAAGTTTGCATGGACTGACTCTGGACAATTGTAGCTTATCTGTGGATGATCTACACATGATTTTTAACCATTTTCCGAACTTGTTGGAATTGAGCCTAAGGGGTAGCAATATCGAAGGCCTCCCAACATGCATTAAAGAAGTTGTTAATTTGAGGTTTCTTTTTGTTGATGACTGCATGAATCTCAGAGAGATTCCAGAAATTCCATCAAAGCTAAATACAATCATGGCAAGAAATTGCAAATCATTAACTTCAGAATCATCAAGCAGGTTATGGAATCAGGTTTGACTACTTTTCTCAATTCAATATTTATCTAAATAGAACTAAGATTTAGTCTGTGAACTTTCAGCATATACATTTCTTTATAAATGAAAAATTTTGCCCTTCTATCTTTATAAAAGATATATGTTTATAGGATTATTTAAGGAAGTTAGTTCTTTCAATCACTCCCTTATTTTATTATCTTTCACACTAATAAAACGATTATTCAAGAAACTTCGTTTTTCGTAACAGTAAAATACAATCATGTTGCTTTTCTTAACGTATGTTACAGGCATTCAAGGAGGTCCGCGATTTACATGTAAGAATGCCAATGACTGAAATTCCAGAATGGTTTGACCATCGAAACATGGAAGAGACAGTGTCCTTTTGGATTCGTCATAAATTCCCTATTATTGCTTTGGCTTTTGGCTTTAAAAATTTGTGTAAATTGGAGAATGAAATACTCTCTGAAACTATGGGGACCAATATTGATGTCCACATCTTCATCAATGGTGTTGAAGTAATGAGGCATTTTTTCTCTTATCCAATTGCGGGAGGCCATGTAGGGTTTTTTGATATGCGAGATATTTTCAAGGAGTGCGGGAGCCCTGATGAGTTTCTAGAACATAATTGGAACTATGTGGAGATCTGTTGTAGCAATTCACGTCCAGATTTACCAAAAATGACAGTTGAATATTGTGGAATTCATGTCTACAAGCAAGAAACAAATATGGCGGATATTCAGTTTCACTGTCCAGTAAATCTATCAAAGCGACCAGCTTCATTTTCTCTTCAACATGATAGGCCGAAGAAGCTCATCAAAGGTGATAAAGATGAAGGAAAAGATAAGCTGATTGACAATGACAATTAAAAAGGAAGCCACAGTGGGGATGTTCTCTAATATGTACAAATAACGATGGCCTTCTTTACCTCCAAACTGCACTCTACAATTGCAAAAGAAGGTTCGTTTGTTGTGTGTGTGTTTGTTTTGTGGATGTTGGGTTTGTATTTGCTACAAAGACTTCTGTCATTTAAATTTGCTATGTCTGGGAATTAATTCACTTGAAACTTTTGGTTTGATTATGGATTTCTGTGGGTTACTGAGTTTGCATATTTTTCAACTTTTGAGTGTTTTAACATTTTTTTTCTTTTTCATTTTGGTAGGTAAGAATTTCAATTTAAATTTGTCTGTTCTGCTTGTCTATCTAGGATTTATATTTACTATAAAGACTTCCTTTTCTATCATTTAAATTTATTCAAGAAGGCGCTGTATCTTCCACAAATAGAAGCCCTTTGCCGAAGACCACAGCGACCAAGATGACGAACCCCTTGATCCGATCAGCATGCCCATGATCACAGTGACAGTAGATTCTTCGAAGAGCGGCGATTGATTGAAAGGAAAGATATACTTAAAATATCTTTTAAGTGTAAAATGACTCCATAACTGTGAGTTGTTTTCTCATTTAAGTTGTTGAATTTTTGGTTGAGGCATGAAATTCAAATGAAGGGATGTTTAATTAGTTTAGAAATCCCCACTTAATTTTGATAATTTTGACTAAAAAAAAGATTTTTAATAATGGTTAAATCTTATTTTTGATAGTATTTTCAAACTTTATCTATTTGACTATTATAATGTATTACATTATCTTCGACAAATGTCATGAAATGGATGTCTTTGTTGTTTGAAGACAATAGTTGTCATTTAGCCCTTGTGTATAATTATACACAATAGTTATAGTTTTAATCTCTGCCAAAAAGTGTATATTTTGTATATCAAACTATGGTTATATAAAGAACTATTGTCTATGATTATATATTTTTTAAATTAAGAATTTATTACACTTTACAATCCTCCGTATTTAACAAAAAAACATACATAAAATAGTTAGAAATTTATCATATTTTCTTAACATTTTCTCGACATACATAGAATCAATACATCATAATTAAAGAAATAGTCACAAGTTCATTGTTTCTTTTGACTTCTTCTGGCGGAATCTCTACAGTAACTTCTGAAAATCTATTGATGAGAGTTTATGGAATTATAATAATAAATTTTGTTGAAATATATGTAAGAAGAATTATCTTTTTCTATTAATTTGAATGCCCTATCCCTAGGCTATAGACTGGTATAAATAATAAACTTTAGGGTATGAAGCAATATAGTTACCTTTTTTTTTTTTTTTTGAAAAAAAAAAATACTATTGATGCTTAATCCATGTCTTCTATTGCTTCAAATTTATTGATTTATTGATGACTGCATTTCTGGCAACTAGTGACTTGCCAGTAATCGGAATCAGATAATTCTGTTTTATGAGAATGAGCTGATAGCTTGTGTTTAAGTTGAACTTGTTATGATTCTGTCTATACCCTCTTACATAGCTTTCCTCCATCGTTCTCAGGCAATGTAGCTTCTTGGTCTGCTATCTGCTATTTGGTCCAAATATATGCCTATTCTGGTTGTGGACCAACAGAAAGTACTGAATGATCTTCCCGTCACCCTTACGTCCCTTCTGATGGACCAAGGCTGGAGTGATGCTGCAGAAGCTGCCGTTTCTTATCTCTATTCATCAACAGAACGTATATACCACTGGGCTACACAGATAGCAGATGATACTTACGTGTCGAGTGCCCAACCGATTGATGAAAGTGAGAATCATATGGCTGTTTTCCTATTCCAGGTCATGCATCATGTCTATTATTAAAAGGCCATTTGCCATTAAATAGGCAGCTTAAGCTTGCAGGGATGGTTCTTGCTTGAGATGTTAGCCATATTTTTGAAGATTTATTTGACAGAAAAACCAGAATCCAGTAATTGCAAATCCTTCAGTAGTGAGCATCATGCCACGTGCAGCAGGCTTTTGGGGAAATCATCTTTTGCTATTCTAGGGATTGCGGCCATCCGCGTGTGCTGGCGAAGTTGCTAGATAAGCATGCAGCAGGACATAGTTATGTGTACACTACCACCATTGTATGAAGATCATTTGGACTGCTTGATGTATGTTGTTTGTACCGCAACCTTTGGCACAAAATGAAACAATTTCCAAGAAGTTATTGGGTTAAAATTTCTTGAATGTGTGTAAAAGAACTAAGTTGGGCATGAGGGAGTTAATTGGTAAAAGAATTTTAACTTCAGAATCCTAGCAAGTGGATGATCATATTAATTCATATTTCTTTAGTTAATTCCAGGGTAGTAGAGAGCACTAGGGAGAGAAATTTGAAAGGGAATGTTGTGATCCCATTGACAGGGGAGAGCAAAGAATTTATAAAATTTATCTTAAAAAGATGACCTAGGTAGTCATATATGGTTTTTTATTATTACCTTCAACAAAACATAATTAAAAGTGTGATCCAACTAGAATTTATATTTAAAGTCAATCATGATCATTCATCTTATATTTTTATGATTTTTGTATGAAAAATTCATTTTAAAATATAAATACATATCTTTAATTGAGATATATAGGGTTAAGAATATTGATATCTAAACATTTTCTAAATCAATGCTTCTCAAAGTCAAAGTAGGTATGACTTAAGGATTAAAATCATTAATGATTTTCACAAGAAGTTAATTGAATATGTTACACTTATATAAATAATCATTGCGTTTAAGAAACAAAAAATTGTTTGTCTTTGAAAAAAGTTATTGACAAATCTCTTTTAGAAATTCCAAGTTTTAACTAGAACTCAATTTGTTTTTACCAGACTTAAATTTGTTAGTGACAAAAAAAAAAAAAAGAAGACTATACTTTAAAGTAATGTTAATATATATGTATATACTTATTTTTTATACCTATTTTTATATTTTTATTTACAATTTTATCTATATAACTAAAAAATTTAGATGTTAAGGCATACAGAACAGATTTTGCAAATTCTATATTGCACAATAGTTAGATTCATAGGGATATAATTAAGGGTCACTTGTATATACTCTTTTGCCTCAATTTTGGTGATTCGCTATGTCCAACCGTGAGTGATAATTAATGAACAACAATTTTTTCTTATCTTCTATTGCATACTTTATTTTGATAATTAATGACCAACAAAATTTTATTATATTTTTGCAGGCCTATAAATATTTAATTATCTTATGTTCTATTGCATGCTTTGTTTATTTTTTTTTTTTTTTATATGACGTACCAACTTGCTTACTGTATTATTCTTGTAAAATCGAAAGATGATTGAAAGGTTTTGAGGTTTAATTATTCTTTTTTGTTGGATATAAAAATCTTTCATAAATTATTTTAGTTAAATTAATTTTTAATATGGTATTAGAATATTTCTGTGCTCATTATTTAGTTCATAATATTATTAATTAGAACTGCAGATTGGTGGAGAGAGTATGTTTGTTTCCTTTCAAAGCCTCTGTTCATTTTCTATTTTTTCAAGAACATGAATAGAATTGGTCATGAAACATTTTCTCAATTACAATGGCTAAAATTGTAAATATCTAAGCCTTGAAAGTGAATGGAAACTCAGCTCTGGTGCACCTTGCTGCTTGTTTCG